>BSUD01000008.1:93918838-93976776 GCA_033239045.1 Fagopyrum esculentum | reverse complement strand
CCGCAATAATGGGCCTTACTTGAATGATACCCTATATATATATATATATATATATATATATATATATATATAGAGAGAGAGAGAGAGAGAGAGAGAGAGAGAGAGAGAGAGAGAGAGAGAGAGAGAGTGTTAGTATCAAGTAAGAACATGACTTACGGTAAAAAATGAGAACACATCTCGTCCACATGATTAAACACAATCGACGTTTATGATTCATTCTTATTTATGTATACTAATTAAGTAATTAACTACATGTGCTTTTTTGGGAAATATATCTTCGGTTACCATGTAGGATATAAATGTGTTTATTACTAACTACACGGATTAATATATTCATTATTTTTTATTTTTCATGGTGTTAGAATTAACATATATATGTACATGCACGACTTAATCTTTAATATACACTACTTCATATACACGTTTTTAGTTACTAGCGCTAGTCGATACACGTTTTTAGTTACTAGCACTACTATGAGCACTGGTGCACATTCAAATTACACAATACACATGTTTAAGTTAGTAGTATTAATAGCGCTGATAGCTAGTGCATTTTCAAATTATACACGATTAAGTTTAAGTTAGTAGAGTTAGTTAGCGTGTGCACGCTAAAATTACATGCACTTGTTAAATATACATGCACAAGTAGTGCTACTAGCACACGTTAACATTACATGCACGACTCTATTCTCTTACATGCACGACTTATTCTTATGCACAAATTAATTGATGCACGACTACATATATTTTATTATCCGTACAACATTAATTATAGAATAAGAAATTTCTTTCCATATAAACATATCGTGTATATTTTTTTTTACCATAAGCACGAGACTATAATAAATTACAATAGAATCTTGCCTTATTTTGACGTAAAATCCAAGCCATCCGTGCATTGATCTGACGATTCATAATTGTTCTTATTTCTTACTGTAAAACATGTTCTTACTTGATCCCGACCCTATATATATATATATATATATAGAGTAACTACCTAACCCAGTTTTGTAACGGAAGATTACGTAGATCAAGCTGAGGATAAAGAGAATTATTTAGATGAAGAATTAAGGGATGAAATTGTTTAAGAGAATGAATATGTATATAAATGAAATGAGTGTTTGGTAAAATTAATATGATTGTGGGTAAAATGACAAAAAAGTACATGTCATATTTTTTTATAGACGAAAGAGATGAAAAAAAAAGATGGGTAAAAGTGAGATTTTATCCTCAATAATCTTCATAATTCCTACAATCAAAGTTTTGCAAGATTACAAAATTTTCATAATCTAATTCCCTTAATCTCCGTAATATAACTCCTTTAATCTTCTTACTTCCCTTACCAAATGAGATTACGAGAATTATTTATGCCTTTTATATCCCAT
Source organism: Fagopyrum esculentum (assembly GCA_033239045.1). Lineage (NCBI taxonomy): Eukaryota > Viridiplantae > Streptophyta > Magnoliopsida > Caryophyllales > Polygonaceae > Fagopyrum > Fagopyrum esculentum. The sequence continues at coordinate 93,975,391 of BSUD01000008.1, read as the reverse complement.
AATTTTAATCTCCTTAATTTTTCCTCCTACCAAATTTTATCAACACTATATATTTCAATACCTATATTACTATTTTATGCTAGTCCACAAATAATAAGATTGATTATATCACAACAAAAAAAAGATTGATTATAAAACATTATTTATACAATTTGTACTTATATATTCATAAAATAACAGCCTGAGCATATTAAAAACTTACTTCAATATGTGTGATAAATTCGTTGAGTGTGCTCATGAAACGGAAGGTTAACACTGAGTTGGCTAAATTCAACACCACCCACATCTTTTTATGTCAATATTTTCACAAGAACGCCCTAAATTTAGAGGTAATAGAAAGTTTTGAGTTTTTCTAAGTTTAAAATCAAGAGCGTCGCTCCCACGTTAGAATTTTATAAACTCTGGGGCACATAGACGATGCGACTGCAAGACACATGCATAATGCGATGATTGTTTCCGTGCAAGACTTAACCTCTGATGCAGCCGAGGGAAAAGCGTAGCCACATTTAGGGTTGGCAGCATGTGAGCCACACCTACCTGGCCCCTCGCTATTTATGAATTATGACACACCTTCTCTATCATTATCCACCCACAAGCCTAACTAACGTACAAAACTTGCATAATATATATATGTATATCGACCCACCCTGAATATAACTTAAAAACATCCAACTATAACCTTGCCGTCGGGTCATCTGCTCATTGGTTACAACAACTTAAAATTTTGTTATGACAGAGACCGCTCTGTGATGATAAAAGATAAAGAAATTCTTATCCTCCCTCACTCACTTTTTGAGTTCTAAATAACAAATGGCTCCTCTATGCTTCATCCTCCTGCTGCTCATCTTCATCACCATACCCACCTTGATCTACACTTTCTTGCACATATTCAAATGCCCTCCAAACACCTTCCTCCCCACCTCCTCCCAAACGAATCCACGTGCCGACGGAGACGAGAAGCCGGTCGTCGGTAGGTTAGAGATTGTGACAGTCATCGCCGCCAAGTTAGAGAACGCCCGTGAAGATTGCCCCGTTTGCCTTTCAACGTTTGAGGAAGGAGAGGAGCTATGGCAGCTCAATCGCTGCAATCATCTCTTCCACGGGCCTTGCATCCACCCGTGGCTACATGCGCGCTCCAGCTGTCCCGTTTGCCGAACCCTAGTCTTATTCCACAAGCCTGGCTTGGTGGTTCCTGCGGTGGCGCCTGACCATGACCTTTGGCAAGGTCTTCCTGACTCCACCGGCTTGGTCTGATACCAGGTGTACGGCCTTTTTACTTAATTATAGGTTAGAGTTTTTAGTTTGATGGCGAGTGCTGAATGATCAACGGCCTCACAGTTTGGAGCTCTTTAAGCCCAAGATTAATTATATTCTCTATATGTTTTATCACCTCATGCACTCGTCTTGCAATTTCTTGTAGATGGCCGGTGCAATGTTTTTGGTAGATTAGGCTACCTCATCGTCGATTAATCATATATTTCGAAGCATTATTGCGGTGAGAATATGAGATTTGACGAGATCATCATTTCGGGCATGGGAGCATCATCGTTAATGTGACTTATGGTATTGATTAACTTCACTTTGCTTGTGTTAATGTGATCTTTATAAAGAGATCGATCTTCGATGTCACTTCATAGAAAATACTAAACTCTCATCAATACTCAATTGTAGAGGTGTCAAGCGGGACCGTCGGGTTCGGATCGGGTCAAATCAGGCTCATGCTGACTTCAGGTCGAGTGAATTTGGGTTGTGTACCGATTGTTCGGGTTGGAACAGGTTATCAGATAACCTCGGTTTTTGGGTCATAACAAGTCACTTTACGTTGGGTAAAATGGGGAGTAGGTAGGTTTTTTTAACCCTGAGTATAAACAACCTCCCCAAGTTAAAAATGGGTACAAAGTAGGTTCCTCATATTTTTAAAAAAGATATATTTAAAAAAGTAGCGAAGATTATGAAATTAGAAGATCTTTCCCTCTCCATTATCAATTAATGTTGTTAAACCGAATAACTAAATATCTCTACAATCCGTTAATCATGGGATTGAATATGTTACTTTCTTCGTCATACGTGGCGGTTCATCCTCCCCGATCTATTATGAACAAACACTTAGCAAACACAATTTCATCGTCTGCAATTTCTATACGTGGTTGCTCATCCTTTCCGATCTTTTCATAACATATGGTTGTTCATCACCCTTGCGTTCATTCATGGCGACTAAATTGAATCAAGTCTGGTAAGAAAATGCTGACATATTTAATGAGATAGAGAATATGTGGTAAATTACAAGATAAATTGTTCTAATGTACATATGCTACTCGTAAAAAAGGACATATGTACACACGTAGATGTATCAGATAAAGTTGCCAGTATTACTTGAATGAGATAGAAAATATGTGGTAAATTACAAGATAAATTGTTGGATTTTTCCTCTTGGTACCCTCAAGGTTTGGACTTTTCCTCTTGGTATCCACTAAGTTTCAAAATTGCTCTTAGTACCCTTGTGGTTCTATTTGATTTCTCTTTATACCCATTCTTAATATATTACTTTAAAATTTTATTATAAAATAATAAAAAATAAGATACATAAATTCAAAACAAATTATGACCTTATTAAATTTAAATTAATAAATTTATAATAGAAATATTTTTCGTATTTTTTAATTAAAATATTTTTTTAGTTTTTACTTTCGATTTTAATAATATATATAAAATTAAATTTAAAATAAATTAAATTTTTTTATTAAGGGTCTAGAAATTAAAAAATATAATAAATTTTATATATTTTTAAATTTAATTTTATATAATTCATATTAATTCGAAATAATTATTTTTTTTAATTCGAAAAAAAGAATTATGTTTTTTTTGAGTTTAAAAAAATCGAATTAAGATAAAGTAAAAAAATCGAATTAATATAAATTATATAAAATTAAATTCAAAAAGAAATAAAATTTTATTATATTTAAAATATCTTGACTCTTAATAAAAAATTTTAAATTTGTTTTTAATTTAATTTTACATTATATATTTTTAAAATTGAAAGTATAAAGTAAAAAAATACTTTAATTCAAAAATAAAAAATATCTTTACTTCAAAAAATAAAATAAAAAATATATAAAAACTATTTCTATTATATATTTATTAATTTACATTTAATAAGGTCATAATTTATTTTAAATTTATTTTCTGATATTTGTTATTTTATAATGAATTTTTAATAAAATATATTAAGAATGAGTATAAAGAGGAATCAAATAGAACCATAAGGGTACCAAGAGGAATTTTGTAACTTAGTAGATACCAAGAGGAAAAGTCCAATCCTTGAGGGCACCAAGAGGAAAAATCCTAAATTGTTCTAATGTACATATGCTACTCGTAAACAAGATATATGTACACACGTAGATGTTTATGTTACATCACACCCCATTTACTAAATGTACACATCTTGTAGATTTGATATACATGTACACAAAAAGAAGTCTACATTTCGTCACATCCCAAATATCAAATGCACACAAACTACAGATTTGATCCCAAATCTCAAATGTACAAAAACTACAAATTTGATACATATAGAGTATATTTGTTATATTTTTCTAGTGACATATACACATAATCAACAACAGCTACCTACGAATGTACATAGAGTAGATCTGTTACTTTTTTTTTGTCGTCTTCTTCGAAACTCTCTGTGAAATTGACAAAGAGAGTATACCTGGATCTGGGGATTGATGAGAGACGAACCGAAATTTCGAAGAAGTTGACAGTTGCAATTGGTAACTGAATGTACCTGTTCAAGACGAGTGTTGAAGACTCGTTTGAAGTCGGATGTTGAAGATGAAGAATAAGTTGCAGAAGATACGTCCAGAATAATGACAATGAAAATTGTTATCCTGCTTTTGAATGACGTCTTTGATTTGGCTGTGATGTTTTGTTTCCGAAAAAAGAGGGATATGACGCACAAAAGAGATTCCCGAATCTCAAATCTACAGTTACCAAAAGCAAGATAACCGGTTTTCTTTTATTTAACATAATTAATATATTCAAAATATTAATTATCTTTAACTATTATGATAACTGCCTAATTAAGATCCTCTTAATACCTAATTGATCTTTTTTTTTAATTGTTGAATATATTAGGGGCATAGTTAGTTTTCTAGAAAAAAACATGGCATACTCTTAATCTTCTCATTTATGTTTGCGTTGATGTCGATTTGGATCAAAATCGGTCTAATTTTCCTAACATCTTGATATGGGTCGGTTTTGGGTTAGATAATTTGGTTGGTTGAATCAAGGTTGCCCGGTCTCTTAGATATGCACTTTTTTAATTCAAATTTATGCAAATATATTAATATGATCCGGATACTTGAGTTCAAATTAATAGAAACCCGATCCGAATACGATCTAGATTCGGTTGTATATCCGGAATAATTATCCGTTTAATCCAGATTCTAAAACATGTATCCTAACATGATTTTATCCGGATTTTGATATTTATCTACGAATATGATGAGTGATCCGAATGACAATAGCCATATCCAAATGATTTGTTTGATTGAAGTTGACTTTAGTTGGATCCGGATGTCCGAGTCCGTATGATCCGGATTTTTTTTCCTACTTTGTTTATCATAAAATGTAAAAAATCAAAATCACATAACATGATACAAATAAAATCATAAACATATAGATTATAAAAAAAATTTACATATATATATACACATGATTTTGAGCATATAGGAAGAGACCTTAGAGTCAAAAGTGAGAAAGACTCATAACCCTTGGATAAAAGTATTCAAGGGTTGTGATTTGTCCAAATTCACGGACACAAAAAACGAACACAACGAGAAACGGAGAAGCGACAATCCTCAAAATCATAGGAAGAAAGGGCACAACGAGGAAAACAAATAATAAATCATTTTAAAGCTATTGAAATGAAGAGTTCATGTATCATATATATATATATATATATATATATATATATATATATATATATATATATATATATATATAGATCCTGACTCATATGTAAACAACTCTTATCGTGTGAACGTGTAAACACCGAATATATGTGAGTATACCACCGAATATATGTTACTATACCGCCGAATATATAGATTCAGGTCCGGCGAATCTTCTTCCATTAATAACACGAATTTTTTTATCCTTTAATAACATCTAATCTCAACCATCTATTTAACGATCTAACGGATACAATTTGTTCTCATTTTACATGGTAAGAGTTGTTTACATGAGAGTCGACCTCTCTCTCTCTCTCTCTCTCTATATATATATATATATATATATATATATATATATATATATATATATATATATATATAACACCCCAAGTTTTACAACTTAGGGAGTTACTGGTTAGGACCGCACAGTGGGTCCCGACCTTAGTTTGACAACAACTTAACGAGATCTTACAACAAGGCACAGATAAGGAAAAATCAGAAATCATAAAATAGTTCTTAATAATGCATGAATGTGACCAGATCGACTACAGCCGGAAAACGGAATATAACAAAGTACGAAAGGAAACAATGTTCAACTGTAAAACCCACAAATGCAAAAACTGCAAAACGTCCTAAAGTACGACACCCCGGCTGACCACTACCATCTGGATCACTCGGCATCTGCTCTAACCTGTGTCAAGTCTAAACAACATATCAACAGTTAGCTAACTATCCAAATATAAGCAAAAATGATAACAGCACAAACACAAGCAGAAACAAAAATAAACAAACATCATGCTGGCACTCAACCAATTATTATCTATTATTTAAGTGATTCACATTATTCAATTTAAGTTGTGGCACGAGAACTATTATTAGTTCTCACCTCCGTTCCTTATCCAACTGGTGTAGGTCTAGCTGACTTCCTTTGGTAGCATCACTACAAACCATGTGTGGACTAGTCCCGAAAGAAACCCCCAGCGCCCCGCGAGCTACTGAGCGGAATGCCACCGCCCGTTACTCATAGGCCAAAATACAGGTCGGTAATTATATATCACAACCTATCTTTCTAACATGTCAATCACACACCACCATCATCATTTATACTCATATTTAGTAGTCAGCTAAGTAAGCCCAAAGGACTTACCTTTTATAACGCTCGACTCTTTATAAACCACTCGCTCTGTAAGCTGTAACCACTCAGTTGCCTGTCAAAGGCGATAAGTGTATTAGCACACTTTTACGTAGATAGAAGTCTAAAACTTCTGAGATTAAATAAGGTATTAAGACGTACTAGTTACAGTACTAGTTTTAGGGTAAAATGACCATTTTACCCTTGGTTCCGATTTCCTCGAAAACCCTAAAATTCATGTCTAAACTCCTATTTGAAGTTCTAAAAATATATCCTAACTCCTCGAATTTTATTTGGTTCTAAACTGACATTTTTCCTATGTTTCTATTTTCCGGAAGAATCGAAACAGGTTTAATTTCGGCTCTAAATATAAAATTCTTAACAGCTTATAAAATTTCCGAATTAAATCTCTAGATCATCTATGAGGTTCTATCTAACCTTAGAAGAAAGAATTCCTCCAAACTGTTCCGCCGATATTTTTATAATAATTCACAAAGTCGGTTCTTCACCCTACTTTCCTATACTTAGCCAAATTTTAAGTTTACCAAAACTGCTCAACTACCTAACTTCGGGAGCTCATAACTTTCAATCCGACCGTTCATTTCTCCCCAAATTTTAATATGCTAAACTACATATATCTGTCTACAACATATCATAAATTCAACGGTGGATCTTTATCCAAACGTTTTATAATTGATCGACAAGATGGGCTGTTGGTAACCTAGAAGCTGAAGGATGTAAAACGAATTTACAGCAACCATTATTTTTTTCCATTGTTCATAAAATACAGCAGTCCATTATTCTTCTCCTTAGGTCTATATGCTCAGCAGTGTACTAATTTGGACTAACCTAAACACCGGAGGAATGCTAGTCTGGTCCCGGTGCAGCGAGGTGCGGCGTCGGCACAGGTACGGAACAACAGTAGGCGGCGGTTCACTGGCGGAAGGGTCCGGCTGGTTCGTAGCGCTGCTTTAGGTCGTAGGGCTGCAGTGAGGCGGATATTCACAATGCGACAGAAGGAAGGCGGAAAGAAGGGCCAGTACACTTACCGGTCTGAGGCGGACGGCAGGAGGCTCGGCGGCGTTGGACGGTGGCTGGCAGCAGCGGCGACGGAGGCTCACAGGCGTGTCTCGCAGCGGCGGACTCGACTGGGGCGGCGCAAGCTCACGGTGGCGACTACGGTCGGAGGCGGCGGCAACACTGGCGGTTCGGTGAAGGCGCAGTCCGGCGGCTGGTGGTCGTCCTTTCGTCCGTTCAAACAGGGAGAAGCGGAGCGGCGTAGGTTGCGATGTGCAGTTGGCGAGGATAGTCAGCACAAGCGGCAATTAGGGTAGATTAAGAGGGAGGTAATTAGCGGATTAGGTTAAGAGGGATTAGGGTTAGAATTAAATTAAGATTTTTAATTAAGTTTTAAAATGGGCTTAGGAAAGTGGGCTGATGGTTGGTCCAACTGAGCGGTAATCTCATGTATTAAACGGAACTCGTAACCCGTTAATTTTTGTGCGGAAATTTATATAATACGGAATTAAATTCCGTATTTATAAATTATAATTATTTTTATTTTAACAACGTAAAATTATTTTTGGTCATTTAATTTATCATTTTATGTGAATCTAGGTCACATAAAATGATAGAACTAAACTCGTTTTAATTTACTTATTTATTTATTTACGATGGTCTCATCGGACTTTGTTTAATTTCACTTTACCGGAAACTTAAAATTTTCGGTTATTACAATATATATATATATATATATATATATATATATATATATATATATATATATATATATATATATATATATATATATATGAAAAACCCAATGATAATTGAGTAGATAAAAACATTAACATGACAACAGAATAATCGAAAGAAAGCTTAGAAACAAACATTTTCAGTCTTACAAAACATAGAAATAAGGATATTTATTCTTACAATCTCAAAATAATATACTTAGTTTCAAAATTGAAGAATGAATAACCCATTTTGCTAATCAACAACAACGGAATCACCCAAGGAAAACAATATGAAAAATTAGCGAATTAGAAAAAGTGGAAGAATTGGAATAGCACACTTAACATTCAACACAAATTGAATAGTAAATTAGTAATCAAAGGATCAATATCAATTTCTAAAATTTTATACATAAGAAGAATGAAAGAAAATGGAGAGAACATTTGGTTGGCGGAACAACAACATTTCAACAATAGAACCAAAGAAGAATAAGGCTTCGTCGAAAGAATATAGGGAAATTCTGGATGGTACCCTCGTGGTTTGGGGTATTCCGAATTTTGCCCACCAGTTTTTTCAAGTTCGGATGGTACCCTCTAGTTTATATTGTTTTCCGGATTTTGCCCAAATTCATCACACTTTTCTAAATTCCATTAAAAACATACAAAAGAAAATAAACTAAAATTAAAAAACAACTTAAAATAGAAAGAATAATTAATTTATTTTAAAAATAAAGTAAAACAGTAACTTTTTAAAAAAAAAATAAAAATATATATATATATATATTATCTTAATTTAAAAATAAATTCGTTGATAATTTTTAAAAAATTTTAAAAAATCAGTGTTTTCTTTTAAAAATAAATTAATTGGGTTAGCATTTTTTAACAAAATCTAAAAAAATAAGTTTTACACTTTATTTCTAAAATAAATAAAATAAGGATTTTTTAAAAATTTTTTAAAAAATCACTGTTTTAATTTATTATTAAACTGAATAAATCAGTTTTATATTTTTTTTAATATTACTTTATTTTCTTTCTTTTAGTTTTGGGAAATAAATAAAATAGAAAAATTATTTATTTATTTTAATAATAAATTAAAACAGTGTTTTTTATTATTTAAAAGAGTCCTTATTTAATTTATTTTTTAAATAAAGTATAACACTTATATTTTTAGATTTTGTAAAAAATATGCTAACTCAATTATTTAATTTTTAAAATAAATAAAACACTGATTTTTGAATTTTTTAAAATTTATCTAATTTATTTATTTTTAAATTATTATAATATATATTTTTTTATAAAAGTTAATGTTTTACTTTATTTTTAAATTAAATAAATTATTATTTCTATTATAAGTTGTTTTTTAATTTTAGTTTATTTTCTTTTGTATGTTTTCAATGGAATTTAAAAAAGTGTAATGAATTTGGGTAAAATCCGGAAAACAACATAAACTTAAGGGTACCATCCGAACTTGAAAAAACTGGTGGGCAAAATCCGGAATACCACAAACCACGAGGGTACCATCCGGAATTTCCCAAGAATATATAAGAAGATCGATATCCTACTTCCGGAAACCATAATCTCGTTGGTGACCATATGGAGGCTAGGTTTAGTCGGAAAAAGTGAAAGAAGAATAAATGTAACGGAAAATCAACTTTTCTTAACCTTTTTTTTAATAAATTATGTTTTTCTTTTTTTTGCCTTTAAATAGGGAAAACTTCCGTTGACTGTGTCTTGACAAGACACGGTCCTTGTCCTCGCTGTGTCCAGCCCGTGTCCTAGGCGTGTAACGACTGGAACTTTTATTCTGGAACCGGCCCTTATGACTCTTCTCAAAGCCATATAGTTAGTAGCCAGAAGAAGTCACCGCCCCCACGACCTCCGAGGTCCGCGGTCGCGGTGACCTGGTGTTGCCGTGGTTGCGGCGAGGTTTATCCTCAGGTGCGTTGAGTCGACAGATCGGTGACCAATCTTTTTGTAACCGTCTTTTTTCCTTCCTTTCTATCTAGACCCAATTTGAGAATCAACACTCCTTCTTAACCCTTGCATCCGGTTTCCTTGCCCTCTTTCACGTTCCACATTCATCCTCTCCTCCTTCATCTTCTCCTTCATCCCCTCTATTGATCTCTTTCTTCATTCATCCCTCCGGCGAGCAATCCTTATCTTTATATCTCCTTCACGTGACTGCATGTGGAAGAGCAAGGAACCGTCTTGCGTGTTCTCTAGACGATTGGTAGGCAATTTCTTCTCCTTCTCCTTCTTCCCTTCTTTATCCTCATCAACGGGTACCTTGATTCTTCTCCCCTCCTTAGGTTGTGTGTCGTTTGTTGGAGCGAGGAGCCTTGTTGGTGTGGACAGGGGGAGACCAGGAGAAGGAACCACAATCTAAAGATCCAAGCTCGTTCTGCACGTTGACAGGCGTAGTTACCACCGTACTAGACTTCTTCCGCGGTCACGTCTTCTCAAACCGCAGTTGAGTCTTTTCTTGTGTCACTGCGGTCGCGGCTAACTGTCGCCGCGATCACGACGTCTTGGACCTTGTCACCGTGGTCGCGCCTTCTTGCTTCCGCGGTCGTGTCATCTCACCAGTGGGTACCAACTTTTGGTACGTTGCTCCTTCCTCATGTCTTAGTTGATTTGAGAGTAGTATCGTGCTAGATTGAAACCTAGCAGAACTTATGCGAATGCCATCTAGTGATGATGTAAGGTTATCTTGTTGAATGAACGCCTTAGCCGGTTTTGAGGACGTGTTGTGAAATGTTAAGAATTGGAAAACTGTTTGATATAGTTGTCGGAACTATTGATAGTGTTGGATTGTTGATTTATGAATAAGGTTTAGTAATTGGGATAGACTTGAGATAGTCATGATTGACCTAGGAGTTAGAGACTTCTAGTGTTGGATATTTGATTGATCCATGTGTGCCTTGTATGTTAGGCGTAAAGTGTATTTATATGGGAATTAAGCGTTGTTGATAGGTGAGATTACGTTGAATCAGGTAAGTCCCTTGGGCTTACTTAGCTAACCTTTTGTATGTTAGCATGATTGTAATAATGGTGTGTATTGTGTGTTAATAACAATAACTTGATAGGACTACCAACTTTTATTGTTGTTTGGCCCATATAGTAACGGGCGGTGACATCACTGCCCAGCTCTGACAGGAAACTGTGAGGTTCTCTGCAACTATCCCTGATAGGTACACGGTGAGGTGCATCGGATCCAGTCTTGTCTGTATAAGGGGACATAGGCGAGGTTCGGGAGATCCTCGTGCCACTAAAGAAGTTGAATTAGAAAAGTGAACCACGTTTATAAGATAATAGCCGGTCTGATGTGTGCGCATGCTTTGTGATATTTCTTTATTTATGTGTGTTATGTGCTATTATTGTTATCCTAGTATATAGAATGTTAGCTAACGATTTTTGGTAAATTAGGTTACCTCATTGTCGATTAATCATATATTTCGGGATTAAATCGTTGTTGATTAATGAAATAATTTTGAAGCATTATTGCGGTGAGAATATGCGATTTGACGAGATCATTATTTCGGGCATGAGAGCATGATCGTTAATGTGACTGTTGGTATTAATTAACTTCACTTTGCTTGTGTTAAATCGATATTTAGAATGTCACTTCATAGAAAATCCTAAAGTCTCATCAATACTCAATTGAAGAGGCGTCAAGCGGGACCGTCGGGTTTGGGTCGGGTCACATCAAGCTCATGTTGGAATCAAGTTGATGGATTTGGGTTTTGTACCAATTGTTTTGGTTGCAACAGGTTATCGGGTTAGCCTCGGTTCTTGTACCATAATAGGTCAATGTTCGCTCTCAAATGTGTGTGAATAATGAACGGAAATAAGCTTTAAGTCAATACATAAAATAAAAGCCAAGAAAATAAGTGAACCCGTAGTGTACGGATCAATAGCAGTAAAAGCAAATATTTTAGGGTCGATCACAAGGACTATGGTGAAATAAAACAGTAATATATCAAATCTAGATTAGATCTTGCAAAATATCAAAAGCGATGAATATATGATAATCTGGAAAAGAATGCATATTCTAGAGAACAAAGTACCCGGTTGTGGTTTTCGATTCAAGACTTCTAAAGATCTATGGACAAAGCTGGGATTGCTAAGGAAAGTGTTTCTAAGGTGGGATAGATTATGGGGGAGGTCTCACTATCCACTATCCCAAACCAAAGCTCCAATTATCGGGTAAGTCTCAAGGATCTAAGGAAAGAAACTATAATCTCAAACCAATAACTCAACCTAAGGGAATATAACTAACCTTTACCGGGTAAGTCTCAAGATAACTCACAAAGGAAAGGAGAAGGCACACTCAAACCTAATAAAGAATAAACCTTTATTACTTAGAACTCATCATCTTTGACAACTAAGAGAGGGAATCACCGGGTAAGTCTCTTCCCAAGCTTAGATGTAAGCTTGAAAGACTCAACAAGGCTAGAATTTAAGCAATCAATAACCTAAGCTTAAGGATATAATATGAACGGATAAATAGGGAAAATCTCGGGTTGTTCTTGCTCAAATCTCGGCCGAGATTCCTTACAACAGACCGAGATTCGGTAACTGCGTAGGTTAAAACCAACATTCAAGAGTATTTGCCTTATATTAGCTTGCATCTCAACAATTTCCTCTCTAATCACATCTTCTCTTTCCTGTGCTGTTGATCTTTCTACTGCCAAGGCTTTATCTCTAAGCTTTACTTGTTCCAAAGCATCTACTAGTTCGGCTTGAAGGTCTCTTTAAGCCAAAGTCATATTAGCTTCCTTACTCTTCTTTTGTAAGTTTTCTCCGGTTCAGGATCGTATGGAACTAATTCTTTACCGGCACGAGATCATCGCATAAACCTAAAAAGAGAGGGAATTCCTGCAAGAACAACTCAAAGCAAAAAGATCAATAGCAAAAGCAAGTGTCTAACCTAGACAACCAAAATTACCGGCTTGGTCTAAACCAAGTCCTTGACAACGGCACCAAAAACTTGTCCCCTCTCAGACGTGTGTGAATAATGATAAAAAATAAGCTTTAAAATTTATACATGAAATAAAATCCAATCAAATAAGAGAACTCATAGTGTACGGACCAATCGCAGCGAAATCAAATAATCCAGGGTCGATCACAAGGACTATGGTGAAATCAAGCAGTAATATATCGAATATAGATTAGATCTTGCAAATATCAAAAGCGATGAATATATGATAATTTAGAAAATAATGCAGATTCTAGAGATCGAAGTATCCGGTTGTGGTTTTCGATACAAGACTTCTAAAGATCTATGGGCAAAGCTTGGATTGCTAAGGAAAGGTGTTTCTATGGTGGGATAGATTATGGGGGAGGTCTCACACTCTCACTATCCACTATCCCAAAAAAAGCTCCTATTACCGGGTAAGTCTCAAGGATCTAAGGAAGGAAACTATAATCTCAGACCAACAATTCAACCTAAGGGAATAGAACTAACCTTTACCGGGTAAGTCTCAGGTTAACTCATAAAGGCAAAGAGAAGGCACACTCAAACCTAATAATAGATAAACCTTTATTACCCAGAACTCATCATCTTTGTCAACTAAGAGAGGGCATCACCGTGTAAGTCTCTTCCCAAGCTTAGATATAAGCTTGAAAGGCGTGTTTGCTGAGCAGCAAGGTTGGGACCTTGGGAAGACAGGATTTGTCATCAGTGTTGTACGAGCAGCAAGGTTGATAGCATAGGGATGTGATGCCTTCTGGTGTTATTCCATGAAGGACGGAGAGAGTCCATCATTGGAGGATACTCTCAGTGGTCTATCAGTTTACAAACGTGTTTGCTGAGCCGTCTAGTTTGCCGCCTTAGAGGAGTGTGGACTTCAGCATTGTGTTGGAGCCTGGTACGAGACCGATCTCGAAGGCCCCATATCGTATGGCGCCTGTCGAGATGTTGGAGCTGAAGAAGCAACTCGAGGAGTTGGCTGAGAAAGGCTTTATCCGCCCTAGCGTATCCCCGTGGGAAGCACCTGTCCTCTTCGTGCGGAAGAAGAGCGGATCGTTGAGATTATGCATTGACTATAGAGAGCCGAACAAGGTGACCATCAAGAACAAGTATCCATTGCCTCGTATCGATGATCTACTTGATCAGCTTCAGGGAGCGACAGTGTTCTCCCGGATCGACGTTCATTCAAGATATCACGAGTTGAGGCTGAGAGAGTAAGATGTGTACAGGACGGAATTTCGGACCCGTTATGGACACTACGAGTTTGTAGTGATTCCATTTGGGCTTACGAATGCCCCAACGGTTTTTATGGAGATGAAAAACAATATCTTCATCGACTTTCTGGATCACTTTGTGGTAGTTTTTATTGATGACATTTTGGTGTACTCTCGTAGCAGAGAGGAGCATGCCGGTCATCTGAGGCCAGTTTTACAGATTCTGCAAGATAGAGAGCTGTATGCCAATCTCTCTAAGTGTGAGTTCTAGATGTCAGAGGTAGCCCTTCTGGGGCATATTGTCTCCGCCGATGGGATCATGGCTGATCCTGCGAAGATCGAGTTTGTTGCAGCATGGACGACACCGACGAACATCAAGGAAGTGCGTAGCTTTCTTGGCCTATCCGGCTATTACCGACGCTTTGTGGAGTGATTTTCAGTGATTTCCCGTCCACTTACGAGTCTTCTGAGGAAGACCACCAGATTTGTATGGTCTGATCAATGCATGTAGAGTTTTGAGGAGTTGAAGAAACGGTTGACTTCTGCTCCTATGTTGGCACAACTTGAGGGCACATATGATTTTGTGGTTTACAGTGATGCATCCAAGCTAGGCTTAGGATGTGTGCTGATGCAAAAACGCAGAGTGATTATTTATGCGTCTAGACAGTTGATGCAGAGAGGCAGAGTGATTACTTATGCGTCTAGAAGAACTACTTTGGGGACAAGTCTACACTTCACGACTACGTTTCACCACCAGACCGATACTCAGTCAGAGAGGACAATCCAGACCCTTGAGGATATGCTGCGAGCTTGTGTGTTGGATTAGGGACAGGGATGGTCAGATTACCTCCCATTGGTCGAGTTCTCATACATTAGCTAACATGCATCGATTGGGATAGCTCCATATGAAACACTATATGGGCATAGATGTCGTACACCTTTATGTTGGGATGAGCCTAGCAGTATCAGTGGTATAACGCCAAAGCAGATTCAGGATGATATGGCTCGAGTAGCGCTGATCAAAGAGAGGATGCTGGCTACACAAAGTCGCCAAAAGTCATATGCATACAGGAGGCATCGACCTCTAGAGTTCAGAGTGGGAGCTCATGTTTGGTTGAGTGTATCTCCGACGCGAGGCGTCAGACGTTTTGACATAAAGGGAAGCTGAGTCCTGTTCACTCGAAAGTGTGCGTGCAAATCTTAAAATTTTAAAACTGAAATTAAAGCAAAACGAACCTGCAGTGTACGAATCGGCGTAGTAAAGCAAGAATTTCAAAGTATCGCATTAGGGATTTGGAAGGAATAAATTCAATTTGTAAAATTGTTAGGCAAGTAAAAAGCTTTTATAAAGATGATAAGGAAAACAACGATTCTAAAGATTCAGGTATCCAATTGTGGCAGTCGATTCAAGATATTTTAAGGATATAAGGACAGAGTCGGGATTGCTAAGGTATAACTAATGTAGGGAATTGTACGGTGAAGTTCCAAAACTCATATGTCTCACCCAAAGGCTCTCTCTATAAAGGTTGTTGAGGCTGCAATATAGAAAGGATCAAAGGATAAGAATTACTCTCAAATACCCATGCCCAAACCCAAGGAAATCAAAGATAAGCCAAAACGGTTAAGGTTGTGACACTCGAAACCGAAATAGAGGATGTTAAGTCTCACTACTACCTAGAAAAGGTAAGCCAAGGCTAGGTTAAAGCAGATTTTTAACTTTGGATCAAAGCAAAAGCAAAGTACGTATGACAGATGATAGGTGATGGAATCACTATCAATTAGGGTAGTTTTTAGAGTCTTTTTATTGCATTAGTGTCGGTTTATGCTACTTGTTACGCTAAGGAATAGCACGCAAAAAGCCTTAAATTTATACTCGATATATTTCTCCTAACTCCTAGCGAACCCGCAGTGTACGGGACGTTTTGTAGTAGGAATAGTATTCCGAGGTCGAACACAAAGACTGAGGTGAGATTGAATCGATTGGTGACTAAAGATAGTGTTGATCTAGGCTAAGAGAAGAGAAAGAAACAAATAAATGAAAATCTCAATATTTTTGGGTTTGGTTTTGTGTGGTGATCAATCAAGAATCACAATGATGCAATATAGCAAAACAAACTAAGGAATTAAGCTAAAACGCAAATAAACTAAGCAAACACGAAATATGTAATCAAAAAGAGAAAAGAGGATTCTAGGGGTTGGAAATTCCGGTTATGGCATAGGACTCAAGATTCTAATCATCGTTGGATAAACTATGTTTCTCAATTGGGGTCAATTACCGGGTAGGTCTCATGATCCACTAATCCCGCACCTAAGATCCTATCACCGGGTAAGTCTCTAGGAGCCTAAGGTAGGGATATCTACACAAACCGGATTGTTATCTAGGGATCTAACCTCTCCTTACCGGGTAAGTCTCGGGAAGGTAAGTCCTAAACACCTATCCTAGCACACTCAGTCCAATAGCGGCTTATGAGGCTCACTACTACCTAGAGTTCGTCATCTTCGGTATCTAAAAGCAAGAATCACCGGGTAGGTCTCTTCTAACTCTTAGTTGCTAACACTAGGTCACCCTAGGATAGGTTTAACTCAACAAACACTAGGATTTCAACAATCTAACATCCTAGCACTTAGATTCATCAAAACAAGCAAGTTAGTCAAAATCACGGGTTGTTCATCAAGAACCACGGCCGTGGAATGTATAGAACAAACCGTGGTTTACAACAGAGGCTAGGTTCGAGCAAACAATTCATCCAAAGGTACATCTAAGTCCATTCTATCATAGTCCAAGCCATAACCATCTTTTCCTTACCCTAGAATCGCATCTATTTAGCCTACAACATGCATCTTAACATTCAAACTCAACAAGCATAAAATCATAGAATCCATGGCAAGAAGATGTAATGAAAGAAAGATGAAACAAGTGGAATAAGAAATCCAAGTTGAATATGAGTTTAAGAAAGACTTACAACCCTTCAAAAGAAGGTTCAATCGATTCTTATAAAACCTTGCAAAACTTCTTCACAAAACTCACTCAAAACTATGAAATAGACTAACAATGGTGTATTCTTCTCTTCTTCTCCAATGGAAGCTTTTCTTCTCCTCCAATGGTAGCTCCAATCCAATCTTCCAAATGAGAGAATATTGTTGTTGAGAGTGTGGGAGAGAATGGGAGTGATGGGGTCTACCCCTAACAGCCTTGCAGGACCACCTTTTATCCTCCAAATTTGCAAGAGTCGGCCATGAAGATCGTGGGACAGCTGTCACAGCTGTCTGGGGAAAACCACGGCCAAAACCACGCCCGTGGAAGTCCCAGTGGCTGTGGTTTTGGTGCCTCAGCTTGTTTTGGATCATCAAGCCTCAATTTGGTGCATGACATGCACCAACAAGGTCCCATGTGTCCTCTTTATCCCCTAGCTTGCATCCCCATGAGTCCGAAGGTGTGTCATCTCGAGGAACGATCCTCAAATGTATCGATTAAGCTCCTAAAACTCCTAAAATACCTACAAAGCATGCAAAAATCCGTGTAGACGTCTATCTTGACAAAATACATGAATTAAGTGCAAATCGTCACGAACTAGTGCAAACCATGCATGAATGAGCGGAAAACTATCTAAATGAGTGCCTAAACCTAAGTCATAAATCGTGTTATCAAAAATACCCCATACTTAAGGTTTGCTCGTCCCCGAGCAAGTCCCCAACTATAGACTAAGAGATGACATGATTTATGCATGCAGAAAAACAACAAAATCTTTTTGGATTTGTGCTTCTAATATTGGTCAACTTCATAGTCATGTTTCATAACAATGGCCAAGCAATCATGCATCGAATAAACGAAGGCACGGAAAGACAATTATACTTAACTCAAAAGTATGCATGAAATGTAAAAATGAAGAAGTCAAGATGATCATGAGCATATCCAATCTAGATCACTAAGTCTTACACACATGCAAATAGGTCACAAGGGCTTGTGAAATAAAAGGCCAAGAAACGTTGTGATTAGGTGGGAATTTTTAAGGTCATGTGATGCTAATCCGGGAAAGGCTCTAAACAACCACAACTTCACATTTTTTATCAACTTCCCACAAGTGTATATTTTTCTCCATTTTTCTTTCTTTTCTTTTCTTTTTCTTTCACTTATTTTCGAGACAATGGCATTGGTGTACAAAAGCCGAAACCTTGGTGATTAGCTGTCCTCGGGCTTTTTTATATTTCGAGGTGCATCCACACCGGGCACACATACCAAAGCTCGTTAGGACTATCGGTTTGTTTGACTTTGGCAAGGCACAAACACCCGATTATGTGAATGGTGCCGAGTTACCCGTCATTTAAACCAACGTCCCCAAACCTATATTTTTGTCTATACTTTCACAACAAATTCAACACTTCATTCATAACATTCATCCATCAACAACTTCACCCCACACTTGCTTTTCACACACTCAACACACTAACATGCTCCTATTCCCTGATGGGTCAAAAGAGGTCAAATTTATATCAATTGAGGTGCTCAAACAACATGATCAATATGCGAAGTAGAGAAAGATGAATTGCCTCATTCATTCCTAGATGATGTGCAAGAACTAGCATGCAATTTCGACTTTCAATACTCAATCCAATCAAGACAAACATCATGATCACAATCCATTCATGGGATTCAAGATAAGTACTTCAAGTCCACATATGCATTCATCTATTCAACACATAAGGCCACCCATAGCCAATCCACAGAACAATCTCATCATAAGGGTCATTCCACAAGCTTAGAAGCACTAAATTTTTTTAAAATTTTCTGATTTTTTTTGGATTTTTCGAAATGTGTATGTACAATGCAAGACATAATGAAGCATGTGACTAAAAGAAACTACCTAGATGCTAGTCATGCAAAAGATCATGCAAACCCCACCCCATACTTAGAAACACATTGTCCCCAATGTGGTATTCAAGTAAAGAAGAGTGAAAGAGGGTTCTCACAATGTAAAAATGGTTTGCTTTGGTATTTTTGGTCATTCAAGTGGAGTGATGGCAGATGATCCTATCAACGATGGTAGAGAGCTCAAAGTGTTCGTTGTGGCGTCGGGATCCACGCTAGGCACCGCTAGCCGTCCAAGTCCCGCGTCCGCTCCACCCGCAATTGATGAGGGACTCATCATCATCATCCACATGCCATGCAAGGCTTCCATGCTACCAAGACTCTAGCACACACACAAAGCACACCAAACACACAAAAACAGAAAAAACAAAACAAAAACAAAAACGAAAAAGGGAAAGATGTCTACCAATGGGTTGCCTCCCATCAAGCGCTTCTTTAAGGTCATTAGCTTGATCAAACTTGGGGGTGTCTTACTCAAGTTGAAGTGGGGCAATCATGTCCACCGGAGCTCCCGGGATATACTTCTTCAACCGGTGCCCATTCACCTTAAAATCTCCACAATGCTCCCCTCCTATCTCAACCGTTCCATGGGGAAAAATCTTCTTCACCACATAAGGACCCGTCCATCTTGACTTAAGCTTTCCGGGGAAGAGCCGCAACCTTGAGTTGAAGAGAAGGACAATGTCGCCTTCACTCAACTCCTTTGGGATAAGATGCTTATCATGCCAACGTTTGGTCCTTTCTTTGTAGATCCGGGCGTTTTCATAGGCATCCAACCGGATCTCCTCAAGAGCGTTCATGTCTAGCAATCTCTTCTCTCCGGCCTCCTTGAGGTCAAAATTCAACCACCTTATAGCCCAATATGCTCTATGATAACACGATTTATGGCTTAGGTTTAGGTAATCATTTAGATAGATTTTCCGCTCATTCATGCATGGTTTAGCACTAGTTCACGACGTTTGCACTCAATTCATGTATTTTGTCGAGATAGACGTCTACACGGACTTTTGCATTGCTTTGTAGGTATTTTAGGGGATTTAGGAGCTTAATCGATACATTTTAAGATCGTTCATCAAGATGACACACCTTCGGACTCATTGGGATGCAAGCTAGTGGCTAAGGAAGACCCATGGGACCTTGTTGGTGCAAGCCATGCACCAAATAGTGACTTAATGATCCAAAACAAGCTGAAGCACCAAACCACGGTCACTGGCACTTCCACGGCCGTGGAAATGGACCGTGGTTTTTGCCAAACGGTTGTGACAGCTGTGCCACGATTCTCATGGCCGACTCTTGCAAAGTTGTGTATAAAAAGTGGTCCTGCAAGGCTGAGAGGGGTATCAAATTTTAGAATCAAAATCCACACTCTCTACCACATTCTCAACAAGAAGATCCTCTCATTAGGAATCTTGGATTGGAGCAACTCTTGGAGGAGAAGAAAAGCTCCTTTTAAGAAGAAGAGAAGAGCACAACACCATAGTTCTTGATAGATTTTTAGAAGTGAGGATTATCGGAATCATTTTCTAGGTTGTAAGAATCGATTAAACCTTCTTTTGAAGGATTGTGAGTCTTTCTAATTCTCGTATTCAGCTTGTTTACTTTGATTCACTTGTTTATCTATTCCTCTTCATTATCTCACAAATGGATGCCATGATTTTATGTTTGATGATTTCAATTGTGATGATGTATGTTGTAGGCTAAATAGATGCGATTCTAGGGTAAGGAAAGGATGGTTATTGCTTGGACTATGATAGGATGGACTTAGATTTTCCTTTGGATGATTCATTTACTTGAACGAAGCCTCTGTTGGAGTCCACGGTTTGTTCTTGCCAGTCCACGGCCGTGGAAGTGGTAGAACAGCCCGTGGTTTGTCTGATTTGTTTGATTTGATGAGTCTAAGTTCTAGAATGTTAGAATGTTGAAACCCTAGTGTTTGTTGAGTTAAATCTATCCTAGGGTGACCTAGTGTTAGCAACTAAGTGTTAGAAGAGACCTACCCGGTGATTCTTACTCTTAGATTTCAAAGATGATAAACTCTAGGTAGTGGTGAGCCTCATAAGCCGCCATTGGACTAAGTGTGCTAGGATAGTTGTTTAGGACTTACCCTTTCGAGACTTCTCCGGTGAGGATAGGTTAGATCCCTAGGTGACAATCCGGTTTGTGTAGAATTCCATTCCTTAGGCTCTTTGAGACCTTAGGAACGGACTAGTGGACCATGAGACCTACCCGGTGATTGATCCCAATCTAGAAACACTCACTCCCAACATATTATAGTTAATCCAAGGAATGATTAGATAGCTTGAGTCCTATGCCATAACCGGAATTTCCAACCCCTAGAATCTGCTTATCTCTCTTTGATCTCGTATCTCGTGTTTAGCTTGTTTGTTTGTGTTGATTTGTTAGCTTAGTTGATTGTTTATTCGCATGATTTGTGATCCTTGATTGATCACCTAAAAACCTACCAAAAACATTGAGATTTTCATTTCTTTATTTCTTTCTCTTTTCTTAAGCCTAAATCTTCACTAAACTTAATCACTAATCAAATCAATCTCACCTCAGTCTTTGTGTTCGACCTCGGAATACTATCCCTACTACAAAACGTCCCGTACACTGCGGGTTCGCTAGGAGTTAGGAGAAATATAACGAGTATAAATTTAAGGCTTATTGCGTGCACACAATCCTAGCGTAACAAGTATTTGGCGCCGTTGCCGGGGACTAGGTCTAGATTGAGTCATTTTTGTGATTGTTTATAGTGTAGGTCTTTCTTGTTGCTTTTGATCTCTTTTTGGTTTGTGTCTTTGCTTTTCAGGACATCTCTTACTCTTTAGGTGTATGCGAAGATCTCGTGACAAGGATTTAGCTCCATTCGATCCCGAACCGGAGAAAACCCTTAGATCTAGATCCAAGAGCATTAGAAAGGGAAAAGAGATGGCCGGAAGAGATCTCCAAGCTGAGTTGGATGAGGCTTTAGAGAAAATTAGGATAAGGGATGAAGCTTTGGAGAATGAAAGGAGACTTGCCAATGAGAGGCAAGAGACAACTAGGAGGGAGATTGAAGAGATTAGGCAAGCTCTTGTGCAAAGAGAGCTTAATCGTCAACAACCTCCTCCACCTCCACCACAACCGCAACCGGCGGTCAATGTTCGGGTTGTGCCCATTGCTATTGAAGAGCCACAAACCTTAGGGCGACGTATGGATCCGACACAAAGAGCATACCGTCCAGGTGTGAACTTAGGAGATCCCGCAACCCATAACTACGAGCTCCGCCCTCAAGTTCTACAAATGATCCGGCATAATCAATTTGGAGGGATGGAAGGAGAGTCTCCTCATCAACACTTGATGAATTATGAGATCTTGATGGAGACTCTAAGACCGCCTAGATTGGAGAGCAACAACCATAAGCTTAGGGCTTTTTGTTTCTCACTTAAGGATAAAGCCTTAGCTTGGTATCAATCTATTCCACAAGGGCGAGTGAGTACTTGGGAGGAGATGACAACCGAGTTTTTGACTAAGTTCTTCCCACCTTCCAAGACTACCGAGTTAAGAGGGAAGATCAATGCCTTTGTGATGAAGGATAGAGAAAGTCTATTCAAGTCTTGGGAGAGATTCAAAGACCTTCTCCTAGATTGTACGCACCATGGTATACTGAAAATTGAGCTATTGGAGATCTACTTCAAAGGACTTGATGAAGATAGCCAAATCAAGCTCCAATCTCTTTCCGGTGGGACTTTCATGGAAAAGCATGTGGATGAAGCTTGAGAGTTTGTAGAGAAACAAGCTTTAGTGATTGAGAAGTACTCCCATAGGAAGAATGAAGGGAGAAAGGCGGGAGCATATGAGGTGAGTGAAGTCACCATGAGCAATTTCAAGCTTGACGCCATCAACAACGAGCTAAAGTCTTTGAGGGAGTTGTGCGTTACAACTTTGAAGAATCAAGCAACCTCTCAAGTGCAAGTGCAAGCTAATTTGTCTTCCAAAGAGGAAGATGTGAATTACATGGGAAGGGGCAATTATAGCAACTATCAAGGCCCAAGGAACTTCAACAACAACCGGCAATTCAACAATTACCGGCCAAACCACAACCATCCCGGGTTTTCCTATTCTAACCCGGATGGTGCCTTGAATACTCCCGCTTCCACAAGCGCAGCTCCACCACCAAAAGCTTCACAAGAACCTCCACCCGGATTTACTCAACCTCCAAAGGATAGAACCGAGATGATGTTTGAGCAATTGCTTGGAAGGTTGAGTGGTCTTGAGAGCACGGTGACTTCTATTTCTAAGGCTCAAAAGGTATTGGAAGCACAAGTGTTCCAAAAGGCGGGTGAAGCACATAGAGATCCGGGAAGGCTTCCCGGAAGAACCGAAGAAAACCCAAGAGGCCAAGTGTTAGCCATCACTACAAGGAGTGGGCTGAGCATGAAGGATCCCTTGCCCAAGGAAAATGCTAAGGGAAAGCAAGTAGTGGTAGAAGAAGAGATATTGCAAGAAGATGGAGGCAATAACAAGGATGTTGAGCCAACATATGTGGCGCCACCTCCATACAAGCCACCACTACCATTCCCACAATCACGAGCAAGAGCTCTCTTGGACAAACACTTTGGTAAATTCCTTGAACTTATGTCTAAATTGCATATTAACATTCCGTTCATGGATGTTATCTTAGGTATGCCGGCATATGGCAAGTTCTTGAAGGAAATACTCTCCAACAAAAGGAAGTTGGAGGAGTATGGGGAAGTGAGGATGACTAAGAGGTCCTCGGAATTGATCCAAACCATGAAGGAGGAAATGCCTCCTAAACTAAGAGATCCCGGATCTTTTTGTGTGCCAATAGGAGTGGGAAAAGTGAAGTATGAAGCCCTTTGTGATCTTGGAGCAAGTGTAAGCATCATACCGCTTGCACTTTGCAACAAGGTTGGGCTAGGAGAGCCAAAACCGGTCAAGATGACCCTCTACATGGCGGACCGTTCTATCACTCACCCGGTTGGGATATTGGAAGACATACCGGTGCAACTCGGGAAGTTCTATGTGCCGATTGATTTTGTTGTCTTGGACATCCCAGCGGACTATCCGGTTCCGATCATCTTAGGGAGACCTTTCCTAGCCACTTCCGGATGCTTGGTGGACTGTAAGAATGGAATTCTCTTCTTCAATATTGGAGAAGAGAATATCAAGTTCAAATTATCCACAATGATGAAAGGGCCGACCCTTGATGAGGATGTATTCAACATAGTCGAGCAAGAGGAGTCTAGGGAAGTTGTGAGCTCGATCTTGATCAAGGACCCCTTGGAGAAGGTTCTTAGCTTAAGTTTGATGGAGGAAGGTGTTGAGGAGGCTTGCAATGAAGAAATCAAGGCCTTGGAAGCATTAGAAAAGGAGACAAGAGCTGATTTAAAGTCCACGAGAGTATGCTGAATTCTTGTAGGAACCACGGTCGTGAAGGGACTTCCACGGCCGTGGAACTCTCTGGAATACTCCGAAGTGCAAGCTTTGCAAGAACCACGGTCGTGGATGTGCCAGAGGCCGTGGACTTGCCCGTGATTTCCCCAAAAACAGCCTTTGTTGTTGATCAAGCTTCAAGGAACCTTGGAGAGCCTTCATTTGCTTTGGATTCATCTCAACCAATGTTATTTGGATCGTCTCCACTCGATAAAGGTCCTCCTAAACTTGAACTCAAACCTCTCCCTTCTCATTTAAAGTATGCTTTCCTTGGTTCAAATTCTACTTATCCGGTGATTGTGAATGCATCTTTGAATGATGATGAGCTTAATAGATTGTTGAATGAACTGAAACTGCATAGAAAGGCAATAGGATACACCATTGATGACCTTGTTGGCATTAAGCCCTCTTTGTGCATGCATAAGATATTGATGGAAGATGACCATAAACCCTCTATTGAACATCAAAGAAGATTGAATCCTATAATGAAAGAGGTAGTCAAGAAAGAGATCATTAAGTTGCTAGATGCGGGAATCATCTACCCTATTTCGGATAGTAAGTGGGTTAGTCCCGTACATGTGGTTCCTAAGAAGGGTGGGATGACCGTAGTAACCAATGAGAATAATGAATTAATCCCAACTAGAACGGTTACGGGATGGAGGATGTGTATTGACTATAGGAAATTGAACATGGCCTCTAGGAAAGATCACTTCCCCCTTCCTTTCATTGACCAAATGCTAGAAAGGTTAGCTCAACATTCTCACTTTTGCTACTTAGATGGCTATAGTGGATTCTTCCAAATCCCTATCAACCCCGATGACCAAGAGAAAACCACATTTACATGTCCATGGGGTACATTTGCATATAGGAGAATGCCATTTGGATTGTGTAATGCACCCGCCACCTTTCAAGGGTGTATGATGGCTATCTTTTCTGAGTACATTGAGAACATCATGGAAGTATTTATGGATGATTTTTCTGTTTATGGATCTTCCTTTGATAATTGCTTAGCTAACTTGTCTTTAGTGCTTAAAAGATGTGAGGAGACTAATCTAGTCTTGAATTGGGAGAAATGCCACTTCATGGTAAATGAGGGTATTGTGTTGGGACACTTGGTGTCCAACCGTGGCATTGAGGTTGATAGGGCCAAGATTGAAACGATAGAGAAGTTGCCACCACCTACCTCGGTGAAGGGGGTAAGGAGTTTTCTAGGGCATGCCGGTTTTTACCGGAGATTTATTAAAGACTTCTCTAAGATTTCTAAGCCTCTTACTAACCTACTAATGAAAGATGTTGAGTTTGTTTTCTCCAAGGATTTCCTTGAAGCTTTTTGTAGGTTGAAGAATGCTTTGATCTCCGCACCTATCATGAAACCTCCGGATTGGAGTTTACCGTTTGAGATCATGTGTGATGCAAGTGATGTAGTGATAGCAAGAATTATAGTCTATATTTTGGGGTTTGTTTGGACGTTCTATCTTTCATAATCTGCATGTTTGTATGTGCATTATATGATTTTACTACCATTTCATCTACCTTTGCGAGAATCGAGGTCTACACCTAGTTTCGTTGTAATTGCAGGTAATATGGTACGTTTTGCATCGAAAAGGAGCAAAAGGAGTCATGAGTCATTTGGAGCTACATCCAGGGAGCATAGCCATGGATTAAAGATTTACTTTGGAGCAGATTCAAGAGATTTCACATTCTGTCGTGACTCACCTCGGTTGACCAGAAATTCACCTCGACCGAGGCGATCCAGAGACGCCGACTCGACCGAGGCGAACACCTAGGACGCGGCGAGAATATTTTATTCTTGGATGAGATCTTTTAAAATTGGAAAGTGATCTTATATTTTTGGGCTTGGCTCCTGGAAGGAAGGAGATATGCAGAATCATATATTTTACCTATATTTATGGGTAAATATCTTTCTAAGATTTATTATCTTTGGAGGGTTATTTTCCTATAAAAAGGGTTGGATTTCCACAATTCCAACATCCCGCATACACCGGAACACGCTATACCGTCGATCAGGGTTTATAGCACGCAGCAGCGGCATACTCCAGTTGGGAGTTTTGAAGAACCTTTTTGAAGGTTGAAGGAAGATTAAAGTCCATAGCTTTTATAGCTTTTTGGAGGATTTTGTAAGATTGTCTTCAATTCCCTTAATTGTTGTCTTGTCTTTTTGGATTGCTATCCAAGGAACGCTTTGTTGTGATATTTGATTCAGTTATTGAAGTCTTTTCATTAAATTCTTCTTTGTTCAAATATTCACTTTCTTCCCATATAATTTAATACTTTCATTATGATGATGAGTGGCTAATTTCCTTGTGTGATTCTAGGGTGATTGGCTGAAGGTTGTAGGAAAAACAATGATAGAATAATCTTAGATTCTAGTAGGATCCTGAAAGTTCGAGTCTTTAACCTTAACCCTAAGCATCTCGTTCGGTTGATGAACATCTCGGCCGGGGTGGAATTCTTCTGACCGAGGTGACTTATCCGAACCTAAACAGAAAGTTAAGTGTTAGAGTTTGCTAAATCCTATTCTTATTACACCTTCCCGGTTCAATGCAAGCTTAGGATGAGACTTACCCGGTAATTCCTTAGTTTGTTTACCAACGATCATAAGTGTAGGTAATAAAGGTTTATCCTTTATTGGGGTTTGAGTGTGCTTCCATCCCATCTTTGTGAGTTAGCCTGAGACTTACCCGGTAAAGGTTGATTCTATTCCCTTAGATGGTATGTTAGTTTGAGGTTATAGTTCTTTATCTTGATTCCTTGAGACTTACCCGGTAATAGGAGTTACGGTTTAGGATTAGTGTGTAGTGAGACTTACCCGGTGATCTACTCCACTTTAGTAACACCTTCCCCACGCAAAAATCTCAGCTTTGTCCGCTTATCTATAGATCTTGAGTTGGAACCACAACTAGATGCTTTAATCCCTAGAATTGCATGTTTGCTTTATTGACTTCTTATTCATCTTTGATTGTGTTAATCGCTCTTGTGGTTAGAATTGACATAAGCACACCGTATTGACTTTGTTTCACCGAGTCCCTATGATCGACCCCTGGAATTTTCTTGCTTTTACTACGATTGACCCGTACACTGCGGGTTCGCATCCTTGTTTTAAGCTTAAGTCTAGGGTTATAAATTTAAAGCTTGCACACACCGTTTGGAGCGAACAAGTTTTTGGCGCCGTTGCCGGGGACTTGGTCTAGACCGAGCCGGTACGGTTTGCTCTTGGGGCGCTTGCCCCGTCTCATCTAACCACTCTACTTGAGTGACGACTTTTGCAGGTTCTTTGTTAGGTATATGCGAAGAACCCGCGCTGGGAAGGAAATCGTTCCATACGATCCCGAACCAGAAAAGACATACAAGCGACGCTTAAGAGAAGCGAAGATGGCCCAACAAGACGATCGCGATCTTGCGGCCCAATTGAAAGAGGCGCTAGAGCTGCTACGCCTCAACAAGGAAGAACTCAGGCAAGAGAAAGAAGAAAATCGCACCAAGACTGCAGCAATCGAAGCTGAGATAGCAGTCATACGAGACCAGATTCTACTTCGACCGAGGGAAGATCCTCCTGTTGATCCTCGACCGATGCAGGATCCAGTAGTTGACCCGCGACCGAGGCAGATTCCAGTACCTGACGCCCCGGCCGATGTACTTCCACCTCGGATGCCAGTCCGAGATGTTCTTCTTGCAGGAATCCCACAAACCCTAGGTCAAAGGATGGACCCTAATCAACAGCTGAGGCGTCCAGGGGTGAACCTAGGAGATCCAGCGGATCATGACTACGAACTTCGACCGCAAGTTCTGTCCATGATTCGCCAATGCCAATTCGGAGGGCTAGAGAAGGAGTCGCCGCATCAACATCTTCAAAACTACGAGATCTTGATGGAAACCTTGCGACCTTCCAGAATTGAAAATAACAACTACAAGCTAAGACCTTTTTACTTTTCTTTAAACGATAGAGCTTTTACTTGGTATCAATCTCTTCCTCCAGGAAAAATTAGCACATGGGAGGAGATGACTACGGAATTCTTAACCAAATTCTTTCCCCCCTCAAAGACCGCTGAAATGAGAGGGAAGATCAATGCTTTCATCATGAAGGACAAGGAGAGCTTGTCCAAATCTTGGGAGCGGTTCAAGGATATCCTTTTGGATTGCCCACATCATGGGATTCCAAAGATCGAGTTGTTGGAGATCTACTTCAAAGGGCTGGACGGAAGCACCCAGTTCAATCTCCAACTACTCTCCGCCGGTACCTTCATGGACATGGCGATTGACGAGGCTTGGGACTTCATTGAGAAGCAAGCCTTGCACATGGAGAAATATACCCACCAAGGGGCTGAAGGTGGAGTTAAAAGAGTCAACTTTCAAGAGACTCAATCCAACAACAATCAACTCACGTCGTTGAAGAATGACGTGAAGCAATTGAAGGAGCTCTTGATGGCTCAAACAAAGAAGGAAGAGCAAGGGCAAAGGAACAACAACAATAACGGGTACCGTAACAACAACAACGGCCCCCGAAACAACAACTACAACAACAACAATAGAGGATCCAATAGCAACAACTGGAGGGCGAACAACCAAAACTATGGTAACAATCATTCAAACTCCAACTCTAATGATTCCTCTAACCCTTTCCTCTCTTCCCCTTCTTCTTCTTCTACTCCATTGAAAAGCCAAGGGAAAGGATCAAGTTCGTCTCAGCCAGAAAAGAAA
This sequence comes from Fagopyrum esculentum, assembly GCA_033239045.1. Classification (NCBI taxonomy): domain Eukaryota; kingdom Viridiplantae; phylum Streptophyta; class Magnoliopsida; order Caryophyllales; family Polygonaceae; genus Fagopyrum; species Fagopyrum esculentum. The sequence goes on along the minus strand of BSUD01000008.1, from coordinate 93,946,363 downwards.
GACGCAGTTCTGGAGGCAATCTTGATCAAGCTTAGTGCTATGGAGAATTCTATGACTTCATTTTCGAGGGTCCAAAAGTCCTTCGAACAACAACTTGCTAGTAGGGCGAATGAAGCGCCAAGAGATCCAGGGAAGCTTCCAGCGAAGACGAAAACTAACCCTAAGGGCCAGTGCATGGCCATAACGACGAGGAGTGGACTTAAAACTGCAGATCTAGTACCTCGCTCGACGCAGACCACCTCGGTCCAGATCCAGTCGAAGAACACCTCGACCGAGATGCCAACCGAGGCAGAGCAACAGAAAGCGGGAGGAACAACAGAAACTTATATTCCACCTCCTGCATACAAACCACCACTTCCATTCCCTCAGTCCAGAGCCAGAGCACATCTAGACAAGCACTTTGGTAAGTTTCTTGACTTGATGAATAAGCTACATATTTACATTCCTTTCCTTGATGCCATTCTAGGTATGCCCGCCTATGGGAAGTTCTTAAAAAAAATTTTATCAAGAAAGAGGAAGCTGGAGGATGTTGGTGAAGTTAGGATGACATCTAAATCTTCGGAGCTTATCAAAATCATGAAGGAAAAGATGCCACCTAAGTTGAGAGATCCCGGCTCATTTTGTATTCCCATTCAAGTTGGGGATGTCACTTGTGAAGCCCTTTGCGATCTAGGAGCCAGCGTGAGCATCATCCCGCTGGAGCTATGCACGAAGATCGGTCTTGGAGAGCCCAAGCCGGTCAAGATTCGACTTTATATGGCGGATCGCTCCATTACCCATCCCGTGGGAATCTTGGAGGACGTTCCGGTCAAGTTAGGTAACTTCTATCTGCCTATAGATTTTGTTGTACTTGACATTCCCGCAGATTATCCTGTACCTATTATTCTCGGGAGGCCATTTCTAGCAACTTCGGGTTGCAACGTGGATTGCAAGAACGCCAAGTTGAAATTCAACGTTGGTGGCGATGAGGTGAAGTTTGCACTACTTGCGGCCATGAAAGGGGAGCAACTAACTGATGATATCTTCAACATCTATGATGAAGAAGAATCAAGAGAATTGGTGAGCTCTATCCTTATTAACGACCCACTCGAAAGAGTTATTAGCTTCAGTTTAATAGAGGAAGGTATAGATGTTTCTTGTGATGCAGATATACGGAGCTTGAAGGCACTGGAAGAGGATCCAGGAGCTAAAACTGAGAAGCTAATCCAGGGGACGAAGATCTCCAGTTTCGGATCCAGTAGCAGTACCTCGACCGAGGCACTTTCTGGACAGAGCGAGGCGACTGAAGAACACCTCGGTCAACGCCTCTGCGCCTCGACCGAGGTCGATGGCGAGACGATTCTAACTGAGACTGCATCGAGTCCAGTTTCTGACACCACTCCACTGGAAAGAGGAAGCAGAGATCCCTCTCAGAAAGCACCCCCAGTTGTGGAGCTTAAACAACTCCCTAGTCACTTGAGGTATATCTTTCTTGGACCGGATTCCACTTATCCCGTTATTGCTAGTGCTTCCCTCTCCGATTCTGAATTGTCTAAGTTAATGCATGTCCTGAGAAAGCATCGAAAAGCTATAGGTTACACCACGGATGATCTTATTGGCATTAAACCTTCTTTCTGCATGCATAGAATTCTAATGGAAGATAATCATAAGACTTCACGGGAACCTCAAAGATGGTTGAATCCGATCATGAAAGAGGTTGTGAAGAAGGAAGTTCTTAAGTTGTTGGATGCAGGTATTATTTATCCTATCTCGGACAACAAGTGGGTTAGCCCGGTGCATGTCGTTCCGAAGAAAGGAGGGATGACCGTTGTGACAAATAAGAACAACGAGTTGATCCCCACGAGGACCGTTATGGGCTGGAGAGTTTGCATCGATTATAGGAAGCTGAACACAGCAACTCGGAAGGATCATTTTTCGCTTCCCTTCATCGATCAAATGCTCGAACGGTTGGCCCAACATTCACACTTTTGCTACTTGGACGGCTATAGTGGATTCTTCCAGATTCCTATCCATCCGGATGATCAGGAGAAGACCACTTTCACTTGTCCTTGGGGGACGTTTGCCTATCGGAGGATGCCATTTGGATTGTGCAATGCACCCGCTACCTTCCAGCGATGCATGATGGCTATCTTTTCCGAGTACATAGAGGAGATCATGGAGGTATTCATGGATGACTTTTCTGTATATGGTTCCTCTTTTGATGATTGCCTATTTAACCTTTCTCTAGTGCTTAAAAGATGTGAAGACACTAACCTTGTTTTAAATTGGGAGAAGTGTCATTTCATGGTTAATGAAGGCATTATGCTAGGACACCTCATTTCTAATCGAGGCATTGAGGTCGATCGAGCTAAGATCGAAACTATTGAAAAACTCCCTCCTCCTTGTTCTGTTAAAGGTGTGAGGAGTTTTCTCGGGCATGCAGGTTTCTACAGGAGATTCATCAAGGACTTCTCTAAGATTTCTAAACCTCTAACTAACCTCTTGAATAAAGATGTTGTTTTTGAGTTTTCGCAGGACTGTCTTGATGCTTTTACAGGATTAAGGAAGCGTTGATCTCCGCTCCCATTATCCAGCCTCCTGATTGGACCTTGCCCTTTGAGGTCATGTGTGACGCTAGTGATGTAGCTGTAGGAGCGGTGCTTGGACAGAAGAAGGATAGACGGACCACCGCCATTTACTATGCTAGCAAGACGCTAGATGAAGCACAACGCAACTACGCTACCACCGAGAAGGAGTTATTGGCGGTTGTATATGCTTTCGAGAAGTTTCGTTCCTATCTAGTGGGGGCGAAAGTCATTGTCTACACCGACCATGCAGCCATTCGTTATTTGTTGGCTAAGAAAGATGCCAAGCCCCGCCTTATTCGATGGATTCTCTTGCTTCAAGAGTTTGATCTAGAGATCCGCGATAAGAAGGGATCCGAGAACTCCGTTGTGGATCACCTCAGCCGGCTACCGGAATCTTCCCGCGAGACGGATAACCCACCCATAGACGATTCATTCCCCGATGAGCGCTTACACTTGTTGGGGCATTTAATGAATCTACTTACTTCACCCCACGATGGAGGTGAAGTATGGGGTGAGGGCACCTCCCATCACATATAGAGACGTATCATGGTCCAGCTAGCGACCTTAAATCAAGCGCTTCTTGGGAGGCAACCCAAGGTATTGCTTTCTTTTCCCGTTTTCTAGTCTAGCTTAGATGGTTTTCGTTTTTGCTTTGCTTTGCTTTGTTTTTGGCGTTCTGGACAGACAACAGGGAATATCTAAGGAGGAGCACAACTGGAAGGACAGAAGTTCGAGATTCTGAGAAGACAGAAGCACCTCGGTTACTGTCAGAGCACCTCGACCGAGTTGATTCTTGAGCAACCGAGGCGACTAGGGTTTCTGCAGAACCACCTCAGTCCATACCACCTCGGTCCAGTCGAGACCATCTCGACCGAGGTGACAGCAGATCCAGGAACAGTATAAAAAGGAAAAAAATTTTATTTTTCACTTTTTTACTTTACCCACCTCGACCGCGGCGACTTCCACTTCGCTCTCTCTCAAATCTTGCTCGTTTTCGAAGATTTCCGCTTCCAAACTGCAATTGAAGGGTAGAGGAACCGATTGCAACAACAGATCTGCAAAGAAATCGAGCGAATCGACCGAAACGAGGTAAAAACAAATCGAAACCCTAACTCGTTCGTTTGCTTTGATTTGGGCTTTGGTTGCCCCTGATTTTGCTGAGGAAAGGCTTAAGTACCCCTTAGGAAGCAATTGTAGTGATTTTGGGGGGAAAAGAATTGAATTTTTGAGATTTGGAATCGTAACTGCTGCGCCTCGGTCCGGTCGAACTGCATCTCGACCGAGGTGATTTTTGGGACTTGTCAGTGACCAAGGTGGTCTGACAGAGTTGAGTGAAAATGAGTTCAGATCGTCGTCTAGCCCTTAGAGACAGATCCTCACCCGCCCCTTCTTCCTTTTCTTCCCGTCCTTACCGCCCGGTTATCCACGAGAGATGCCGGGTAGACTATGAGCGGATAGCTAGCCGTGCAGTTATCGCACCACGATTTCTGGACGTGTCGGCCTTTGATTGCCTAGGGTTAGATGCTGACCTTAGGAGGATGATTGCTACTGTCGGGCTGGATCAGTTTTCTGAGATCCGAGCCCCAGCTTACTTGGAGCCGACCTTAGAGTTTGTTAGCTCCTTCTCCTACCTTCCCGCAGACCAGTCTGTGAAGTACCGGTTGATGAACCGGAACTTCATAGTTCCTTTAGAGATATGGAGAGAGATTTTTGGCTTTTCTGAGCCCACCGCCACCGACTTCCCCTCCCGATCCGTAGCTAGGGAGTTCTGGGGGCAGATTGCCCATATTACTGAGCATGCAGACAGATGGCGCCCTGGAGACTCCAGGGAGAAGGTCATCTTCCACCCAGCCTTCAGACTAGCCCACAGGATTTTTAGCGAGACACTTCTGGCGCGTACTGAGACGCCCCAAAAGATCAGACAGGGCGAGCTCTTCAGCCTCTACTGCATGGTTACAGGAGGTTTCCCAGACTTTGGCTTGCTCCTGGCAGAGGTTCTGCACAGGATCAAGGCCAAAGCGAAGGGAGACATTTGCTGCGGAGGTCTAGTCACCCATATCGCTACCTACCACGGGATGGACCTCAGTGTTTGCACGATGGCAGCGGCTCCGAAGCCGCTGGGATTACAGGAGATGATCACACGGAGGATTCTAGTTCCCCGTGGTTTGACCACTCCATACGTCGCCATGCCTTGGGAGCGGCAGCACCATCAGCACATCATGGCCCAGCTTCAGTTCGAGCGTGTCATGGGCCATCCTTACGATCCGACTCAGTATCCGTACGCACCACCACCGGATCGAGACTATTGAGGAGCTGCAGGATTTTCTTTATTTTCATTTATGCAGTTCAGCTATTTATCCGGTGAGTTCTCTCATTTTTGGACTTTTTATTTGACCCACTGGGACAGTGTGTCCCAAGTATGGGGTGTTTGTACTTATCTGACTACGTGATGTATTTTATTCGACTACCTTTGATGTATTATATTTTGTTGGATATTTTATTTATGCTTCACTTCTGCATTTATATGATTATCTGATATTACATGCATACCTACAGGTTATTTGATTGAGAAAAACGTCGAAACCGAAAAAAAAAATGGTTTTAAAAAAATTTTTTGACCTCGACCGCGGAGATTCTGGCCAAACGAGGCATTCCACCTCGGTTGAACCAAGAACATCTCGACCGAGGTGCGTAACAGAAAGTTTTCGAAAACGATTTTGTGTTACTTATCTGGATATGATCTCAGTGAAGATTTTGTTTACCTACTGGTTTTAAGTTCTTTATGTGTTTGAAAGGTTTTATGATATGTTTAAGTTGCTAAATGCTTTGTTTGAAATTATTAGCATGTTTAATACTTTGTTTTTATCCAAATTATGTTGAATTTGAAGGTTGACACCGCAGGTTAAGTTCTCTCACTTTCTTCTTGGAAAGATCAAGGCAATTCATCTTCTTCTTCTTCTTCTTCTTCTTGATCATGCTTAGCCCCTCATATACATTTTGCCTCCCTTTACCTATCCGGGAATTTGGAAGCAAGCGAAGTGGTGAAAGCAAGTTAAAGTTGAGAAGTGGCTGGAAGTGAAAGTGTTAGAAAGCAATAATAGGTTTGGGGAAGTCAATCATGAAGATGAGTAACTCGGCACCATTCACATAGCCGGGTGTTTGTGTCTTGCCAAAGTTGGATTGAGCGATATTCCTAACGGGTCATGGTATGTGCATCAAGGGTTTGATGCATCTCGAGAAATTGATGATTGCAGATTTCCTAGGCTTCGGTTATTGTGCACCTCTGTCCATGCACCCCAAAAAGTAAAGTAAAAAAAAAAAAGAAAAAGAAAAAAAAGTGTGAGATAAGCGAAGCTTATTGGTGGAAGATGTTGCAAGTCAAAGTGAAAGTGAAGTTCATCCCTTTCCCGGATTCTAGCACCACATTACCTTACATACATCCCTACCCTACACGTTTCTTGACCTTTTCTTTTGGGAAGCCCTTGAGACCTTGAGCTTGTTGATTGACTTAGTGGTTTAAACTGGATTATACATGATTAATTTTGATAATTATGATTTATTATGCATTCTATGATTTTATGCAAAGATGAACAACTTTCTTATATTTATAAAATGTTTTGATCATATTAAGTTTTTAATTCCAGGAAGTATTCTCTTAGAGTGATCTATGATAGTTGCACACCATAAAATGTTTTTGAAAGACTTTTTCATTGATTTTCTTGACTTATAATCCATTCTATCTTGTCTTCTATATGAGGAACTTGCTTGGGGACAAGCAAGGGCTAAGTATGGGGTATTTTGATAGCATGAATTATAGTCTATATTTTGGGGTTTGTTTGGACGTTCTATCTTTCATAATCTGCATGTTTGTATGTGCATTATATGATTTTACTACCATTTCATCTACCTTTGCGAGAATCGAGGTCTACACCTAGTTTCGTTGTAATTGCAGGTAATATGGTACGTTTTGCATCGAAAAGGAGCAAAAGGAGTCATGAGTCATTTGGAGCTACATCCAGGGAGCATAGCCATGGATTAAAGATTTACTTTGGAGCAGATTCAAGAGATTTCACATTCTGTCGTGACTCACCTCGGTTGACCAGAAATTCACCTCGACCGAGGCGATCCAGAGACGCCGACTCGACCGAGGCGAACACCTAGGACGCGGCGAGAATATTTTATTCTTGGATGAGATCTTTTAAAATTGGAAAGTGATCTTATATTTTTGGGCTTGGCTCCTGGAAGGAAGGAGATATGCAGAATCATATATTTTACCTATATTTATGGGAAAAGATCTTTCTAAGATTTATTATCTTTGGAGGGTTATTTTCCTATAAAAAGGGTTGGATTTCCACAATTCCAACATCCCGCAAAAAGCCCGCATACACCGGATCTGCTATCAGCGCAAGGAGGTTGTTTACGCAGCAGCGGTATACTCCAATTTGGGAGTTTTTGAAGAACCTTTTTGAAGGTTGAAGGAAGATTGAAGTCCATAGCTTTTATAGCTTTTTGGAGGGTTTTGTAAGATTGTCTTCAATTCCCTCATTGTTGTCTTGTCTTTTTGGATTGCTATCCAAGGAACGCTTTGTTGTGATATTTGATTCAGTTATTGAAGTCTTTTCATTAAATTCTTCTTTGTTCAAATATTCACTTTCTTCCCATATAATTTAATACTTTCATTATGATGATGAGTGGCTAATTTCCTTGTGTGATTCTAGGGTGATTGGCTGAAGGTTGTGGGAAAAACAATGATAGAATAATCTTAGATTCCAGTAGGATCCTGAAAGTTCGAGTCTTTAACCTTAACCCTAAGCATCTCGTTCGGTTGATGAACATCTCGGCCGGGGTGGAATTCTTCTGACCGAGGTGACTTATCCGAACCTAAACAGAAAGTTAAGTGTTAGAGTTTGCCAAATCCTATTCTTATTACACCTTCCTGGTTCAATGCAAGCTTAGGATGAGACTTACCCGGTAATTCCTTAGTTTGTGTATTAACGATCATAAGTGTAGGTAATAAAGGTTTATCCTTTATTGGGGTTTGAGTGTGCTTCCATCCCATCTTTGTGAGTTAGCCTGAGACTTACCCGGTAAAGGTTGATTCTATGCCCTTAGATGGTGTGTTAGTTTGAGGTTATAGTTCTTTATCTTGATTCCTTGAGACTTACCCGGTAATAGGAGTTACGGTTTAGGATTAGTGTGTAGTGAGACTTACCCGGTGATCTACTCCACTTTAGTAACACCTTCCCCATGCAAAAATCTCAGCTTTGTCCGCTTATCTATAGATCTTGAGTTGGAACCACAACTAGATGCTTTAATCCCTAGAATTGCATGTTTGCTTATTTGACATCTTATTCATCTTTGATTGTGTTAATCGCTTTTGTGGTTAGAACTAACGTAGCATACCGTGCTGACTTTGTTTCACCAAGTCCCTGTGATCGACCCCTGGAATTTTCTTGCTTTTACTACGATTGACCCGTACACTGCGGGTTCGCATCCTTGTTTTAAGCTTAAGTCTAGGGTTATAAATTTAAAGCTTGCACACACCGTTTGGAGCGAACAAGTTTTTGGCGCCGTTGCCGGGGACAGTTCTGATATGTTTAAGTTGCTAAATGCTTTGTTTAAGTTGCTAAATACCTACAGGTTATTTGATTGAGAAAAACGTCGAAACCGAAAAAAAAAATGGTTTTAAAAAAATTTTTTGACCTCGACCGCGGAGATTCTGGCCAAACGAGGCATTCCACCTCGGTTGAACCAAGAACATCTCGACCGAGGTGCGTAACAGAAAGTTTTCGAAAACGATTTTTGTGTTACTTATCTGGATATGATCTCAGTGAAGATTTTGTTTACCTACTGGTTTTAAGTTCTTTATGTGTTTGAAAGGTTTTATGATATGTTTAAGTTGCTAAATGCTTTGTTTGAAATTATTAGCATGTTTAATACTTTGTTTTTATCCAAATTATGTTGAATTTGAAGGTTGACACCGCAGGTTAAGTTCTCTCACGTTCTTCTTGGAAAGACCAAGGCAATTCATCTTCTTCTTCTTCTTCTTCTTCTTGATCATGCTTAGCCCCTCATATACATTTTGCCTCCCTTTACCTATCCGGGAATTTGGAAGCAAGCGAAGTGGTGAAAGCAAGTTAAAGTTGAGAAGTGGCTGGAAGTGAAAGTGTTAGAAAGCAATAATAGGTTTGGGGAAGTCAATCATGAAGATGAGTAACTCGGCACCATTCACATAGCCGGGTGTTTGTGTCTTGCCAAAGTTGGATTGAGCGATATTCCTAACGGGTCATGGTATGTGCATCAAGGGTTTGATGCATCTCGAGAAATTGATGATTGCAGATTTCCTAGGCTTCGGTTATTGTGCACCTCTGTCCATGCACCCCAAAAAGTAAAGTAAAAGAGAAAAAAGTGTGAAATAAGCAAAGCTTATTGGTGGAAGATGTTGCAAGTCAAAGTGAAAGTGAAGTTCATCCTTTTCCCGGATTCTAGCACCACATTACCTTACATACATCCCTACCCTACACGTTTCTTGACCTTTTCTTTTGGGAAGCCCTTGAGACCTTGAGCTTGTTGATTGACTTAGTGGTTTAAACTGGATTATACATGATTAATTTTGATAATTATGATTTATTATGCATTCTATGATTTTATGCAAAGATGAACAACTTTCTTATATTTATAAAATGTTTTGATCATATTAAGTTTTTAATTCCAGGAAGTATTCTCTTAGAGTGATCTATGATAGTTGCACACCATAAAATGTTTTTGAAAGACTTTTTCATTGATTTTCTTGACTTATAATCCATTCTATCTTGTCTTCTATATGAGGAACTTGCTTGGGGACAAGCAAGGGCTAAGTATGGGGTATTTTGATAGCATGAATTATAGTCTATATTTTGGGGTTTGTTTGGACGTTCTATCTTTCATAATCTGCATGTTTGTATGTGCATTATATGATTTTACTACCATTTCATCTACCTTTGCGAGAATCGAGGTCTACACCTAGTTTCGTTGTAATTGTAGGTAATATGGTACGTTTTGCATCGAAAAGGAGCAAAAGGAGTCATGAGTCATTTGGAGCTACATCCAGGGAGCATAGCCATGGATTAAAGATTTACTTTGGAGCAGATTCAAGAGATTTCACATTCTGTCGTGACTCACCTCGGTTGACCAGAAATTCACCTCGACCGAGGCGATCCAGAGACGCCGACTCGACCGAGGCGAACACCTAGGACGCGGCGAGAATATTTTATTCTTGGATGAGATCTTTTAAAATTGGAAAGTGATCTTATATTTTTGGGCTTGGCTCCTTGAAGGAAGGAGATATGCAGAATCATATATTTTACCTATATTTATGGGTAAATATCTTTCTAAGATTTATTATCTTTGGAGGGTTATTTTCCTATAAAAAGGGTTGGATTTCCACAATTCCAACATCCCGCATACACCGGAACACGCTATACCGTCGATCAGGGTTTATAGCACGCAGCAGCGGCATACTCCAGTTGGGAGTTTTGAAGAACCTTTTTGAAGGTTGAAGGAAGATTGAAGTCCATAGCTTTTATAGCTTTTTGGAGGGTTTTGTAAGATTGTCTTCAATTCCCTTAATTGTTGTCTTGTCTTTTTGGATTGCTATCCAAGGAACGCTTTGTTGTGATATTTGATTCAGTTATTGAAGTCTTTTCATTAAATTCTTCTTTGTTCAAATATTCACTTTCTTCCCATATAATTTAATACTTTCATTATGATGATGAGTGGCTAATTTCCTTGTGTGATTCTAGGGTGATTGGCTGAAGGTTGTGGGAAAAACAATGATAGAATAATCTTAGATTCCAGTAGGATCCTGAAAGTTCGAGTCTTTAACCTTAACCCTAAGCATCTCGTTCGGTTGATGAACATCTCGGCCGGGGTGGAATTCTTCTGACCGAGGTGACTTATCCGAACCTAAACAGAAAGTTAAGTGTTAGAGTTTTCTAAATCCTATTCTTATTACACCTTCCTGGTTCAATGCAAGCTTAGGATGAGACTTACCCGGTAATTCCTTAGTTTGTTTACCAACGATCATAAGTGTAGGTAATAAAGGTTTATCCTTTATTGGGGTTTGAGTGTGCTTCCATCCCATCTTTGTGAGTTAGCCTGAGACTTACCCGGTAAAGGTTGATTCTATTCCCTTAGATGGTATGTTAGTTTGAGGTTATAGTTCTTTATCTTGATTCCTTGAGACTTACCCGGTAATAGGAGTTACGGTTTAGGATTAGTGTGTAGTGAGACTTACCCGGTGATCTACTCCACTTTAGTAACACCTTCCCCATGCAAAAATCTCAGCTTTGTCCGCTTATCTATAGATCTTGAGTTGGAACCACAACTAGATGCTTTAATCCCTAGAATTGCATGTTTGCTTTATTGACTTCTTATTCATCTTTGATTGTGTTAATCGCTCTTGTGGTTAGAATTGACATAAGCACACCGTATTGACTTTGTTTCACCGAGTCCCTATGATCGACCCCTGGAATTTTCTTGCTTTTACTACGATTGACCCGTACACTGCGGGTTCGCATCCTTGTTTTAAGCTTAAGTCTAGGGTTATAAATTTAAAGCTTGCACACACCGTTTGGAGCGAACAAGTTTTTGGCGCCGTTGCCGGGGACTTGGTCTAGACCGAGCCGGTATGGTTTGCTCTTGGGGCGCTTGCCCCGTCTCATCTAACCACTCTACTTGAGTGACGACTTTTGCAGGTTCTTTGTTAGGTATATGCGAAGAACCCGCGCTGGGAAGGAAATCGTTCCATACGATCCCGAACCAGAAAAGACATACAAGCGACGCTTAAGAGAGGCGAAGATGGCCCAACAAGACGATCGCGATCTTGCGGCCCAATTGAAAGAGGCGCTAGAGCTGCTACGCCTCAACAAGGAAGAACTCAGGCAAGAGAAAGAAGAAAATCGCACCAAGACTGCAGCAATCGAAGCTGAGATAGCAGTCATACGAGACCAGATTCTACTTCGACCGAGGGAAGATCCTCCTGTTGATCCTCGACCGATGCAGGATCCAGTAGTTGACCCGCGACCGAGGCAGATTCCAGTACCTGACGCCCCGGCCGATGTACTTCCACCTCGGATGCCAGTCCGAGATGTTCTTCTTGCAGGAATCCCACAAACCCTAGGTCAAAGGATGGACCCTAATCAACAGCTGAGGCGTCCAGGGGTGAACCTAGGAGATCCAGCGGATCATGACTACGAACTTCGACCGCAAGTTCTGTCCATGATTCGCCAATGCCAATTCGGAGGGCTAGAGAAGGAGTCGCCGCATCAACATCTTCAAAACTACGAGCTAAGACCTTTTTACTTTTCTTTAAAAGATAGAGCTCTTACTTGGTATCAATCTCTTCCTCCAGGAAAAATTAGCACATGGGAGGAGATGACTACGGAATTCTTAACCAAATTCTTTCCCCCCTCAAAGACCGCTGAAATGAGAGGGAAGATCAATGCTTTCATCATGAAGGACAAGGAGAGCTTGTCCAAATCTTGGGAGCGGTTCAAGGATATCCTTTTGGATTGCCCACATCATGGGATTCCAAAGATCGAGTTGTTGGAGATCTACTTCAAAGGGCTGGACGGAAGCACCCAGTTCAATCTCCAACTACTCTCCGCCGGTACCTTCATGGACATGGCGATTGACGAGGCTTGGGACTTCATTGAGAAGCAAGCCTTGCACATGGAGAAATATACCCACCAAGGGGCTGAAGGTGGAGTTAAAAGAGTCAACTTTCAAGAGACTCAATCCAACAACAATCAACTCACGTCGTTGAAGAATGACGTGAAGCAATTGAAGGAGCTCTTGGTGGCTCAAACTAAGAAGGAAGAGCAAGGGCAAAGGAACAACAACAATAACGGGTACCGTAACAACAACAACGGCCCCCGAAACAACAACTACAACAACAACAATAGAGGATCCAATAGCAACAACTGGAGGGCGAACAACCAAAACTATGGTAACAATCATTCAAACTCCAACTCTAATGATTCCTCTAACCCTTTCCTCTCTTCCCCTTCTTCTTCTTCTACTCCATTGAAAAGCCAAGGGCAAGGATCAAGTTCGTCTCAGCAAGAAAAGAAAGACGCAGTTCTGGAGGCAATCTTGATCAAGCTTAGTGCTATGGAGAATTCTATGACTTCATTTTCGAGGGTCCAAAAGTCCTTCGAACAACAACTTGCTAGTAGGGCGAATGAAGCGCCAAGAGATCCAGGGAAGCTTCCAGCAAAGACGAAAACTAACCCTAAGGGCCAATGCATGGCCATAACGACGAGGAGTGGACTTAAAACTGCAGATCTAGTACCTCGCTCGACGCAGACCACCTCGGTCCAGATCCAGTCGAAGAACACCTCGACCGAGATGCCAACCGAGGCAGAGCAACAGAAAGCGGGTGGAACAACAGAAACTTATATTCCACCTCCTGCATACAAACCACCACTTCCATTCCCTCAGTCCAGAGCCAGAGCACATCTAGACAAGCACTTTGGTAAGTTTCTTGACTTGATGAATAAGCTACATATTTACATTCCTTTCCTTGATGCCATTCTAGGTATGCCCGCCTATGGGAAGTTCTTAAAAGAAATTTTATCAAGAAAGAGGAAGCTGGAGGATGTTGGTGAAGTTAGGATGACATCTAAATCTTCGGAGCTTATCAAAATCATGAAGGAAAAGATGCCACCTAAGTTGAGAGATCCCGGCTCATTTTGTATTCCCATTCAAGTTGGGGATGTCACTTGTGAAGCCCTTTGCGATCTAGGAGCCAGCGTGAGCATCATCCCGCTGGAGCTATGCACGAAGATCGGTCTTGGAGAGCCCAAGCCGGTCAAGATTCGACTTTATATGGCGGATCACTCCATTACCCATCCCGTGGGAATCTTGGAGGACGTTCCGGTCAAGTTAGGTAACTTCTATCTGCCTATAGATTTTGTTGTACTTGACATTCCAGCAGATTATCCTGTACCTATTATTCTCGGGAGGCCATTTCTAGCAACTTCGGGTTGCAACGTGGATTGCAAGAACGCCAAGTTGAAATTCAACGTTGGTGGCGATGAGGTGGAGTTTGCACTACTTGCGGCCATGAAAGGGGAGCAACTAACTGATGATATCTTCAACATCTATGATGAAGAAGAATCAAGAGAATTGGTGAGCTCTATCCTTATTAACGACCCACTCGAAAGAGTTATTAGCTTCAGTTTAATAGAGGAAGGTATAGATGTTTCTTGTGATGCAGATATACGGAGCTTGAAGGCACTGGAAGAGGATCCAGAAGCTAAAACTGAGAAGCTAATCCAGGGGACGAAGATCTCCAGTTTCGGATCCAGTAGCAGTACCTCGACCGAGGCACTTTCTGGACAGAGCGAGGCGACTGAAGAACACCTCGGTCAACGCCTCTGCGCCTCGACCGAGGTCGATGGCGAGATGATTCTAACTGAGACTGCATCGAGTCCAGTTTCTGACACCACTCCACTGGAAAGAGGAAGCAGAGATCCCTCTCAGAAAGCACCCCCAGTTGTGGAGCTTAAACAACTCCCTAGTCACTTGAGGTATATCTTTCTTGGACCGGATTCCACTTATCCCGTTATTGCTAGTGCTTCCCTCTCCGATTCTGAATTGTCTAAGTTAATGCATGTCCTGAGAAAGCATCGAAAAGCTATAGGTTACACCACGGATGATCTTATTGGCATTAAACCTTCTTTCTGCATGCATAGAATTCTAATGGAAGATAATTAATAGACTTCACGGGAACCTCAAAGACGGTTGAATCCGATCATGAAAGAGGTTGTGAAGAAGGAAGTTCTTAAGTTGTTGGATGCAGGTATTATTTATCCTATCTCGGACAGCAAGTGGGTTAGCCCGGTGCATGTCGTTCCGAAGAAAGGAGGGATGACCGTTGTGACAAATAAGAACAACGAGTTGATCCCCACGAGGACCGTTATGGGCTGGAGAGTTTGCATCGATTATAGGAAGCTGAACACGGCAACTCGGAAGGATCATTTTCCGCTTCCCTTCATCGATCAAATGCTCGAACGGTTGGCCCGACATTCACACTTTTGCTACTTGGACGGCTATAGTGGATTCTTCCAGATTCCTATCCATCCGGATGATCAGGAGAAGACCACTTTCACTTGTCCTTGGGGGACGTTTGCCTATCGGAGGATGCCATTTGGATTGTGCAATGCACCCGCTACCTTCCAGCGATGCATGATGGCTATCTTTTCCGAGTACATAGAGGAGATCATGGAGGTATTCATGGATGACTTTTCTGTATATGGTTCCTCTTTTGATGATTGCCTATTTAACCTTTCTCTAGTGCTTAAAAGATGTGAAGACACTAACCTTGTTTTAAATTGGGAGAAGTGTCATTTCATGGTTAATGAAGGCATTATGCTAGGACACCTCATTTCTAATCGAGGCATTGAGGTCGATCGAGCTAAGATCGAAACTATTGAAAAACTCCCTCCTCCTTGTTCTGTTAAAGGTGTGAGGAGTTTTCTCGGGCATGCAGGTTTCTACAGGAGATTCATCAAGGACTTCTCTAAGATTTCTAAACCTCTAACTAACCTCTTGAATAAAGATGTTGTTTTTGAGTTTTCGCAGGAGTGTCTTGATGCTTTTTACAGGATTAAGGAAGCGTTGATCTCCGCTCCCATTATCCAGCCTCCTAATTGGACCTTGCCCTTTGAGGTCATGTGTGACGCTAGTGATGTAGCCGTAGGAGCGGTGCTTGGACAGAAGAAGGATAGACGGACCACCGCCATTTACTATGCTAGCAAGACGCTAGATGAAGCACAACGCAACTACGCTACCACCGAGAAGGAGTTATTGGCGGTTGTATATGCTTTCGAGAAGTTTCGTTCCTATCTAGTGGGGGCGAAAGTCATTGTCTACACCGACCATGCAGCCATTCGTTATTTGTTGGCTAAGAAAGATGCCAAGCCGCGCCTTATTCGATGGATTCTCTTGCTTCAAGAGTTTGATCTAGAGATCCGCGATAAGAAGGGATCCGAGAACTCCGTTGCGGATCACCTCAGCCGGCTACCGGAATCTTCCCGCGAGACGGATAACCCACCCATAGACGATTCATTCCCCGATGAGAGCTTACACTTGTTGGGGCATTTAATGAATCTACTTACTTCACCCCACGATGGAGGTGAAGTATGGGGTGAGGGCACCTCCCATCACATATAGAGACGCATCATGGTCCAGCTAGCGACCTTAAATCAAGCGCTTCTTGGGAGGCAACCCAAGGTATTGCTTTCTTTTCCCGTTTTCTAGTCTAGCTTAGATGGTTTTCGTTTTTGCTTTGCTTTGCTTTGTTTTTGGCGTTCTGGACAGACAACAGGGAATATCTAAGGAGGAGCACAACTGGAAGGACAGAAGTTCGAGATTCTGAGAAGACAGAAGCACCTCGGTTACTGTCAGAGCACCTCGACCGAGTTGATTCTTGAGCAACCGAGGCGACTAGGGTTTCTGCAGAACCACCTCAGTCCATACCACCTCGGTCCAGTCGAGACCATCTCGACCGAGGTGACAGCAGATCCAGGAACAGTATAAAAAGGAAAAAAAATTTATTTTTCACTTTTTTACTTTACCCACCTCGACCGCGGCGACTTCCACTTCGCTCTCTCTCAAATCTTGCTCGTTTTCGAAGATTTCCGCTTCCAAACTGCAATTGAAGGGTAGAGGAACCGATTGCAACAACATATCTGCAAAGAAATCGAGCGAATCGACCGAAACGAGGTAAAAACAAATCGAAACCCTAACTCGTTCGTTTGCTTTGATTTGGGCTTTGGTTGCCCCTGATTTTGCTGAGGAAAGGCTTAAGTACCCCTTAGGAAGCAATTGTAGTGATTTTGGAGGGAAAAGAACTGAATTTTTGAGATTTGGAATCGTAACTGCTGCGCCTCGGTCCGGTCGAACTGCATCTCGACCGAGGTGATTTTTGGGACTTGTCAGTGACCAAGGTGGTCTGACAGAGTTGAGTGAAAATGAGTTCAGATCGTCGTCTAGCCCTTAGAGACAGATCCTCACCCTCCCCTTCTTCCTTTTCTTCCCGTCCTTACCGCCCGGTTATCCACGAGAGATGCCGGGTAGACTATGAGCGGATAGCTAGCCGTGCAGTTATCGCACCACGATTTCTGGACGTGTCGGCCTTTGATTGCCTAGGGTTAGATGCTGACCTTAGGAGGATGATTGCTACTGTCGGGCTGGATCCGTTTTCTGAGATCCGAGCCCCAGCTTACTTGGAGCCCACCTTAGAGTTTGTTAGCTCCTTCTCCTACCTTCCCGCAGACCAGTCTGTGAAGTACCGGTTGATGAACCGGAACTTCATAGTTCCTTTAGAGATATGGAGAGAGATTTTTGGCTTTTCTGAGCCCACCGCCACCGACTTCCCCTCCCGATCCGTAGCTAGGGAGTTCTGGGGGCAGATTGCCCATATTACTGAGCATGCAGACAGATGGCGCCCTGGAGACTCCAGGGAGAAGGTCATCTTCCACCCAGCCTTCAGACTAGCCCACAGGATTTTTAGCGAGACACTTCTGGCGCGTACTGAGACGCCCCAAAAGATCAGACAGGGCGAGCTCTTCAGCCTCTACTGCATGGTTACAGGAGGTTTCCCAGACTTTGGCTTGCTCCTGGCAGAGGTTCTGCACAGGATCAAGGCCAAAGCGAAGGGAGACATTTGCTGCGGAGGTCTAGTCACCCATATCGCTACCTACCACGGGATGGACCTCAGTGTTTGCACGATGGCAGCGGCTCCGAAGCCGCTGGGATTACAGGAGATGATCACACGGAGGATTCTAGTTCCCCGTGGTTTGACCACTCCATACGTCGCCATGCCTTGGGAGCGGCAGCACCATCAGCACATCATGGCCCAGCTTCAGTTCGAGCGTGTCATGGGCCATCCTTACGATCCGACTCAGTATCCGTAAGTACCACCACCGGATCGAGACTATTGAGGAGCTGCAGGATTTTCTTTATTTTCATTTATGCAGTTCAGCTATTTATCCGGTGAGTTCTCTCATTTTTAGACTTTTTATTTGACCCACTGGGACAGTGTGTCCCAAGTATGGGGTGTTTGTACTTATCTGACTACGTGATGTATTTTATTCGACTACCTTTGATGTATTATATTTTGTTGGATATTTTATTTATGCTTCACTTCTGCATTTATATGATTATCTGATATTACATGCATACCTACAGGTTATTTGATTGAGAAAAACGTCGAAACCGAAAAAAAAAATGGTTTTAAAAAAAATTTTTGACCTCGACCGCGGAGATTCTGGCCAAACGAGGCATTCCACCTCGGTTGAACCAAGAACATCTCGACCGAGGTGCGTAACATAAAGTTTTCGAAAACGATTTTGTGTTACTTATCTGGATATGATCTCAGTGAAGATTTTGTTTACCTACTGGTTTTAAGTTCTTTATGTGTTTGAAAGGTTTTATGATATGTTTAAGTTGCTAAATGCTTTGTTTGAAATTATTTGCATGTTTAATACTTTGTTTTTATCCAAATTATGTTGAATTTGAAGGTTGACACCGCAGGTTAAGTTCTCTCACTTTCTTCTTGGAAAGATCAAGGCAATTCATCTTCTTCTTCTTCTTCTTCTTCTTGATCATGCTTAGCCCCTCATATACATTTTGCCTCCCTTTACCTATCCGGGAATTTGGAAGCAAGCGAAGTGGTGAAAGCAAGTTAAAGTTGAGAAGTGGCTGGAAGTGAAAGTGTTAGAAAGCAATAATAGGTTTGGGGAAGTCAATCATGAAGATGAGTAACTCGGCACCATTCACATAGCCGGGTGTTTGTGTCTTGCCAAAGTCGGATTGAGCGATATTCCTAACGGGTCATGGTATGTGCATCAAGGGTTTGATGCATCTCGAGAAATTGATGATTGCTGATTTCCTAGGCTTCGGTTATTGTGCACCTCTGTCCATGCATCCCAAAAAGTAAAGTAAAAGAAAAAGTGTGAGATAAGCAAAGCTTATTGGTGGAAGATGTTGCAAATCAAAGTGAAAGTGAAGTTCATCCTTTTCCCGGATTCTAGCACCACATTACCTTACATACATCCCTACCCTACACGTTTCTTAACCTTTTCTTTTAGGAAGCCCTTGAGACCTTGAGCTTGTTGATTGGCTTAGCGGTTTAAACTGGATTATACATGATTATTTTTGATAATTATGATTTATTATGCATTCTATGATTTTATGCAAAGATGAACAACTTTCTTATATTTATAAAATGTTTTGATCATATTGAGTTTTTAATTCCAGGAAGTATTCTCTTAGAGTGATCTATGATAGTTGCACACCATAAAATGTTTTTGAAAGACTTTTTCATTGATTTTCTTGACTTATAATCCATTCTATCTTGTCTTCTATATGAGGAACTTTCTTGGGGACAAGCAAGGGCTAAGTATGGGGTATTTTGATAGCATGAATTATAGTCTATATTTTGGGGTTTGTTTGGACGTTTTATCTTTCATAATCTGCATGTTTGTATGTACATTATGTGATTTTACTACCATTTCATCTACCTTTGCGAGAACCGAGGTCTACACCTAGTTTCGTTGTAATTGCAGGTAATATGGTACGTTTTGCATCAAAAAGGAGCAAAAGGAGTCATGAGTCATTTGGAGCTACATCCAGGAAGCATAGCCATGAATTAAGGATTTACTTTGGACCAGTTTTGAGAGATTCTACATTCAGTTGTGAGTCACCTCGGTTGACCAGAGATTCATCTCGACCGAGGTAATCCAGAGACGCCGACTCGACCGAGGCGAACACCTAGGACGCGGCGAGAATATTTTATTCTTGGCTGAGATCTTTTAAAATTGGAAAGTGATCTTATATTTTTGGGCTTGGCTCCTTGAAGGAAGGAGATATGCAGAATCATATATTTTACCTATATTTATGGGTAAATATCTTTCTAAGATTTATTATCTTTGGAGGGTTATTTTCCTATAAAAAGGGTTGGATTTTCCACAAATCGGGGAGTGCTTAGAGCCCGCAAAACATCCGCTATCAGCGCAGCAGCCGCATACTCCAATTTGGGAGAGAGTTGAAGAACCTTTTTGAAGGTTGAAGGAAGATTGAAGTCCATAGCTTTTATAGCTTTTTGAAGGGTTTTGTAAGATTGTCTTCAATTCCCTCAATTGTTGTCTTGTCTTGTTGGATTATTATCCAAGGAACGCTTTTGTGTGATATTTGATTCAGTTATTGAAGTCTTTTCATTAAATTCTTCTTTGTTCAAATATTCACCTTCTTCCCTTACATTTAATACTTTTATGATGATGATGAGTGGCTAATTTCCTTGTGTGATTCTAGGGTGATTGGCTGAAGGTTGTGGGAAAAACAATGATAGAATAATCTTAGATTCCAGTGGGATCCTGAAAGTTCGAGTCTTTAACCTTAACCCTAAGCACCTCGTTCAGTCGATGAACATTTCGGCCGAGGTGGAAACTGGCTGACCGAGGTGACTTATCTGATCCATAACTGAGAGTTAAGTGTTAGAGTTTGCCAAACCCTATTCTTATTATACCTTTCCTGGTTCAAAGCAAGCTTAGGATGAGACTTACCCAGTAATTCCTTAGTTTGTGTACCAACGATCATAAGTGTAGGTAATAAAGGTTTATCCTTTATTGGGGTTTGAGTGTGCTTCCATCCCATCTTTGTGAGTTAGCCTGAGACTTACCCGGTAAAGGTTGATTCTATTCCCTTAGATGGTATGTTAGTTTGAGGTTATAGTTCTTTATCTTAATTCCTTGAGACTTACCCGGTAATAGGAGTTACGGTTTAGGATTAGTGTGTAGTGAGACTTACCCGGTGATCTACTCCACTTTAGTAACACCTTCCCCATGCAAAAATCTCAGCTTTGTCCGCTTATCTATTGATCTTGAGTTGGAACCACAACTAGATGCTTTAATCCCTAGAATTGCATGTTTGCTTATTTGACATCTTATTCATCTTTGATTGTGTTAATCGCTCTTGTGGTTAGAATTAACGTAGCATACCGTGTTGACTTTGTTTCACTAAGTCCCTGTGATCGACCCCTGGAATTTTCTTGCTTTTACTACGATTGACCCGTACACTGCGGGTTCGCATCCTTGTTTTAAGCTTAAGTCTAGGGTTATAAATTTAAAGCTTGCACACACCGTTTGGAGCGAACAAGTTTTTGGCGCCGTTGCCGGGGACTTGGTCTAGACCGAGCCGGTACGGTTTGCTTTCGGGGCGCTTGCCCCTGTTGCTACTAACTACTCTTTCTATGAGTTTTGTAGTTTTCAGGATTTCTTATGGCTATGTTTGATCCAGCCTGGATAGCAAGACAAAGTGCTAGGGCAGATCATTATGAATACTTGGAGGAGAAGTACTCCTTCTATTGGTTCAACAATGAATGGGAAAGAGAAGAGGCCATTCAGCATGAACTTGCGATATGGGATGAGAAGAATGTCCCTAAAAAGACTTATGAGCAACCTCTTGAAGATTCTCTCGAATCTAGGTTGGAGAAGTTAATGAAGAAGGTGACGGAGCTCAAGGAAAGCACCCTATCCTATGCTAAACCGGAAGAGGAGCATAAGGAAGTGTTGCACGTTTCGAGCATACCTCCAGTCAAACCAGAAGTTTCTCCTGAAGCTTCTGAGGGAGAAGATGTGGAAGATCTCGATCTGACTGTTGAGACCTCGGTCGAGGTAGAAGAGACCTCGGTCGAGATGATGGAAGAATCTGCAGAACCGGAAGAGGCAGATGCAGAAGACTTTAGCCAAATTACTGAGATTATGGTCAAGGTGGAAGAAAGACCAGCTGAACTGAGAGAGATTTCGTGTGTGGATCATCAACCCAACATGAAACTTGTCTCAAACCTTGGAGAGCCTTGCAAGGTACATTCTCCTACTTCATTTGAATTCCCTATTAATATTTCTGAATTTTTCAGGAAGGCACCGGAGAGTTGGAGGTCTCTTCCGAAAGAACCTCCTAAGATCAAGATGAAACCTCCCTTGAAATTGTTGGAGGAAGATGCTCCTTGGATTATAAGGAGTGAAGTTAACAAGCGCTTCACCGCTAAGGCAACGAAGTGTTATTTGTTCAAGTATGGGGTCCCTCGCATGCTCAGGACCCTGTACCATCCCCAAGCTATAGATGGGGAAGCTGCTATAATTCTCGAGAAACTGTTTTCTCGATCAAGGAAAGGATGGGACGCAAGGCTAGATTATGTCCCATTGAAGTGCAGGAAGGCTAGAAGGATTGCGGTGAGAATCAAACCGTACAAGCTTGTACGTGGGAGATCTTACCATTTGCCGGTGAAACTAGGAACCGGAACCTTTTTGGAAGAATTTTTTGATGGATGTGATGAGCACTCCATGGTGTTCAAGGTACATTGAGTAATTCTATGGAGAAGGGTCCAGCTAGCGACCTTAAACCAAGCGCTTCTTGGGAGGCAACCCAAGGTATTGCTTTCTTCTCCCTTTTCTAGTTTAGTTTAGATAGTTGCTTTGTTTTTGTTTTCCTCTAGACAACAACCAGGTATTCCAAAAGGAAGGATCACAGTTCAGGAGCTACATTGGAAGAACAAAATTTCGAGAAGTTGAGGAAACGAGCTTTACTGAGATACATCTCGGGTACTGTCAGAACACCTCGACCGAGATGTACTTCGCCAACCGAGATGGTCTTATCTGGGAACTATTTTTTTACTTCTTCATGCAGTTTAGCTATGTTCGGTGAGTATCCTGTCCTTAGACTTATTTTAACCCACTGGGACAGTGTGTCCCAAGTATGGGGTATTTGTGTATTATTTGACACTTATGTGATGGATGACTCTACTTGATCGGATCTTTATTTATATGTATTCTTCAGTTTGCTTCTATGTGATTATCTGATATTACATGCATACCTACAGATTATTTGATTGAGAAAAACGTCGAAACCGAAAAAAAAAAATGGTTTTAAAAAAAAAATTTTCGACCTCGACCGGGACAGTTCTGGCGAAACGAGGTGTTTCACCTCGGTTGAACCAAGAACATCTCGACCGAGGTGGGTTAACTGAGAGTTTTCGAAAACGATTTTGTGTTACTTATCTGGATATGATCTCAGTGAAGATTTTGTTTACCTACTGGTTTTAAATTCTTTATGTGTTTGAAAGGTTTTATGATATGTTTAAGTTGCTAAATGCTTTGTTTGAAATTATTTGCATGTTTAATACTTTGTTTTTATCCAAATTATGTTGAATTTGAAGGTTGACACCGCAGGTTAAGTTCTCTCACATTCTTCTTGGAAAGACCAAGGCAATTCATTCTCTTCTTCTTCTTCTTCTTGATCATGCTTAGCCCCTCATATACATTTTGCCTCCCTTTACCTATCCGGGAATTTGGAAGCAAGCGAAGTGGTGAAAGCAAGTGAAGTTGAGAAGTGGCTGGAAGTGAAAGTGTTAGAAAGCAATAATAGGTTTGGGGAAGTCAATCATGAAGATGAGTAACTCGGCACCATTCACATAGCCGGGTGTTTGTGTCTTGCCAAAGTCGGATTGAGCGATATTCCTAACGGGTCATGGTATGTGCATCAAGGGTTTGATGCATCTCGAGAAATTGATGATTGCAGATTTCCTAGGCTTCGGTTATTGTGCACCTCTGTCCATGCACCCCAAAAAGTAAAGTAAAAGAAAAAAAAGTGTGAGATAAGCGAAGCTTATTGGTGGAAGATGTTGCAAGTCAAAGTGAAAGTGAAGTTCATCCCTTTCCCGGATTCTAGCACCACATTACCTTACATACATCCCTACCCTACACGTTTCTTGACCTTTTCTTTTGGGAAGCCCTTGAGACCTTGAGCTTGTTGATTGACTTAGTGGTTTAAACTAGATTATACATGATTATTTTTGATAATTATGATTTATTATGCATTCTATGATTTTATGCAAAGATGAACAACTTTCTTATATTTATAAAATGTTTTGATCATATTAAGTTTTTAATTCCAGGAAGTATTCTCTTAGAGTGATCTATGATAGTTGCACACCATAAAATGTTTTTGAAAGACTTTTTCATTGATTTTCTTGACTTATAATCCATTCTATCTTGTCTTCTATATGAGGAACTTGCTTGGGGACAAGCAAGGGCTAAGTATGGGGTATTTTGATAGCATGAATTATAGTCTATATTTTGGGGTTTGTTTGGACGTTCTATCTTTCATAATCTGCATGTTTGTATGTGCATTATATGATTTTACTACCATTTCATCTACCTTTGCGAGAATCGAGGTCTACACCTAGTTTCGTTGTAATTGCAGGTAATATGGTACGTTTTGCATCGAAAAGGAGCAAAAGGAGTCATGAGTCATTTGGAGCTACATCCAGGGAGCATAGCCATGGATTAAAGATTTACTTTGGAGCAGATTCAAGAGATTTCACATTCTGTCGTGACTCACCTCGGTTGACCAGAAATTCACCTCGACCGAGGCGATCCAGAGACGCCGACTCGACCGAGGCGAACACCTAGGACGCGGCGAGAATATTTTATTCTTGGATGAGATCTTTTAAAATTGGAAAGTGATCTTATATTTTTGGGCTTGGCTCCTTGAAGGAAGGAGATATGCAGAATCATATATTTTACCTATATTTATGGGTAAATATCTTTCTAAGATTTATTATCTTTGGAGGGTTATTTTCCTATAAAAAGGGTTGGATTTCCACAATTCCAACATCCCGCATACACCGGAACACGCTATACCGTCGATCAGGGTTTATAGCACGCAGCAGCGGCATACTCCAGTTGGGAGTTTTGAAGAACCTTTTTGAAGGTTGAAGGAAGATTGAAGTCCATAGCTTTTATAGCTTTTTGGAGGGTTTTGTAAGATTGTCTTCAATTCCCTTAATTGTTGTCTTGTCTTTTTGGATTGCTATCCAAGGAACGCTTTGTTGTGATATTTGATTCAGTTATTGATGTCTTTTCATTAAATTCTTCTTTGTTCAAATATTCACTTTCTTCCCATATAATTTAATACTTTCATTATGATGATGAGTGGCTAATTTCCTTGTGTGATTTGTTCGCTCCAAACGGTGTGTGCAAGCTTTAAATTTATAACCCTAGACTTAAGCTTAAAACAAGGATGCGAACCCGCAGTGTACGGGTCAATCGTTGTAAAAGCAAGAAAATTCCAGGGGTCGATCACAGGGACTTAGTGAAACAAAGTCAACACGGTATGCTACGTTAATTCTAACCACAAGAGCGATTAACACAATCAAAGATGAATAAGATGTCAAATAAGCAAACATGCAATTCTAGGGATTAAAGCATCTAGTTGTGGTTCCAACTCAAGATCAATAGATAAGCGGACAAAGCTGAGATTTTTGCATGGGGAAGGTGTTACTAAAGTGGAGTAGATCACCGGGTAAGTCTCACTACACACTAATCCTAAACCGTAACTCCTATTACCGGGTAAGTCTCAGGGAATCAAGATAAAGAACTATAACCTCAAACTAACATACCATCTAAGGGAATAGAATCAACCTTTACCGGGTAAGTCTCAGGCTAACTCACAAAGATGGGATGGAAGCACACTCAAACCCCAATAAAGGATAAACCTTTATTACCTACACTTATGATCGTTAATACACAAACTAAGGAATTACCGGGTAAGTCTCATCCTAAGCTTGCATTGAACCAGGAAGGTGTAATAAGAATAGGATTTAGCAAACTCTAACACTTAACTTTCTGTTTTAGGTCGGATAAGTCACCTCGGTCAGAAGAATTCCACCCCGGCCGAGATGTTCATCAACCGAACGAGATGCTTAGGGTTAAGGTTAAAGACTCGAACTTTCAGGATCCTACTGGAATCTAAGATTATTCTATCATTGTTTTTCCCACAACCTTCAGCCAATCACCCTAGAATCACACAAGGAAATTAGCCACTCATCATCATTATGAAAGTATTAAATATATGGGAAGAAGGTGAATATTTGAAAAAAGAAGAATTTAATGAAAAGACTTCAATAACTGAATCAAATATCACAACAAAGCGTTCCTTGGATAATAATCCAAAAAGACAAGACAACAATTGAGGGAATTGAAGACAATCTTACAAAACCCTTCAAAAAGCTATAAAAGCTATGGACTTCAATCTTCCTTCAACCTTCAAAAAGGTTCTTCGAAAACTCCCAAATTGGAGTATGCTGCTGCTGCTGCGTAAGCGGGTGTATGCGGGATGATAGCGGATTTCCAGCTGTAAGCGGATGTCGGAATTGTGGAAAATCGACCCTTTTTATAGGAAAATAAACCTCCAAAGATAATAAATCTTAAGAAGATATATTCCCATAAAAATAGGTAAAATATATGATTCTGCATATCTCCTTCCTTCCAGAAGCTCAGCCCAAAAATATAAGATCACTTTCCAAATTTAAAAGATCTCTTCCAAGAATAAAATATTCTCGCCGCGTCCTAGGTATTCGCCTCGGTCGAGTCGGCGTCTCTGGATCGCCTCGGTCGAGGTGAACCTCTGGTCAACCGAGGTGACTCAGAATGTGGAATCTCTCGAATTTGCTCCAAAGTGAATCTTCAATCCATGGCTGTGCTTCCTGGATGTAGCTCCAAATGACTCTTGACTCCTTTTGCTCCTTTTCGATGCAAAACGTACCATATTACCTGCAATTACAACGAAACTAGGTGTAGACCTCGATTCTCGCAAAGGTAGATGAAATGGTAGTAAAATCACATAATGTACATACAAACATGCAGAATATGAAAGATAAAACGTCCAAACAAACCCCAAAATATAGACTATAATTCATGCTATCAAAATACCCCATACTTAGCCCTTGCTTGTCCCCAAGCAAGTTCCTCATATAAAAGACAAGATAGAATGGATTATAAGTCAAGAAAATCAATGAAAAAGTCTTTCAAAAATTATTTTATGGTGTGCAACTATCATAGATCACTCTAAGAGAATACTTCCTGAAATTAAAAACTCAATATGCTCAAAACATTTTATAAATATAAGAAAGTTGTTCATCTTTGCATAAAATCATAGAATGCATAATAAATCATAATTATCAAAATTAATCATGTATAATCCAGTTTAAACCGCTAAGTCAATCAACAAGCTCAAGGTCTCAAGGGCTTCCCAAAAGAAAAGGTCAAGAAACGTGTAGGGTAGGGATGTATGTAAGGTAATGTGGTGCTAGAATCCGGGAAAAGGATGAACTTCACTTCCACTTCAACTTGCAATACCTTCCACCAATAAGCTTTGCTTATTTCACACTTTTCCTTTTTTTTTACTTTACTTTACTTTTTGGGATGCATGGACAGAGGTGCACAATAACCGAAGCCTAGGAAATCTGCAATCATCAATTTCTCGAGATGCATCAAACCCTTGATGCACATACCATGACCCGTTAGGAATATCGCTCAATCCGACTTTGGCAAGACACAAACACCCGGCTATGTGAATGGTGCCGAGTTACTCATCTTCATGATTGACTTCCCCAAACCTATTATTGCTTTCTAACACTTTCACTTCCAGCCACTTTCTCAACTTTAACTCCACTTGCTTTTACTACTTCGCTTGCTTCCAAATTCCCGGATAGGTAAAGGGAGGCAAAATGTATATGAGGGGCTAAGCATGATCAAGAAGAAGAAGAAGAAGAGAATGAATTGCCTTGGTCTTTCCAAGAAGAAAGTGAGAGAACTTAACCTGCGGTGTCAACCTTCAAATTCAACATAATTTGGATAAAAACAAAGTATTAAACATGCAAATAATTTCAAACAAAGCATTTAGCAACTTAAACATATCATAAAACCTTTCAAACACATAAAGAACTTAAAACCAGTAGGTAAACAAAATCTTCACTGAGATCATATCCAGATAAGTAACACAAAATCGTTTTCGAAAACTTTATGTTACGCACCTCGGTCGAGATGTTCTTGGTTCAACCGAGGTGGAA
>BSUD01000008.1:93865361-93917087 GCA_033239045.1 Fagopyrum esculentum | reverse complement strand
AAAAGAAAAGGTCAAGAAACGTGTAGGGTAGGGATGTATGTAAGGTAATGTGGTGCTAGAATCCGGGAAAAGGATGAACTTCACTTCCATTTTGACTTGCAATACCTTCCACCAATAAGCTTTGCTTATTTCGCATTTTTCTTTTTACTTTACTTTTTGGGATGCATGGACAGAGGTGCACAATAACCGAAGCCTTGGAAATCTGCAATCATCAATTTCTCGAGATGCATCAAACCCTTGATGCACATACCATGACCCGTTAGGAATATCGCTCAATCCGACTTTGGCAAGACACAAACACCCGGCTATGTGAATGGTGCCGAGTTACTCATCTTCATGATTGACTTCCCCAAACCTAAAATTACTTTCTAACACTTTCACTTCCAACCACCTTCAACTTTAACTTGCTTTCACCACTTTGCTTGCTTCCAAATTCCCGGATAGGTAAAGGGAGGCAAAATGTATATGAGGGGCTAAGCATGATCAAGAAGAAGAAGAAGAAGAGAATGAATTGCCTTGGTCTTTCCAAGAAGAATGTGAGAGAACTTAACCTGCGGTGTCAACCTTCAAATTCAACATAATTTGGATAAAAACAAAGTATTAAACATGCTAACAATTTCAAACAAAGCATTTAACAACTTAAACATATTATAAAACCTTTCAAACACACAAAGAATTTAAAACCAGTAGGTAAACAAGGTCTTCACTGAGATCATATCCAGATAAGTAACACAAAAATCGTTTTCAAAAACTTCCTGTTACGCCGCCTCGGTCGAGGTGTTCTTGGTTCAACCGAGGTGAAACACCTCGTTTTGCCATAACTGTCCCGGTCGAGGTCGAAAAAATTTTTTTTTTTTTTAAAAACCCCTTTTTTTTTTCGGTTTTGACGTTTTTCTCAATCAAATAATCTGTAGGTATGCATGTAATCTCAAATAATCATATAAAGGCAAGTGAAGCATAAATATGAAAGTATCCGATGAATATAATACATCAAAAGGTATCGAATACATCAAGTAGTCACGTAGTCAAATAATACATCAAATACCCCATACTTGAGACACACTGTCCCAGTGGGTATAAATAAAAGTCTAAATGAAAGAGGACTCACCGGATAAAGAGCTGAACTGCATAAAAATATAATAAATAAAACCCTGCAGCTCCTCAGTAGTCCTGATCCGGCGGTGGTGGTGGTGGTACGTAAGGATGCTGGGTCGGATCAAACGGATAGCCCATAGTCTGCTGGAACTGTAGCTCCATCATCCTACGCTGATAGTGCTGCCCCTCCAACATCTGCTGAGTCCAGCTGTCAAGGTGTCGGTGCTGGGCGGCAAATCTCTCATGCATGTCCACTGTAAGGGCAACATATGAGTCTATCATCTGATCTGTCAAGTCGTCGATCCGACGGTGAGCCTCTGCATCTCTATGACGGCGTGTCCGACGCCTAGCAGATCTAGCAGGAGGTGCAGCAGGTGCAGGCTCAGTATCCTCCTCATCATCTAAGTCTATAATGGGTGGCGCGCTCGTCCCAGCTGTATCTGTCCCTGTGTCCATCGGGACGCCACCCTCTCTCTCATCTACTGTCTCGTCGTCGTCATCCTCATCCTCAGCCTCCTCAGCCTCCTCTGCAGGTGCAGCTGCTCCCTGTTCGCCCCTAGAGGTGTGTGCAAATAAGCTTTAAATTTATAAAACTAGAATCAAGCAAGCGAACCCGCAGTGTACGGATCGACGTAGTTAAGCAAGAATTCCAGAGTATCGAACACATGGATTTGGGTGGGAACAAATCCGATTTCAGGTTATCAAGCAATAAATATGGGAGTTTTGCAAATATTGGGAAAACAACAATCCTAAAGATCCGGGTATTCAGTTGCGGCAATAGATTCAAGATATACTAATGATGTAAAGACAGAGTAGAGATATGCAAAGGTATACTAGTGTAAGGTAATCGTACGGTTGAGGTTCCAAAAACCTTATGTGACTCACCTAAAAGATACTCCTTATACAGGTTGTTGAGGCTCAATATAGGAAGGAACTAAAGACGAGGATTAGTGTCAAATACCCAAACCTATAATCTAAAGATCAAGACTAACTTATCCGATTGAGGTTGTTGAGGCTCACAATCGAGGTAGAGGTTGTTGAGGCTTCACTACCACCTAGAAAAGACAAGTCTAAACTAAGCTAAAGCAAATCTTTAACTTTGGATTAAGATAAAAGCAAGCTCGTAAACTCAAGGAAATTACGGTTGGATCTTGAGATTCCACGGTCGTGGAACTCAAGAACAGCCCGTAATTTAAGGTTGTCGGCGACAATACTCTAACTCTCAGGGTCTAATCTGTTTGCGATCGATCTATCATCATCTAAGCCACAACTATCAACCCTTCACCTTAGAATTGTTAAGGGTTTTTAGCCAATAACAGTCATATCGATATTAATTCAAGATTTAAGGAATAAAAGATGAAAACTTTCAAGAACTATCAATAACCTTCAAGTGAATCTCAAGATCCCAACAAGTGTTTATCAAAGATTCAGAAGGGAACAAACAAATCACAACTATAGGAAAGAAGAGAAACGGGATGTCAATCCGTTTCCGATTCGAACCTAAACAAGAAGAGAGATCTTCTTGCAATTCTTCCAAGAACTTCGGTCTTTCACAATTCCGAAGATCACAACGACAATCTCCACCGAAGTGCGAGATTTGAACAACTCTTCAACTGCAAACTTTGATCTTCAATGAGATCTCCGAAACTTGCCTCCAAAGTGGGGAAGCGTTCACTCTTAGCGTCGATTGTAAAGAGCTTGTGTAAAAGTGTAAGCGAGCCTATGCGATGATCTGCGATCCTCCTGAAATCTCTTTTCGGCCGTCTTTTTATAGGGCAAGACGAAGCGTCGGCCCGGCCCAATCTTCAAAAGATCATGGCTTCGAAATATGGCGAAAAGATTCGCCAAGATCACGGTCGTGGAAGATTCCACGACAGTAATTTTGAGGCGTGGAAACTGCTACGGTTAGATCCACGGCCGTAATATTCCCTGGAATGAACATCGAATTCTGACTCACAATCCACGGCCGTAATTTGGGGTAAGACCGTGATTCTTGCTTTCCTTCGTGCATTCCTCAATCCAATACTCAAATATGCTTCCGAAAAGTGTCCTCGATCCATGGACATCTCCACTCAACTCTCCTTTTCTCGATTCCGTCCGGAAATAGCTCCAAATCACCTATAATCAACATAGAACTCGTGTAGACATCCATATTGACAATATAGGTAATACTAGCTCACGTATGCACAAAGATCAATCAAAGACTATCACTATGAATCAATTATGATTAGAAAACGTGCCTAAAATATCACAATATTTCATGCTAACAAATAACCCCATACTTAGCACTTGCTTGTCCCTAAGCAAGGTCTTTCAAAAAGTTTTTAAACAAGAGTTAGGATGAAATATGTGTACCTTCTTTTGGATGAAAGTGACTTCTAAAGAATAGATCATTCTCAAATCTTGCTTCAATCGTTTTTCAAACGTTCACACACTTAATTAGAGAGTTAAAAGCAAAGAAAACTGATGAATCAATTCAACTTCCAAACAAGCATTATAACCTTCAAATATTATCAAAATCAACCATAAGAACTTCAATTTAGATCACCAAGCCATATAACATTCTTTTGATCTTAAGGACTTTCAAAGAAAAGGTCTAGAGTATGGAAGGGAAGGGAAACTTTAAGGGAGAGTGGTGCATAAGTCCGGGAAAGTGGACAACTACCTTCTTCTTCTTTTGCGGTTTCCGCAACACAATACTTCACTTAGAGCTTCGCTCTCTCTTTTTCATTTTTTGACTTTACTTTTGGAGTTATGGATAGAGGTGCACAAAAACCGAAGCCTAGGAGATTGGCGTTTCTCAAAATTGCAAGAGATGCCTCAAACCCTTAGCGCACATACCATATTCCGCTAGGAATATCGCTCAATCCGACTTTGGCAAGACACAAACACCCGGCTATGTGAATGGTGCCGAGTTACTCATCATCATGATTGACTTCCCCAAACCTATAATTTCTTTCTATTCAATTGATCGCAAATATATGCTCTCATGGCTCTCCCACATCAAACATGCCTTTTTCTCATTCACTTTCCAAGTTCCCGGATGGGTAAGGGAGGCTAATATTTTAATGAGGAGTTAGATGATCAAAGAAAGAAGAAAGAAAGTATCGAATTGCCTTAATCATTTCAACAAGAAGTATAGGAACTTATAATGTGATTTCAACTTCAATTTCTTACATGATTTAGGTAACATTTTCACATTATACAACTTGCAAAAGAGGTAAGATTCATTCATTCAATTTCTTTTCGAATTACCATCATTTCAAGCATGCAATTGTTATCAACTCAATTCACAAGTGGTGATTATCATGGAAATCATATCAATTCATTAGAAGCACAAATTTTCAAAATTTTTCAATTTTTATGGGTTTTTTAAAGTTCTTTTTCATGCAATGCAAGAATGAAACGTGTAACATATGATGAACATGCAATGATAGTCTAGGAATGAAAGCAACACATAGAGTAGAGTTATTACAAACGTTTAGTACATCCCACCCCATACTTAGGACGAACATTGTCCCTAATGTTCACAAGAAAGAACAAAAGAAAGAAAAGAAAAAGAAACTCACAAATGGTGGCGGGAATGTCTAAAAACGAGCGGTCCGGTCATCAATCACTGCGGCGCCGGTGGAGGTGAGAATGGAGAGAAACTCGGATCATAGACCCGCCCAAACTGCTGGCGGTAGACGTCCCTCATCATGTGGTCAAGGTCGTCTAAGTGTCTGTCTCTAGCATCCGCCCGGATCTCTAATGCTCCGACTCTGTCTGAAAGTCCGGTAGCCCAATCCGGCGTCCTCTCATACCATCCCGGGGGGTCGGCTGGTGCTGCTGCTGGTGGTGGCGGTGGTGCTGCTGGCTGCGTCGTGGACCAAGGAGAGGTGTGCTGTACCAAGTGGGAGGTGTAGTCATCCACGTGGGCCTCTCGCTCACACTGGCGCGGCGAGATGACGAGCCTGAAGCTCTAGCTGGGCGTGGAGAGCGCCTAGGTACATCCGGTGCTGCGTCCGGCTGATCCGGAAACGTGCCGAACTCCTGCTCTGCTCCTCCACCACTCTCGTACTGCTCTCCCATGTCCTCCTCATCCTCAGCTGGTGGTGGAACGTAAGGGGGAGCTACAAGCCTGTTCGCATGCATCGCAGCGAACGTCTCCTTCCAATTATGGCGTCCCGCCATAATGGAATACTCTGGCAGCCACTCAATACCCCTGCCTGTCCTACTCTCCCAGGGCATGCCCGCATAAGGCGGACCTCTATGTGTGGGGAAGATGAGTCCCCTAACCATGAATGCATGTAATCCTAGAGGTACGGCGGGTATGCGGGTGCAAGCTGAAAAGTCTACACCAAAGCTCCTAGCTATGTGGGTCACTATCCCACCATATCCAATATTCCCCTTCGACTTATTCTTCAGTTTACTCATTGTCGCCGCCAAAAGAGTAGCACAATCTGCGCGGCATCCATAAAGCATAGCATAAAGAAGGAATAGCTCATCCGTCTTGATCTTTTGGGGCGTCTCCGTCCTAGGGAAGAGACACTCCGAAAGAACACGGTGAGCTATCTTCAAGGCCAAATGGTACATCAATTTGGCCTTGGTATCAGCTGGTTGCCAACGGTCCTCGTCGGCATATATCATGGCCACTTCCGCCCAAAAGTCCTTGGCGGAAATGCCTCTAGGAAGTCGACCGTTGTAGGTCTCATGGAACCCAAAGATGGTCCCGAACTCAACGATGCTCAAATGGTAGTCTCTGTTCATGAGACGGAAAGAGACGGTCCTATCAACATGGCTGTGCTCAAAAGACGTCACAACCTCTCGGGTGATCTCCTCATAAGCGTCTTCACGAATGTTCGTGAAGACTAGTAAACCGGCTCTATCCAAGAGCCATGTAAGGTCGTCTACTATGTTGAGAGGATGTAGATCCTCCAACAACAAATATCTAGGACCTATTACTGTCCTCTTCTCAATTTTCTCAAGTGCGGCTATGTAGTTTTCGTGTATGATCGGGATGCTAGGAGGAGGGGGTGAAGATGGAGGTGAAGGTGAGGATGGTGGTGAGGGAGATGAGGGTGGTGGTGCCCTAGATGTGGAAGGGTTGCCCTTTCTCTTCTTATTCTGTTCCCCTCTCTTTTCCTTAATCCTTCCCGAAACTCTCCTCACAAAGTCCATTCTGTTGAAAATTACGGGCTGTTCTTCCTAAATCACGGCCGTGGAATCTCTGTAGACCGTAATTCGACACAGGTTTTTGTGAATCTCAGCAAATTCACCAAATTTCACCACACAAAGCAGTCCTAATCTAATTCCTTCCAATCTTTATCAGTTCTTCCTAAAAATCTATGGCAAAAACGAACCAAATCCACTAGAATCGAAGAGAAGGAAATAACCTCTTTTTTCGGATTGAAAAATCCAAAATGCGGGTTTGTTGATCGTTTTCCACCCGATTTGTTGCTTGGATCCTGTTCTTGGTTGAATTTGCTTCAGTTTAGGAAGAAGAATCGTTAAAAACGATTAAAGAACGAAGATTTGGGAGAAGCTGCGGGTTTTCGGTATTTAGGGCGTGGAATTTGGGGGTTTTGTGGTGTTTTTGTGATGAAGTGTGGCTTTTATACTCGCAGGCAAATTTTCAAAAATCACGGTCTATCGGGGCATTCCACGGCCGTGGAAATGTACGGACCCGTAATTTTGGTGATTTTTCACAGGCCTTTGAGAATTACGGCCACTGTAGCTATGACGACCGTGATTTAGACCGTGGAACTTTCTGTAAAGCTTCAAAGTCCAAATTTCGTCACTTCTCTTTGACATTATCCCTCCTTTCTCCTTTTCCATCGATCCTACAACCAAAAACACGAACATACCGGGAGAAATCGAGGCAAAATAAAGCAAAAACTTCTATTCTAAGCTAAACTATGAATCGAAAACAAAAAACGAAAATGCAATACCTTGGGTTGCCTCCCAAGAAGCGCTTTGTTTAAGGTCCGTAGCTAGACCAATCTTGTACTTATTCGAGTGCGGTAGGTGCAAACTCCTCAGCTTGGAGTTCCGGTGAGTACTTCTTGAGTCGTTGGCCGTTCACCTTAAAACTTCCGCTAGCTTCACCCCATACTTCAACTGCACCATGGGGGAAAATACGCTTAATTAGAAAAGGTCCAGTCCAACGAGATTTTAACTTACCTGGAAAGAGGCGAAGTCTCGAGTTGAAGAGGAGAACTTGATCTCCTTCTTGGAAGTCCTTTGGAATGATATGCTTATCATGCCAACGCTTTGCCCTTTCCTTGTAGATCTTAGCGTTTTCATAGGCGTTCAAACGGAGTTCATCCAGCTCGTTGATGTCTAGGAGACGCTTCTCTCCCGCTTCCTTCATGCCGAAATTTAGCCATTTGATAGCCCAAAACGCTTTGTGCTCTAGCTCTACCGGCAAATGACAAGACTTCCCATACACAAGATTGTATGGTGTGGTTCCTATGGGAGTCTTGTACGCAGTCCGGTATGCCCATAATGCATCATCTAGTTTCAAGGACCAATCCTTCCTAGTCCTTGAAACCGTCTTCTCTAGAATTCCCTTGATCTCCCTATTTGAGATCTCAACTTGTCCACTCGTTTGTGGATGGTAAGGGGTAGCGATCTTGTGAGTAACCCCATACTTGGTTAGAAGAGCTTCAAAGCGACGGGCTATGAAGTGAGAACCTCCATCACTAATGATCGTCCTTGGCGTCCCGAATCGCGGAAAGATGGTCTTGTTGAAGAACTTAACCACCACCATGGCATCATTCGTGGGAGAGGCAATTGCTTCGACCCATCTAGAAACATAGTCTACCGCCAATAGTATGTATTGGTTTCCACAAGAAGAAGGGAATGGTCCCATGAAATCGACTCCCCAAACGTCGAAAATCTCCACCTCTTGGATGTTGTTGAGGGGCATCTCGTTCCTTCTAGAGATATTGCCTGTTCTTTGACAAGCATCGCAACAAGAAACAAAGGATTGCACATCTTTAAATAAGGTAGGCCAATAGAATCCAGATTGCAATACCTTTGCGCTAGTTTTGTTCGAACTAGCGTGTCCTCCACAAGGTAGTGAATGACAATGACGGATGACACTTTGCATCTCATCTTCCGGCACACATCGCCGAATGATGCCATCCGGACCTCTCTTGAAGAGGAGAGGCTCGTTCCAATAGTATTCCCGGACGTCCTTGAAGAACTTCTTCCTTTGTGCGTATGACAGTCCGGGTGGTATCTCCTGGCAAACTAAATAGTTAACGAAATCAGCAAACCATGGTTCGTTACCTTTGGAGATTACCTTGATGCACTCCTCTATGATATGTAAGTGTTCGTCCGGAAAGGAGTCATCAATGGGCAAATGGTCGTCCTCTAGATGTGTTAGACGACTCAAATGATCCGCAACAGAATTTTCTGAGCCTTTCTTGTCGCGGATCTCTAGATCGAATTCTTGTAGGAGAAGAATCCATCTAATCAGCCTTGGTTTCGCATCTTTCTTCGCAAGGAGGTACCGGATCGCAGCATGATCCGTGTAGACAATCACCTTTGCACCTACAAGATAAGAGCGAAACTTGTCAATAGCGTAGACAATGGCTAAAAATTCCTTCTCTGTAGTGGCGTAGTTGAGCTGAGCTTCGTCTAGCGTTTTGCTAGCGTAGTATATGGCATGGGTTCGTCCTTCCTTTCGTTGCCCAAGAACAGCTCCAATAGCTACGTCACTAGCATCACACATAATCTCGAAAGGGAGAGTCCAATCCGGGGGTTGGATAATGGGTGCTGAAATTAGAGCTTGCCGAATGGTGTTGAACGCCTCTAGACATTCCTGTGAAAACTCAAAAACCGCATCCTTCATCAATAGATTGGTGAGAGGTTTTGATATCTTAGAAAAATCCTGAATGAAACGTCTATAGAATCCAGCATGTCCTAGAAAACTTCTTATTCCCTTCACCGAAATTGGGGGAGGAAGTTTTTCTATGGTCTCTATTTTAGCTTTGTCTACTTCTATCCCTCTACTAGAGACTAAGTGACCTAACACGATTCCTTCCTTAACCATGAATTGACACTTCTCCCAATTAAGAACTAGGTTAGTGTCTTCACATCTTTGCAAAACAAGAGAAAGGTTAGAAAGACAATCGTTAAAAGAGGAACCGTAAACGGAGAAGTCGTCCATGAAGACTTCCATGATTTCCTCTACGTATTCGGAGAAGATGGCCATCATGCACCGTTGAAAGGTGGCTGGAGCGTTGCAAAGCCCGAACGGCATTCTCCTATAAGCGAACGTACCCCAAGGGCACGTGAATGTGGTCTTCTCTTGATCATCCGGATGTATCGGAATCTGAAAGAAGCCACTATAACCGTCAAGGTAGCAAAAGTATGAATGTTGTGCTAACCTTTCAAGCATTTGATCGATGAATGGCAATGGAAAGTGATCTTTCCGCGTTGCGTTGTTGAGCTTGCGGTAGTCTATACACATTCGCCATCCAGTCACGGTTCGGGTAGGAATGAGTTCGTTGTTCTTGTTGGTGATGACCGTCATTCCTCCCTTCTTCGGAACTACTTGAACCGGGCTCACCCACTTGCTATCGGAGATAGGATAGATGATACCTGCATCAAGAAGTTTAAGAATTTCCTTCTTGACAACCTCCTTCATGGTCGGATTCAACCGCCTTTGAGGTTGTCTTGAAGTTCTAAAGTCCTCCTCCATTAGTATCTTATGCATGCATAGGGAGGGTTTAATTCCTACTAAGTCCTCAATAGTGTAGCCTATGGCTTTTCTATGTTTCCTAAGGACAATCATGAGCTGTTCATGTTCATCTATGCTTAATTCGGAACTAACGATGACCGGAAAGGTAGAATTAGATCCAAGAAAAGCGTACCTTAGATGAGTAGGAAGTGGTTTGAGTTCCATTGCTTTCGGAGCTTCCAATGATCCTTGAGGAGCTTCCGATGTTTCCTTAGAAGTTTCTAAGGATGTTGAATGGTTGGGAGAAGAATTAGAAGAAGTTGAAGAAGTATGCCGATCGCCCTTTTCCACGGCCAAAATTACGGCTTCCTCTGGTTTTCCACGGCCGTAATATCCTCTGGAATGGAGGTTGATTTTGGTCGTGGAATCCACGGTCGTGGAATACAGGGTATGACCGTGGATTCGAGTATTCTCAGCCTCATCGTGGAGTTTCTCAAACTCCACTTCATGCATCTCTTCTTGTGCTTCTAAGGCTTCAATTTCCTCTTTGCACTCTTCCTCTTCTCCTACATCGGTTAGACTCATAGTAATAACCTTTTGTAAGGGATTGTTAAAGAGAATCGCACTTACCTCCTCCCTAGATAAACCTTCTTCGTCTTGGACATTGTAAATATCCTCATCAAAGATTGGCTCCTTCACTAGAGTGGAAAGAACGAACTCTACTTTCTCTTCCCCAATATCAAAAGCGAGTCTCCCATTCTTGCAATCGACCATGCAGCCGGAAGTTGCAAGAAACGGCCTTCCGAGTATGATCGGGACCGGACTATCTGCAGGAATGTCAAGTACGACAAAATCAATGGGGACAAAGAACTTGCCTAGCTTGACCGGGACGTCTTCTACAATGCCGACGGGACGAGTAATGGATCGATCCGCCATGTATAACGTCATCTTCACTGGTTTAGGGTCGCCTAAACCGATCTTCCTGCACAATGCAAGTGGTATGATGCTCACACTTGCTCCCAAGTCACATAAAGCGTCATATGTGACTTCTCCCACTCCAATGGGAATGCAAAATGTCCCCGGATCTTTCAGCTTTGGGGGCATTTTCTCCTTCATAGTCTTTATGAGATCCGAAGAATCCGAACTCATCTTGACCTCTCCAAAATCCTCTAGCTTCCTCTTGTTAGAGAGGAGCTCCTTCAAGAACTTGCCATAAGCTGGCATACCTACAATAGCATCAATGAAAGGTATATTAATATGCAGTTTGCTCATGAGTTCTATGAACTTACCGAATTGCTTGTCTAGGCGCGCTCGCGCTCTAGATTGAGGGAACGGTAGGGGAGGTTTGAAAGCTGGAGGGGGAACATAGACGTCCTCCTTCTCCTTCCCCTTTTCTTTGCTTTTCTCTACGGGGACTTCAACGAACGTAGGCTGCGGATCGGTGGTAGTCACTCCGCTCCTAGTTGTAATCGCCATTATCCTTCCCTTAGGGTTGTCCTCCGTCTTTCCTGGAAGTTTCCCTGGATTTCTAGGAACTTCTTCCGCATGATCGAACATTTGGTTTTCTAAAACCTTTTGAGCTTTGTCGATCTTAGAAACTCGATCATCGAATTTAATGAAGCGGTCCTCCATCCCTTGAAGCTTTCCCAAGATAGTTTCCAACATGGGATCTGGCTTCTCCTTCCCCGAAGTGCTTCCTCCATTAGATGATTGCCCCTGGCTTTTCAAAGGAGTAGAGGAAGAGGAAGGTGGAGTTAGCGAATTAGAATTGGAAGGATAGGAGTTACCGGAATTTTGTTGATTGGAGCGCCAATTGTTGTTGTTCGAACCCCGATTGTTGTTCCAATTGTTGTTATTCCGGTTGTTGTTGTTTCCATTCCAATTGTTGTTCCGGTTATTGTTCCGGTTATTGTTGTTGCGGTTGGTGTTTTCACCGCCATTGTTGTTGTTGCCCAAATAACCAACATCCTTCCCTTGTTGCTTTGGGAAGTTGGTCTTGATAGTCTCCTTCAACTCCTTGATTTCATTGTTGAGGGAGAAAATCTGATTTTGAGCTTCATGTGTGAGCTTCGCTCCTTGCTCCACACGATTTCCTTCCACCTTCCGGTGGGAATACTTCTCTATGACTCTTGCTTGCTTCTCAATGAAGTCCCAAGCGTCATCTTCTCTCATGTCCATGAACGTTCCACATGAGAGGGATTTGAGGTTGAATTGCGTTCCCGCATCCAGCCCTTTGTAGTAAATTTCCAGCAAGGCAAGCTTGGATATGCCATGATGAGGGCAATCCAAGAGCAAATCCTGAAACCTTTCCCAAGATTGAAACAAACTTTCGTTAGGTCTCATAGAAAAAGCATTAATCTTACCTCTAAGTTCCGCCGTTTTGGAGGGCGGAAAGAATTTGGTGAGAAACTCTGCGGAAAGGTCTTCCCACGTGTCTAGTTTCCCATTAGGAAGAGCTTGGTACCAAGACAGCGCTTTCCCTTTCAAGGAGAAAAAGAATGGTTTAAGCTTGTAGCTGTTGGTAGTGGCGCTCTTCGGTCTCATCGTCTCCATCATACACTCAAAGTTTTGCAAGTGTTGGTGTGGAGATTCAGCGCTTGTACCGCCAAACTGGCTTTGGCGAACAAGAGTGATAACTTGAGGGTTGAAGCTAAACCCTTGTACATCTTCAGCATCAAAGTTCACACCTAAGCGGCGTGGTTGTTGTGTTGGATCCATCCGTTGGCCAAGAGTTCTCGGCTCATTATCCACACGTTCGACCCTCGCATTCCTAGGTGGAATGCGGCGGTTAGTAGCTCCTTGTGTATTGAAAGGATTCACATTGACCGCGGGGTCAATCTCTTCTAGTGGTGGCATGGAAGAGTCGCTATCATCGGCGGATGAATGACTTCTTCTTCTTCTAGACCTTGAAGTCCTTTTCGAGGATTTCTTGATCATGTTATTTTTAAGCTCGCTCATTTGTAATCCCATCTGGAACATCTGATCCTGTAGAGCGTTGACTTGGGATTGATGCCGATTCATCTCATCTATGCGAAGGTTATCATTCCAGCGAAGTTGAGCTTCCTTCTCTGCTAGCTCCGATTGGAAATCACGTTCGTTTCCTTCGGTCATCTTCTTTTCCTTGCGCTTTTGCCTCAAGGTTTTCTCTAGCTCTTGATCAAGAGGTAAGAGATCTCCGGTATTCCTAGACCTGCGCATACACTTAAAACAATATCAAACAACGAGAGCAAGCTCCCAAGCTTGACAACCGGTTACCGAATTCGGCCGAAACCAAATCCCCGGCAACGGCGCCAAAAACTTGTTCGCCCCTAGAGGCGTGTGCAAATAAGCTTTAAATTTATAAAACTAGAATCAAGCAAGCGAACCCGCAGTGTACGGATCGAGGTAGCTAAGCAAGAATTCCAGAGTATCGAACACAGGGATTTGGGTGGGAACAAATTCGATTTCAGATTATCAAGCAATAAATATGGGAGTTTTGCAAATATTGGGAAAACAACAATCCTAAAGATCCGGGTATTCAGTTGTGACAACAGATTCAAGATATACTAATGATATAAAGACAGAGTAGAGGTATGCAAAGGTATACTAATGTAAGGTAATCGTACGGTGAGGTTCCAAAAACCTTATGTAACTCACCTAAAAGATACTCCTTATACAGGTTGTTGAGGCTCAATATAAAGAGGTTCTAAAAGCAAGGATTAGTATCAAATACCCAAACCTACGATCTAAAGGTCAAGACTAACTTATCCGATTGAGGTTGTTGAGGCTCACAATCGAGGTAGAGGTTGTTGAGGCTTCACTACCACCTAGAAAAGACAAGTCTAAGCTAAGCTAAAGCAAATCTCTAACTTTAGATTAAGGTAAAAAGCAGGCTCGTAAACTCATGGAAATTACGGTTGGATCTTGAGGTTCCACGGCCGTGGAATTCAAGAACAACCCGTAATTTAGGGTTGTCGGCGACACTTCTCTAACTCTCAGGGTCTAATCTGTTTGCGATCGATCTATCATCATCTATGCCACAACTATCAACCCTTCACCTTAGAATTGTTAAGGGTTTTTAGCCAATAACAGCCATTTGATATCAATTCAAGATTTATAGGATAAAAGATGGAAACTTTCAAGAACCTTCAATAATCTTTCAAACGAATCTCAAAATCACAATCGAAAACAAGTGTTTGTCAAGAGATTCAAATCAAACAATCAATCACAATCTTAGGAAAGAAAGGAAACGGGATGTCAATCCGATCCTAAGTCAAACCTAAGCAAGAAGAGGAGATTTCTTGCAAAATCCTCCAAGAACTTCAATCTTCCTCAACGCGAAGATCGCTCACAGCAATTCTCCAATCACGAACTTTGATCTTCGATGAGATCTCCCAAAAATCGCCTCCAAGAATGAAGGTTTGTGTCTTGCTAAGCTTGCGTTCTTGCCGCTCCCCTTAGGGTTTTAAATGTCGTAAGCTAGGTAGCAAGGTAAAGCGAGATGATGGAATCTTGCCTCATCCGTCCTTTTTATAATGCAGGGCAAAACGTCGGCCCGGCCCGATCTTCAAAAGATCGTGGCTTCGAAACGTGGCGAAAGGATTCGCCAAGATCACGGTCGTGGAAGATTCCACGACCGTAATTTAGGGCGTGAAGAGGAATACGGTTGTGTTCCACGGCCGTAATATCCCCTGGAATGAACATCGAATTCTGCATCATAATCCACGGCCGTAATCTAGGGTCAAACCGTGATTTTTGCCTTCATTCGTGCATTCCTCAATCTAATACTCCAAATTGCTTCCAAAAGGTGTTCTAAATCTGGAAGTACTTCAACTCAACTCTCCCTTGCTCGATTTCGTTCGGAAATAGCTCCAAATCACCTATAATCAACATAGAACTCGTGTAGACATCCATATCGACAATATAGGTAATACTAGCTCATATATGCATAAAGCTCCATCGAAGACTATCAATATGAATCAAATACGATTATAAACGTGCCTAAAATATCACAATATTTCATGCTAACAATATCCTCATCAAAGATTGGCTCCTTCACTAGAGTGGAAAGAACGAACTCTACTTTCTCTTCCCCAATATCAAAAGCGAGTCTCCCATTCTTGCAATCGACCATGCAGCCGGAAGTTGCAAGAAACGGCCTTCCGAGTATGATCGGGACCGGACTATCTGCAGGAATGTCAAGTACGACAAAATCAATGGGGACAAAGAACTTGCCTAGCTTGACTGGGACGTCTTCTACAATGCCGACGGGACGAGTAATGGATCGATCCGCCATGTATAACGTCATCTTCACTGGTTTAGGGTCGCCTAAACCGATCTTCCTGCACAATGCAAGTGGTATGATGCTCACACTTGCTCCCAAGTCACATAAAGCGTCATATGTGACTTCTCCCACTCCAATGGGAATGCAAAATGTCCCCGGATCTTTCAGCTTTGGGGGCATTTTCTCCTTCATAGTCTTTATGAGATCCGAAGAATCCGAACTCATCTTGACCTCTCCAAAATCCTCTAGCTTCCTCTTGTTAGAGAGGAGCTCCTTCAAGAACTTGCCATAAGCTGGCATACCTACAATAGCATCAATGAAAGGTATATTAATATGCAGTTTGCTCATGAGTTCTATGAACTTACCGAATTGCTTGTCTAGGCGCGCTCGCGCTCTAGATTGAGGGAACGGTAGGGGAGGTTTGAAAGCTGGAGGGGGAACATAGACGTCCTCCTTCTCCTTCCCCTTTTCTTTGCTTTTCTCTACGGGGACTTCAACGAACGTAGGCTGCGGATCGGTGGTAGTCACTCCGCTCCTAGTTGTGATCGCCATTACCCTTCCCTTAGGGTTGTCCTCCGTCTTTCCTGGAAGTTTCCCTGGATTTCTAGGAACTTCTTCCGCATGATCGAACATTTGGTTTTCTAAAACCTTTTGAGCTTTGTCGATCTTAGAAACTCGATCATCGAATTTAATGAAGCGGTCCTCCATCCCTTGAAGCTTTCCCAAGATAGTTTCCAACATGGGATCTGGCTTCTCCTTCCCCGAAGTGCTTCCTCCATTAGATGATTGCCCCTGGCTTTTCAAAGGAGTAGAGGAAGAGGAAGGTGGAGTTAGCGAATTAGAATTGGAAGGATAGGAGTTACCGGAATTTTGTTGATTGGAGCGCCAATTGTTGTTGTTCGAACCCCGATTGTTGTTCCAATTGTTGTTATTCCGGTTGTTGTTGTTTCCATTCCAATTGTTGTTCCGGTTATTGTTCCGGTTATTGTTGTTGCGGTTGGTGTTTTCACCGCCATTGTTGTTGTTGCCCAAATAACCAACATCCTTCCCTTGTTGCTTTGGGAAGTTGGTCTTGATAGTCTCCTTCAACTCCTTGATTTCATTGTTGAGGGAGAAAATCTGATTTTGAGCTTCATGTGTGAGCTTCGCTCCTTGCTCCACACGATTTCCTTCCACCTTCCGGTGGGAATACTTCTCTATGACTCTTGCTTGCTTCTCAATGAAGTCCCAAGCGTCATCTTCTCTCATGTCCATGAACGTTCCACATGAGAGGGATTTGAGGTTGAATTGCGTTCCCGCATCCAGCCCTTTGTAGTAAATTTCCAGCAAGGCAAGCTTGGATATGCCATGATGAGGGCAATCCAAGAGCAAATCCTGAAACCTTTCCCAAGATTGAAACAAACTTTCGTTAGGTCTCATAGAAAAAGCATTAATCTTACCTCTAAGTTCCGCCGTTTTGGAGGGCGGAAAGAATTTGGTGAGAAACTCTGCGGAAAGGTCTTCCCACGTGTCTAGTTTCCCATTAGGAAGAGCTTGGTACCAA
This sequence comes from Fagopyrum esculentum, assembly GCA_033239045.1. NCBI lineage: Eukaryota > Viridiplantae > Streptophyta > Magnoliopsida > Caryophyllales > Polygonaceae > Fagopyrum > Fagopyrum esculentum. Next base: position 93,900,515 of record BSUD01000008.1, on the reverse strand, counting down.
GACAGCGCTTTCCCTTTCAAGGAGAAAAAGAATGGTTTAAGCTTGTAGCTGTTGGTAGTGGCGCTCTTCGGTCTCATCGTCTCCATCATACACTCAAAGTTTTGCAAGTGTTGGTGTGGAGATTCAGCGCTTGTACCGCCAAACTGGCTTTGGCGAACAAGAGTGATAACTTGAGGGTTGAAGCTAAACCCTTGTACATCTTCAGCATCAAAGTTCACACCTAAGCGGCGTGGTTGTTGTGTTGGATCCATCCGTTGGCCAAGAGTTCTCGGCTCATTATCCACACGTTCGACCCTCGCATTCCTAGGTGGAATGCGGCGGTTAGTAGCTCCTTGTGTATTGAAAGGATTCACATTGACCGCGGGGTCAATCTCTTCTAGTGGTGGCATGGAAGAGTCGCTATCATCGGCGGATGAATGACTTCTTCTTCTTCTAGACCTTGAAGTCCTTTTCGAGGATTTCTTGATCATGTTATTTTTAAGCTCGCTCATTTGTAATCCCATCTGGAACATCTGATCCTGTAGAGCGTTGACTTGGGATTGATGCCGATTCATCTCATCTATGCGAAGGTTATCATTCCAGCGAAGTTGAGCTTCCTTCTCTGCTAGCTCCGATTGGAAATCACGTTCGTTTCCTTCGGTCATCTTCTTTTCCTTGCGCTTTTGCCTCAAGGTTTTCTCTAGCTCTTGATCAAGAGGTAAGAGATCTCCGGTATTCCTAGACCTGCGCATACACTTAAAACAATATCAAACAACGAGAGCAAGCTCCCAAGCTTGACAACCGGTTACCGAATTCGGCCGAAACCAAATCCCCGGCAACGGCGCCAAAAACTTGTTCGCCCCTAGAGGTGTGTGCAAATAAGCTTTAAATTTATAAAACTAGAATCAAGCAAGCGAACCCGCAGTGTACGGATCGACGTAGTTAAGCAAGAATTCCAGAGTATCGAACACAGGGATTTGGGTGGGAACAAATCCGATTTCAGGTTATCAAGCAATAAATATGGGAGTTTTGCAAATATTGGGAAAACAACAATCCTAAAGATCCGGGTATTCAGTTGCGGCAATAGATTCAAGATATACTAATGATGTAAAGACAGAGTAGAGATATGCAAAGGTATACTAGTGTAAGGTAATCGTACGGTTGAGGTTCCAAAAACCTTATGTGACTCACCTAAAAGATACTCCTTATACAGGTTGTTGAGGCTCAATATAGGAAGGAACTAAAGATGAGGATTAGTGTCAAATACCCAAACCTATAATCTAAAGATCAAGACTAACTTATCCGATTGAGGTTGTTGAGGCTCACAATCGAGGTAGAGGTTGTTGAGGCTTCACTACCACCTAGAAAAGACAAGTCTAAACTAAGCTAAAGAAAATCTTTAACTTTGGATTAAGATAAAAGCAAGCTCGTAAACTCAAGGAAATTACGGTTGGATCTTGAGATTCCACGGTCGTGGAACTCAAGAACAGCCCGTAATTTAAGGTTGTCGGCGACAATACTCTAACTCTCAGGGTCTAATCTGTTTGCGATCGATCTATCATCATCTAAGCCACAACTATCAACCCTTCACCTTAGAATTGTTAAGGGTTTTTAGCCAATAACAGTCATATCGATATTAATTCAAGATTTAAGGAATAAAAGATGAAAACATTCAAGAACTATCAATAACCTTCAAGTGAATCTCAAGATCCCAACAAGTGTTTATCAAAGATTCAGAAGGGAACAAACAAATCACAACTATAGGAAAGAAGAGAAACGGGATGTCAATCCGTTTCCGATTCGAACCTAAACAAGAAGAGAGATCTTCTTGCAATTCTTCCAAGAACTTCGGTCTTTCACAATTCCGAAGATCACAACGACAATCTCCACCGAAGTGCGAGATTTGAACAACTCTTCAACTGCAAACTTTGATCTTCAATGAGATCTCCGAAACTTGCCTCCAAAGTGGGGAAGCGTTCACTCTTAGCGTCGATTGTAAAGAGCTTGTGTAAAAGTGTAAGCGAGCCTATGCGATGATCTGCGATCCTCTTGAAATCTCTTTTCGGCCGTCTTTTTATAGGGCAAGACGAAGCGTCGGCCCGGCCCAATCTTCAAAAGATCATGGCTTCGAAATATGGCGAAAAGATTCGCCAAGATCACGGTCGTGGAAGATTCCACGACCGTAATTTTGAGGCGTGGAAACTGCTACGGTTAGATCCACGGCCGTAATATTCCCTGGAATGAACATCGAATTCTGACTCACAATCCACGGCCGTAATTTGGGGTAAGACCGTGATTCTTGCTTTCCTTCGTGCATTCCTCAATCCAATACTCAAATATGCTTCCGAAAAGTGTCCTCGATCCATGGACATCTCCACTCAACTCTCCTTTTCTCGATTCCGTCCGGAAATAGCTCCAAATCACCTATAATCAACATAGAACTCGTGTAGACATCCATATTGACAATATAGGTAATACTAGCTCACATATGCACAAAGATCAATCAAAGACTATCAATATGAATCAATTATGATTAGAAAACGTGCCTAAAATATCACAATATTTCATGCTAACACTCCCTCTCTGTAATCCTCCATAAGTGGAACCCATGCTGTCTGCCAGAAATGCGGGTCGGCGACAGAGAACTGTGCAGACCATCTGATGCCCTGAGGTGCAGTCCGCTCCCATGGCATGGCAACGTAGGGTGTAGTCAGTCCACGGGGAACTAGAATCCTCCGTGTAATCATCTCCTGCAATCCCAGCGGCTTCGGAGCCGCCGCCAATGTGCATACGCTGAGGTCCATCCCGTGGTAAGTGGCGATGTGGGTGACTAGACCTCCACAGCAGATATCTCCCTTCGCCTTGGCCTTGATCTTGTGCAGATCCTCTGCCAAGAGCAAGCCAAAGTCTGGGAAGCCTCCTGTAACCATGCAGTAAAGCGAAAAGAGCTCCCCCTATCTGATCTTCTGGGGCGTCTCAGTACGCGCCAGAAGCATCTCACTGAAGATCCTGTGGGCAAGTCTGAAGGCTGGGTGAAAGATGACCTTCTCCCTGGAATCACCAGGGCGCCATCTGTCTGCATGAGTGGTAATGTGGGCTATCTGTCCCCAGAACTCCCTAGCTACTGATCGGGAGGGGAAGTCTACAGCGGTGGGGTCAGGAAAGCCAAAGATCTCTCTCCAAATCTCTAAAGGAACTATGAAGTTCCGGTTCATCAACCGGTACTTAACAGAACGGTCTGTGGGAAGGTAGGAGAAGGAGCTAACAAACTCGAGTGTCGGCTCTATGTAGGCTGGGGCTCGGATCTCAGTAAACTGATCTAGCCCAACGGTAGCAATCATCCTCCTAAGGTCAGCATCTAACCCTAGGCAGTCAAAAGCTGACACATCCAGAAATCGTGGTGCGATGACTGGACGGCCAGCTATCCTCTCATAGTCTACCCGGCATCTCTCGTGGATAACCGGGCGGTAGGGACGGGATGAGGAAGGAAAAGGGGAAGGAGAGGATCTATCTCTAAGGGCTAGCAATCTGTCAGAACTCATCTCTAATGCACACTGTCAGACTACCTCGGTCGACTGACAAATACCAAGAATCACCTCGACCGAGGTGCAGAGCGACTGGACCGAGGCGAAGACAGTATGAATTCCACTCTCTGATTTTCAGTTCTTTTCCCCCTAAAATCACTACAAATGCTTCCTAAGGGGTACTTATGGATTTCCTCAACAAAATCAAGGGCAACCAAAGCCCAATACGCAGTAAACGAGTGAGTTAGGGTTTTCGACCCTTTGCACCTCGTTTCGGTCGAAACACTCAATCTTCTTGCAGATCCGTAGCAGCAACCGATCCTTCTACCCTTTAATTGCAATTTGGAAGGAGAAATCGTCGAAAACGAGCGAGAAATGGAGGAGCGAGGTGTTGCTGTTCGCCGCGGTCGAAATGCGTAAAATAAAAAAGTGAAAAGTAATTTTCCCTTTTTATACTGTTACTGAATCTGCTGTCACCTCGGTCGAGATGGTCTCGACTGGCCCGAGGTGGTATGGACCGAGGCGGTTCTGCAGAAACCCTAGTTGCCTCGGTTGCCTCAAGAATCAACTCGGTCGAGATGCTCTGACAGTGACCGAGGTGCTTCTGTCTTCTCAGATTCTCGAACTTCTGTCCTTCCAGATGTGCTCCTTCCTGTTGTCTGTCCAGAACGCCAAAAACAAAGCAAAGCAAAGCAAAAACAAAAACTATCTAAGCTAGACTAGAAAACGGGAAAGAAGAGCAATACCTTGGGTTGCCTCCCAAGAAGCGCTTGATTTAAGGTCGCTAGCTGGACCATGATGCGTCTCAAAGGAGGTAGGAGGTTCCCTCACCCCATACTTCACCTCCATCGTGGGGTGAAGTAAGTAGATCCATCAAACGCTCCAAGACGTGTAAGTGCTCGTCGGGGAATGAATCGTCTATGGGTGGGCTATCCGTCTCGCGGGAGGATTCCGGTAGCCGGCTGAGGTGATCCGCAACAGAATTCTCGGATCCCTTCTTATCGCGGATCTCTAGGTCAAACTCTTGAAGCAAGAGAATCCATCGAATAAGGCGCGGCTTTGCATCTTTCTTAGCCAACAAGTAACGAATGGCTGCATGGTCGGTGTAGACAATGACTTTCGCCCCTACTAGATAGGAACGAAACTTCTCGAAGGCATATACAACCGCCAATAATTCTTTCTCGGTGGTAGCGTAGTTGCGTTGTGCTTCATCTAGCGTCTTGCTAGCATAATAAATGGCGGTGGTCCGTCCATCTTTCTTCTGTCCGAGCACCGCTCCTACGGCTACATCGCTAGCGTCACACACGACTTCAAAGGGCAAAGTCCAATCAGGAGGTTCGATAATGGGAGCGGAGATCAACGCTTCCTTAATCCTGTAAAAAGCATCAAGACACTCCTGCGAAAACTCAAAAACAACATCTTTATTCAAGAGGTTTTTTAGAAATCTTGGAGAAGTCCTTGATGAATCTCCTGTAGAAACCTGCATGCCCGAGAAAACTCCTCACACCTTTAACAGAACAAGGAGGAGGGAGTTTCTCAATAGTCTCGATCTTAGCTCGATCGACCTCAATACCTCGATTAGAAACGAGGTGTCCTAGTACAATGCCTTCATTAACCATAAAATGACACTTCTCCCAATTCAAAACAAGGTTAGTGTCTTCACATCTTTTAAGTACTAGAGAAAGGTTAGATAGGCAATCATCAAAAGAGGAACCATATACAGAAAAATCATCCATAAATACCTTCATGATCTCCTCAATGTACTCGGAAAAGATAGCCATCATGCATCGCTGGAAGGTAGCCGGTGCATTGCACAATCCAAATGGCATCCTCCGATAGGCAAACGTCCCCCATGGACAAGTGAAGGTGGTCTTCTCCTGATCATCCGGATGGATAGGAATCTGGAAAAATCCACTATAGCCGTCCAAGTAGCAAAAGTGTGAATGCTGGGCCAACCGTTCGAGCATTTGATCAATGAAGGGAAGCGGAAAATGATCCTTCCGAGTAGCCGTGTTCAGCTTCCTATAGTCGATGCAAACTCTCCAGCCCGTAACGGTCCTTGTTGGGATCAACTCGTTGTTCTTATTCGTTACAACGGTCATCCCTCCTTTCTTCGGAACGACATGCACCGGGCTAACCCACTTGCTGTCCGAGATAGGATAAATAATACCTGCATCCAACAACTTAAGAACTTCCTTCTTCACAACCTCTTTCATGATCGGATTTAACCGTCTTTGAGGTTCCCGTGAAGTCTTATGATTATCCTCCATTAGAATTCTATGCATGCAGAAAGAAGGTTTAATGCCAATAAGATCATCTGTGGTGTAACCTATGGCTTTTCGATGCTTTCTCAGGACATGCATTAGCTTAGTTAATTCAGAATCGGAAAGGGAAGCACTAACAATAACGGGATAAGTAGAATCCGGCCCAAGAAAGATATACCTCAAGTGACTAGGGAGTTGTTTAAGCTCCACAACTGGGGGTGCTTTCTGAGTGGGATCTGTGCTTCCTCTTTCTAGTAGAGTGGTGTCAGAAACTGGACTAAACGCAGTCTCAGTTTGAATCGTCTCTCTGTCGACCTCGGTCGAGGCGCAAAGGCGTTGACCGAGGTGTTCTTCAGACGCCTCGCTCTGTCCAGAAGGTGCCTCGGTCGAGGTACTGCTACTGGATCCGAGGTTGGAATTCTTCGTTTCCTGGACCAGCTTCTCAGTTTTAGCTCCTGGATCCTCTTCCAGTGCCCTCAAGCTCTGTATATCTGCATCACAAGAAGCATCTATACCTTCCTCCATTAAACTGAAGCTAATAACTCTTTCGAGTGGATCGTTAATAAGGATAGAGCTCACCAATTCTCTTGATTCTTCTTCATCATAGATGTTGAAGATATCATCAGTTAGTTGCTCCCCTTTCATGGCTGCAAGTAGTGCGAACTCCACCTCATCGCCACCAACGTTGAATTTCAACTTGGCGTTCTTGCAATCCACATTGCAACCCGAAGTTGCTAGAAATGGCCTCCCGAGAATGATGGGAACAGGATAATCTGCGGGAATGTCAAGTACGACAAAATCTATAGGAAGATAGAAATTACCTAACTTGACCGGAACGTCCTCCAAAATGCCCACGGGATGGGTAATGGAGCGATCCGCCATGTAGAGTCGAAACTTGACCGGTTTGGGCTCTCCAAGACCGATCTTAGTGCATAGCTCCAGCGGGATGATGCTCACGCTGGCTCCTAGATCGCAAAGGGCTTCACAAGTGACATCCCCAACTTGAATGGGAATGCAAAATGAGCCGGGATCTCTCAATTTAGGTGGCATCTTTTCCTTCATGATCTTTATGAGTTCCGAAGATTTAGATGTCATCCTAACTTCACCAACATCCTCCAGCTTCCTCTTCCTTGATAAGATTTCTTTTAAGAACTTCCCATAGGCGGGCATACCTAGAATAGCATCAAGGAAAGGAATGTTAATATGTAGCTTATTCATCAAGTCAAGGAACTTACCAAAGTGCTTGTCTAGATGTGCTCTGGCTCTGGACTGAGGGAATGGAAGTGGTGGTTTATATGCAGGAGGTGGAACATAAGCTTCTGTCGTTCCTCCTGCTTTCTCTTGCGCCGCCTCGGTTGGCATCTCGGTCGAGGTGTTCTTCGACTGGATCTGGACCGAGGTGGTCTGCGTCGAGCGAGGTACTGGATCGGCAGTTTTGAGTCCTGATAGCATGAATTATAGTCTATATTTTGGGGTTTGTTTGGACGTTTTATCTTTCATAATCTGCATGTTTGTATGTACATTATGTGATTTTACTACCATTTCATCTACCTTTGCGAGAATCGAGGTCTACACCTAGTTTCGTTGTAATTGCAGGTAATATGGTACGTTTTGCATCGAAAAGGAGCAAAAGGAGTCAAGAGTCATTTGGAGCTACATTGAGGAGCAAAAAGGAATCCTTCAGGAAGCATAGCCATGATTAAAGATTTACTTTGGACCAGTTTTGAGAGATTCTACATTCAGTTATGATCACCTCGGTTGCCCAGAGATTCATCTCGACCGAGGCGATCCAGAGACACCGACTCGACCGAGGCGAACACCTAGGACGCGGCGAGAATATTTTATTCTTGGCTGAGATCTTTTAAAATTGGAAAGTGATCTTATATTTTTGGGCTGAGCTTCTAGAAGGAAGGAGATATGCAGAATCATATATTTTACCTATATTTATGGGATAATATCTTCTTAAGATTTCTTATCTTTGGAGGGTTATTTTTCCTATAAAAAGGGTTGGATTTTCCACAAATCCGATCATGCTTAGAGGCTGCATACATCCGCATACAATCCGATTACAGCTGAGGACACGCAGCAGCCGCATCCTACTCCAATTTGGGAGATTCGAAGAACCTTTTTGAAGGTTGAAGGAAGATTGAAGACTATAGCTTTATAGCTTTTTGGAGGGTTTTGTAAGATTGTCTTCAATTCCTTTCATTGTTGTCTTGTCTTGTTGGATCATTATCCAAGGAACGATTTTGTGTGATATTTGATTCAGTTATTGAAGTGTTTTCATTAAATTCTTCTTTGTTCAAATATTCACTTTCTTCCCATATATTTAATACTTTCATTATGATGATGAGTGGCTAATTTCCTTGTGTGATTCTAGGGTGATTGGTTGAAGGTTGTGGGAAAAACGATGATAGAATGATCTTAATCACAGTAGGATCCTGAAAGTTCGAGTCTTTAACCTTAACCCTAAGCATCTCGTTCAGTCGATGAACATCTCGGCCGGGGTGGAAACTGGCTGACCGAGGTGGCTTATCCGATCCTTAACTGAGAGTTAATGTGTTAGAGTTTGCCAAATCCTATTCTTATTATACCTTTCTGGTTCAAAGCAAGCTTAGGATGAGACTTACCCGGTAATTCCTTAGTTTGTATACCAACGATCATAAGTTTAGGTAATAAAGGCTTGTCCTTTATTGGGGTTGAGTGTGCTTCCATCCCATCTTTGTGAGTTAGCCTGAGACTTACCCGGTAAAGGTTGATTCTATTCCCTTAGATGGTGTGTTAGTTTGAGGTTATAGTTCTTTATCTTGATTTCTTGAGACTTACCCGGTAATAGGAGTTACGGTTTGGGATTAGTGTGTAGTGAGACTTACCCGGTGATCTACTCCACTTTAGAAACACCTTCCCCATGCAAAAACCTCAGCTTTGTCCGCTTATCTATAGATCTTGAGTTGGAACCACAACTAGATGCTTTAATCCCTAGAATTGCATGTTTGCTTATTTGACATCTTATTCATCTTTGATTGTATACTTGCTCTTGTGGTTAGCATCAACACTAGCATACCGTATTGGACTTTGTTTCACTAAGTCCCTGTGATCGACCCCTGGAATTTTCTTGCTTTTACTACGATTGACCCGTACACTGCGGGTTCGCATCCTTGTTTTAAGCTTAAGTCTAGGGTTATAAATTTAAAGCTTGCACACACCGTTTGGAGCGAACAAGTTTTTGGCGCCGATGTATCGGATATTTTCATATTCATGCTTTATCTGCATTTATATGTTTATCTGAGATTGCATGCATACTTACAGGTTATTTGATTGAGAAAAACGTCGAAACCGAAAAAAAAAAAATGGTTTTAAAAAAAAATTTTTGACCTCGACCGGGACAGTTCTGGCAAAACGAGGTGTTTCACCTCGGTTGAACCAAGAACACCTCGACCGAGGTGGGCGTAACAGAAAATTTTCGAAAACGATTTTTGTGTTACTTATCTGGATATGATCTCAGTGAAGATTTTGTTTACCGACTGGATTTAAATTCTTTATATGTTTGAAATGTTTTATGATATGTTTAAGTTGCTAAATGCTTTGTTTGAAATTATTGGCATGTTTAATACTTTATTTTTATCCAAATTATGTTGAATTTGAAGGTTGACACCGCAGCATAAGTTCTCTCACGTTCTTCTTGGAAAGACCAAGGCAATTCATTCTTCTTCTTCTTCTTCTTCTTGATCATGCTTAGCCCCTCATATACATATTGCCTCCCTTTACCTATCCGGGAATTTGGAAGCAAGCGAAGTGGTGAAAGCAAGTCAAAAGTTGAGAAGTGGCTGAAAGTGAAAGTGTTAGAAAGCAATAATAGGTTTGGGGAAGTCAATCATGAAGATGAGTAACTCGGCACCATTCACATAGCCGGGTGTTTGTGTCTTGCCAAAGTTGGATTGAGCGATATTCCTAACGGGTCATGGTATGTGCATCAAGGGTTTGACGCATCTCAAGAAATTGATGATTGCGGATTTCCTAGGCTTCGGTTATTGTGCACCTCTATCCATGCATCCCAAAAAGTAAAGTAAAAAAGAAAAAAGTGTGAAATAAGCAAAGCTTATTGGTGGAAGATGTTGCAAGTCAAAGTGAAAGTGAAGTTCATCCTTTTCCCGGATTCTAGCACCACATTACCTTACATGCATCCCTACCCTACACGTTTCTTGACCTTTCTTTTGGGAAGCCCTTGAGACCTTGAGCTTGTTGATTGACTTAGCGGTTTAAATCGGATTATACATGATTAATTTTGATAATTATGATTTATTATGCATTCTATGATTTTATGCAAAGATGAACAACTTTCCTATATTTATAAAATGTTTTGATCATATTGAGTTTTTAATTTCCAGGAAGTACTCTCTTAGAGTGATCTATGATAGTTGCACACCATAAAAATATTTTTGAAGGACTTCTCATTGATTTTCTTGACTTATAATCCATTCTATCTTGTCTTCTATATGCGGAACTTGCTTGGGGACAAGCAAGGGCTAAGTATGGGGTATTTTGATAGCATGAATTATAGTCTATATTTTGGGGTTTGTTCAGACGTTTTATCTTTCATAATCTGCATGTTTGTATGTACATTATGTGATTTTACTACCATTTCATCTACCTTTGCGAGAATCGAGGTCTACACCTAGTTTCGTTGTAATTGCAGGTAATATGGTACGTTTTGCATCGAAAAGGAGCAAAAGGAGTCAAGAGTCATTTGGAGCTACATTGAGGAGCAAAAAGGAATCCTTCAGGAAGCATAGCCATGGATTAAAGATTTACTTTGGACCAGTTTTGAGAGATTCTACACTCAGTTATGATCACCTCGGTTGCCCAGAGATTCATCTCGACCGAGGCGATCCAGAGACACCGACTCGACCGAGGCGAACACCTAGGACGCGGCGAGAATATTTTATTCTTGGCTGAGATCTTTTAAAATTGGAAAGTGATCTTATATTTTTGGGCTGAGCTTCTAGAAGGAAGGAGATATGCAGAATCATATATTTTACCTATTTTTATGGGAATATATCTTCTTAAGATTTATTATCTTTGGAGGTTTATTTTTCCTATAAAAAGGATTGGATTTTCCACAAATCCGATCATGCTTAGAGGCTGAAAACATCCGCTTACAGTTAGAACAACCCGCTATCAGCGCAGCAGCCGCATCCTACTCCAATTTGGGAGATTCGAAGAACCTTTTTGAAGGTTGAAGGAAGATTGAAGACTATAGCTTTATAGCTTTTTGGAGGGTTTTGTAAGATTGTCTTCAATTCCTTTCATTGTTGTCTTGTCTTGTTGGATCATTATCCAAGGAACGATTTTGTGTGATATTTGATTCAGTTATTGAAGTGTTTTCATTAAATTCTTCTTTGTTCAAATATTCACTTTCTTCCCATATATTTAATACTTTCATTATGATGATGAGTGGCTAATTTCCTTGTGTGATTCTAGGGTGATTGGCTGAAGGTTGTGGGAAAAACAATGATAGAATGATCTTAATCACAGTAGGATCCTGAAAGTTCGAGTCTTTAACCTTAACCCTAAGCATCTCGTTCGGTTGATGAACATCTCGGCCGGGGTGGAATTCTTCTGACCGAGGTGACTTATCCGACCCTAAACTGAGAGTTAAGTGTTAGAGTTTGCCAAATCCTATCCTTATTACACCTTTCTGGTTCAAAGCAAGCTTAGGATGAGACTTACCCGGTAATTCCTTAGTTTGTATACCAACGATCATAAGTTTAGGTAATAAAGGCTTGTCCTTTATTGGGGTTTGAGTGTGCTTCCATCCCATCTTTGTGAGTTAGCCTGAGACTTACCCGGTAAAGGTTGATTCTATTCCCTTAGATGGTGTGTTAGTTTGAGGCAATAGTTCTTTATCTTAATTCCTTGAGACTTACCCGGTAATAGGAGTTACGGTTTGGGATTAGTGTGTAGTGAGACTTACCCGGTGATCTACTCCACTTTAGAAACACCTTCCCCACGCAAATATCTCAGCTTTGTCCGCTTATCCATAGATCTTGAGTTGGAACCACAACTAGATGCTTTAATCCCTAGAATTGCATGTTTGCTTATTTGACATCTTATTCATCTTTGATTGTATACTTGCTCTTGTGGTTAGCATCAACACTAGCATACCGTATTGGACTTTGTTTCACTAAGTCCCTGTGATCGACCCCTGGAATTTTCTTGCTTTTACTACGATTGACCCGTACACTGCGGGTTCGCATCCTTGTTTTAAGCTTAAGTCTAGGGTTATAAATTTAAAGCTTGCACACACCGTTTGGAGCGAACAAGTTTTTGGCGCCGTTGCCGGGGATCGGGTCTAGACCGAGCCGGTACGGTTTGCTCTTGGGGCATTTGCCCCGTGTTGTCTTACCACTCTACTCGAGTGACTTTTGCAGGTTCTTTCTTAGGTATATGCGAAGAACCCGCACTGGAAAGGAAATCGTTCCTTACGATCCCGAACCGGAAAAGACATACAAACGACGCTTAAGAGAAGCGAAGATGGCCCAACAAGACGATCACGATCTTTTGGCCCAATTGAGAGAGACGCAGGAGCAGCTACGTCTCAGTAAAGAAGAACTAAGGCAGGAAAAAGAAGAGAATCAGGCCAGGAATGCAGCAATCGAAGCTGAGATTGCAGCAATTCGGAACCAGATTCAACCTCGACCGATGCAGGATCCAGTAATTGATCCTCGACCGAGGCAAGTCCCAGTTCCTGACGCCCCGGCCGATGTGCATCCACTTCGGATGCCAGTCCGAGATGTTCTTCTTGCAGGAATTCCACAAACCCTAGGTCAAAGGATGGACCCTAATCAACAGCTGAGGCGTCCAGGAGTGAACCTAGGAGATCCAGCGGACCATGACTACGAACTTCGACCACAAGTTCTAGCGATGATTCGCCAATGTCAATTCGGAGGGCTAGAGAAGGAGTCGCCGCATCAACATCTTCAAAACTACGAGATCTTGATGGAGACCTTGCGACCTCCCAGAATTGAAAATAACAACTACAAGCTAAGACCTTTCTACTTTTCTCTTAAAGATAGAGCTCTTACTTGGTATCAATCTCTTCCTGCAGGAAAGATCAGCACATGGGAAGAGATGACTACGGAATTCTTGACTAAATTCTTTCCCCCCTCAAAGACTGCTGAAATGAGAGGGAAGATCAATGCTTTCATCATGAAGGACAAGGAGAATTTGTCCAAATCATGGGAGCGGTTCAAAGATATCCTTTTGGATTGCCCACATCATGGGATTCCAAAGATCGAGTTGTTGGAGATCTACTTCAAAGGGCTGGACGGAAACACCCAGTTTAATCTCCAACTACTCTCCGCCGGCACATTTATGGATATGGCGGTTGACGAGGCTTGGGATTTCATTGAGAAGCAAGCCTTGCACATGGAGAAGTACACCCACCAAGGAGCTGAAGGTGGAGTTAAAAGAGTCAACTTTCAAGAGACTCAAACCAACAACAACCAATTCACGTCCTTGAAGAACGACGTGAAGCAATTGAAGGAGCTATTGATGGCTCAAACTAAGCAGGAAGAGCAAGGGCAAAGGAACAACAACAACTACAACAAGAACGGGTACCGTAACAACAACAACGGACCCCAAAACAACAACTACAACAACAATAGAGGATCCAATAGCAACAATTGGAGAGCGAATAATAACCAAAACAACGGTAACAATTATTCAAACTCCAACTCTAATGATTCCTCTAACCCTTTCCTCTCTCCTCCTTCTTCTTCTTCTACTCCATTGAAGAGCCAAGGGCAAGGATCAAGTTCGTCTCAGCCGGAAAAGAAGGACGCAGTCCTGGAGGCAATCTTGATCAAGCTTAGTGCTATGGAGAATTCTATGACTTCATTTTCGAGGGCCCAAAAGTCCTTCGAACAACAACTTGCTAATAGGGCGAATGAAGCGCCAAGAGATCCAGGGAAGCTTCCAGCAAAGACGGAAACTAACCCTAAGGGCCAGTGCATGGCCATCACGACGAGGAGTGGACTCAAAACCACAGATCCAGTACCTCGCTCGACGCAGACCACCTCGGTCCAGATCCAGTCGAAGAACACCTCGACCGAGATGCCAACCGAGGCGGTGCAACAGAAAGCAGGAGGAACAACTGAAGCCTATGTTCCACCTCCTGCATATAAACCACCACTTCCATTTCCCCAGTCCAGAGCCAGAGCACATCTTGACAAGCACTTTGGTAAGTTCCTTGACTTGATGAATAAGCTCCATATTAATATCCCTTTCCTTGATGCTATTTTAGGTATGCCCGCCTACGGGAAGTTCTTAAAGGAGATCCTATCAAGGAAGAGGAAGCTGGAGGATGTTGGTGAAGTTAGGATGACATCTAAGTCTTCGGAGCTTATAAAGATCATGAAGGAGAAGATGCCACCTAAGTTGAGAGATCCCGGCTCATTTTGCATTCCCATTCAAGTTGGGGATGTCACTTGTGAAGCCCTATGTGATCTAGGAGCCAGCGTGAGCATCATTCCGCTGGAGCTATGCATTAAGATCGGTCTTGGAGAGCCCAAGCCGGTCAAGATTCGACTTTACATGGCGGATCGCTCCATCACCCATCCCGTGGGCATTTTGGAAGACGTTCCGGTCAAGTTAGGTAACTTCTATCTACCCATAGATTTTGTCGTACTTGACATTCCCGCAGATTATCCTGTTCCTATCATTCTCGGGAGGCCATTTCTAGCAACTTCGGGTTGCAATGTGGATTGCAAGAACGCCAAGTTGAAATTCAACGTTGGTGGCGATGAGGTGGAGTTCGCACTACTTGCAGCCATGAAGGGGGAGCAACTAACTGATGATATCTTCAACATCTACGATGAAGAAGAATCAAGAGAATTGGTGAGCTCTATCCTTATTAATGATCCACTCGAAAGAGTTATTAGCTTCAGTTTAATGGAGGAAGGTATAGATGCTTCTTGTGATGCAGATATACGGAGCCTGAAGGCACTGGAAGAAGATCCAGGAGCCATGACTGAGAAGCTGATCCAGGAAACGAAGATTTCCAGCCTCGGATCCAGTAGCAGTACCTCGACCGAGGCACTTTCTGGACTGAGCGAGGCGTCTGAAGAACACCTCGGTCAACGCCTTTGCGCCTCGACCGAGGTCGACAGAGAGACGATTCAAACTGAGACTGCACATAGTCCAATTTCTGACACCACTCCACTGGAAAGAGGAAGCACAGATCCCTCCCAGAAAGCACCCCCAGTTGTGGAGCTTAAACAACTCCCTAATCACTTGAGGTATATCTTTCTTGGGCCGGATTCTACTTATCCCGTTATTGCTAGTGCTTCCCTCTCCGATTCTGAATTATCTAAGCTAATGCATGTCCTGAGAAAGCATCGGAAAGCCATAGGCTACACCACGGACGATCTTATTGGCATTAACCCTTCTTTCTGCATGCATAGAATTCTAATGGAAGATAATCATAAGACTTCACGGGAACCTCAAAGACGGTTAAATCCGATCATGAAAGAGGTTGTGAAGAAGGAAGTTCTTAAGTTGTTGGATGCAGGTATTATTTATCCTATCTCGGACAGCAAGTGGGTTAGCCCGGTGCATGTCGTCCCGAAGAAAGGAGGGATGACCGTTGTGACGAATAAGAACAACGAGTTGATCCCAACAAGGACCGTTACGGGCTGGAGAGTTTGCATCGACTATAGGAAGCTGAACACGGCTACTAGGAAAGATCATTTTCCGCTTCCCTTCATTGATCAAATGCTCGAACGGTTGGCCCAGCATTCACACTTTTGCTACTTGGACGGCTATAGTGGATTCTTCCAGATTCCTATCCATCCGGATGATCAGGAGAAGACCACTTTCACATGTCCTTGGGGGACGTTTGCCTATCGGAGGATGCCATTCGGGTTGTGCAATGCACCAGCTACCTTCCAGCGATGCATGATGGCCATCTTCTCCGAGTACATAGAGGAGATCATGGAGGTATTTATGGATGATTTTTCTGTATATGGTTCCTCTTTTGATGATTGCCTATCTAACCTTTCTCTAGTGCTTAAAAGATGTGAAGACACTAACCTTGTTTTGAATTGGGAGAAGTGTCATTTTATGGTTAATGAAGGCATTGTGCTAGGACACCTCGTTTCTAATCGAGGTATTGAGGTCGATCGAGCTAAGATCGAGACTATTGAGAAACTCCCTCCTCCTTGTTCTGTTAAGGGTGTGAGGAGTTTTCTCGGGCATGCAGGTTTCTATAGGAGATTCATCAAGGACTTCTCCAAGATTTCTAAACCTCTAACTAACCTCTTGAATAAAGATGTTGTTTTTGAGTTTTCGCAGGAGTGTCTTGATGCTTTTTACAGGATTAAGGAAGCGTTGATCTCCGCTCCCATTATCCAACCTCCTGACTGGACCTTGCCCTTTGAGGTCATGTGTGACGCTAGCGATGTAGCCGTAGGAGCGGTGCTTGGGCAAAAGAAGGATGGACGGACCACCGCCATTTACTATGCTAGCAAGACGCTAGATGTAGCACAACGCAACTACGCTACCACTGAGAAGGAGTTATTGGCGGTTGTATATGCTTTCGAGAAGTTTCGTTCCTATCTAGTAGGGGCGAAAGTCATTGTCTACACCGACCACGCAGCCATTCGTTACTTGTTGGCTAAAAAAGATGCAAAGCCGCGCCTTATTCGATGGATTCTCTTGCTCCAGGAGTTTGACCTAGAGATCCGCGATAAGAAGGGATCCGAGAATTCAGTTGCGGACCACCTCAGCCGGCTACCGGAATCCTCCCGCGAGACGGATAGCCCACCCATAGACGATTCATTCCCCGACGAGCACCTGCACGTTCTGGAGCGTTTGATGGACTTACTTACTTCACCCCACGATGGAGGTGAAGTATGGGGTGAGGGAACCTCCTACCTCCTTTGAGACGCATTATGGTCCAGCTAGCGACCTTAAATCAAGCGCTTCTTGGGAGGCAACCCAAGGTATTGCTTTCTTTCCCGTTTTCTAGTCTAGTTTAGATAGTTTTTGTTTTTGCTTTGCTTTGCTTTGCTTTGTTTTTGGCATTCTGGACAGATAACAGGAAAGAGCACTCCAGGAAAGGGAGAAGTTCGAGATTCTGAGAAGAAAGAGGCACCTCGGTCACTGTCAGAACACCTCGACCGAATTGATTCTTGAAGCAACCGAGGCGACTAGGGTTTCTGCAGAACCGCCTCGGTCCGTACCACCTCGGTCCAGTCGAGACCATCTCGACCGAGGTGACAGCAGATCCAGTAACAGTATAAAAAGGGGAAAAAAATTACTTTTCACTTTTTTACTTCGTTTCGACCGCGGCGCACAGAATCGCCTCGCTCCCTCATTTCTCGCTCGTTTTCGAAGATTTCCGCTTCCAAACCGAGATTAAAGAGTAGAGGAGTCGATTACTACAACAGATCTGCAAGAAATTTGAGCGATTCGACCAAAACGAGGTAAAAACGTTCGAAAACCTAACTCGTTCGTTTTCTGCTATTTGGGCTTTGGTTGCCCTTGTTTCTGTTGAGAAAAGGCATAAGTACCCCTTAGGAAGCAATTGTAGTGATTTTAGGGGGAAAAGAACTGGAAATCTGAGAATTGGAATTCGAACTGCTACGCCTCGGTCTAGTCGGCCTGCATCTCGACCGAGGTGATTTCTGGAACTTGTCAGTCGACCGAGGTGGTCTGACAGATTGATTTGTGAAGATGAGTTCAGATAGATTACTGGCCCTTAGAGATAGATCCTCTCCTTCCCCTTCTTCTTCCTCATCCCGACCTTCTATCCCGGTGATCCATGAGAGACACCGGGTAGATTATGACCGCATTTCTAGTCGTCCAGTTATCGCTCCTAGATTTCTGGACGTTTCTGCCTTTGACTGTCTCCATGTAGATGGAGAGCTTAGCAGGATGATCGCCACAGTCGGGCTGGATCAGTTTTCTGAGATCCGAGCCCCAGCTTACCTCGAGCCTACCCTCGAGTTCGTCAGTTCCTTCACTTACCTCCCCACAGAGGGGGCTGTGAAGTACCGGTTGATGAACCGGAACTACATAGTACCTCTTGCCCACTGGAGAGATATTTTTGGCTTCCCTACCCCCACCGCTGTAGATTTCCCGACCCGAGCTGTAGCTAGAGAGTTCTGGGGTCAGATTGCCCACATTACGAGTCATGCAGACAGGTGGCGCCCTGGTGATTCCAGGGCGAAGCTTATTTACCATTTATCCTTCAGACTAGTGCACAGGGTTTTCAGTGAGATGCTTCTGGCGCGTACTGAGACGCCCCAGAAGGTCCGACAGGGGGAGCTTTTCTCCCTATACTGCATGGTCACGGGAGGATACCCTGACTTTGGCTTGATGCTGGCAGAGGATCTGCACAGGATCAAGGCCAAAGGGAAGGGTGATATTTGCTGCGGAGGTATAGTGACCCATATCGCTAGGTATCAGGATATGGATTTGAGTAGGTGTACCATGGTTGCGGCTCCGAAGCCGCTGGGTCTGCAGGAGATGATCACGAGGCGGATTCTTGTTCCTCGTGGGTTGACTACACCCTACGTTGCTATGCCTTGGGAGCGGACAGCGCCTCAGGGCATCAGATGGTCTGCACAGTTTTCGGTCTTCGACCCACATTTTTGGCAGACAGCATGGGCCCCGCTGATGGAGGACTACAGAGAGGGAGCAGCTGCAGCTTCTGAGGAGGCTGAGGAGGCTGATGAGGAGGATGACGACGAGACGGTTGATGAGAGAGGAGGCGGCGTCCCGATGGACACAGGGACAGACACTGCTGGGACGAGCGCGCCTCCCATTATTGATCTTGATGAGGACGAGGAGGACACTGAGCCAGCGCCGGCTGAGACTTCTCCAGTTAGGCCCGCTAGGCGCAGGAGGCAGAGGGTTAGGGACAGAGCAGCACACCGCCGGATTGATGACCTGACAGATCAGGTTATCGACACTTATGCTGCACTTTCTTTGGATATCCGGGAGATGCAGGAGCGACAGCATCATCAGCACATGATGGCTCAGCTACAGTTCCAGCATGTCATGGGCTATCCCTATGACCCTACTTTGTACCCGTACATGCCACCACCACCACCGGATCAGGACTTCTGAGGAGCTGCAGGATTTTATTTATTTTATTTTTATGCAGTTCGGCTCTTTATCCGGTGAGTCCTCCTTTCTTTCAGACTTTATTTACACCCACTGGGACAGTGTGTCTCAAGTATGGGGTAGTTGATGTATTATCTGACTTATTTGACTTATGATGTATTATTTACCGGATATTTTCATATTCATGCTTTATCTGCATTTATATGTTTATCTGAGATTGCATGCATACTTACAGGTTATTTGATTGAGAAAAACGTCGAAACCGAAAAAAAATGGTTTTAAAAAAATTTTTTGACCTCGACCGGGACAGTTCTGGCAAAACGAGGTGTTTCACCTCGGTTGAACCAAGAACACCTCGACCGAGGTGGGTTAACTGAGAGTTTTCGAAAACGATTTTTGTGTTACTTATCTGGATATGATCTCAGTGAAGATTCTGTTTACCGACTGGATTTAAATTCTTTATATGTTTGAAATGTTTTATGATATGTTTAAGTTGCTAAATGCTTTGTTTGAAATTATTGGCATGTTTAATACTTTATTTTTATCCAAATTATGTTGAATTTGAAGGTTGACACCGCAGCATAAGTTCTCTCACGTTCTTCTTGGAAAGACCAAGGCAATTCATTCTTCTTCTTCTTCTTCTTCTTGATCATGCTTAGCCCCTCATATACATATTGCCTCCCTTTACCTATCCGGGAATTTGGAAGCAAGCAAAGTGGTGAAAGCAAGTTAAAGTTGAGAAGTGGCTGAAGGTGAAAGTCTTAGAAAGCAATAATAGGTTTGGGGAAGTCAATCATGAAGATGAGTAACTCGGCACCATTCACATAGCCGGGTGTTTGTGTCTTGCCAAAGTCGGATTGAGCGATATTCCTAACGGGTCATGGTATGTGCATCAAGGGTTTGACGCATCTCGAGAAATTGATGATTGCGGATTTCCTAGGCTTCGGTTATTGTGCACCTCTGTCCATGCATCCCAAAAAGTAAAGTAAAAGAAAAAAAAGTGTGAAATAAGCAAAGCTTATTGGTGGAAGATGTTGCAAGTCAAAGTGAAAGTGAAGTTCATCCTTTTCCCGGATTCTAGCACCACATTACCTTACGTTCATCCCTACCCTACACGTTTCTTGACCTTTTCTTTTGGGAAGCCCTTGAGACCTTGAGCTTGTTGATAGACTTAGCGGTTTAAATCGGATTATACATGATTAATTTTGATAATTATGATTTATTATGCATTCTATGATTTTATGCAAAGATGAACAACTTTCCTATATTTATAAAATGTTTTGATCATATTGAGTTTTTAATTTCCAGGAAGTACTCTCTTAGAGTGATCTATGATAGTTGCACACCATAAAATGTTTTTGAAAGACTTTTCATTGATTTTCATGACTTATAATCCATTCTATCTTGATTTCTATATGAGGAACTTGCTTAGGGACAAGCAAGGGCTAAGTATGGGGTATTTTGATAGCATGAATTATAGTCTATATTTTGGGGTTTGTTTGGACGTTTTATCTTTCATAATCTGCATGTTTGTATGTACATTATGTGATTTTACTACCATTTCATCTACCTTTGCGAGAATCGAGGTCTACACCTAGTTTCGTTGTAATTGCAGGTAATATGGTACGTTTTGCATCAAAAAGGAGCAAAAGGAGTCAAGAGTCATTTGGAGCTACATTCAGGAAGCACAACCATGGATTAAAGATTTACTTTGGACCAGTTTTGAGAGATTCTACACTCAGTTATGATCACCTCGGTTGCCCAGAGATTCATCTCGACCGAGGCGATCCAGAGACGCCGACTCGACCGAGGCGAACACCTAGGACGCGGCGAGAATATTTTATTCTTGGCTGAGATCTTTTAAAATTGGAAAGTGATCTTATATTTTTGGGCTGAGCTTCTAGAAGGAAGGAGATATGCAGAATCATATATTTTACCTATTTTTATGGGAATATATCTTCTTAAGATTTATTATCTTTGGAGGTTTATTTTTCCTATAAAAAGGATTGGATTTTCCACAAATCCGATCATGCTTAGATGCTTAGATGCTTAGATGCTTAGAGGCTGCATACACCGCATACGATCTCGATTACAGCAAAGAATACGCAGCAGCCGCATCCTACTCCAATTTGGGAGATTCGAAGAACCTTTTTGAAGGTTGAAGGAAAGTTGAAGATTAGCTTTTTATAGCTTTTTGGAGGGTTTTGTAAGATTGTCTTCAATTCCTTTCCTTGATTGTCTTGTCTTGTTGGATTATTATCCAAGGAACGATTTTTGTGTGATATTTGATTCAGTTATTGAAGTGTTTTCATTAAATTCTTCTTTGTTCAAATATTCACCTTCTTCCCATTTATTTAATACTTTCATTATGATGATGAGTGGCTAATTTCCTTGTGTGATTCTAGGGTGATTGGCTGAAGGTTGTGGGAAAAACAATGATAGAATAATCTTAATCCAGTAGGATCCTGAAAGTTCGAGTCTTTAACCTTAACCCTAAGCATCTCGTTCAGTCGATGAACATCTCGGCCGGGGTGGAAACTGGCTGACCGAGGTGGCTTATCCGATCCTTAACTGAGAGTTAATGTGTTAGAGTTTGCCAAATCCTATTCTTATTATACCTTTCTGGTTCAAAGCAAGCTTAGGATGAGACTTACCCGGTAATTCCTTAGTTTGTATACCAACGATCATAAGTTTAGGTAATAAAGGCTTGTCCTTTATTGGGGTTTGAGTGTGCTTCCATCCCATCTTTGTGAGTTAGCCTGAGACTTACCCGGTAAAGGTTGATTCTATTCCCTTAGATGGTGTGTTAGTTTGAGGTTATAGTTCTTTATCTTGATTCCTTGAGACTTACCCGGTGATCTACTCCACTTTAGAAACACCTTCCCCATGCAAAAATCTCAGCTTTGTCCACTTATCTATAGATCTTGAGTTGGAACCACAACTAGATGCTTTAATCCCTAGAATTGCATGTTTGCTTATTTGACATCTTATTCATCTTTGATTGTATACTTGCTCTTGTGGTTAGCATCAACACTAGCATACCGTACTGGACTTTGTTTCACTAAGTCCCTGTGATCGACCCCTGGAATTTTCTTGCTTTTACTACGATTGACCCGTACACTGCGGGTTCGCATCCTTGTTTTAAGCTTAAGTCTAGGGTTATAAATTTAAAGCTTGCACACACCGTTTGGAGCGAACAGACACCTCGTTTCTAATCGAGGTATTGAGGTCGATCGAGCTAAGATCGAGACTATTGAGAAACTCCCTCCTCCTTGTTCTGTTAAAGGTGTGAGGAGTTTTCTCGGGCATGCAGGTTTCTACAGGAGATTCATCAAGGACTTCTCCAAGATTTCTAAACCTCTAACTAACCTCTTGAATAAAGATGTTGTTTTTGAGTTTTCGCAGGAGTGTCTTGATGCTTTTTACAGGATTAAGGAAGCGTTGATCTCCGCTCCCATTATCCAGCCTCCTGATTGGACCTTGCCCTTTGAGGTCATGTGTGACGCTAGCGATGTAGCCGTAGGAGCGGTGCTTGGACAGAAGAAGGATGGACGGACCACCGCCATTTACTATGCTAGCAAGACGCTAGATGAAGCACAACGCAACTACGCTACCACCGAGAAGGAGTTATTGGCGGTTGTATATGCTTTCGAGAAGTTTCGTTCCTATCTAGTAGGGGCGAAAGTCATTGTCTACACCGACCATGCAGCCATTCGTTACTTGATGGCTAAGAAAGATGCCAAGCCGCGTCTTATTCGATGGATTCTCTTGCTTCAAGAGTTTGACCTTGAGATCCGCGATAAGAAGGGATCCGAGAATTCAGTTGCGGATCACCTCAGCCGGCTACCGGAATCCTCCCGCGAGACGGATAACCCGCCCATAGACGATTCATTCCCCGATGAGCACTTGCACGTCTTGGAGCGTTTGATGGATCTACTTACTTCACCCCACGATGGAGGTGAAGTATGGGGTGAGGGAACCTCCTACCTCGTTTGAGACGCATTATGGTCCAGCTAGCGACCTTAAATCAAGCGCTTCTTGGGAGGCAACCCAAGGTATTGCTTTCTTTCCCGTTTTCTAGTCTAGTTTAGATAGTTTTTGTTTTTGCTTTGCTTTGCTTTGTTTTTGGGTTTTTGGACAGACAACAGGAAGGAGCACTCCAGGAAAGGGAGAAGTTCGAGATTCTGAGAAGAAAGAAGCACCTCGGTCACTGTCAGAACACCTCGACCGAGTTGATTCTTGAAGCAACCGAGGCGACTAGGGTTTCTGCAGAACCGCCTCGGTCCGTACCACCTCGGTCCAGTCGAGACCATCTCGACCGAGGTGACAGCAGATCCAGTGACAGTATAAAAAGCGAAAATTACTTTTCACTTTTTATTTTTCACCCATTTCGACCGCGGCGACAGATCACCTCGTTCTCTCTCATTTCTCGCTCGTTTTCGAAGATTTCCGCTTCCAAACTGCAATTAAAGGGTAGAGGAGTCGATTGCAACAACAGATCTGCAAGAAATTTGAGCATTTTCGACCGAAACGAGATGAGTTCAGATAGGATACTAGCCCTTAGGGACAGAGCAGCACACCGCCGGATTGATGACCTGACAGATCAGGTTATCGACACTTATGCTGCACTTTCTTTGGATATCCGGGAGATGCAGGAGCGACAGCATCATCAGCACATGATGGCTCAGCTACAGTTCCAGCATGTCATGGGCTAT
The DNA here is from genome assembly GCA_033239045.1 of Fagopyrum esculentum. Classification (NCBI taxonomy): domain Eukaryota; kingdom Viridiplantae; phylum Streptophyta; class Magnoliopsida; order Caryophyllales; family Polygonaceae; genus Fagopyrum; species Fagopyrum esculentum. The sequence goes on along the minus strand of BSUD01000008.1, from coordinate 93,876,902 downwards.
CCCTATGACCCTACTTTGTACCCGTACATGCCACCACCACCACCGGATCAGGACTTCTGAGGAGCTGCAGGATTTTATTTATTTTATTTTTATGCAGTTCGGCTCTTTATCCGGTGAGTCCTCCTTTCTTTCAGACTTTATTTACACCCACTGGGACAGTGTGTCTCAAGTATGGGGTAGTTGATGTATTATCTGACTTATTTGACTTATGATGTATTATTTACCGGATATTTTCATATTCATGCTTTATCTGCATTTATATGTTTATCTGAGATTGCATGCATACTTACAGGTTATTTGATTGAGAAAAACGTCGAAACCGAAAAAAAAAAAAAAAAATGGTTTTAAAAAAATTTTTGACCTCGACCGGGACAGTTCTGGCAAAACGAGGTGTTTCACCTCGGTTGAACCAAGAACATCTCGACCGAGGTGGGTTAACTGAGAGTTTTCGAAAACGATTTTTGTGTTACTTATCTGGATATGATCTCAGTGAAGATTTTGTTTACCGACTGGATTTAAATTCTTTATATGTTTGAAATGTTTTATGATATGTTTAAGTTGCTAAATGCTTTGTTTGAAATTATTGGCATGTTTAATACTTTATTTTTATCCAAATTATGTTGAATTTGAAGGTTGACACCGCAGCATAAGTTCTCTCACTTTCTTCTTGGAAAGACCAAGGCAATTCATTCTTCTTCTTCTTCTTCTTCTTGATCATGCTTAGCCCCTCATATACATATTGCCTCCCTTTACCTATCCGGGAATTTGGAAGCAAGCGAAGTGGTGAAAGCAAGTCAAAAGTTGAGAAGTGGCTGAAAGTGAAAGTGTTAGAAAGCAATAATAGGTTTGGGGAAGTCAATCATGAAGATGAGTAACTCGGCACCATTCACATAGCCGGGTGTTTGTGTCTTGCCAAAGTCGGATTGAGCGATATTCCTAACGGGTCATGGTATGTGCATCAAGGGTTTGACGCATCTCGAGAAATTGATGATTGCGGATTTCCTAGGCTTCGGTTATTGTGCACCTCTGTCCATGCATCCCAAAAAGTAAAGTAAAAGAAAAAAAAGTGTGAAATAAGCAAAGCTTATTGGTGGAAGATGTTGCAAGTCAAAGTGAAAGTGAAGTTCATCCTTTTCCCGGATTCTAGCACCACATTACCTTACATTCATCCCTACCCTACACGTTTCTTGACCTTTTCTTTTGGGAAGCCCTTGAGACCTTGAGCTTGTTGATTGACTTAGCGGTTTAAATCGGATTATACATGATTAATTTTGATAATTATGATTTATTATGCATTCTATGATTTTATGCAAAGATGAACAACTTTCCTATATTTATAAAATGTTTTGATCATATTGAGTTTTTAATTTCCAGGAAGTACTCTCTTAGAGTGATCTATGATAATTGCACACCATAAAAATGTTTTTGAAAGACTTTTCATTGATTTTCTTGACTTATAATCCATTCTATCTTGATTTCTATATGAGGAACTTGCTTAGGGACAAGCAAGGGCTAAGTATGGGGTATTTTGATAGCATGAATTATAGTCTATATTTTGGGGTTTGTTTGGACGTTTTATCTTTCATAATCTGCATGTTTGTATGTACATTATGTGATTTTACTACCATTTCATCTACCTTTGCGAGAATCGAGGTCTACACCTAGTTTCGTTGTAATTGCAGGTAATATGGTACGTTTTGCATCGAAAAGGAGCAAAAGGAGTCAAGAGTCATTTGGAGCTACATTGAGGAGCAAAAAGGAATCCTTCAGGAAGCATAGCCATGGATTAAAGATTTACTTTGGACCAGTTTTGAGAGATTCTACATTCAGTTATGATCACCTCGGTTGCCCAGAGATTCATCTCGACCGAGGCGATCCAGAGACACCGACTCGACCGAGGCGAACACCTAGGACGCGGCGAGAATATTTTATTCTTGGCTGAGATCTTTTAAAATTGGAAAGTGATCTTATATTTTTGGGCTGAGCTTCTAGAAGGAAGGAGATATGCAGAATCATATATTTTACCTATTTTTATGGGAATATATCTTCTTAAGATTTATTATCTTTGGAGGTTTATTTTTCCTATAAAAAGGAGTCGATTTTCCACAATTTGAGGAGGCCGCATACAACCCGCATACGACGCAGCACACCCGCTATCAGCGCAGCAGCCGCATCCTACTCCAATTTGGGAGATTCGAAGAACCTTTTTGAAGGTTGAAGGAAGATTGAAGACTATAGCTTTATAGCTTTTTGGAGGGTTTTGTAAGATTGTCTTCAATTCCTTTCCTTGTTGTCTTGTCTTGTTGGATCATTATCCAAGGAACGATTTTGTGTGATATTTGATTCAGTTATTGAAGTGTTTTCATTAAATTCTTCTTTGTTCAAATATTCACTTTCTTCCCATATATTTAATACTTTCATTATGATGATGAGTGGCTAATTTCCTTGTGTGATTCTAGGGTGATTGGCTGAAGGTTGTGGGAAAAACAATGATAGAATGATCTTAATCACAGTAGGATCCTGAAAGTTCGAGTCTTTAACCTTAACCCTAAGCATCTCGTTCAGTCGATGAACATCTCGGCCGGGGTGGAAACTGGCTGACCGAGGTGGCTTATCCGATCCTTAACTGAGAGTTAATGTGTTAGAGTTTGCCAAATCCTATTCTTATTATACCTTTCTGGTTCAAAGCAAGCTTAGGATGAGACTTACCCGGTAATTCCTTAGTTTGTATACCAACGATCATAAGTTTAGGTAATAAAGGCTTGTCCTTTATTGGGGTTGAGTGTGCTTCCATCCCATCTTTGTGAGTTAGCCTGAGACTTACCCGGTAAAGGTTGATTCTATTCCCTTAGATGGTGTGTTAGTTTGAGGTTATAGTTCTTTATCTTGATTTCTTGAGACTTACCCGGTAATAGGAGTTACGGTTTGGGATTAGTGTGTAGTGAGACTTACCCGGTGATCTACTCCACTTTAGAAACACCTTCCCCATGCAAAAACCTCAGCTTTGTCCGCTTATCTATAGATCTTGAGTTGGAACCACAACTAGATGCTTTAATCCCTAGAATTGCATGTTTGCTTATTTGACATCTTATTCATCTTTGATTGTATACTTGCTCTTGTGGTTAGCATCAACACTAGCATACCGTATTGGACTTTGTTTCACTAAGTCCCTGTGATCGACCCCTGGAATTTTCTTGCTTTTACTACGATTGACCCGTACACTGCGGGTTCGCATCCTTGTTTTAAGCTTAAGTCTAGGGTTATAAATTTAAAGCTTGCACACACCGTTTGGAGCGAACAAGTCCACTCCTCGTCGTGATGGCCATGCACTGGCCCTTAGGGTTAGCTTCTGTCTTTGCTGGAAGCTTCCCTGGATCTCTTGGCGCTTCATTCGCCCTACTAGCAAGTTGTTGTTCAAGGGACTTTTGGGCCCTCGAAAATGAAGTCATAGAATTCTCCATGGCGCCAAGCTTGATCAAGATTGCCTCCAGAACTGCGTCCTTCTTTTCCGGCTGAGACGAACTTGATCCTTGCCCTTGGCTTTTCAATGGAGTAGAAGAGGAAGAAGGAGGAGAGAGGAAAGGGTTAGAGGAATCATTAGAGTTGGAGTTTGAATAATTGTTACCGTGGTTTTGATTATTCGCCCTCCAGTTGTTGTTGTTGGATCCTCTATTGTTGTTGTTGTAGTTGTTGTTTCGGGGTCCGTTGTTGTTGTTACGGTACCCGTTATTGTTGTTGTTGTTCCTTTGCCCTTGCTCTTCCTTCTTAGTTTGAGCCATTAAGAGCTCCTTCAATTCCTTCACGTCATTCTTCAATGATGTGAGTTGATTGTTGTTGGGTTGAGTCTCTTGAAAGTTGACTCTTTTAACTCCACCTTCAGCTCCTTGGTGGGTGTACTTCTCCATGTGCAAGGCTTGCTTCTTAATGAAGTCCCATGCATCATCAACCGCCATGTCCATGAATGTACCGGCGGAGAGTAGTTGGAGATTGAACTGGGTGTTTCCATCCAGCCCTTTGAAGTAGATCTCCAACAACTCGATCTTTGGAATCCCATGATGTGGGCAATCCAAAAGGATATCCTTGAACCGCTCCCAAGATTTGGACAAGCTCTCCTTGTCCTTCATGATGAAAGCATTGATCTTCCCCCTCATTTCAGCAGTCTTTGAAGGTGGAAAGAATTTGGTTAGGAATTCCGTAGTCATCTCCTCCCATGTGCTAATTTTTCCTGGAGGAAGAGATTGATACCAAGTAAGAGCTCTATCTTTTAAAGAAAAGTAAAAAGGTCTTAGCTTGTAGTTGTTATTTTCAATTCTAGAAGGTCGCAAGGTCTCCATCAAGATCTCGTAGTTTTGAAGATGTTGATGCGGTGACTCCTTCTCTAGCCCTCCGAATTGACATTGGCGAATCATGGCTAGAACTTGCGGTCGAAGTTCGTAGTCATGATCCGCTGGATCTCCTAGGTTCACCCCTGGACGCCTCAGCTGCTGATTAGGGTCCATCCTTTGACCTAGGGTTTGCGGGATTCCTGCAAGAAGAACACCTCGGACTGGTATCCGAGGTTGATGTACATCGACCGGGGCGTCGGGTACTGGAATCTGCCTCGGTCGAGGATCGACTACTGGATCCTGCATCGGTCGAGGATCAACTACCGGATCCTGCATCGGTCGAAGTAGAATCTGGTTCCGAATGGCTGCAATCTCAGCTTCGATTGCTGCAGTCCTGGCTTGATTCTCTTCTTTCTCTTGCCTTAGCTCTTCTTTACTGAGACGTAGCAGCTCCTGCGTCTCTCTCAATTGGGCCGCAAGATCGTGATCGTCTTGTTGGGCCATTTTCGCTTCTCTTAAGCGTCTCTTGTATGTCTTTTCTGGTTCGGGATCGTAAGGAACGATTTCCTTCCCAGCGCGGGTTCTTCGCATATACCTAAGAAAGAACCTGCAAAAGTCACTCAAGTAGAGTGGTAAGATGAAACGGGGCAAATGCCCCAAGAGCAAACCGTACCGGCTCGGTCTAGACCAAGTCCCCGGCAACGGCGCCAAAAACTTGTTCGCTCCAAACGGTGTGTGCAAGCTTTAAATTTATAACCCTAGACTTAAGCTTAAAACAAGGATGCGAACCCGCAGTGTACGGGTCAATCGTAGTAAAAGCAAGAAAATTCCAGGGGTCGATCACAGGGACTTAGTGAAACAAAGTCAACACGGTATGCTACCTTAATTCTAACCACAAGAGCGATTAACACAATCAAAGATGAATAAGATGTCAAATAAGCAAACATGCAATTCTAGGGATTAAAGCATCTAGTTGTGGTTCCAACTCAAGATCAATAGATAAGCGGACAAAGCTGAGATTTTTGCATGGGGAAGGTGTTACTAAAGTGGAGTAGATCACCGGGTAAGTCTCACTACACACTAATCCTAAACCGTAACTCCTATTACCGGGTAAGTCTCAGGGAATCAAGATAAAGAACTATAACCTCAAACTAACATACCATCTAAGGGAATAGAATCAACCTTTACCGGGTAAGTCTCAGGCTAACTCACAAAGATGGGATGGAAGCACACTCAAACCCCAATAAAGGATAAACCTTTATTACCTACACTTATGATCGTTAATACACAAACTAAGGAATTACCGGGTAAGTCTCATCCTAAGCTTGCATTGAACCAGGAAGGTGTAATAAGAATAGGATTTAGCAAACTCTAACACTTAACTTTCTGTTTTAGGTCGGATAAGTCACCTCGGTCAGAAAAATTCCACCCCGGCCGAGATGTTCATCAACCGAACGAGATGCTTAGGGTTAAGGTTAAAGACTCGAACTTTCAGGATCCTACTGGAATCTAAGATTATTCTATCATTGTTTTTCCCACAACCTTCAGCCAATCACCCTAGAATCACACAAGGAAATTAGCCACTCATCATCATTATGAAAGTATTAAATATATGGGAAGAAGGTGAATATTTGAACAAAGAAGAATTTGATGAAAAGACTTCAATAACTGAATCAAATATCACAAACAAAGCGTTCCTTGGATAGCAATCCAACAACACAAGACAATCAAGGAAGGAATTGAAGACAATCTTACAAAACCCTCCAAAAAGCTATAAAAAGCTATGATCTTCAACCTTCCTTCAACCTTCAAAAAGGTTCTTCGAAAACTCCCAAATTTGGAGTATACTGCGGCTGCTGCGTGTGAGGGGTATGCTGCGTCGTATGCGGGATGATAGCGAGATCGTATGCGGCCTTCTCAAATTGTGGAAAATCAACCCTTTTATAGGAAAATAAACCTCCAAAGATAATAAATCTTAAGAAGATATTATCCCATAAATATAGGTAAAATATATGATTCTGCATATCTCCTTCCTTCCAGAAGCTCAGCCCAAAAATATAAGATCACTTTCCAAAATTAAAAGATCTCTTCCACGAATAAAATATTCTCGCTGCGTCCTAGGTATTCGCCTCGGTCGAGTCGGCGTCTCTGGATCGCCTCGGTCGAGGTGAACCTCTGGTCAACCGAGGTGACTCAGAATGTGGAATCTCTCGAATTTGCTCCAAAGTGAATCTTCAATCCATGGCTGTGCTTCCTGGATGTAGCTCCAAATGACTCTTTGACTCCTTTTGCTTCTTTTCGATGCAAAACGTACCATATTACCTGCAATTACAATGAAACTAGGTGTAGACCTCGATTCTCGCAAAGGTAGATGAAATGGTAGTAAAATCACATAATGTACATACAAACATGCAGAATATGAAAGATAAAACGTCCAAACAAACCCCAAAATATAGACTATAATTCATGCTATCATGATTCTAGGGTGATTGGCTGAAGGTTGTGGGAAAAACAATGATAGAATAATCTTAGATTCCAGTAGGATCCTGAAAGTTCGAGTCTTTAACCTTAACCCTAAGCATCTCATTCGGTTGATGAACATCTCGGCCGGGGTGGAATTCTTCTGACCGAGGTGACTTATCCGAACCTAAACAGAAAGTTAAGTGTTAGAGTTTGCTAAATCCTATTCTTATTACACCTTCCTGGTTCAATGCAAGCTTAGGATGAGACTTACCCGGTAATTCCTTAGTTTGTTTACCAACGATCATAAGTGTAGGTAATAAAGGTTTATCCTTTATTGGGGTTTGAGTGTGCTTCCATCCCATCTTTGTGAGTTAGCCTAAGACTTACCCGGTAAAGGTTGATTCTATTCCCTTAGATGGTATGTTAGTTTGAGGTTATAGTTCTTTATCTTGATTCCTTGAGACTTACCCGGTAATAGGAGTTACGGTTTAGGATTAGTGTGTAGTGAGACTTACCCGGTGATCTACTCCACTTTAGTAACACCTTCCCCATGCAAAAATCTCAGCTTTGTCCGCTTATCTATAGATCTTGAGTTGGAACCACAACTAGATGCTTTAATCCCTAGAATTGCATGTTTGCTTTATTGACTTCTTATTCATCTTTGATTGTGTTAATCGCTCTTGTGCTTAGAATTGACATAAGCACACCGTATTGACTTTGTTTCACCGAGTCCCTGTGATCGACCCCTGGAATTTTCTTGCTTTTACTACGATTGACCCGTACACTGCGGGTTCGCATCCTTGTTTTAAGCTTAAGTCTAGGGTTATAAATTTAAAGCTTGCACACACCGTTTGGAGCGAACATGTAGCCGTTGGGGCTGTTTTGGGGCAAAAGAAAGATGGGCGCACACATGCCATTTATTATGCTAGCAAGACGCTAGATGATGCCCAACTCAATTATGCTACCACCGAGAAGGAGTTGCTAGCGGTTGTGTATGCATTTGAGAAGTTCCACTCATATCTTGTTGGAGCAAAGGTCATAGTGTATACGGATCATGCTGCGATCCGTTATCTCCTTACAAAGAAGGATGCCAAACCTAGGTTGATTCGGTGGATCCTTCTTCTTCAAGAGTTTGACTTGGAAATCCGGGACAAGAAAGGGTCCGAAAACTCTGTGGCGGATCACCTTAGTAGACTCCCACCATTGGAACTTGAGAGAGATGACATCCCGATTGATGACTCGTTCCGGGATGAGCAATTGCAAATGGTGGAGGAGTGCTTATTCCAAGTGTCTAGAGGAAGTGAGCCATGGTATGCCGACATTGTGAACTATCTTGTGTGTGAGGAAGTGCCTCCCGGATTGTCATACGCCCAAAGGAAGAAGTTCTTCAAAGACGTGAGGCACTACTATTGGAGTGAACCACTTTTGTTCAAGAGAGGACCGGATGGAGTCTTTAGAAGATGCATACCGGAGGATGAGGTGGAGAGTGTGATCCGCCATTGTCATTCCTTGCCATGTGGAGGGCATGCTAGCTCACACAAGACATGTGCGAAGGTGTTTCAATCGGGCTTCTTTTGGCCAAGTTTGTTCAAGGATGTGCAAAACTTTGTGGTAGCTTGTGATGCTTGCCAAAGGACGGGCAACATCTCAAGGAGGAATGAGATGCCCTTGAACAACATACAAGAAGTGGAAATATTTGATGTGTGGGGAGTGGACTTCATGGGACCATTCCCCTCTTCTTGTGGCAACCTCTATATCCTATTGGCGGTGGACTATGTGTCGAGATGGGTGGAGGCAATCGCCTCTGCTACAAATGATGCCAAGGTTTTGGTGCGGTTCTTCAACCGAGTGATCTTCCCTAGGTTTGGAACACCAAGGGTAATCATAAGTGATGGAGGGAAGCACTTCACTAATAGGAACTTTGGGGCACTTTTGGCTAAGTATGGGGTGACTCATAAGGTGGCAACACCTTACCATCCCCAAACTAGTGGCCAAGTGGAGATCTCCAACCGGGAGATAAAGGGAATTGATAACGTGATTTATGACGTTAGTATAGGCATATATTTAGATAGTTTTTCCCGTTATTCATGCACGGTTTGACATTAGTTCACGACGTTTACACTCATTTCGTGCATATTTCTTGAAAAGACGTCTACACGAGCTTTTGTCGGTGTTGTAGGTATTTCGGGGATCTTTTCGGCATTAATCGATACATTCGAGGGTCAAGCCTCATGGTGGTACACATCCAAGACTTTGAAGGAACATAATTGGAGCAATGAAGGACACAAGGACCCTTGTTGCTGCAAGCAATGGAGCAACTCATGGCTAGATGATCATAACAAGTTTCTGTTGAAGAAAATCGACCTACACTCAAGAAAATCGGCCGATTTATTTGACTGGGTCGATTTTTGGCCTTTGACAGCTTAAGCCACGTGTCCCACGATCTCTTTGTCCGGCCTTGCTCTTGGTGGAGAATACAAGTGGTCCTGCAAGCTGTTGCTGAGCATATATATCTCCTACATCCATCATTCATCTCCAATTCAACCCCCCCACACACACATCCTCTAGCATCTTCCCAAAGACTCTTAGATTGTAGCCTCTCTTCAAGACACCCTTGTGGGTGTTCTTGAGAGAGATTAGTGTAGATTTCAATTTCGTAGTGAGATTTGAGTGATTTTTGTGAAGAATCTTATTGAAGGTTGTAAGATCTGACTTGGAGCTACATTTGGTGTGTTGAAAGACTTGTTTTGAGCTCAAATCCAGCTAAGTTTCATTGCTTTCATTTCCTTACTTCATTTTCTTGCTATGGATTCCATGTATGCTTGTATGATGATTTTAGATCTTGAAATGCATGTTGTTGGCTAGTTTATTGTGATTTTGGAGTGATGGATTGATGGTTATTGCTTGGGTGATGATAGAATGGACTTATATGTTAGTTTAGGATGATTCGTATGCACAAAACCTAACTCAGACATAAAAATCGACCTGTTCTTCATAGTAAATCGGCCGATTTTTACTATGATCCACCCGATTTTTCCTTCTGTTGCTCTTTACTTGATGAATCTGTATGTTAGGATGTTAGATTGTTGAAATACTAGTGTTTGTTGAACATAATATAGCTTAGGGTGACCTAATGCTAGCAAACTAAGTGAGGAAAGAGACCTACCCGGTGATTTCCTATCTTAGATACCAAAGATGATGAACTCTAGGTAGTAGTGAGCCTCATAAGTCACTATTGGATCGAGTGTGCTAGGATTATTGCTTGAGACTTACCTTTTCCGAGACTTACCCGGTAAGGAGAGGTTTGCCCCTTAAGTAATGTCCGGTTTGTGTAGAATTCCCAACTTTACCTCCTTGAGACTTACCCGGTAATAGGAGTTTGGTGCGGGATTAGTGAAGCATGAGACTTACTCGGTAATTGCTTCCATTAGAGAAACACCCTTTCCCAACACCGCAGCCTTGTCCTTAGAATCTTTAGAACCTTGAGTCCAATGCCATAACCGGAAATCTTGACCTCTAGAATCCACTTTTCTCTCTTTGATCACACATCTTGTGCTTGTGTTACTTGTTCGTTTTGCTAGTTTGAGTTGTTAGTTTGATTCATTATCTTACTTGATTTGTGATCTTGCTCGATCACCACAAAAACCCAACCAAAAATATCGTGATTTTCATTTCTTTATTTCTTTCTCTTTTCTTAGACTAGATTCAAACTATCTTTGATCATTGAATGACTTGATTTCGCCTCAGTCCTTGTGTTCGACCTCGGAATACTTTCCTTTCTACATAACGATTCGTACACTGCGGGTTTCGCTAGGTAGTTTTAGGAGATTAGATCGAGTTTATAAATGTAAAGCTTTTTGTGCTATTAATCCTAGCGTAACAAGTTTTTGGCGCCGTTGCCGGGGACTAGGTCTAGATTGAGTCATTTGCTTTTGATCGTTTTTAGTGTTTATCTTTCTTGTTACTATTGATCTTGTGTTGTTTTTGTCTTTGCCTTTTCATGTTTGCCATGGACGGACTGTACTTCCAAGACGACCTTGACAACATGGAGTATGAGGAGTGGATGGAAAGCCAAGATCTAGGACCTCTCCATGATGAGTTTGAGTATTAGGAGGAATTTAATGCCTATCATGAGTCCCATGATCAAGCTCACATGACTACATTGCCTTATGTGGAACCTCACCATCAACCTCACAATGATCGATTGGAGTCAATGCTAGAAGAAATGTTGAGGAAGATGGATAATCTAGAAAGCAACCTTTCTTCCGTTTCGAGTGCACACGTGGTGCTTGAAGCGGAAGTATTTCAACAAGAGGAGGTTCACCATGAGGAGATCCAAGAATTACCCGATTCAACCATATCCAATAGAGACCTTCAAGAAGAGTTGGATAAAGCTTGGGATCAAGTGAGGCTAAGGGATTTGGCCCTGAAGGATGAAAGAAGATTGAATGTCGAAAGAGAAAAACAAATGAGGAGGGAGATTGAGGAGATTAGGCATGCTATTATGCTAGGAGATCCTACCATCCTTCAAGGCTTACCTCCACCTCCTTCACCTTTGGAGGAGTGCAATGAAGTACTCTCACCCCCGGACATCCTTGCCATCAACCCCGGAACCACACTTGAAGAGCTCACAATGGAGAGCCCTAAGTTAACTTCAACTCCTTCCAATCCTTTCTTGCTTGCCCGGAGTACACACGAAGATTGGAGTCCCTTTCCTAAGGAGTCTCCAATGTTGAATGATGGAGGCAAGCAT
>BSUD01000008.1:93746179-93864940 GCA_033239045.1 Fagopyrum esculentum | reverse complement strand
TCACCATGAGGAGATCCAAGAATTACCCGATTCAACCATATCCAATAGAGACCTTCAAGAAGAGTTGGATAAAGCTTGGGATCAAGTGAGGCTAAGGGATTTGGCCCTGAAGGATGAAAGAAGATTGAATGTCGAAAGAGAAAAACAAATGAGGAGGGAGATTGAGGAGATTAGGCATGCTATTATGCTAGGAGATCCTACCATCCTTCAAGGCTTACCTCCACCTCCTTCACCTTTGGAGGAGTGCAATGAAGTACTCTCACCCCCGGACATCCTTGCCATCAACCCCGGAACCACACTTGAAGAGCTCACAATGGAGAGCCCTAAGTTAACTTCAACTCCTTCCAATCCTTTCTTGCTTGCCCGGAGTACACACGAAGATTGGAGTCCCTTTCCTAAGGAGTCTCCAATGTTGAATGATGGAGGCAAGCATGATGGATCCATGATGGTTATGAAGCACCTCAATGAAGAATTCTTTCCAAGAACCGGCCTTCTTTGGATCATAGAGGATGAGGATGGCAAGCATCTCACCGGTATGACCGCGGAGTACCAATTGTCTAAGTATGGGGTGGCACCTATGGTATCAACTCCATACTATCATCAAGGGAGTGGTGATGACGGAGTCTACTACTCACCGGTGAAGAGAAAACTTAAAGCTTATTTGGGCATCAAGTGGCCCTTGCTTGTCATCATGGATGCCGGAAAGCGATGGTTGCTTGGACTCCTCAAGCAAACCATGGTATTCGATATGGATTGACACATCCTCTGAGTTTGGTCAAGCTAATGACCTAAAAGAAGCGCTTAATGGGAGGCAACCCATTGGTACATGTCTTTCCCTTTTATTTTTCTTGTTTTTGTTTGATTTTGCTCTTGGTGTGCTTTGTTTTGCTTTTGTGTTTTAGGGTGCTAGATCTTGTTGTTGTCATGTGTGATGAGATGCTGGAGGTCATGTGAAAACCTCATGGAACTATTGAGAAGAAGGTGCAAGATCCGAGCACATGGACAAGGAAGAAAGCACCCAGGAAAATCGGACTGATCTTGCACAAAATCGGCCGATTTTCCTGAGTTATGGTCCGATTTTTCCTTCTGTCAAGGAAAGTGATGATCTCCAATCAAGCATGGGTGGAGCGGACGTGGAACTTGGACGGCTTGCGGTGCCAAGCGCGGGTTCCGACACCATAATGAACATCAAGAGCTCTCTACCATCCTTGATCGATCATCCACCATCATCATTCGATGTGAACCGAATACCAAAGCATCACCAATTTTACATTGTGAGAACTCTATTTCACTTCTTTATTTAGTTTCCACATTGGGGACAATGTGTTTCTACGTATGGGGTGGGGTTTTCATGATCACTTGCATGATTAGCATCTAGGATAGTTTAATATTGTCACATGTTTCATTATGTCTGGCATTGTACATACATATTTCGGGGATCTTTTCGGCATTAATTGATACATTCGAGGGTCAAGCCTCATGGTGGTACACATCCAAGACTTTGAAGGAACATAATTGGAGCAATGAAGGACACAAGGACCCTTGTTGGTGCAAGCAATGGAGCAACTCATGGCTAGATGATCATAACAAGTTTCTGTTGAAGAAAATCGACCTACACTCAGGAAAATCGGCCGATTTATTTGACTGGGTCGATTTTTTGGCCTTTGACAGCTTAAGCCACGTGTCCCACGATCTCTTTGTCCGGCCTTGCTCTTGGTGGAGAATACAAGTGGTCCTGCAGGCTGATTTGAGGATCCTTCTCCTTCCTTTTGGACCCTTCTCCTCTAGCATCTTCCCAAAGACTCTTAGATTGTAGCCTCTCTTCAAGACACCCTTGTGGGTGTTCTTGAGAGAGATTAGTGTAGATTTCAATTTCGTAGTGAGATTTGAGTGATTTTTGTGAAGAATCTTATTGAAGGTTGTAAGATCTGACTTGGAGCTACATTTGGTGTGTTGAAAGACTTGTTTTGAGCTCAAATCCAGCTAAGTTTCATTGCTTTCATTTCCTTACTTCATTTTCTTGCTATGGATTCCATGTATGCTTGTATGATGATTTTAGATCTTGAAATGCATGTTGTTGGCTAGTTTATTGTGATTCTGGAGTGATGGATTGATGGTTATTGCTTGGGTGATGATAGAATGGACTTATATGTTAGTTTAGGATGATTCGTATGCACAAAACCTAACTCAGACATAAAAATCGACCTGTTCTTCATAGTAAATCGGCCGATTTTTACTATGATCCACCCGATTTTTCCTTCTGTTGCTCTTTACTTGATGAATCTGTATGTTAGGATGTTAGATTGTTGAAATCCTAGTGTTTGTTGAACATAATATAGCTTAGGGTGACCTAATGCTAGCAAACTAAGTGAGGAAAGAGACCTACCCGGTGATTTCCTATCTTAGATACCAAAGATGATGAACTCTAGGTAGTAGTGAGCCTCATAAGCCACTATTGGATCGAGTGTGCTAGGATTATTGCTTGAGACTTACCTTTTCCGAGACTTACCCGGTAAGGAGAGGTTTGCCCCTTAAGTAATGTCCGGTTTGTGTAGAATTCCCAACTTTACCTCCTTGAGACTTACCCGGTAATAGGAGTTTGGTGCGGGATTAGTGAAGCATGAGACTTACCCGGTAATTGCTTCCATTAGAGAAACACCCTTTCCCAACACCGCAGCCTTGTCCTTAGAATCTTTAGAACCTTGAGTCCAATGCCATAACCGGAAATCTTGACCTCTAGAATCCACTTACCTTACCTCTGATCTCCTATCTTGCATTCGTGTGTTTGTTTGCTTGTTTGATTTGCATATTTTGTGATCCTTGTTTGATCACTCCAAAACCAACCAAAAATATTGTGTTTTTCACTTCTTTATTCCTCATCTCTTCTTAGACTAGATTCACACTATCTTTGATCATTGAATGACTTGATTTCGCCTCAGTCCTTGTGTTCGACCTCGGAATACTTTCCTTTCTACATAACGATCCGTACACTGCGGGTTTCGCTAGGTAGTTTTAGGAGATTAGATCGAGTTTATAAATGTAAAGCTTTTTGCGTGCTATTAATCCTAGCGTAACAAGTTTTTGGCGCCGTTGCCGGGGACTAGGTCTAGATTGAGTCATTTGCTTTTGATCGTTTTTAGTGTTTATCTTTCTTGTTACTATTGATCTTGTGTTGTTTTTGTCTTTGCCTTTTCATGTTTGCCATGGACGGACTGTACTTCCAAGACGACCTTGACAACATGGAGTATGAGGAGTGGATGGAAAGCCAAGATCTAGGACCTCTCCATGATGAGTTTGAGTATTAGGAGGAATTTAATGCCTATCATGAGTCCCATGATCAAGCTCACATGACTACATTGCCTTATGTGGAACCTCACCATCAACCTCACAATGATCGATTGGAGTCAATGCTAGAAGAAATGTTGAGGAAGATGGATAATCTAGAAAGCAACCTTTCTTCCGTTTCGAGTGCACACGTGGTGCTTGAAGCGGAAGTATTTCAACAAGAGGAGGTTCACCATGAGGAGATCCAAGAATTACCCGATTCAACCATATCCAATAGAGACCTTCAAGAAGAGTTGGATAAAGCTTGGGATCAAGTGAGGCTAAGGGATTTGGCCCTGAAGGATGAAAGAAGATTGAATGTCGAAAGAGAAAAACAAATGAGGAGGGAGATTGAGGAGATTAGGCATGCTATTATGCTAGGAGATCCTACCATCCTTCAAGGCTTACCTCCACCTCCTTCACCTTTGGAGGAGTGCAATGAAGTACTCTCACCCCCGGACATCCTTGCCATCAACCCCGGAACCACACTTGAAGAGCTCACAATGGAGAGCCCTAAGTTAACTTCAACTCCTTCCAATCCTTTCTTGCTTGCCCGGAGTACACACGAAGATTGGAGTCCCTTTCCTAAGGAGTCTCCAATGTTGAATGATGGAGGCAAGCATGATGGATCCATGATGGTTATGAAGCACCTCAATGAAGAATTCTTTCCAAGAACCGGCCTTCTTTGGATCATAGAGGATGAGGATGGCAAGCATCTCACCGGTATGACCGCGGAGTACCAATTGTCTAAGTATGGGGTGGCACCTATGGTATCAACTCCATACTATCATCAAGGGAGTGGTGATGACGGAGTCTACTACTCACCGGTGAAGAGAAAACTTAAAGCTTATTTGGGCATCAAGTGGCCCTTGCTTGTCATCATGGATGCCGGAAAGCGATGGTTGCTTGGACTCCTCAAGCAAACCATGGTATTCGATATGGATTGACACATCCTCTGAGTTTGGTCAAGCTAATGACCTAAAAGAAGCGCTTAATGGGAGGCAACCCATTGGTACATGTCTTTCCCTTTTATTTTTCTTGTTTTTGTTTGATTTTGCTCTTGGTGTGCTTTGTTTTGCTTTTGTGTTTTAGGGTGCTAGATCTTGTTGTTGTCATGTGTGATGAGATGCTGGAGGTCATGTGAAAACCTCATGGAACTATTGAGAAGAAGGTGCAAGATCCGAGCACATGGACAAGGAAGAAAGCACCCAGGAAAATCGGACTGATCTTGCACAAAATCGGCCGATTTTCCTGAGTTATGGTCCGATTTTTCCTTCTGTCAAGGAAAGTGATGATCTCCAATCAAGCATGGGTGGAGCGGACGTGGAACTTGGACGGCTTGCGGTGCCAAGCGCGGGTTCCGACACCATAATGAACATCAAGAGCTCTCTACCATCCTTGATCGATCATCCACCATCATCATTCGATGTGAACCGAATACCAAAGCATCACCAATTTTACATTGTGAGAACTCTATTTCACTTCTTTATTTAGTTTCCACATTGGGGACAATGTGTTTCTACGTATGGGGTGGGGTTTTCATGATCACTTGCATGATTAGCATCTAGGATAGTTTAATATTGTCACATGTTTCATTATGTCTGGCATTGTACATACATATTTCGAAAAAATCCAAAAAAATCAGAAAATTTTAAAACTTTTTATGCTTCTAAGCTTGGGAATGACCCTTATGATGAAATTGTCTTGTGAATTAGTTATGGATGGCCTTATGTGTTGAATAGATGAATGCATATGTGGACTTGAAGTACTCATCTTGAATCCCATGAATGATTTGTGATCATGAATGTTTGCCTTGATTGAATTGAGGATTGAAAGTCGAAATTACATGCTAGTTCTTGCACATCATTTAGGAGTGATTAAGGCAATTCATTTTTCTCTACTTCTTATCTTGATCATGTTGTTTGAGCACCTCAATTGATGAAAAATTTGACCTCTTTTGACCCATCCGGGACTAGGAGCATGCTAGTGTGTTGATGTGTGTGAAAAGCAAGTGTGGGGTGAAGTTGTTGATGAATGAATGATGTGAATGAAGTGCTGAATTTGTTGTGAAAAGTGTAGAACAAAAATATAGGTTTGGGGACGTTGGTCTAAATGACAAGTAACTCGGCACACTTCACATAATCGGGTGTTGGTGCCTTGCCAAACTCAAATAAACCGATAGTCCTAACGAACTTTGGTACGTGTACCCGGTGTGGATGTACCTCGAAAAATAAAAAAACCCGAGGACGGCTAATCACCAAGGTTTAGGCTTTTGTACACCAATGCCATTGTCTAAAAAATAAGCGAAAAAGAAAAGAATTCAAGGAAAAGATGGAGAAAATTATACACTTGTTGAGAAGTTGAGCAAAAACGAAATTGTGGATTTAGTTCCTTTCCCGGATTAGCATCACATGACCTAAAAATTCCCACCTAATCACAACGTTTCTTAGCCTCTTCTTTTCTAAGCCCTTATGACCTAAATGCATGTGTGTAAGACTTAGTGATCTAGATTGGACATACTCATGATCATCTTGACTTCTTCATTTTTACCTCTCATACATGCTTTCTAGTTAAGTATAATTGTCCTTCCATGCCTTCATTCATTTTATGCATGATCGCTTGTCCATTGCTATGAAACATGACTATGAAGGTGATCCAATGTTAGAAGCACAATTCCAAAAAGATTTTGTTGTTTTTCTGCATGCATAAATCACGTCATCTCCTAGTCTATATTTGGATCTTGCTCGGGGACGAGCAAATCTTAAGTATGGGGTATTTTGATAACGTGATTTATGACGTTAGTATAGGCATACGATTAGATAGTTTTTCCCGTTATTCATGCACGGTTTGACATTAGTTCACGACGTTTACACTCATTTCGTGCATATTTCTAGAAAAGACGTCTACACGAGCTTTTATCGGTGTTGTAGGTATTTCGGGGATCTTTTCGGCATTAATTGATACATTCGAGGGTCAAGCCTCATGGTGGTACACATCCAAGACTTTGAAGGAACATAATTGGAGCAATGAAGGACACAAGGACCCTTGTTGGTGCAAGCAATGGAGCAACTCATGGCTAGATGATCATAACAAGTTTCTGTTGAAGAAAATCGACCTACACTCAGGAAAATCGGCCGATTTATTTGACTGGGTCGATTTTTTTGCCTTTGACAGCTTAAGCCACGTGTCCCACGATCTCTTTGTCCGGCCTTGCTCTTGGTGGAGAAGACAAGTGGTCCTGCAAGCTGTTGCTGAGCATATATATCTCCTACATCCATCATTCATCTCCAATTCAACCCCCCCACACACACATCCTCTAGCATCTTCCCAAAGACTCTTAGATTGTAGCCTCTCTTCAAGACACCCTTGTGGGTGTTCTTGAGAGAGATTAGTGTAGATTTCAATTTCGTAGTGAGATTTGAGTGATTTTTGTGAAGAATCTTATTGAAGGTTGTAAGATCTGACTTGGAGCTACATTTGGTGTGTTGAAAGACTTGTTTTGAGCTCAAATCCAGCTAAGTTTCATTGCTTTCATTTCCTTACTTCATTTTCTTGCTATGGATTCCATGTATGCTTGTATGATGATTTTAGATCTTGAAATGCATGTTGTTGGCTAGTTTATTGTGATTCTGGAGTGATGGATTGATGGTTATTGCTTGGGTGATGATAGAATGGACTTTTATGTTAGTTTAGGATGATTCGTATGCACAAAACCTAACTCAGACATAAAAATCGACCTGTTCTTCATAGTAAATCGGCCGATTTTTACTATGATCCACCCGATTTTTCCTTCTGTTGCTCTTTACTTGATGAATCTGTATGTTAGGATGTTAGATTGTTGAAATCCTAGTGTTTGTTGAACATAATATAGCTTAGGGTGACCTAATGCTAGCAAACTAAGTGAGGAAAGAGACCTACCCGGTGATTTCCTATCTTAGATACCAAAGATGATGAACTCTAGGTAGTAGTGAGCCTCATAAGCCACTATTGGATCGAGTGTGCTAGGATTATTGCTTGAGACTTACCTTTTCCGAGACTTACCCGGTAAGGAGAGGTTTGCCCCTTAAGTAATGTCCGGTTTGTGTAGAATTCCCAACTTTACCTCCTTGAGACTTACCCGGTAATAGGAGTTTGGTGCGGGATTAGTGAAGCATGAGACTTACCCGGTAATTGCTTCCATTAGAGAAACACCCTTTCCCAACACCGCAGCCTTGTCCATAGAATCTTTAGAACCTTGAGTCCAATGCCATAACCGGAAATCTTGACCTCTAGAATCCACTTTTCTCTCTTTGATCACACATCTTGTGCTTGTGTTACTTGTTCGTTTTGCTAGTTTGAGTTGTTAGTTTGATTCATTATCTTACTTGATTTGTGATCTTGCTCGATCACCACAAAAACCCAACAAAAAATATCGTGATTTTCATTTCTTTATTTCTTTCTCTTTTCTTAGACTAGATTCACACTGTCTTTGATCATTGAATGACTTGATTTCGCCTCAGTCCTTGTGTTCGACCTCGGAATACTTTCCTTTCTACATAACGATCCGTACACTGCGGGTTTCGCTAGGTAGTTTTAGGAGATTAGATCGAGTTTATAAATGTAAAGCTTTTTGTGCTATTAATCCTAGCGTAACAGGAATTCTTGAGAAGACGGTCTCTAGGACGAGAAAGGATTGGGCTATGAAGCTCGATGATGCCTTGTGGGCATATAGAACCGCTTTCAAGACACCAATTGGCACCACTCCTTACAAGCTAGTATATGGAAAGTCTTGCCACCTTACGGTAGAGATGGAGCATAGAGCATATTGAGCCATTAAGTGGCTAAATTTTGACCTCAAGGAGGCCGGTGAAAAGAGATTGCTTGATATGAATGCTCTTGAGGAGATCCGGTTGGATGCTTACAAAAACGCCCGGATCTACAAGGAGAGGACAAAACGGTGGCATGACAAGCGCCTCATCCCGAAGGAGTTGAGTAAAGGCGACCTTGTCCTTCTCTTCAACTCAAGGCTGCGGCTCTTCCCCGGAAAGCTAAAGTCGAGGTGGACCGGGCCGTATGTGGTAAAGAAGATCTTTCCCCATGGAGCGGTTGAGATATGAGGGGAGCATTACGGAAATTTCAAGGTGAATGGGCACCGTTTGAAGAAGTATATCCCGGAAGCTCCGGTGGATATGATTGCCCCACTTCACCTTGAGTAGACGCCCCCGAGTTTTGTCAAGCTAATGACCTTAAAGGAGCGCTTGATGGGAGGCAACCCATTGGTAACGTTTTCCCTTTTCGTTTTTGTTTTTGTTTTTGATTTTTCTGTTTTTGTGTGTGTTTGGTGTGTTTTGTGTGTGTGCTAGAGTCTTGGTAGCATGGAAGCCTTGCATGGCATGTGAATGATGATGATGAACCCCTCATCAATTATGGGTGGAGCGGACGCGGAACTTGGACGGCTAGCGGTGCCTAGCGCGGGTCCCGACACCTTGATGAACATTTAGAGCTCTCTACCATTGTTGATAGGATCATCCACCATCAATCCACTTGAGTAATCCCAAATACCGAAGCAAACCATTTTTACATTGTGAGAACCCTCTTTCACTCTTCTTTACTTTATTTACACATTGGGGACAATGTGTTTCTAAGTATGGGGTGGGGTTTGCATGATCTTTTGCATGATTAGCATCTAGGATAGTTTGATATTGTCACATGTCTTGCATTGTACATAGACATTTCGAAAAATCCAAAAAATCAGAAAATTTAAAAAAAATTTTTTTAGTGCTTCTAGCTTGGGAATGACCCTTATGATGAGATTTTTGTGTGATTTGGCTATGGATAGCTTTATGTGTTGAATTGATGAATGCATATGTGGACTTGAAGTACTTATCTTGAATCCCATGAATGATTTGTGATTATGATGTTTGCCTTGATTGGATTGAGTATTGAAAGTCAAAATTACATGCTAGTTCTTGCACATCATTTAGGAATGAATGAGGCAATTCATCCTTCTCTACTTCTCATCTTGCTCATGTTGTTTGAGCACCTCAATTGATATAAATTTGACCTCTTTTGACCCATCCGGGAATAGGAGCATGCTAGTGTGTTGATGTGTGTGAAAAGCAAGTGTGGGGTGAAGTTGTTGATGGATGAATGTTATGAATGAAGAGTTGAATTTGTTGTGAAAGTGTAGACGAAAATATAGGTTTGGAGACGTTGGTTTAAATGACGAGTAACTCGGCACCATTCTCATAATCGGGTGTTTGTGCCTTGCCAAAGTCAAATAAACCAATAGTCCTAACGAGCTTTGGCATGTGTGCCCGGTGTGGATGCACCTCGAAAAATAAAAAAACCCGAGGACGGCTAATCACCAAGGTTTCGGCTTTTGTACACCAATGCCATTGTCTCAAAAATAAAAGAAAATAAAAGAAAGAAAAGATGGAGAAAAAACACACTTGGGGGAAGTTGATGAAAATATGAAGTTGTGAAGTTAGTTCCATTCCCGGATTAGCATCACATAGCCTAGAAAAATTCCCACCTAATCACAACGTTTCTTGGCCTTTTATTTCACAAGCCCTTATGACCTATTTGCATGTGTGTAAGACTTAGTAATATAGATTGGATATGCTCTTGACCATCTTGACTTCTTCATTTTTACATTTCATGAATATTTTCGAGTTAAGTATAATTGTCTTTCCGTGCCTTCATTTGTTTGATGCATAATCGCTTGTCCATTGCCATGAAACATGACTATGAAGGTGATCCAATATTAGAAGCACAACTCCAAAAAGATTTTGTTATTTTTCTGCATGCATAAATCATGTCATCTCTTAGTCTATAGTTGGGACTTGCTCGGGGACGAGCAAACCTTAAGTATGGGGTATTTTTGATAACACGATTTATGGCTTAGGTTTAGGTAATCATTTAGATAGATTTTCCGCTTATTCATGCATGGTTTAGCACTAGTTCACGACGTTTGCACTCAATTCATGTATTTTGTCGAGATAGACGTCTACACGGACTTTTGCATTGCTTTGTAGGTATTTTAGGGGATTTAGGAGCTTAATCGATACATTTGAAGATCGTTCATCAAGATGACACACCTTCGGACTCATAGGGATGCAAGCTAGTGGCTAAGGAAGACCCATGGGACCTTGTTGGTGCAAGCCATGCACCAAATAGTGACTTAATGATCCAAAACAAGCTGAAGCACCAAACCACGGTCACTGGCACTTCCACGGCCGTGGAAATGGACCGTGGTTTTTGCCAAACGGTTGTGACAGCTGTGCCACGATTCTCATGGCCGACTCTTGCAAAGTTGTGTATAAAAAGTGGTCCTGCAAGGCTGAGAGGGGAATCAAATTTCAGAATCAAAATCCACACTCTCTACCACATTCTCAACAAGAAGATTCTCTCAATAGGAAGCTTGTATTGGAGCAACTCTTGGAGGAGAAGAAAAGCTCCTTTTAAGAAGAAGAGAAGAGCACAACACCATAGTTCTTGATAGATTTTTAGAAGTGAGGATTATCGGAATCATTTTCTAGGTTGTAAGAATCGATTAAACCTTCTTTTGAAGGATTGTGAGTCTTTCTAATTCTCGTATTCAGCTTGTTTACTTTGATTCACTTGTTTATCTCTTCCTCTTCATTATCTCACAAATGGATGCCATGATTTTATGTTTGATGATTTTGATTGTGATGATGTATGTTGTAGGCTAAATAGATGCGATTCTAGGGTAATGAAAGGATGGTTATGGCTTGGACTATGATAGGATGGACTTAGATTTGCCTTTGGATGATTCATTTACTTGAACGAAGCCTCTGTTGGAGTCCACGGTTTGTTCTTGCCAGTCCACGGCCGTGGAAGTGGTAGAACAACCCGTGGTTTGTCTGATTTGTTTGATTTGATGAGTCTAAGTTCTAGAATGTTAGAATGTTGAAACCCTAGTGTTTGTTGAGTTAAATCTATCCTAGGGTGACCTAGTGTTAGCAACAAAGTGTTAGAAGAGACCTACTCGGTGATTCTTACTCTTAGATTTCAAAGATGATAAACTCTAGGTAGTGGTGAGCCTCATAAGCCGCCATTGGACTAAGTGTGCTAGGATAGTTTTTTAGGACTTACCCTTCCGAGACTTACCCGGTGAGGATAGGTTAGATCCCTAGGTGACAATCCGGTTTGTGTAGAATTCCATTCCTTAGGCTCTTTGAGACTTACCCGGTGATGAGACCTTAGGAACGGACTAGTGGACCATGAGACCTACCCGGTGATTGATCCCAATCTAGAAACACTCACTCCCAACATATTATAGTTAATCCAAGGAATGATTAGATAGCTTGAGTCCTATGCCATAACCGGAATTTCCAACCCCTAGAATCTGCTTATCTCTCTTTGATCTCGTATCTCGTGTTTAGCTTGTTTGTTTGTGTTGATTTGTTAGCTTAGTTGATTGTTTATTTCACATGATTTGTGATCCTTGATTGATCACCTAAAAACCTACCAAAAACATTGAGATTTTCATTTTTTTATTTCTTTCTCTTTTCTTAAGCCTAGATTTTCACTAAACTTAATCACTAATCGAATCAATCTCACCTTTGTCTTTGTGTTTGACCTCGGAATACTATCCCTACTACAAAACGTCCCGTACACTGCGGGTTCGCTAGGAGTTAGGAGAAATATAATGAGTATAAATTTAAGGCTTATTGCGTGCACACAATCCTAGCGTAACACTCTATGCTCCATCTCTACCGGAAGGTGGCAAGACTTGCCATAGACTAGCTTGTAAGGAGTGGTGCCAATCGGTGTCTTGAAAGCGGTTCTGTAAGCCCACAAGGCATCATCGAGCTTTATAGCCCAATCCTTTCTCGTCCTTGAAACCGTCTTCTCGAGAATTCCCTTTATCTCCCGGTTGGAGATCTCCACTTGGCCACTAGTTTGGGGATGGTAAGGTGTTGCCACCTTATGAGTCACCCCATACTTAGCCAAAAGTGCCCCAAAGTTCCTATTAGTGAAGTGCTTTCCTCCATCACTTATGATCACCCTTGGTGTTCCAAACCTAGGGAAGATCACTCGGTTGAAGAACCGCACCAAAACCTTGGCATCATTTGTAGCAGAGGCGATTGCCTCCACCCATCTCGACACATAGTCCACCGCCAATAGGATATAGAGGTTGCCACAAGAAGAGGGGAATAGTCCCATGAAGTCCACTCCCCACACATCGAATATCTCCACCTCTTGTATGTTGTTCAAGGGCATCTCATTCCTCCTTGAGATGTTGCCCGTCCTTTGGCAAGCATCACAAGCTACCACAAAATTCTGCACATCCTTGAACAAACTTGGCCAAAAGAAATCCGATTGCAACACCTTAGCACATGTCTTGTGTGAGCTAGCATGCCCTCCACATGGCAAGGAATGACAATGGCGGATCACACTCTCCACCTCATCTTCCGGTATGCATCTTCTAAAAACTCCATCCGGTCCTCTCTTGAACAAAAGCGGTTCACTCCAATAGTAGTGCCTCACATCCTTGAAGAATTTCTTCCTTTGGGCGGAGGATAAACCGGGTGGCACCTCCTCACACACAAGGTAGTTCACAATGTCGGCATACCATGGCTCATTTCCTCTAGACACTTGAAACAAGCACTCCTCCACCATTTGCAATTGCTCATCCGGGAATGAGTCATCAATCGGGATGTCATCTCTCTCAAGCTCCAATGGTGGGAGTCTACTAAGGTGATCCGCCACAGAATTTTCGGACCCCTTCTTATCCCGGATTTCCAAATCAAACTCTTGAAGAAGAAGGATCCACCAAATCAAACGAGGCTTGGCATCCTTCTTAGTAAGGAGATAACGGATCGCAGCATGATCCGTATACACTATGACCTTCGCTCCAACAAGATACGAGCGGAACTTCTTAAATGCATACACCACCGCTAGCAACTCCTTCTCGGTGGAAACATAATTGAGTTGGGCATCATCTAGCGTCTTGCTAGCATAATAGATGGCATGTGTAAGCCCATCTTTCCTTTGTCCCAAAACAGCCCCAACGGCTACATCACTCGCGTCGCACATGATCTCAAATGGTAGACTCCAATCCGGAGGTTGCATTATGGGAGCGGTGATCAAAGCATTCTTCAACCTACAAAAAGCCTCAAGGCAATCCTTGGAGAAAACAAACTCAACATCTTTCATTAGTAGGTTAGTAAGAGGCTTAGAAATTTTAGAGAAATCTTTAATAAATCTCCGGTAAAAACCGGCATGCCCTAGAAAACTCCTTACCCCCTTCACCGAGGTAGGTGGTGGCAACTTCTCTATTGTTTCTATCTTAGCCCTATCAACCTCAATGCCACGGTTGGACACTAAGTGACCCAACACAATACCTTCACTTATCATGAAGTGGCATTTCTCCCAATTCAAGACTAGATTAGTCTCCTCACATCTTTTTAGCACTAGAGACAAATTAGCTAAACAATCATCAAAGGAAGATCCATAAACAGAAAAGTCATCCATAAACACTTCCATGATGTTTTCAATATACTCAGAAAAGATAGCTATCATACACCTTTGAAAGGTGGCGGGTGCATTACACAACCCAAATGGCATTCTCCTATATGCAAAAGTACCCCAAGGACATGTGAATGTAGTTTTCTCTTGATCATCGGGGTGAATAGGGATTTGGAAGAATCCACTATAACCATCTAAGTAGAAAAAGTGAGAATGTTGAGCTAATATCTCTAGCATTTGGTCAATGAAAGGAAGAGGGAAGTGATCTTTCCTAGAGGCCACATTTAGTTTCCTATAGTCTATACACATCCTCCATCCCGTAACCGTTCTAGTTGGGATTAGTTCATTATTCTCATTAGTCACTACGGTCATCCCACCCTTCTTAGGAACTACATGCACGGGACTAACCCATTTACTATCCGAAATCGGGAAAATGATTCCCGCATCTAGCAATTTAAGGATCTCTTTCTTCACTACTTCTTTCATGATGGGGTTTAGTCTTCTTTGAGGTTCAATCGAAGGTTTATGATTATCTTCCATTAAGATCTTATGCATGCACAAAGAAGGTTTAATTCCAACTAAATCATCAATGGTATAGCCAATAGCCTTCCTATGCAATCTCAATTCATGCAACAATCTAGCAAGTTCATCATCATTCAAGCATGCATTCACAATAACCGGATATGTAGAATTCTCACCAAGAAAAGCATACTTCAAATGAGAGGGGAGGGGTTTGAGTTCAAGTTTAGGAGGACCTTTATCGAGTGGAGACGATCCATATAATGTTGGTTGAGATGAATCCAAAGCCATGGAAGACTCCTCAAGGTTCCTTGAAGCTTGATCAACAACCAATGCAGTTTCTGGAGAAACCACGGGCAAAATTACGGGCTCTGGCACAACCACGGACGTGGAACTTGCAAAGCTAGCCTTTTTGAGCATTCCAGAGAGTTCCACGGGACTTTCCATGGGCTTGGTTTCCCCTACCTGGCCGTGGTTTTCACAGAAATTCAGCACACCTTCGTGTGCTACAAATTCAGCTCTTGTCTCCTTTTCCAATGATTCCAAAGCCTTGATTTATTCATTGAAAGCCTCCTCAACTCCTTCCTCCATCAAACTTAAGCTAAGAACCTTCTCCAAGGGGTCCTTGATCAAGATCGAGCTCACAACTTCTCTAGACTCCTCTTGCTCGACAATGTTGAACACATCTTCACCAAGGGCTGGCCCCTTCATCATTGTGGATAATTTGAACTTAATATTCTCTTCTCCAATGTTGAAGGAGAGAATTCCATTTTTACAATCCACCAAGCATCCGGATGTGGCTAGGAAAGGTCTCCCTAAGATAATGGAAACCGGATAGTCCGCCGGGATGTCCAAAACAACGAAGTCTATGGGCACATAGAACTTCCCGAGCTGCACCGGTATGTCTTCTAAGATTCCTACTGGGCGAGTGATTGAACGGTCCGCCATGTAAAGGGTCATCTTGACCGGCTTTGGCTCTCCTAGCCCAACCTTGTTGCAAAGTGCAAGCGGTATGATGCTTACACTTGCCCCAAGATCACATAGGGCTTCATACTTCACTTCTCCCACTCCAATTGGCACACAAAAGGAACCCGGATCTCTTAGCTTAGGAGGCATCTCCTCCTTCATGGTTTGGATCAATTCCGAGGACCTCTTCGTCATCCTTACTTCCCCATACTCTTCCAACTTCCTTTTGTTGGAGAGTATTTCCTTCAAAAACTTGCAATATGCCGGCATACCTAGAATAGCATCCATGAACGGAATGTTAATATGCAATTTAGACATAAGTTCAAGGAATTTACCAAAGTATTTGTCCAAGCGAGCCCTTGCTCGTGATTGTGGGAACGGTAGTGGTGGCTTGTATGGAGGCGGCGCCACATATGTTGGCTCATCATCCTTGCTCTTGCCTCCATCTTCTTGCAATAGCTCTTCCTCTACCACTACTTGCTTCCCCTTGTCATTTCCCTTAGTTAAGGGATCCTTCATGCTTAGCCCACTCCTTGTTGTGATGGCCAACACTTGGCCTCTTGGGTTGTCTTCGGTTCTCCCGGGAAGCTTTCCCGGATCTCTATGAGCTTCACCCGCCTTTTGGAACACTTGTGCTTCTAACACCTTTTGAGCTTTAGAAATGGAAGTCACCGTGCTCTCAAGACCACTCAACCTCCCAAGCAATTGCTCAAACATCATCTCGGTTCTATCCTTTGGAGGTTGAGTAAATCCGGGTGGAGGTTCTTGTGAAGCCTTTGGTGGTGGAGCTGCGCTTGTGGAAGCGGGAGGGTTCAAGGCTCCATCCGGGTTAGAATAGGAAAACCCGGGATGGTTGTGGTTAGGCCGGTAATTGTTGAATTGCCGGTTGTTGTTGAAGTTCCTTGGGCCTTGATAGTTGTTGTAATTTCCCCTTCCCATGTAGTTCACATCTTCCTCCTTTGAAGACAAGTTTGCTTTCACTTGCACTTGAGGACTTGCATGATTCTTCAAAGTTGTAGCACACAACTCCCTCAAAGATTTCAGCTCATTATTGATTGCATCAAGCTTGTAGTTGCTCATGGTGACTTCACTCACTTCATAAACTCCGACTCTTCCTATGGGAGTACTTCTCTATCACCAAAGCTTGTTTCTCTACAAACTCCCAAGCTTCATCGACATTCTTTTCCATGAAAGTCCCACCGGAAAGAGATAGAAGCTTGAATTGGCTATCTTCATCAAGTCCCTTGAAGTAGATCTCCAAAAGCTCAATTTTCGGTATACCATGGTGTGGACAATCTAGGAGAAGGTCCTTGAACCTCTCCCAAGACTTGAATAAGCTCTCTCTATCCTTCATCACAAAGGCATTGATCTTCCCTCTTAACTCGGTAGTCTTGGAAGGTGGGAAGAACTTTGTCAAAAACTCGGTTGTCATCTCCTCCCAAGTACTCACTCGCCCTTGTGGAATGGATTGATACCAAGCCAAGGCTTTATCCTTAAGCGAGAAGGAGAAAGCCCTAAGCTTATGGTTGTTGCTCTCCAATCTTGGCGGTCTTAGAGTCTCCATCAAGATTTCATAGTTCATCAAGTGTTGATGAGGAGACTCTCCTTCCATCCCTCCAAATTGATTATGCCGGATCATTTGTAGAACTTGAGGGCGGAGCTCGTAATCATGGGCTGCAGGATCTCCTAAGTTCACTGTTAGCATGAAATATTGTGATATTTTAGGCACGTTTTCTAAGTGTATTTGATCCATATTGATAGTCATTGATTAAGCATTGATGCAATTGTGAGCTAGTTTATCTATAATGTCGATATAGAGATCTGCACAAGCTTTATGTTGATTATAGGTAATTGAGAGCTATTTCCGAACGGAATTGAGCAAAGATGGAGTTGTTTGAGCATGTCCATGAATTGAGGACATTCCTAAGAGCTAAAGGAGTGTCAACTTGAAGGATGCACGAGGCTAAGGAAGAATCACGTTCTTGCCCTAAACCACGCTCTAAAGTACGGTCGTACTACTTTCCACGTTCAAGTCCACGGCCGTGGAACCATGGCAAGGGAAGCGTGGTTCATTCCAGTAACTTCTACGGCCGTGGAGAAGATGGTTCAAACCGTGTTGATTTCCACGCTCTAAATTACGGCCGTGGAACCCTTCCACGACCGTGATCTTGGCAATCTTTTTCGCCACACTTTAAGCCACGATCTCCTACACAATTGGGCCGGGCCGATATTTTATCTTACACTATAAAAGGACGGACGAAGGGAGATTCCGTCACCTCTGCTTAGACCTTCGCTTACGCATAGACGCATCTTACGCTTGCACTTGGAATTGCCCTAATTTCGCATTTGGCGGAAGTTATGTTTGAGAGATTTTAGCGCATCGCTGTTGTGATTTCCGGATTGACGGAAGATCAAAGATTCGGAAGATTGTTCGTAAGAAGATTTCGCTTCTTACTTAGGTTTGATTTAGAAGACGGATTGACATCCCGTTCTTCCTTCTTATCTAAGATTTTGATTGTTTGTTCTATTCCGAATCTAGTGACGATTATTGTTCTTGATTGTGACTTTGAGACTGATTTGGAAGTTATTGAAGGTTTTCGGAAGTTTTCATCTTTCAATCTTGTAAACCTTGAATTTGATATCATTATGACTATTGTTGGCTAAAAACCCTTAACAATTCTAAGGTGAAGGGTTGATAGTTGTTGCTTAGATGATGATAGATCGATTGTAAACAGATTGGACCCTGAGAGTTAGAGAGAATCGCCGACGAACCCAAACCACGGTCTGTTCTTGAGCTTCTACGGCCGTGGAACTCAAGAACTACCCGTAATTTTGTGTTAAGTTACGAACCTGCTTTTACTTTAATCCAAAGTTAAAGATTTGCTTTAACTTAGTCTTGGCTTGCCTTTTCTAGGTGGTAGTGAAGCCTCAACAACCTCTACCTCGATTGTGAGTGTCGCAACCTTAATCGGTCAAGTTAGTCTTGATCCTTGGATTACAAGTTTGGGTATTTGACATTAATTCTTACCTTTAGAACCTTTCTATATTGAAGCCTCAACAACCTTTATAGAGAGTGTCTTGTAGGTGGGTCACATAAGGTTTTTGGAACTTCACCGTACGATTACCTTACATTAGCATACCTTTGCATATCTCTACTCTGTCCTTATATCATTAGTACATCTTGAATCGATTGCCACAGCTGGATACTTGGATCTTTAGGATTGTTGTTTTCCCAATACTTGAAAAGCTTCTTACACTTATTCGCTTGATAATCTACAATTGAATTTGTTCCCCCCAAATCCCTGTGTTCGATACTCTGGAATTCTTGCTCAACTATATCGATCCGTACACTGCGGGTTCGCTTGCTTGATTTCTAGTTTTATAATTAAAGCTTATTTGCACGCACGCTAAGTGGCGAACATTCACACCCGGACGGTGTGCTCTTTGTGCCGGATCCATATGTTGCCCTAATGTTTGTGGTTCTTCAATAGCAATGGGCACAACCCGAATATTGACCGCCGGCTGCGGTTGTGGTGGAGGTGGAGGTTGTTGACGATTAAGCTCTCTTTGCACAAGAGCTTGCCTAATATCTTCAATCTCCCTCCTAGTTGCTTCTTCCCTCTCATTGGCAAGTCTCCTTTCATTCTCTAAGGCTTCATCCCTTAGCCTAATTTGCTCTAAAGCTTCATCCAACTTAGCTTGGAGATCTCTTCCGGCCATCTCTTTTCCCTTTCTAATGCTCTTGGATCTAGATCTAAGGGTTTTCTCCGGTTCGGGATCGAATGGAGCTAAATCCTTGCCACGAGATCTTCGCATACACCTAAAGAGCGAGAGATGTCCTGAAAAGCAAAGACACAAACCAAACGAGATCAAAAGCAACAAGAAAGACCTACACTATAAACAATCACAAACTACAACTCAATCTTAACCTAGTCCCCGGCAATGGCGCCAAAAACTTGTTACGCTAAGGAATAGCACGCAAAAAGCCTTAAATTTATACTCGATATGTTTCTCCTAACTCCTAGCGAACCCGCAGTGTATGGGACGTTTTGTAGTAGGGATAGTATTCCGAGGTCGAACACAAAGACTGAGGTGAGATTGAATCGATTGGTGACTAAAGATAGTGTTGATCTAGGCTAAGAGAAGAGAAAGAAACAAATAAATGAAAATCTCAATATTTTTGGGTTTGGTTTTGTGTGGTGATCAATCAAGAATCACAATGATGCAATATAGCAAAACAAACTAAGGAATCAAGCTAAAACGCAAATAAACTAAGCAAAAACGAAATATGTAATCAAAAAGAGAAAAGAGGATTCTAGGGGTTGGAAATTCCGGTTATGGCATAGGACTCAAGCTTCTAATCATCCTTGGATAAACT
Organism: Fagopyrum esculentum; assembly: GCA_033239045.1. Taxonomy (NCBI): domain Eukaryota; kingdom Viridiplantae; phylum Streptophyta; class Magnoliopsida; order Caryophyllales; family Polygonaceae; genus Fagopyrum; species Fagopyrum esculentum. Next base: position 93,845,277 of record BSUD01000008.1, on the reverse strand, counting down.
ATGGTATATTGGGAAGGAATGTTTCTCGATTGGGGTCAATTACCGGGTAGGTCTCATGATCCACTAATCCCGCACCTAAGATCCTATCACCGGGTAAGTCTCTTGGAGCCTAAGGTAGGGATATCTACACAAACCGGATGGTTATCTAGGGATCTAACCTCTCCTTACCGGGTAAGTCTCGGGAAGGCAAGTCCTAAACACCTATCCTAGCACACTCAGTCCAATAGCGGCTTATGAGGCTCACTACTACCTAGAGTTCGTCATCTTCGGTATCTAAAAGCAAGAATCACCGGATAGGTCTCTTCTAACTCTTAGTTGCTAACATTAGGTCACCCTAGGATAGGTTTAGCTCAACAAACACTAGGATTTCAACAATCTAACATCCTAGCACTTAGATTCATCAAAACAAGCAAGTCAGTCAAAATCACGGGTTGTTCATCAAGAACCACGGCCGTGGAATGTATAGAACAAACCGTGGTTTACAACAGAGGCTAGGTTCGAGCAAACAATTCATCCAAAGGTACATCTAAGTCCATTCTATCATAGTCCACGCCATAACCATCTTTTCCTTACCCTAGAATCGCATCTATTTAGCCTACAACATGCATCTTAACAATCAAACTCAACAAGCATAAAATCATAGAATCCATGGCAAGAAGATGTAATGAAAGAAAGATGAAACAAGTGGAATAAGAAATCCAAGTTGAATATGAGTTTAAGAAAGACTTACAACCCTTCAAAAGAAGGTTCAATCGATTCTTACAAAACCTTGCAAAACTTCTTCACAAAACTCACTCAAAACTATGAAATAGACTAACAATGGTGTATTCTTCTCTTCTTCTCCAATGGAAGCTTTTCTTCTCCTCCAATGGTAGCTTCAATCTAATCTTCCAAATGAGAGAATATTGTTGTTGAGAGTGTGGGAGAGAATGGGAGTGATGGGGTCTGCCCCTAACAGTCTTGCAGGACCACCTTTTATCCTCCAAATTTGCAAGAGTCGGCCATGAAGATCGTGGGACAACTGTCACAGCTGTCTGGGGAAAACCACGGCCAAAACCACGCCCGTGGAAGTCCCAGTGGCCGTGGTTTTGGTGCCTCAGCTTGTTTTGGATCATCAAGCCTCAGTTTGGTGCATGGCATGCACCAACAAGGTCCTATGTGTCCTCTTTAGCCCCTAGCTTGCATCCCCTATGAGTCCGAAGGTGTGTCATCTCGAGGAACGATCCTCAAATGTATCGATTAAGCTCTTAAAACTCCTAAAATACCTACAAAGCATGCAAAAATCCGTGTAGACGTCTATCTCGACAAAATACATGAATAAGTGCAAATCGTCACGAACTAGTGCAAACCATGCATGAATGAGCGGAAAAACTATCTAAATGAGTGCCTAAACCTAAGTCATAAATCGTGTTATCACTACTCACTCCTTGGTCCAGAAGAAGAAGATCAAAAGAAGCTAAAGAAGGAGTTATAAGCACTTAGGAGTGAAGATCGATCACGAAGCAAAGCTTCTGCTGCCTTACCGCCCTTGCGGGTCCTTGCAACCGCCCCTACGGTGACTTGCTTTGACGAGACGAAGACCAGCTCCCCTGTGCCTCCCACTGCGCCCTGCCTGCGCCTCGCCTTGGGAGCTGGAAGGTGAAGAGTCCGTGTCACCACCCCTGCGTTGCCCTTAAGGCGCCCCTGCGCCTTGACATCAGAAACGTCCGGAAGGCGAAAGGTCAGACGTTGAAGTGCATTAAAGATCCGCCCCAACGGAGTTATGTAGCCGCCCCAGCGGTTCTGAAGAAGATCAACCGATTCTGCCTAAACCGCCCCTGCGGTTCCTGAAGGCCGCCCCTGCTGTTTAACGCCAGAAGCTTTACTCCGGCTGTTTACACCACCTTTATGGCATTTAAGGTGACTGTTTTAGGCCGGCTATTTACTCCTAATTAAGTGTCTTTTGTAGTATAAATAGTCCATGGCTGATTGCTAGAATCATCCATACTTTTCCCCATAAAATCCATTTTAGACTTGAGTTTTTCCATTGTAATGAGTTGCTAATTCCCTTGCTACATTGGGTTGGTTTGAAGCTGCTTTGTTACTTTGGTTGTAAGTTCTTTTAATATAATTTTCATTCAGTAATACTTTGTGTTTCCTTGATCTCAATTGTCTAATTGCATGCTTACTATTGCTTGAGATTGATAACCTTAGGTTCTAAAGTGCATGCAAACAACTAGGATTAATAGGTTCTGGGTTCGGGTCTTTAATCTAGTAGCAACATTAAGTAATAACGGGTTGTGATTACTTAAAGAAAAGGAACATAAATATAAAGATAAGTTTAACGATTTTAATCTTCTCTTTATATCCCTTAGTCTTTGTTTGAAAGCTAACCTGTTATTTGTTCTTGTAGGTTTACGGAACTTTAATAGGTTAAGTTGTGTTGATGCCGGTTGACTCAACACATATATATGATCGAGACGGGAGATTACTTGGAAACTTGTAAAAGGAACTCACCAAAGTAGCAATTGCATGCTTAGAATCAACCTAGTGTAGATTCATCCATTATTGTCTTACTTGTCGCATTAATCGTTTTCATAAGTTTTTGTGCATCAATTCAACCAAACCCCCCTTTGTGTCACTCGTCATTATAATCAATAATTGCATCTAAAACACCTTAACTCTCTTGGGTTCGACCCTTACTTAATCACTATACTTGTTCTTAGTGCTAAGTCGGGATTTACTTTTGATTGGGTATAGACGACCATAGAAATACCTTCGGTCAAATTTTGGCGCCGTTGCCGGGGAGTTTTTGTGTTTTATTGTTATTATTGATTATTGGTTTGAACCATTTTTATGGTTCAAACCCGTGCTACTAATTCCGGCTTTGCTTCTTTTGATCCAGAAATAGAGAGGACGCACATCCGGCAACGAAGACAACAACAACTACAACAAGAGATGGCTGACCGTACTCTTTGCCAACTTATGCAGCACACCTTGGCTCAAGACCCTATTGCGGTCGCTATACCGGCACTTGGGGAAGGAGTCAACTTTGAGCTCAAGCCGGGCCTCATTCACTTGCTCCCATCCTTCCATGGGCTAAGTGGTGAAGACCCCATCAAGCACCTTGGGATGTTCCACACCGTTTGTATGAGCATGAAGCAGGCCAACATTACCGAAGAACATATCAAGATGAGGGCATTCGGCTTCACACTCAAAGATTCGGCGGATGATTGGTATTACCACCTTCCATCCGGGAGTATTGACACTTGGGAGTACCTTCACAAAGCGTTCTTGGAGAAATATTTTCCAGCTAAAAAGGCCAATAGCTTAAAGAAAGCTATAAGCAACATCGAGCAAGAGGCAACCGAAACTCTCTACGAGTACTTCGAAAGGTTTGCACGCCTCCGATCCAGCTGTCCTTTTCACGGATATTCAACTCAAGATCTAGTCTTGTACTTGTACAATGGCTTGCTAGACAATGAAAGGAGGATCGTCGATGCGGCTTGCGGAGGTAATATTCTTAACTCTACTCCTGACCTTGCTTTGGAAAAGATACATGAACTAGCGGAAGGAACTCGGAACTTTGGAAGGACCCCGGCTAAGAAAGGAGTTCACGCCGTGAGTTCCGGGAAGAGCGAGATTTCCACCGAGCTGGCGGAATTGAAGGAAATGGTGAAGAGGTTAACACTTATGGGAACACCGCAACAACTCAAAGCTTGTGGAGTTTGTGCTGACCCGTATCATCCAATGGACATGTGTCCACAAGTTCAAGATGATGATGCTGAAGTAAACGCAATGGGTTATGGACAACCACATCAGCAAAGACCTAGGAACGATCCCTATGCACAGAATTTCATGCCAAATTGGCGTGACCAACAGAATTTTCGTTGGAGGGATCAACAAAACAACAACAATAACCCCGCCAAGGTAAGTATCACTCAACTGAAGATATGTTGCAGGTTTTGACTAAACACTTTGCTACTCATGTCCAAACAACATAATCTAGCATCAAAAACCTTGAGAAATAGGTTGGTCAAATGGCGGAAGCCATTACAAAAATTGAAACCAGGATCTCCGGCGGATTACCCTCTCAAACGGTTATAAACCTAAAGGTGATGTTGGAAGAGGCTCAATAATAGAGGAAGAGTCCCTACGTCGAGCCAACGACGTAAAACAAAAGCGCTGCTCGGGAGGCAACCCGAAGAAATACAAAAGAGAGGAGGTTCTGTCAAGAAGACCACCCCTGCGGCTCTACACCCCGCCCTTGCGGCGACACCCCTGGCCAGCACCACCCCCGGCGCTAGGCCTGCGTCATCTCACATAGGTCACTGCCCCTGCGGTGCCAACCCTACGCCCCTGAGGCGACCACCCTTGACACGCACCCTTAGCTCCGCCCCCGGCGCTGAGGCTGCGTACCCCCTCTCTCCTTTCACCGCCCCCGCGGCGACACACACCGCCCCTACGGTACAGTTAAGGAAAGAAAAAAAATACACTTCCCAAAAATAACCTACATCTACCACCCTCTCCACTCCCTCTCTATTCACTCTTCGAAACCTAGCCACCTCACCTCCCACGCCCTTGCGGCCTCCAGCAACTCATCGCCACCACCTCGTCGCGCCCCTGCGCCACCTCCGGCAACCTAGTGGCGCCACCCCCTTACCAACATGAACAACCTCCACCACACACAACCCTTCCATTCTCGCTCGACTAGTCCACCTCCGGCGACAGCTGCAGCAACAGAAGAAAACACCGGAAAAGCCCCATCGCCACCACCTTCGTCGAACGACCAAATCGCCTTCTACTCTTTGCCCGCACCTGCGCCTGCAAGCTCCTGCCCCTGCGTCAAACCGCACCTGCGCCTCTTACAGCCGCCCTTGCGGATATTACAATAGAAGGTTCGTCTTTTCATCAGATTACTGAACTTTCTAACTCTTTCACTTGATCAATTGCAAGAGATGGAACCACAAAGGAAATACAAGTTGACGGAAGGTGAGAAGGATCGGTATAGGATTGCTCAAAGCCGGGAGGTGCATGCAACCGGTTTCCTTGATGTTTCCACTTTGGAAAATCTAGGGATGTTGGAAAGTATGCAGGAACTTCTAAACAATGCCGGATTGGGTGATTTTCTGATAAAGAACGCTCCAATACACCCCGACCTCAGCAGACAGTTTATAGCCACATTCAAAATGGAGACGGAAGACCAATTGTGTGTTGGGCTTTCATTCAAGTACAACAAGAGGAAATATACATTGGATTACATCCAAATATAGGAGGCATTAGGGGTGACCATAGAAGCTTCTGATGACTGGATGGGACCCATTCCGATGCCTGATTTGTTGGAATTTTGGCATACCGCCACTAGGTCAGAGTTTCATGCAGGAGGTGAGTACTCCAACAAACTCACTCACCCCTGTTTGAGGCTCATCTCAAAGGTCTTCATGAGTGTCTTTTTTGGACACAAGGAGGAGAATAAGGTCGCTCTCAAGGACCTTCCATTGATATATGCTTGCCTCTCCTCGAATGATTGGGTGCCGGATTGGGCATATCTCTTCCTTACCGCTCTTAAGCGGATTAGGAAGAATGAGCCTCGGGACATCGTTGGAGGTGGGATCATATCATTATTAGCTGTACAGGTGATGGATCTTCCTCCATTGGAAGAGGGTTTGGAGGCACCCTTATACACCGAAGGATTATTGAGGAGGTGCAGGCTCCTCAGGAGAGACGGGGAGCTTCGGTTCTGGATCTCCCTTGCAGATGGGAGTCACATCATATTTCTGCCCCGTCGACTCCCATTGGGAGAAGAGCTCTCCGACCTATATGTACCGGCTGACCCTGTCCCTCCGAGACGGCCTCAGGTTGATACTGTTGGGAGGTACGCAGCCGGCTCTAGCAGGGCCCACACCACTGATAAGGAGATGCCAATGGCGGGACACGACAATCAGACCATGGAGAGTCTGTAGGCTCAGATGGCAGCTTTGACTACACAACACCAGGCATGGCAGACCGAGTACCAGCGGTCCATGCTTGAGCAGCAGCAGGCGTGGTAGTCCAGCTTCGCCTCCTCCATGACCACTCACTTTGACCGCCGTCAGGATGCTTGGCAGGCGGCGCATCAGCAGCAATTGGAGACTCAGCAGCTAGCTTGGCGAGCTAGCTATGAGACTTCATTTAGAGAGAGGATGGAGGCTCAGGAGGACCGTATTGACACCCTTCACCGCCTCCAGGAGCATTTCTTCCGCCATTTCCCCTACCCGCCGGAGGAGGGTCCTGGTGGTCCATCCGGACCATCCCAGTGAGGGGTACATTTCTTTCCCTTCTCCCACATTTGTCTTTGACTCATTTCCACTTTGAGGGCAAAGTGTACTTCAAGTATGGGGGAGGGATATATCATTGCTTGTACAATTTATTGAGTAGTTTTTGGCATTTGTTTTTGCATTGTTGAATTCAGTTTCATTCGAAAAAAAAAGAAAAAGCCAAAGAAGTAAAAAAAAAGGCATGAAAATCCTTGGATAAACCGAAAACCCGAAAGAGCGGTTTAGGTAAAAAGAAGGTAGTCCGACCAACCTTAGGTTGGTGCAAAATTGGACTTGAGGGATGTGAGTTTAAGTGAGAAAAGAAGAAGATTGGCAAGGTGAAAACCCGAAAGGGCGCCTTGGCAAGATGAGCGACACCGAGTGTAGGTTTCCCTTCCGGCGTTTTGGCGACAAAAGAAGGGGAGTCATAAGGAGGTTGTCCGGGTAGGCCATGTTACGCTAAGATTGAGTAGAACAAAAGTCTTACAATTTATAAACTCAATATAATTTCCTAACTCCTAGCGAACCCCCAGTGTATGGGTCGTTTTGTAGCAAGGATAGTATTCCGAGGTCGAACACGAAGACTAAGGTAAAATCGAATCAACAAGTGACCATAGATAGTGTGAATCTAGTCTAAGAAAAGAGAAAGAAACAAAGAAATGAAAATCATGATATTTTTGGTTGGGTTTTTGTGGTGATCAAACAAAGATCACAAATCAAGCAAGGTGATAAACCAAACTAACAACTCAAGCTAGTCAAAACAAACAAGTAACACAAGCACAAGGTATGTGATCAAAGAGAGAAAAATGGATTTTAGAGGTCAAGATTTCCGGTTATGGCATTGGACTCAAGCTTCTAAAGATTCTAAGGACAAAGCTACGGTGTTGGGAAAGGGTGTTTCTCTAATGGAAGCAATTACCGGGTAAGTCTCTTGCTTCACTAATCCCGCATCAACTCCTATTACCGGGTAGGTCTCAAGGGGTTAAAGTTGGGAATTCTACACAAACCGGACTCTACTTAAAGGGCAAACCTCTCCTTACCGGGTAAGTCTCGGAAAAGGCAAGTCTCAAGCAACAATCCTAGCACACTCAATCCAATAGCGGCTTATGAGGCTCACTACTACCTAGAGTTCATCATCTTAAGTATTTAAGATCGGAAATCACCGGGTAGGTCTCTCCCCTCACTTAGATTGCTAGCTTTAGGTCACCCTAAGCTATATTATGCTTAATAAACACTAGGATTCCAACAACCTAACATCCTAACATATAGATTCATCAATTAAAGAACAACAGAGAGAAAAATCGGGTGGATCATAAAGAAAATCGGACGATTTAATCTATGAACAGGTCGATTTTCTTGTCTGGGTTAGGTTTTGTGCATACGAATCATCCTAAACAAACATACAAGTCCATCCTATCATCACCCAACCCATAACCATCAATCCATCACTCCAGAATCACAATAAACTAGCCAATAATATGCATTTCAAGATCCAAAATCATCACACAAGCATATATGGTTTTCATAGATAGATGATGAAAGATAAGCAACTAAAATCAAGAAATCTAAGCTGAATATAAGCTTAAGCAAGACTTACAATCCTTCAAAAGAAGTTCCAAAACGTTTCTAACAATCCTTCCAATAATTCTTCAACCAAAATCACCAAAAAAATCACTCAAAAACTCACTATCACTCTAAGTTTGGTGTTCTTCTTCTTCCCCCAAAATGAGAGAGTTTTTTTTCTTCTCCAAGTCTATCCTCCCATTGGAATGAGGTGTGTGTGAGAGAATGTGGGAGAGCTTTCTCAGCAACAGCTTGCAGGACCACTTATATTCTCCATCAAGAGCAAGGGCCGGACAAAGAGATCGTGGGACACGTGGCTTAAGCTGTCAAAGGCCAGAAAATCGACCCAGTCAGATAAATCGGCCGATTTTCTTGAGTGCTGGTCCGATTTTTTTCAACAGAGGCTTGTTATGATTGTCTAGCCATGAGTTGCTCCATTGCTTGCACCAATAAGGGTCCTTGTGTCCTTCATTGCTCCAATTATGTTCCTTCAAAGCCTTAGATGTGTACCACCATGAGGCTTGACCCTCGAATGTATCAATTAATTCCCAAAAGATCCCCGAAATACCTACAAAACCGACAAAAGCTCGTGTAGACGTCTTTTCTAGAAATATGCACGAAATGAGTGTAAACGTCGTGAACTAATGCCAAACCGTGCATGAATAACGGGAAAAACTATCTAAATGAATGCCTATACTAACGTCATAAATCACGTTATCAAAATACCCCATACTTAAGATTTGCTCATCCCCGAGCAAGATCCAACTATAAACTAAGAGATGACATGCTTTATGCATGCAGAAAAACAACAAAATCTTTTTGTAATCGTGCTTCTAACATTGGATCACCTTCATAGTCATGTTTCATGGAAATGGACAAGCAATCATGTATCAAACGAATGAAGGCATGGAAAGACAATTATACTTAACTAGAAAGTATGCATGAGGGGTGAAAATGAAGAAGTCAAGATAATCATGAGTATATCCAATCTAGATCACTAAGTCTTACACACATGCAATTAGGTCACAAGGGCTTAGGAAAGAAGAGGCTAAGAAACGTTGTGATTAGGTGGGAATTTTTAGGTCATGTGATGCTAATCCGGGAAAGGAACTAACTCCACAATTTCGTTTTTGCTCAACTTCCCAACAAGTGTATAATTTTCTCCATCTTTTCTTTGTTTCCTTTTCTTTTTCACTTATTTTTGAGACAATGGCGTTGGTGTACAAAAGCCGAAACCTTGGTGATTAGCCGTCCTCGGGTTTTTTTATTTTTCGAGGTGCATCCACACCGGGCACACATACTAAAGCTCGTTAGGACTATCGGTTTATTTGACTTTGGCAAGGCACAAACACCCGATTATGTGAATGGTGCCGAGTTACTCGTCATTTAAACCAACGTCCCCAAACCTATATTATTTTTCTACACTTTTCACAACAAATTAAGCATTTCATTCACATCATTCATTCATCAACAACTTCACCCCACACTTGCTTTTCACACACATCAACACACTAGCATGCTCCTATTCCCGGATGGGTCAAAAGAGGTCAAATTTTTCATCAATTGAGGTGCTCAAACAACATGATCAAGATGAGAAGTAGAGGAAAATGAATTGCCTTAATCACTCCTAAATGATGTGCAAGAACTAGCATGTAATTTCGACTATCAATCCTCAATCCAATCAAGGCAAACATTCATGATCACAATTCACACATGGGATTCAAGATAAGTACTTCAAGTCCACATATGCATTCATCTATTCAACACATAAGGCTATCCATAGCCAATTCACAAGACAATTTCATCATAAGGGTCATTCCCAAGCTTAGAAGCACTAAAATTTTTAAAATTTTCTGATTTTTTTTGGATTTTTCGAAATATATATATGTACAATGCAAGACGTAATGAAACATGTGACAATATTAAACTATCATAGATGCTAATCATGAAAGTGATCATGAAAACCCCACCCCATACTTAGAAACACATTGTCCCCAATGTGCAAACTAAATAAAGAAGTGAAAGAGAGTCCTCACAATGTAAAATTGGTGATGCTTTGGTATTTCGGTTCACATCGAATGATGATGGTGGATGATCGATCAAGGATGGTAGAGAGCTCTTGATGTTCATTATGGTGTCGGAACCCGTGCTTGGCATCGCAAGCCGTCCAAGTTCCACGTCCGCTCCACCCATGCTTGATTGGAGATCATCACTTTCCTTGACAGAAGGAAAAATCGGACCATAACCCAGGAAAATCGGCCGATTTTGTGTAAGATCAGCCCGATTTTCGTGGGTGCTTTCTTCCTCGTCCATGTGCTCGGATCTTGTACCTTCAGCAGTTCCATGAGGTTTTCACATGACCTCCAGCATCTCATAACATATGACAATCAACAAGATCTAGCACCCAAAAACACAAAAGAAAAACAAAGCACACCAAGAGCAAGATCAAACAAAAACAAGAAAAACAAAAGGGAAAAAAATATGTACCCATGGGTTGCCTCCCATTAAGCGCTTCTTTAAGGTCATTAGCTTGACCAAATTCAGGGGCGTTTCACTCAAGATGAAGTGGGGCAATCACTTCCACCGGGGCTTCCGGGATGTACTTCTTCAAAAGGTGCCCATTCACCTTAAAGTTACCACAATGGTCTCCTCCTATCTCCACCGCCCCATGAGGAAATACCTTCTTAACAACATAAGGACCCGTCCATCTTGACTTGAGCTTTCCGGGGAAAAGCCGCAGCCTTGAGTTGAAGAGAAGCACTAAGTCACCCTCACTCAACTCCTTTGGGATGAGACGCTTGTCATGCCAACGCTTGGTCCTCTCCTTGTAAATCCGGGCATTTTCATAAGCATCCAACCGGATCTCCTCAAGAGCATTCATGTCTAGCAACCTCTTCTCACCGGCCTCCTTGAGGTCAAAATTTAGCCACCTTATGGCCCAATATGCTCTATGCTCCATCTCCACCGGAAGGTGGCAAGACTTGCCATAAACTAGCTTGTAGGGAGTGGTGCCAATCGGTGTCTTGAAAGCGGTTCTATAAGCCCACAAAGCATCATCGAGCTTCATAGCCCAATCCGTTCTTGTTCTAGAAACCGTCTTCTCAAGGATTCCTTTTATCTCCCGGTTGGAGATCTCCACTTGACCACTAGTTTGGGGATGGTAAGGTGTTGCCACCTTATGAATCACCCCATACTTAGCCAAAAGTGCTCCAAAGTTCCTATTAGTGAAGTGCTTTCCTCCATCACTTATGATCACCCTCGGTGTCACAAACCTAGGAAAGATCACTCGGTTGAAGAACCGCACCACAACCTTGGCATCATTTGTGGGAGAAGCGATTGCTTCCAGCCATCTCGACACATAGTCAACCGCCAATAGGATGTAGAGGTTGCCACATGAAGAAGGGAATGGTCCCATGAAGTCCACACCCCAAACATCAAATATCTCCACTTCTTGTTTGTTGTTCAAGGGCATCTCATTCCTCCTTGAGATGTTGCCTGTCCTTTGGCAAGCATCACAAGCTACCACAAAATTCTGCACATCCTTGAACAAACTTGGCCAAAAGAAACCCGATTGCAACACCTTAGCACAAGTCTTGTGTGAGCTAGCATGGCCTCCACATGGCAAAGAGTGACAATGCCGGATCACACTCTCCACCTCATCCTCCGGTATGCATCTCCTAAAGACTCCATCCGGCCCTCTATTGAACAAAAGCGGTTCACTCCAATAGTAGTGCCTCACATCCTTGAAGAATTTCTTTCTTTGGGCATAGGATAAACCGGGTGGCACCTCCTCACATACAAGTTCACAATATCTACATACCATGGCTCATTACCCCTTGACACTTGAAACAAGCACTCCTCCACCATTTGCAATTGCTCATCCCGGAATGAGTCATCAATCGGGATGTCGTCTCTCTCAAGCTCCAATGGTGGGAGCCTACTAAGATGGTCCACCACAGAGTTTTCAGACCCTTTCTTATCCCGGATTTCCAAGTCAAACTCTTGAAGAAGAAGAATCCACCGAATGAGGCGAGGCTTGGCATCTTTCTTTGTGAGGAGGTAACGGATCGCAACATGATCCGTATACACAATGACATTTGCTCCAACAAGATATGACCGGAACTTCTCAAAGGCATACACCACCGCTAGCAACTCCTTCTCGGTTGTGGCATAGTTAAGTTGGGCATCAACTAGCGTCTTGTTAGCATAATAGATGGCATGTGTACGCCCATCTTTCTTTTGTCCTAAAACAGCCCCAACGGCCACATCACTTGCATCACACATCACTTCAAATGGTAAGCTCCAATCCGGAGGTTGCATGATGGGGGCGGTGATCAAAGCATCCTTCAACCTACAAAAAGCCTCAAGGCAATCCTTGGAGAAAACAAACTCAACATCTTTCATTAGTAGGTTAGTAAGAGGCTTAGAAATCTTAGAGAAATCTTTAATGAATCTCCGGTAAAAACCGGCATGCCCTAGAAAACTCCTTACCTCTTTCACCGAGGTAGGTGGTGGCAACTTCTCTATCGTCTCTATCTTAGCCCTATCAACCTCAATGCCACGGTTGGACACCAAGTGTCCCAACACAATGCCTTCACTTACCATGAAGCGGCATTTCTCCCAATTCAAGACAAGATTTGTCTCCTCACATCTCTTAAGCACCAAAGACAAGTTAGCTAAACAATCATCAAATGAAGATCCATAAATAGACAAATCATCCATAAAAACTTCCATGATGTTTTCAATATATTCAGAAAAGATAGCCATCATACACCTTTGGAAGGTGGCGGGTGCATTACACAACCCAAATGGCATTCTCCTATATGCAAATGTACCCCAAGGACATGTGAATGTAGTTTTCTCTTGGTCATCGGGGTGGATAGGGATTTGGAAGAATCCACTATAGCCATCTAAGTAAAAAAATGGGAATGTTGAACTAATCTTTCTAGCATTTGGTCAATGAAAGGAAGAGGGAAGTGATCTTTCCTAGAGGCCACATTTAGTTTCCTATAGTCTATACACATCCTCCATCCCGTAACCGTTCTAGTTGGGATTAGTTCATTATTCTCATTAGTTACTACGGTCATACCCCCCTTCTTAGGAACCACATGAACGGGACTAACCCATTTACTATCCGAAATCGGGTAGATGATTCCCGCATCTAGCAAATTAATGATCTCTTTCTTGACTACCTCTTTCATTATACGATTTAATCTTCTTTGATGTTCAATAGAGGGTTTATGGTCATCTTCCATCAATATTTTATGCATGCACAAAGAGGGCTTAATGCCAACAAGGTCATCAATGGTGTATCCTATTGCTTTTCTATGCAGTTTCAATTCATTCAACAATCTATTAAGCTCATCATCATTCAAAGATGCATTCACAATCACCGGATAAGTAGAATTTGAACCAAGGAAAGCAAACTTTAAATGAGAAGGAAGAGGTTTTAGATCATGTTTAGGAGGACCTTTATCGGTTGGAGATGATCCATACAATGTAGGTTGAGATGATTCCAAAGCCATGGAAGCCTCACCTAAGTCCCTTGATGATTGCTCATAAACACTTGGATGATGCTCAAAAGACTCAGGAAAATCGACCCTCTGTGAAGAAAATCGGCCGATCTGGGGGTCGATTTCAGTTTCTGCATTTGCAAAATCGGATGAAAATTCAGGACTTACGCAAAAATCGGCCGATTTTAGCCCCCTCTGTCCGATTTTTCTACAGGTATTTGTCCCTTCCTCTAGTACTTCAAACCCAAGACTTGGTAGCTCATCCAATGCATTCAAGGCCTTGATCACTTCATTGCTACTCTCCTCAACTCCTTCCTCCATCAAACTCGAGCTAAGAACCTTCTCAAGTGGATCCTTGAGCAAGATTGAGCTCACAACTTCTCTAGACTCCTCTTCCTCAACAATGTTGAAGACATCTTCACCTAGGGCTGGCCCCTTCACCATTGTGGACAAATTAAACTTGATGTTCTCTTCTCCAATGTTGAAAGAGAGAATTCCATTCTTGCAATCCACCAAACATCCGGAAGTAGCTAGGAAAGGTCTCCCCAAGATGATGGGAACCGGGTAGTCCGCCGGGATGTCCAAAACAACAAAGTCTATGGGCACATAGAACTTCCCTAGTTGCACCGGTATGTCTTCCAAGATTCCAACCGGGTGAGTGATTGAACGGTCCGCCATGTAAAGGGTCATCTTGACCGGCTTTGGCTCTCCTAGCCCAACCTTGTTGCAAAGTGCAAGCGGGATGATGCTTACACTTACCCCAAGATCACATAGGGCGTCATACTTCACTTCTCCCACTCCGATTGGCACACAAAAGGATCCCGGATCTCTTAGCTTAGGAGGCATCTCCTCCTTCATAGTTTGAATCAATTCCGAGGATCTCTTTGTCATCCTCACTTCTCCATACTCCTCCAACTTCCTCTTGTTGGAGAGTATTTCCTTCAAGAATTTGCCATATGCCGGCATACCTAGAATAACATCCATGAACGGAATGTTAATATGCAATTTAGACATAAGTTCAAGGAATTTACTGAAGTGTTTGTCCAAACGAGCTCTTGCTCGTGATTGTGGGAATGGTAGTGGTGGCTTGTATGGAGGTGGTGCCACATATGATGGCTCATCATCCTTGCTCTTGCCTCCATCTTCTTGTAATGGCTTTTCTTCTATCACCACTTGCTTCCCTTTGTCATTTCCCTTGGGTAAGGGGTCCTTCATGCTCAGCCCACTCCTTGTTGTAATAGCCAACACTTGGCCTCTTGGGTTATCTTCGGTTCTTTCGGGAAGCTTTCCCGGATCTCTATGAGTTTCATCCGCCTTTTGGAACACTTGTGCTTCCAAAACCTTTTGAGCTTTTGAAATTGAAGTCACCGTGCTCTCAAGACCACTCAACCTTCCAAGCAATTGCTCAAACATCATTTCGGTTCTATCTTTTGGAGGTTGAGTAAATCCGGGAGGAGGCTCTTGTGAAGCCTTAGGCGGTGGAGTTGCGCTTGTGGAAGCGGGAAGGTTCAAGGCTCCATCCAGGTTAGAATAGGAAAACCCGGGATGGTTATGGTTAGGCCGGTAATTGTTGAATTGCCGGTTGTTGTTGAAGTTCCTTGGGCCTTGATAGTTGTTGTAGTTGCCCCTTCCCATGTAGTTCACATCCTCCTCCTTGGAAGACAAGTTTGCTTGCACTTGCACTTGAGGGCTTGCTTGACTCTTCAAAGTTGTAGCACACAACTCCCTCAAAGACTTAAGCTCATTGTTGATTGCATCAAGCTTGAAATTACTCATGGTGACTTCATTCACCTCATATGCTCCTGCTTTCCTCCCATCACTCTTCCTATGGGAGTACTTCTCAATCACCAAAGCTTGTTTCTCTACAAATTCCCAAGCTTCATCCACATTCTATTCCATGAAAGTCCCACCGGAAAGAGATTGAAGCTTGAATTGGCTATCTTCATCAAGTCCCTTGAAGTACATTTCCAATAGCTCAATTTTCGGTATACCATGGTGTGGACAATCCAAGAGAAGGTCTTTGAACCTCTCCCAAGACTTGAACAAGCTTTCTCTATCCTTCATCACGAAGGCATTGATCTTCCCTCTTAACTCGGTAGTCCTGGAAGGTGGGAAGAACTTAGTCAAAAACTCGGTTGTCATCTCCACCCAAGTACTCACTCTCCCTTGTGGAATAGATTGATACCAAGCCAAGGCTTTATCCTTAAGTGAGAAGAAGAAAGCCCTAAGCTTATGGTTGTTGCTCTCCAATCTAGGCGGTCTAAGAGTCTCCATCAAGATCTCATAGTTCATCAAGTGTTGATGGGGAGACTCTCCTTCCATCCCTCCAAATTGATTATGCCGGATCATTTGTAGAACTTGAGGGCGGAGCTCGTAATCATGGGCTGCGGGATCTCCTAAGTTCACACCCGGACGGTGTGCTCTTTGTGCCGGATCCATACGTTGCCCTAACGTTTGTGGCTCTTCAATAGCAATGGGCACAACCCGAATATTAACCACCGCCGGCTGCGGTAGTGGTGGAGGTGGAGGTTGTTGACGATTAAGCTCTCTTTGCACAAGACTTGCCTAATCTCTTCAATCTCCCTCCTAGTTGCTTCTTGACTCTCATTGGCAAGTCTCCTTTCATTCTCCAAGAGCTCATCTCTTAGTCTAATTTGCTCTAAAGCCTCATCCAACTCAGCTTGGAGATCTCTTCCGGCCATCTCTTTCCCTTTTCGAATGCTCTTGGATCTAGATCTAAGGGTTTTCTCCGGTTCGGGATCGAATGGAGCTAAATCCTTGCCACGAGATCTTCGCATACACCTAAAGAGTGAGAGATGTCCTGAAAAGCAAAGACACAAACCAAACAAGATCAAAAGCAACAAGAAAGATCTACACTATAAACAATCACGAAAATGACTCAATCTAGACCTAGTCCCCGGCAACGGCGCCAAAAACTTGATACGCTAAGATTGTGTAGCACAAAGTCTTACAATTTATAAACTCGATAAAATTTCCTAACTCCTAGTGAACCCACAGTGTATGGGTCGTTTTGTAGCAAGGATAGTATTCCGAGGTCGAACACGAAGACTAAGGTGAAATCGAATCAACAAGTGACCATAGATAGTGTGAATCTAGTCTAAGAAAAGAGAAAGAAACAAAGAAATGAAAATCATGATATTTTTGGTTGGGTTTTTGTGGTGATCAAACAAAGATCACAAATCAAGCAAGGTGATAAACCAAACTAACAACTCAAGCTAGTCAAAACAAACAAGTAACACAAGCACAAGGTATGTGATCAAAGAGAGAAAAATGGATTCTAGAGGTCAAGATTTCCGGTTATTGCATTGGACTCAAGCTTCTAAAGATTCTAAGGACAAAGCTGCGGTGTTGGGAAAGGGTGTTTCTCTAATGGAAACAATTACCGGGTAAGTCTCTTGCTTCACTAATCCCGCATCAACTCCTATTACCGGGTAGGTCTCAAGGGGTTAAAGTTGGGAGTTCTACACAAACCGGACTCTACTTAAGGGGCAAACCTCTCCTTACCGGGTAAGTCTCGAAAAAGGCAAGTATCAAGTAACAATCCTAGCACACTCAATCCAATAGCGGCTTATGAGGCTCACTACTACCTAGAGTTCATCATCTTAAGTATCTAAGATCGGAAATCACCGGGTAGGTCTCTCCCCTCACTTAGATTGCTAGCTTTAGGTCACCCTAAGCTATATTATGCTTAATAAACACTAGGATTCCAACAACCTAACATCCTAACATATAGATTCATCAATTAAAGAACAAAAGAGAGAAAAATCGGGTGGATCATAAAGAAAATCGGACGATTTAATCTATGAACAGGTCGATTTTCTTGTCTAGGTTAGGTTTTGTGCATACAAATCATCCTAAACTAACATACAAGTCCATCCTATCATCACCCAAGCCATAACCATCAATCCATCACTCCAGAATCACAATAAACTAGCCAATAATATGCATTTCAAGATCCAAAATCATCACACAAGCATATATGGTTTTCATAGATAGATTATGAAAGATAAGCAACTAAAATCAAGAAATCTAAGCTGAATATAAGCTTAAGCAAGACTTACAATCCTTCAAAAGAAGTTCCAAAACTTTTCTAACAATCCTTCCAAGAGTTCTTCAACCAAAATCACCAAAAAAATCACTCAAAATCACTCAAAAACTCACTATCACTCTAAGTTTGGTGTTCTTCTTCTTCCCCCAAAATGAGAGAGTTTTTTTTCTTCTCCAAGTCTATCCTCCCATTGGAATGAGGTGTGTGTGAGAGAATGTGGGAGAGCTCTCTCAGCAACAGCTTGCAGGACCACTTATATTCTCCATCAAGAGCAAGGGCCGGACAAAGAGATCGTGGGACACGTGGCTTAAGCTGTCAAAGGCCAGAAAATCGACCCAGTCAGATAAATCGGCCGATTTTCCTGAGTGCTGGTCCGATTTGTTTCAACAGAAGCTTGTTATGATCGTCTAGCCATGAGTTGCTCCATTGCTTGCACCAATAAGGGTCCTTGTGTCTTTCATTGCTCCAATTATGTTCCTTCAAAGCCTTGGATGTGTACCACCATGAGGCTTGACCCTCGAATGTATCGATTAATGCCCAAAAGATCCCCGAAATACCTACAAAACCGACAAAAGCTCGTGTAGACGTCTTTTCTTGAAGTATGCACGAAATGAGTGTAAACGTCGTGAACTAATGCCAAACCGTGCATGAATAAGGGGAAAAACTATCTAAATGAATGCCTATACTAACGTCATAAATCACGTTATTAGGCCACTCTTGGAGCGATAAGGATGGTAGTATCTCTTTTTCTCATATTTCCTCTCTTTTCATTCTTTTTTTCTTGGTTTTTCTCTTGTTTTCCATTATCTTTCTGCTTATTCATGCTTCTTGAGGCCTTTGAGTCTAGTTGATGTCATTTGTTTTACTCGGGACGAGTAAAAGGTCTAAGTATAGGGGAGTTTGATAGGTGATGGAATCACTATCAATTAGGGTAGTTTTTAGAGTCTTTTTATTGCATTAGTGTCGGTTTATGCTACTCACTCCTTGGTCCAGAAGAAGAATATCAAAAGAAGCTAAAGAAGGAGTTATAAGCACTTAGGAGTGAAGATCGATCACGAAGCAAAGCTTTTGCTGCCTTCCCGCCCTTGCGGGTCCTTGCAGCCGCCCCTGTGGTGACTTGTCTTGACGAGACGAAGACCAGCTCCCCTGGGCCTCCCACTGCGCCCTGCCTGCGCCTCGCCTTGGGAGCTGGAAGGTGAAGAGTCTGTGTCACCGCCCCTGCGTTGGCCTTAAGGCGCACCTGCACATTGACATCAGAAACGTCCGGAAGGCGAAAGGTCAGGCGTTGAAGTGCATTAAAGATCCGCCCCAGCGGAGTTATGTAGCCGCCCCAACGGTTCTGAAGAAGATCAACCGATTCTGCCTAAACCACCCCTGCGGTTCTTGAAGGCCGCCCCTGCGGTTTAACGCCAAAAGCTTTACTCCGGCTGTTTACACCACCTTTATGGCATTTAAGGTGACTGTTTTAGGCCGGTTATTTACTCCTAATTAAGTTTCTTTTGTAGTATAAATAGTCCATGGCTGATTGCTAGAATCATCCATACTTTTCCCCATAAAATCCATTTTAGACTTGAGTTTTTCCATTGTAATGAGTTGCTAACTCCCTTGCTACATTGGGTTGGTTTGAAGCTGCTTTGTTACTTTGGTTGTAAGTTCTTTTAATATAACTTTCATTCAGTAATACTTTGTGTTTCCTTGATCTCAATTGTCTAATTGCATGCTTACTATTGCTTGAGATTGATCACCTTAGGTTCTAAAGTGCATGCAAACAACTAGGATTAATAGGTTCCGGGTTCGGGTCTTTAATCTAGTAGCAACTTTAAGTAATAACGGGTTGTGATTACTTAAAGAAAAGGAACATAAGTATAAAGATAAGTTTAACGGTTTTAATCTTCTCTTTATATCCCTTAGTCTTTGTTTGAAAGCTAACCTGTTATTTGTTCTTGTAGGTTTACGGAACTTTAATAGATTAAGTTGTGTTGATGCCGGTTGGCTCAACACATATATACGATCGAGACGGGAGATTACTTGGAAACTTGTAAAAGGAACTCACCAAAGTAGCAATTGCATGCTTAGAATCAACCTAGTGTAGATTCATCCATTATTGTCTTACTTGTCGCATTAATCGTTTTCATAAGTTTTTGTGCATCAATTCAACCAACCACCCCTTTCTGTCACTTGTCATTATAATCAATAATTGCATCTAAAACACCTTAACTCTCTTGGGTTCGACCCTTACTTAATCACTATACTTGTTCTTAGTGCTAAGTCGGGATTTACTTTTGATTGGGTATAGACGACCATAGAAAAACCTTCGGTCAACAGAGGAAACCACGGCTTGATCTTGAGGAACCACGGCCGTGGAACTCAAGAACAGACCGTGGAAAAGGTCGACGACGAAGTTTCTCGCAACTCTCAGGGTCCAATATGTTTTGGTTCAATCTATCATCATCTATGCCATAACTATCAACCCTTCACCTTAGAATCGCTAAAGGGTTTTAGCCAACAATCATCATTGTAAAATCAACAATCACATAAGAAAGGAATAAAAGATAGAACTTTAAAACCTTAATGAAAAACACCGAAATCAATCTCAATAAAACCAATAATCTGTCAATGTGTTCAATAAATAGGGAATAGAATACGAATCTCTCACAAATCTCAAGAACAAAAGAAGAACGGGATGTCAATCCGCATTCTATCGAAACCCTAAGATCTTTCTCCAAGTACGCAATCTCAAAGTGCGTCCTTCTCCGAATCTTCCCTGTACGCCATAAAATCTTCCCAAACAATGCCTTGAAATGCCCTCAATGCGAGTCCAATGCCAGCGTCCTCTTTTTCTCCTTGCCTCTACCTTCTTATAGGGAAAATAGGGTTACGAAAGCCCAATCAACGTTGTTGACGTGGCAAATATGACACGTGGCAACCGTCATAGAAACCACGGTCTAGTACAAATTTCCACGGCTGTTGAATGGGTCGTGAAACCTTCTGTTGCTCTCGACATAACTTTCCACGCCCTCAATGCCTAAACCACGGTCGTGGTTCTCCAATTTTGGCCGTGGGAGTTCCAATTCCTTTGTGAAAGCCTTTGTTTCGTCAAGCTCTCTAATCATGTTCCTTCCTTAGCTTCTCTAATGTAGCCTCTTGATGCCTAGCATGATCAATACTCCTACTCCCTCATATATGCTCCATTCCAAGTCTTTATTCACCTGTAAACACAACAAGGCTTGTGTAGATCTCTATATCGACAAAATAGGTGAATGTGCTCATAAATGCTTCAAACTCAAATCCATGTACACAATGAAAAGGGAAAATCAACCAAAACAAGTGCCTAAAATATGGTCATATTTCATGTTATCAAAACACCCCATACTTGCCTCTTGCTTGTCCCCAAGCAAGGTTTTCAAAATCTTAGAACATAAGGTAGAATGAAATATGAATGCAAAACAAGGTAAAAACAATCTTTTTGGTATTGTGCTTCTAATCAATAGATCATCCTCAAATCTTGCTTCATGTCTCTTTGAAAACTTCTATGCACATAAATCAAATCATGTCAAGCAAAGGAAACATCATATATTGCATAAACTTCAAAACAAACATCATAACCTTAAACATTGTCAAAATCAATCATGTGAAACTCCAATTTAGATCACCGAGTCAAATAACATTCTTATGATCTCAAGCACTTTCAAGTAAAGGTCAAGAAACGTGAATAGGTGAGAAACTTATAAGGGAATGTGGTGCACAAATCCGGGAAAAAGGAACAACACAAACTCTTTTTTCTTTTTGCAAACTTGAACTAACCATCTTTTGAGAGCTTTGCTCTCCCTTTTCAGCACAAAATTTTTTGACTTTACTTTTTAGAAGTATGGACAACGGTGCACAATAACCGAAGCATAGGAGATTGACGTTTCTCAATTTCGAGATGCCTCAAACCCTTGATGCACATACCATAATCTATTAGGAATATCGCTTAATCCGACTTTGGCAAGACACAAACACCCAGTTATGTGAATGGTGCCGAGTTACTCATCATCATGATTGACTTCCCCAAACCTATTTTTATACTTTGAATGCACAATTTTTATCTTTCATGGCCCTCCCACATCAAACGTGCCAAAATCAACTCTTCCTAATTCCTGGATAGGTAAAGGAGGCAAAATTTTTATTGAGGGGCTAGAAGAACAAAGAAGAAGCAAGAAAATCGAGGTGCCTTAATCATTTCATAAAGAAGCACACGAACTTATATTGTGAATTCAACCTTCATTCCTCAATATGATTTAGATAAAACTTTCAAATTATGAAATTTGCAAGAAAGATTGAACAACATACTCAATTTCTTCACAATTCAAAACTTGAATCAAGCACATAAATGTCATCAAAAATCAAATTCACAAGTAGATTCATCATAGAATTCATCTCCAATCCTAGAAGCACAATAATTTTCAAAATACTTAACAAAATTTTTATGGGTTTTTCAAAGCTTTTTAATGCAATGCAATAAAGAAACGTGTGACAATAAAAGAAAGATGCAAGTGTTCATGGAATAAAGCGAAGCAAGTGTATCGAGTTATTACATAAAAAGAGAGTCACACCCCACCCCATACTTAGCATACCCATTGTCCTCAATGTTTAGGAAAAAATAAAGAAAAGAAAAGAAACAAGAAAACTCACTAAGGCGGTGGAGTAGCTCGAACCATCCATGGTAGATCACCGATGAGGAGGCGGCGTTGGTTGGTAAGGGAAGAAGTCGGAGCTGAAGGGTCACCCAAACAGCTGGCGATAGACATCACGAAGAATCCTAGCATTCTCCTGGCGCTCTTCATCACGCTCATCCTGGCGGGTATCTAGGTCATCCATCCTTCGTGTAATATCACTCGCCCATCCAGGCTATTGTCCGTACCAAGCGAGAGGTTGCTGCATCCACTCCGGCGGCTGCTGTGTCCATGCAGGAGGAGTCGCTGCCCAAGGTGGAGGAGCTTCCATCCAAACCGGCTGTTGCCCGTACCAATCTAGTGGACTCGCCATCCATGTAGGATGCTCGCTGACACTAGCTCGGCGGCTGAAAGAAGAAGCGGAAGACGCTGCTGGTAAGTGGACCTCCTCGGTGGCTCCGGGAAATCAACTGGCTGCTTTGGAAATGCTCAAAAATCCTGCTCATCCCCTCCTACATCCGGAAAGTCACCTCCTCCCATCTCCTCGTCCTCATCAACTGCAGCTGCAACGGGGACCTCATCGGGAATGTAGGGAGGAGCTCCTAACATGTTAGCATGCATAGGAACAAAAGTATCCTTCTAGTTTTTCCGGCTAAGTCTAAGAGAATACTCCATGATCCATGGGATGCCTCATACACCATTGTCGTCCCAAGGCATGGAAGCACAAGGTGGGCCTCGGTGGCGGGGAATCAAGAGTCCCCTAGTCATGAAACCATTGAGCCCCAACGGTCTTGCAACTGCTACCCTCGTACAATCTAAATAGTCAACCCCTAGTTGTTTTGCAATATGCGTAACCAAACCTCCATATCCTATATTCCTTGCTGATTTGTTCTTCACTTTGCAAAGAGTGGAGGCGAGCATGGTTGCACAATCCGGAGAGTGGCCAGAAATCATACAATACAACATAAAGAGCTCATCGGCTTTGATCTTTTGTGGGATCTCGGTCCTTAGAAATAAGCATTCGGAGAGGATCCTATGAGCTATCTTAATTGCTAGGTGGTAGATGAGTTTGGCCTTTGAATCGGCCGGTTGCCAACGGTCCTCATGACCGACAATCATAGCTATCTCCTTCCAAAACGCCTTTGCCTTAGCTCCTCTAGGAAGCGTTCCTTTGAACGTCTCGGTAAACCCAAACATTGTCCCAAAATGCACAATAGAGATATGATAGTTGCGCTCCATCAATTTAAAATACACAGTTCGGTTAACGGCACTATGCTCAAAGGAGGTGATGAACTCCCTAGTGATCTCCTCATACGCATCTTCCCTAATACTAGAGAACACAATCAAGCCAGCCCTATCAAGCATCCAAGTCAAATCCTCAACTACATTCAATTCCTGGAGTTCCTCCATAACAATAAACCTCGGAGCTATCACTTTCTGTTCAACAATTTTCTCCTTTGCTCTAATGTAATTCTCATGGATAGTGGGAACTCTAGGGGCTGGTGGGATGCTAGGAGGAGGTTGGGAAGTAGATCTAGTACCCTTTTGTTTCTTATTCCTGTTTGATTTTTTGGTTCCGAACATTTTCACCAAAATTATCAAAAACCACGGTATGTTCTTCAGAAACCACGGCCGTGGAAACGTACGACAGACCGTGGAAAGCTTCGAATCCGCCCAAAACTCAGCAAATCCACAACAAACTCAACAACAACAGCCCAAAACTAATTCTAAGTCCAATTCCATCCAGTTCTCCTAAAAATTTGCAAGCAAAACCAGCAAAATCAACCAAGGGGAAGATCGATAGAAAACCTAGGTTTTGGATTTGAGGAAATCCAAATTCACTTCCGATTGTTGATTGTTCGTGCAGTTTATTGTTGTAATCGTGTGTAGAATTTGAATTGCTTCACAATAGGCTGAAGAATCGCTCAAATCGGTTACCGAACGAAGAATCACGAGGGTGAGAGCTTTTCCGGCGTGGTTTTGGGCGTGGAAGGGGTTAAGTTGTGAGAAAATTGTGAAGAAGAAGAACTTATATAGGGCCGTAAAAATTTTGAAAACCACGGCCTATCGGGGTGTTCCACGGCCGTGGAATTGTACGGAACCCGTGGAATTTGGCAATTTTATTTTCTTTAGCTACGACCTGCTTTTCCACGTCCAAAATGGCAAACCACGGCCGTGGAAACTTACGGACACCCGTGGAATCCTCTGTTCTCACTAAAAATCCAAGTTTCGTCGTTCTTTTGGATTTCTTCACTTGTTTTGCTCGTTTCTTATCCCTGACATTCAAAAACACAAACATACCGGAAGGTATCGACGAAAAGCAAACAAAAATCACTAAACTAATCTAACTAAGAAAGAAAACAAAAACAAAAACAAGAATGCAATACCCTGGGTTGCCTCCCAAGAAGCGCTTTGTTTTAGCTCCGTAGCTAGACCATTCCTTAGTATTTAGGTGAGGACAATCGGAGCGATTTCCTCAGTTTGGAGCTCCAGTGAGTACTTCTTGAGTCGTTGACCATTCACCTTGAAACTTCTGCACTTTTCACCCCATACTTCGACTGCACCATGGGAAAAAACACGTTTAATTAGATAAGGTCCTGTCCAACGAAATTTAAGCTTACTTGAAAAGAGTCGAAGTCTAGAATTGAAAAGAAGGACAAGGTCTCCTTCTTTGAGATCCTTTGGAATGATATGCTCATCATGCCAACGCTTCGCTCTTTCTTTGTAGATCTTGTCGTTCTCATAGGCGTTCAAGCGGAGTTCCTCTAGCTCGTTAAGATCCAAGATACGCTTCTCTCCCGCTTCCTTCATGCTGAAGTTCAACCACTTTACAACCAAATACGCCTTATGTTCCAGCTCTACCGGAAGATGACAAGACTTCCCATACATGTTCGCTCCAAAAGGTGTGTGCAAGCTTTAAAATTTATAACCCAAGAAGTATGCTTGAACAATATGCGAACCCGCAGTGTACGGATCAATTGTAATTAAAATAAGAATTCCAGGGGTCGAACACAGGGACTATGGTGAAACAAAACACGGAATCAGGTTGCCAAATAACTAATGACTACGAATTAAAGCAATCAAGATTATATAAAGTCAGATAAAGGGAATGTGGATTCTAGGGATTAAAGCATCTAGTTGTGGTTCCAACTCAAGATCTCAAAGGATAACACGGACAAAGTTGAGGTTTGCAAAGGGAAGGTGTTTCTAAGGTGGAAATAGATCACCGGGTAAGTCTCACTACTCACTATCCCAAACCAAAGATCCTTTTACCAGGTAAGTCTCAAGGTACTAAGGAAAGGAACTATAATCTCAAACCAACACACCACCCAAGGGAATAGAATCAACCATTACCGGGTAAGTCTCAGGCTAACTCACAAAGATGGGATGAAGGCACACTCAAACCCGAATAAAGGATAAACCTTTATTACCTACACTCATGATCTTAGGTAAATAAACAAAGGAATCACCAGGTGAGTTTCATCCTAGGCTTACTTTGAACCAGGAAATGTATAATAAGGATAGGATTTGACAAACTTAAACTCTTAACTCAGATAAGGTTCAGGAAAGATTCACCTCGTTCAGTTATATTCCATCCCGGCCGAGATGTTGAATGACTGACCGAGGTGTTCTACGGTTAAGGTAAAGAGTCGAGCTTTCACGGTACTGCTGGGATTAAGATCATTTTATCATCGTCTTCCCCACAACTTTCAGCCAATCACCCTAGAATCGCATAGGAAACTTATCCAACAATCATCATGATAACAATAATCAAATTAATAGGAAAGGAATCAATATTCGAATAAGAAAACCTTAACACAAAGGTCTCAATAACTGAATGAATCAAACAACAAATCAGCGTTCCTCAAGTCACAAATCAGAAAAGACAACAAAACCAAAAGCCAAACTAAGAAAATCTTACAAACTCCTTCAAAAGCCAACTCCAACTATGATTCCTTCCTTCCTTGAACTTCAAAACTTCCTTCAAACTTCCTTCAACTCTTCAGAAAATACTCCCGAAATTCCTTGATCCGAAGATGGTTGAATTGTAGAAAATCAGCCCATATATATAGGAGAATTATCTTCCAAAGATAAGATATCTTAAAAAGATAATTTTTCTAGAAAATATATCCATGTCTCTCAAAATAAATCAGCCAAATATAATATCTTCCTTCTAGAAATCCAGCCAAAAATATAAGATATTCTCCTTCCAAAAATAGAAGATCTCAGCCAAAATAAAGATCTCGCCGGCGACAGGGTGTTCGCCTCGGTCGGGACGCTTCTCAAGATCACCTCGGTCGAGGTGGTACTGTAGCTGACCGAGGTGAATCTCAGATGAGAATGCAACTCTCTAATTTGGTCCAAAATCAATCCTCTAAATCATTTCCATGCTTTCTGAGATCTTCTTAAAGCTTCAGAATGTAGCTCCAATGACTTCTTAGCTTCCTTAGCTCAATTTTAGTCCAAAATGTTCCATATTCCTACAATTACAACGAAACTAGGTGTAGACCTCGATTCCCACAAAGGTAGACAAAACAACAATATAATCAAAGAATATACATCCATACATGCAGATTTATGAAGATAAAACGTCTAAACCAATCCCAAAATATAGATTATAATACATGCTATCAAAATACCCCATACCATTCCCTTGCTTGTCCCCAAGCAAGTTCCAAATCTTAGATACAAGATATAATTGATTATAAGTCAGAAAGATCAATGAAAAACTTTTCAAAACCTTTTGGTGTGTGCTCCACTCTTAGATCACCCTAAGAGAATGCTTCATGGCAAATAAAATCAAGACATGATCAAAACATTTTATAAATATAAGAAAGATGTTCATCTTTGCATAAAATCATAGAATGCATAATAAATCTTATTTATCGAAATCAATCATGTATAATCCCGTTTAAACCACCAAGTCAATCAACAAGCTCGAGGTCTCAAGGGCTTCCAAAAGAGGTCAAGAAACGTGTAAGGGTGGGATGTATATAGGATATGTGGTGCTAGAATCCGGGAAAAGGATCCTACTTCACTTTCTTTGAATTACAACATCTTCCATCAACAAGTTTTGCTTATTTTTACTTTACATTTTAGGATGCATGGACAGAGGTGCACAATAACCAAAGCCTAGGAAATCAACAATCATCAATTTCTCGAGATGCCTCAAACCCTTGATGCACATAACATGACTTGTTAGGAATATCGCTCAATCCGACTTTGGCAAGACACAAACACCCGGCTTTGTGAATGGTGCCGAGTTACTCATCATCATGATTGACTTCCCCAAACCTAATTGTGTGTTTCTAACACTTTCAGCCAACATCTCAACTTCACTTTCACTTGCTTTTCTTTGCTTGCTTCCAAATTCCCGGATAGGTAAAGGGAGGCAAATATGTATATGAGGGGCTAAAGCATGGTCAAGAAGAAGAATAGAGGAGAATGAATTGCCTTAGTCATCCCAGAAAAAATGTGATAGAACTCATCATGTGGTGTCAACCTTCAAATCCAACATAATTTTGATAAAAACAAAGTATTAAACATGCTAAAACTTCAAACAAAGCATTTTGCAACTTAGACATATCATAAAATCTTTCGAGCATATAAAGATTTCAAAACCAATCTGCAAACAAAATCATCATTGAGGTCATATCCAGAGAAGAAGCACAAAACATTTCGAAAACTATCAGTTAAGAACCCACCTCGGTCGAGGTGTTCTAACCTCATCCGAGGTGTTCATCCTCGATCGGCCATGAACGTCCCGGTCGAGGCATAAAAATAGTTTTTTCAAACCAGTTTTCGACGTTTTTCTCAAATAAAAACCTGTATGTATGCATGTAATGACAGATAAGCACATAGAGCCAAATAAAACAATCATATCCAAGAGTCATACAAGTTATCCACACACGAGTCATATAAATACATCAAGATACCCCATACTTGGGACACATTTTCCCAATGAGTCAAATATAAGTCATAAGAAATAAGTACTCACCGGACATAGCTGAACTGCATAAAGAATTAAGAAATAGCTCCCAGATAAGACCATCTCGGTTGGCGAAGAACACCTCGGTCGAGGTCCTGTGACTGCACCCGAGATGTGTCTTTGTCAAACTCCATCTTCTTCAATTTCTCGAACTTATGTCCTTCCATGTAGCTCCTGAGTTGTAATTTCTTCTTAGAGATCAACTGATTCCTGTCTAGGAGGACACACAAAACACAAGGCAAACTATCTAAACTTAACTAGAAAGGGGAAAAGAAAGCAATACCTTGGGTTGCCTCCCAAGAAGCGCTTGGTTTAGGGTCACTACCTGGACCGTATATCATCCTTAAACAAGGTATAGCGGTGCAATCTCCTCAGCCGGGACTTCCGGTCGGTACTTCTTCAGCCGATGACCATTGACCTTAAAACTTCCGCTTGTTTCACCCCAAATCTTAACTGCACCACAGGGAAAAACATTTTTCACAACATAAGGTCTTGTCCATCTTGATTTCAACTTACCTGGAAAGAGGCGGAGGTGGGAGTTGAAGAGTAGAACTAGATCTCCTTCTTTGAACTCCTTTGGAATAATATGCTTGTCATGCCATCTCTTTGTTCTTTCCTTGTAGATCTTGACATTCTCATAAGCGTTTAAGTGCAACTCCTCCAGCTCATTGATGTCCAATAATCTCTTTTCCCCGGCTTCCTTGATGTCGAAATTCAACCATTTAATTGCACAATATGTGATGTGATCCCCACCGGGGAAGAAATCATCGTCATCAAGCCGGAACCAATCGTTTTGCCACCAGCCGTCCAAGTCAAAAGTCAGCTGAAACTTATCAAAATCAATATTTATGTGTTGGAAGTCATGCCTAAAACTAAGCCAAAACCTATTGAAATCAAACCGAAAAAGCTTGCTCCGAGCATGCCCAATGCAAGCCAATTTTCACTCTCTCCGGCTAAGTTGTCAGGTTTGCGCACACTCAGTAAATCGCCTATAACTGAGGCAATACTTGGAATTAAAATACCCATGAGTACTACTTTGAAAGGTATTTTCAATATCTACAACTTTCTAGTTTACTCAAAGTCTAGATTCCAAGAGGAAGATGGTGAAAATGACCCTACATTGCAGCAAATACGGTACTTGTACGGATTGTTGGACAAGATCATGCATTGAGGCATGAAAGATGGTTATACAAAACATATGAACGTCCCACCCATGCATATTTCATGCAACATACCATGCTCATATTATTCATATATTATGCATGAATTTATGTATTAATCATGTGAAGGTCAACATGTCAACATTCAATCAAACATTGAAGGCATCTTCAAACACATACATTAAATGGAGGCCAAGTTAGTTTAATGGTCTTCTTCTCCTTTAATATATGGACGTCCAAGACTTGATTAGACCATCCTTGATGTGTTGTCTAAGTTAAGAGAATAGGATCCAAGAGTCATTTTTGAATAAAGGCCAAATGTGGCCATTTATGTGATTGAATTTCCTAGAAAAACTCTTGAATTTCTTGCATTTCCTTTTGATAAATCTTTGATATTTCTAGCACTTAATTAGGGAGTTTCTAAGCTGAGTATTTTGGCTATATAAAGCCTTGTATCCTCCCATTGTAAGGAAGTCAAGTAGAATGAAGTAAGTTAGTCTTTGTGCTTTCAAAGTTGTTGTTTGCTTTAAAACAAAACCCGAATTTTAGGTGAGATGCTTAGTTTTAAAACATCTAGGTGAGATGCTTAGGTGGTTCTGAGGTGAGAGGCCGAGGAACGAAGGTTCGAACTCCAAAGTGAGATTACGAGGGTAGTTCGTTCGAATTGAGGGATTCCCAAAGTGAGAGGCCGAGGGAATTTACTCTTCATATCCAAAAACACAAACTCCAAAAAAAAAAGGAGTTCCATTTCACCGATTCCAATCCGAGTGCGAACTTGTGCCGGTGGATCCTCGTGTTCGGATCGAGTTCAATCACATCAAGTGGTATCAGAGCCCAACGGTGCGAGTTCCTCAAGCTTTCGGGGATGACGATCATCAACAACAATGCAAACGGTGGTAATCGAATCAACCAACGTTTCGATAGGATTGAAGCCCAACTAGCTGAGATATTGAGAAGGTTTCCTCTCCTTCCCTTGAACACTCATGACAAAATCCAAGGAGGTAGCAACCATGCAAACCGGAATGCACAAATCAACCACCGTCGAGAACGAAATGTTAATAGTCGTTCCGATGGGAACCTGGATTGTATTCAAGCATCTCGACATGATGGCAGCGAAGTCGAGAGAAGTAGTTACCATGGTAATACATCCCACAATCACTTTGGCATGACGGTTTTGAGGACGATTCCTTTTCAAGGGAAAGGGGATGATGTGATCCCCACCGGGGAAGAAATCATCGTCATCAAGCCGGAACCAATCGTTTTGCCACCAGCCGTCCAAGCCAAAAGTCAGCCGGAACTTATCAAAATCAATAGTTATGTGTTAGAGATCATGCCTAAAACTGAGCCAAAACCTATTGAAATCAAACCGAAAAAGCTTGCTCCGAGCATGCCAATTGCAAGCCAATTTTCACTCTCTCCGGCTAAGCTGTCAAGTTTGTGCACTCTCAGTAAATCGCCTATAACTGAGGCAATACTTGGAATTAAAATACCCATGAGTTCTACTTTGAAAGGTATTTTCAATATCTACAACTTTCTAGTTTACTCAAAGTCTAGATTCCAAGAGAAAGAGGGTGAAAATGACCCTACATTGCAGCAAGTACGGTACTTGTACGGATTGTTGGACAAGATCATGCATGGAGGCATGAAAGATGGTTATACAGAACATATGCACGTCCCACCCATACATATTTAATGCAGCATACCATGCTCATATTATTCATATATTATGCATGAATTTATGTATTAATCATGAGAAGGTCAACATGTCAACATTCAATCAAACATTGGAGGTCAAGTTAGTTCAATGGTCTTCTTCTCCTTCAATATATGGACGTCAAAGACTGGATTAGACCATCCTTGATGTGTTGTCCAAGTGAAGAGAATAGGATCAAAGAGTCATCTTTGAATAAAAGTCAAATGTGGCCATTTATGTGATTGAATTTCCTAGAAAAACACTTGAATTTCTTGCATTTCCTTTTGATAAATCTTTGATATTTCTAGCACTTAATTAGGGAGTTTTTGTGCTGAGTTTTGTGGCTATATAAAGCCTTGTATCCTCCCATTGTAAGGAAGTCAAGTTAAATGAAGTAAGTTAGTCTTTGTGCTTTCAAAGTTATTGTTTGCTTTAAAACAAAACCCGAATTCTAGGTGAGATGTTTAGTTTTAAAACATCTAGGTGAGATGCTTAGGTGGTTATGAGGTGAGAGGCCGAGGAACGAAGGTTCGAACCCCAAAGTGAGATTCCGAGGGTAGTTCGTTCGAGTTGAGGGATTCCCAAAGTGAGAGGCCGAGGGAATTTGCTCTTCATATCCAAAAACACAAAATCTAGAAAAAAGGAGTTCCATTTCACCGATTCCAATCCGAGTGTGAACTTGTGCCGGTGGATCCTCGTGTTCGAATTGAGTTCGATCACATCAAGTGGTATCAGAGCCCTTCGGTGTGAGTTCGTCAAGCTTTCGGGGATGACGATCATCAATAACAATACAAACGGTGGTAATCGAATCAACCAACATTTGGATAGGATTGAAGCCTAACTACCTGAGATATTGAGAAGGTTTCCTCTCCTTCCCTTGGACCCTCATGACAAAATCCAAGGAGGTAGCAACCATGCAAACCGGAATGCACAAATTAACCACCGTCGAGACCGAAATGTTTATAGTCGTTCCCATGGGAACCCGGATTGTATTCAAGCATCTTGACATGATGGCAGCAAAGTCGGGAGAAGTAGTTACTATGGTAATACATCCCACAATCATTTTGGCATGACGGATTCGAGGACGAATCATTTTCAAGGGAAAGAGGATGATGTTGTAACACCCCAAGTTCTTGGAACTCGGAGAGCTATTGGTTTAGACCTCACAATGGGTCCCGACCTTGGTTTAACAACAATTTTACTAGGATCTTACAACAAGGCACAAATGTATATAAAACAATTTTCAAAACATAATGTTTTTATGGTATGAATGTACAAATGTGACAACCTTACAAACATATATATATATATATATATATATATATATATATATATATATATATATATATATATATAGATAGATACATAACATGCATGCCATATGGAAGACTTCCCCGTCCCCATCTAATGAGTACGTGGACCCGGCTGGCCATCCGTCCCTTATCTCTCTGCAACTGTCTATCTCAACAAATCTACAACACGGATAAACCGTTAGCTAACAGTCTAAATATCAGTAGAATAAAGATAGCACAAGCACAAACAAGATAACATAAAACAAGCATCATGCTGGCACACAAACCGATTATTATCTAGTAATTAAGTGATTCACTTTATTCTATTTTACAGTTGTGGCACGAGAAATCTTAAGAGTTCTCGCCTCCGTTCCTTATCCAACTGGGTGTAGGTCTAGCTTACCTCCGCCGGTAGCATCACTACAAACCGAGTGTGGACTAGTCCCTAAAGAAACCCCCAACGCCCTCAAGCTAACTGAGCAGAATGCCACCGCCCGTTACTCTTAGGCCAATGTATAGGTCGGTAGAAACTTACTACTAAAATACAACTATAAACATATCGTTCATACACCACTATCATTATTCACACTCATATCTAGAAGCTAGCTAAGTAAGCCCAAAGGACTTACCTGAACCGAAACTCGATTCTCGTTATCTCGACTCGGTCTGTAACCGTAGAAACGCAACCGCCTATTATACAAGGCAAGTGAATTAATAATGTATCTCACTTTCTTAGAAGTCTCCAACTTCTAAGATATTCAATGGATCATAAGAAAATTACCGAGAAACCCTCATAAGGGTAAAAAGACTATTTTACCCCTAGGTCTCAAAACCCTAGAAATACTCCTAAAAATATTTCTAAAACTTCCTATGATGTCCAAATACACCATCTAACACTCACAAGAAAGATCCCGTTAAGTTGGAAAATTTTCCAACTTCTTAACTTCCATGAAAACTCACTAAGGTCTCACTTTGACCTCACTTAAAACACTCGTACCAAAATCTAAAAATCCCAAATAAAATATCTATTCTCTCTATGCAATGCATTCTACTCAGTGAAAGAAACAGAACTCATAAAGCATCAATAGTTAATCCCACACAAAAATCCCAAGTTGGCTACACAACACAAAATCTCTTATACTTAGCCAAATATCTGCAGAATACCAAACTGCACCCCTAGCCTACTTTGAGCTCTTGTGGATCCAGATCCGACCGTTAGATCGATCTAAACTTTTAATATATCATACTATGCATGTCCTTCTATATCATACTAAAAATTGAACGGTAGATTATGTCTCTAAGGTATCGTAACATGGTCTTAAAGATGACTAGTCAACACTGATTTCGGGGATTAAAATCTGAGTGCAAGTGATATGAGCTTCGAGACTCACCTGCAGCGTTTTGTAGCTAAGACAAGGAAGGCCACAGGTTCAAGGTTCGACTCTCCACTGCTCCGACTCCCTATTCGATTAGATGGGCAACCAATATATGTTTCGAAACTCCCTTGCAGATGGCCAAGACGAAGGAGTCTTCCTTGGTCGTTGATATTGTTCCTCTTGGCGACGAAGTTGCACCAGAAACCGTCTTCGGCTCAGCCTGCTCACCCAGTGGTGATGGTTCCGATGTAGAAGAGAAGGACAATCATTAATTCAGTCTTGATAACAAGAAGAATGGAGAAAGGAAGGAAGGGAGGTAGGGGTCCCTACACTGTTGAAGATAGTCTGGAAGTGCAGAGGCTCACTCTTAGTGGAAGGAGGAGGGAAAGGCCCGGCCTGGAGTAGTAGCAGCAGCTCGAGAGTGATCGTGCAGAAGGTTGAAGGTGGCTCATCACCGGGGTACTGGGCTGGGTGTTTCCAGTTTGCAGCTAGGCAAACTTGGTCCTGCAGGTTCGTTGGTATGGGCTGCGTGCAGAGGCTGGGGACTCCTGTCGCTGGTGTCTCATGAAGGAAGGTGAGAGAGACGAGTATGGCGTATTCTGTGCAGGGATTGAACGATAGAGAGAGATAGGAAGAGTGCAGCGCTGGCTTCGGACAAAAGAGGGACGTGGTTCACAGCTTGACATGCTCTTTGTTTCTGCGTAAATCAAGGAGCAGTTACAGGAGAGGATCTTTAGCACACTCAGCAGCCGTTACAAGGGAGCTAACAGGGGAGTGAATCTCGCTGCTCTTCTCCTTCCCGATGGGCTCGAAAATGCCACTGGGCCAGCACACAAGCGAGACCAAACTGGGCTGGAGAGGGAAGTTGTGCGGCCTGCAGGGAGGGAGCTGTTACTGGGCTCGTAAACAAGGCTCTCCTGGGTTGTGCTCCAGTCCGTCAGCAAGGAAGAAGTAGGGATGGATAGTTGAATCCAATAGGAGAGCAATGGGCTGAAGACAAGTAATAATTAAGAGTGGGCTGATGTTGTCAGGACCTTGTCAAATCTTGTCATTGTCTTGTCGAGCCCATGCATGGCCTTGTCCTTATCTCGTCTTGGTCTCGTCATGACCTTGTCAAGCCCATGCATGGCCTTGTCACGAGTTTGTCATGGTCTCGTCATAACTCGTCATGGTCTTGTCTTGACTTCGTCTTGGGCTCGTCTTGATCTTGTCACTAGGACATCATGACCTTGTCAAAGACAAGTCATGTTCTAAATTAGGGTTTTATGGATTAAGGTTTGTTATAAAAATCTTATCATTTCATGTGAAGTGGTGTTACATAAAATGATAAAATTTTCGAGATATTGTGTCCGACTAAGTAGACAGATAGGGATTAACGGATCAAAATCCGGTTTGCTACGGAAATAAACGGAATAAAAATTCCGGATATTACATCAGTACCCCCTTAAAATTAGTTTCGTCCCGAAACTTAGAATAAGGTATCTACCCAAACAACTCTCACCCTAAACTTGTCCCACTAAATCTTTAACCTCTTTTTCTAGCACGAAAAAAAACTACTCAATCATCTTATTCAGACATCACATAAAACATAATCACTCATTCTAATATATAATCACAAAAGTCGT
Organism: Fagopyrum esculentum; assembly: GCA_033239045.1. Lineage (NCBI taxonomy): Eukaryota > Viridiplantae > Streptophyta > Magnoliopsida > Caryophyllales > Polygonaceae > Fagopyrum > Fagopyrum esculentum. The sequence goes on along the minus strand of BSUD01000008.1, from coordinate 93,810,067 downwards.
GCAAATAACGTCTATGTTCAAACCCGTCGGTACGGAGGTAGAGGCTAGCCCCGCAAAGAACTCAGGATAACTACGTCTAATACTCTCCTCCGTATCCCAGGTAGCCTCATCGACCCTCGTCTAGACCACTGGATCCTTAACATCGGTATCTCCTTGGAACGCAGACGTCTGGTACTGCGCTCAAGGATGGTTACTGGATATTCCATAAAAGTGTGGTCGGGCTCAACTATCAGATCCTCGTGGTTGGTGGCGTATCTCGGGTCCGGTATATACTCTCTCAGGTGAGATACATGGAAGACCGGATGGACCTCCTTCCAATCTCGGTAGTAGGGCTAGTCTGTAGGCAAGCTCCCCGACTCTCTCCAAGATCTCAAATGGTCCGACATAATGGGGACTCAGCTTCCCCTTAATGCCGCAACGCTGGACGGCTCTCGTCTGTGATACTCTCAACCACACTTGTGTGCCTACTCTAAACTCCATAGGTCGACGCCTCTTATCGGCGTAGGATTTCTGACGACTCTGAGCTGCTAACATCCGCTCTCAGATCAAGGCAATCCTAATGATGTCATCCTGTTTCTGATCTGGAGCTACTCCATCAGCTTTGTTGGGCTCATCCCAGCACAATGGTGTACGACATCTCCGCCCGTACAAAGCCTCATACGGGGCCATCCCAATAGACGCGTGCCAACTGTTATTATATGAAAACTCTACAAGAGGAAGGTGATCAGGCCATACATGTCCCCAATCCAGTAAACAGGCTCGCAAAATGTCCTCTAATATCTGGATGGTCCTCCCAGACTGACCGTCGGTTTGTGGGTGATAAGTAATGGTAAAGTGGAGACTCGTCCCCACTGCAGTGTGTACCTATTGCCAAAATCTCGCGGTGAAACGTCCATCCCTGTCGGAGATGATAGTCCTCTGTACTCCATGGAGTCTCGCAATATGTCTGGTAACTCTTCAGCTAGACAGCTTACCGGCCACGTTTCCTTAATCAGAATGAAGCGTGCGGTCTTCGTCAGACAGTCTACTACCACCCCATTTACAGGGTCAAGCCCTAACTCGTCCTTCTTGAGGTTGAGATTATCTTGGCATAGATCTTTAAAAGGTTATGTCTCATACTATACGCCATATCCCATGTAGCCTCGTTGGCTTTTCATAAACCACCGACTCTCAAATCTTTTCATGTACTCAGGTTACAAGCGTCTGCTACCATGTTCTAGAGTGGTTACCGGATATTTCACTAGTATCATTCGGCTCAACAGTCTGACCTTCCAATTTGGTGACCTAAATTGTGTATGGTAGGTACCTCTCCACAGAATCCGTGTAAGAATTGGTTACACTTCTAAACCGCTTTAAAGTCTCACATGGTTGTCCTACACAATTCACCTCCAAGTTCCATGTATCCGATCCAGGATATCTCCCTTATACACCTCCCGACACTTTACTAAGTGCTTAAGGCTAGTTGTATCACAACTCACTTGGTCTTGTCTCTTAATATGACTCAGTCATATGGTTCCTCTATTGAAGAATCATCATCTGCTCATTTTTGGTCTTAAACTTGATATAACTTAATAATCAATATCCGGTTGTCTATCTTTGTGTTTAATCGACGTCATCATATTATTTATAAATCTTTAGCTTAACCCAAACTACTTACGCCATATCCAAGATCTTACGTGACATAGAGTGTGTCCGGAATGACAACGCTCCACACAAGGTGATCTCACATCACCATCATTTGATCATAACTACTCAAAAAATGCTAACACACCATCAACATTGTACTCCTATATCCCCACGTTTACTGGACCTAGAATATTCCTCGGATGCCAAACGCAACTCGGCTCCATTCCGATACTAAATTCCACGTACTCCACTCCAAGACTATTCTTTATATAAGTGCGGTTACTGGTTGCAAATGTAGCCTTTTTCGGGTTCCTTCCCACTAAATGTATTCCCATAACTACTATCATCTTAAACTCGACACATTATTTTTCTATATCAATGAACTTCTTGCTTCGTGGGTTAGGACTCACCACGCTTCTGCTACGTTACTCTGATTTATGTTGTTGCCACCCACTTGTCATACAGGCCTTTCCTACGACTCCAAACTGATTAACCTCAAACTTTTCTCCCAATTACACCATAAGTCCTAACCGGGTGAAGTACCAAATACCTTCCTTACTTGGCTTAAGGGAATAATATAACGGTTGGAAGACGAACTTTTCTGTCTACTTTCTTAATTCTTTTAACACGGATCCAAACTCCCTGACTCGATCGGAGTTTGATCTTAACCAGCCAGCAAGAATCTCTAACACGATTCTCTTATACCTTTAGTTCACGCAAGAAGGTTTCCGGTACCTATTTGAGAAAATCCTCTAAGGGGTCGGTAAAGCTACTCCATAGGTCCACAATCACAATTATCTCTTCTTGACGTCACACAACTCGTCAATACAAAACAACACTTGCATGTCCTCGGTTGATGTCGTTTAGTCTATAATGGACTTGTCTCAATTTCCCGGATTACTTTTCACATACCCATTTTGTCATTGATTTTCCTGATGAGCACTACTTACTCGAGCTCATCCCTTTATGCTCCTTTGGCTCGTTCTACATTTCAAACCTCCAATTCCTCCGTGAGCTAACTCCATTTCTCGATTCCAACTGTGTCGTCCATCTGACATCAATGGTCCTCTCTAGGTCTTCCACTATATCTTATAAGCAAGTCTACACGACTCTCATGACCTTAACTTTCATCCACTTGCGGTTTATCTAGTATGGAATGCCACGCATCCTCTGTCCGGATTGACATAGAACCTTATCAAAATTATATACTTCTTACGCCTCCAGTTCTTCTTTTACAATCCATCTCTACCGGTTGTGATATGTACTCTTTTCCTAGCCAGTAGGTAGTAAATCACTCACACAATCCCCTTAGTCTCAAATGACATAAGAGGGTCATTCCTAGCCGTCTAGTTCTTCTTTTTAAGTTCTTAATTAGAGTTACTGGCTCGAACTCACTCCATGTTACTAGTAAGGGTACTAGCACTTGCATCGATTTAGCTTCACATTTGTCATCATTGATCTCTTGAAGGGTCCCCCAGATGTCTATAAAATTCTTCCATAAGTCTGTAGTTATTCTCCTTATCTTCTAACCGGTTACCACTAGTTGACCAGCACGTGTTATGTCTCAGGTATTACCAACTAGTCCGTAGTTGACCTTCTATAAGATCACGGACTTATTGTTCTTCTATCTCTTTTGAAGTTTGATAAACTTGGTAAAAATCTATCTCCTCCAGTTTCTTTGTTAATACACCTTTAGCTCCTTCCAAGTCTGCACTTCTCTTGTTCTCTTATGGGGTCACTATACTCTTATGAGTCTAGTCCTTACACTCATATGTCGTCACTGAGTTTATTAAGTTTTCACAATTCTTATTACTTTGTTCATCGTCTGTTTGCGGTTCTCTGATATAAACGTTAATATTGCTAACTTAGATCTTTATTTAAATGAGAAGTTATTGTGGACTCTCTAGTCCACCAAAATCACTTTCCCACATTCTTCCTTTAGTCTGGTGTTGTGTTGTAATGCCACCCTTATAGAATTCTGTTGTCTTAATTTCAGGCTTCTCCTATATTTGATACTTATGTCATGATTTCTTGCAACTCTTGTATCTCTGAGTAAGTCCAACCGTCTCTATGATGATGAAATTTATTTCACGTCTTTAAACTCATTTGTCTTTGTACTCCTTCAATTCTTCACCTCGGGGTCAACACCATCTCTTCTTTGTACTCTTAGGCCCACATTTGCCTATGACGTCGTCCACCTTGATTGCACTATCATTCTACCCACTAAGTGTAGTTGTACTCTACCCTGCTTCATTTGTATTCCGATATTGTCCTCTTCCATCTGCGCTTCTTATCAGTCCTTATATGCATCTTGGAGTTTCATTTCTCGTCTTCAATCCGTTAAGTCCCTTGAATGGCTTCATATTACTTCTTTTGGAGTTAATATGCTATTCTTCCTCATCTAATTGTTATTGTTGTTAAGAATCGTCTCGCAATCTTCACCTTCTTGTGCACCCATCCTTTTGAATACTTGTAAGAGTCACAAAAGTGTATGCTAGATCTAGTATTCCGCTCCGAGGGCTGATTCCATTATCTTGTATTGATACTCCTAAACTACTAATATTTTATCACGAGGCAATGTCAACATCGTGATATCTCAACTATAGGATAATAGGAATTATCCTTTAGGGTGCTAACATGCTACATGTATATATGTACATATCCATATAACATACATAAGTGTACAATATTGTAAGTCCATATACTATTTACTATCATACTAAGCTGTAGAGATCCGCGGAGAGAGATGGTGGTCCGACGTACTACTATCCCAACAACCCGACTATGCACATGACTTTGGAGTGGAAATTCATTTTGAACTCTTCATATCCCTTTCGGGTTCTAGTTATTTCTACATTCGGTCTTTCAGAAGATTCCAAGTGCCATTGTTGCCAACCCAGAGCTCTGATACCATGTTGTAACACCCCAAGTTCTTGGAACTCGAAGAGCTACTGGTTAGGACCTCACAATGGGTCCCGACCTTGGTTTAACAACAATTTTACTAGGATCTTACAACAAGGTACAAATGTATATAAAACAATTTTCAAAACATAATGTTTTTATGGTATGAATGTACACATGTGACAGCCTTACAAACATATATATATATATATATAGATACATAACATGCATGCCATATGGAAGACTTCCCCGTCCCCATCTAATGAGTACGTGGACCCGGCTGGCCATCCGTCCCGGATCTCTCTGCAACTGTCTATCTCAACAAATCTACAACACGGATAAACCGTTAGCTAACAGTCTAAATATCAGTAGAATAAAGATAGCACAAGCACAAACAAGATAACATAAAACAAGCATCATGCTGGCACACAAACCGATTATTATCTAGTAATTAAGTGATTCACCTTATTCTATTTTACAGTTGTGGCACGAGAAATCTTAAGAGTTCTTGCCTCCGTTCCTTATCCAACTGGGTGTAGGTCTAGCTTACCTCCGCCAGTAGCATCACTACAAACCGAGTGTGGACTAGTCCCTAAAGAAACCCCCAGCGCCCTCAAGCTAACTGAGCAGAATGCCACCGCCCGTTACTCTTAGGCCAATGTATAGGTCGGTAGAAACTTACTACTAAAATACAACTATAAACATATCATTCACACACCACTATCATTATTCACACTCATATCTAGAAGCTAGCTAAGTAAGCCCAAAGGACTTACCTGAATCGAAACTCGATTCTCGTTATCTCGACTCGGTCTGTAACCGTAGAAACGCAACCGCCTGTTATACAAGGCAAGTGAATTAATAATGTATCTCACTTTCTTAGAAGTCTCCAACTTCTAAGATATTCAATGGATCATAAGAAAAATTACCGAGATACCCTCATAAGGGTAAAAAGACTATTTTACCCCTAGGTCTCAAAACCCTAGAAATACTCCTAAAAATATTTCTAAAACTTCCTATGATGTCCAAAAACACCATCTAACACTCACAAGAAAGATCCCGTTAAGTTGGAAAATTTTCCAACTTCTTAACTTCCATGAAAACTCACTAACGTCTCACTTTGACCTCACTTAAAACACTCGTACCAAAATCTAAAAATCCCAAATAAAATATCTATTCCCTCTATGCAATGCATTCTACTCACTGAAAGAAACAGAACTCATAAAGCATCAATAGTTAATCCCACACAAAAATTCCAAGTTGGCTACACAACACAAAATCTGTTATACTTAGCCAAATATCTGCAGAATACCAAACTGCACCCCTAGCCTACTTTGAGCTCTTGTGGATCCAGATCCGACCGTTAGATCGATCTAAACTTTTAATATATCATACTATGCATGTCCTTCTATATCATACTAAAAATTGAACGGTAGATTATGTCTCTAAGGTATCGTAACATGGTCTTAAAGATGACTAGTCAACACTGATTTTGGGGATTAAAATCTGAGTACAAGTTATATGAGCTTCGAGACTCACCTGCAGCGTTTTGTAGCTAAGACAAGGAAGGCCACAGGTTCAAGGTTCGACTCTCCACTGCTCCGACTCCCTATTCGATTAGATGGGCAACCAATCGATGTTTCGAAACTCCCTTGCAGATGGCCAAGACAAAGGAGTCTTCCTTGGTCGTTGATGTTGTTCCTCTTGGCGACAAAGTTACACCAGAAACCGTCTTCGGCTTAGCATGCTCACCAAGTGGTGATGGTTCCGATGTAGAAGAGAAGGACAATCATTAATTCAGTCTTGACAGCAAGAAGAATGGAGAAAGGAAGGAAGGGAGGTAGGGGTCCCTACACTGTTGAAGATAGTCTGGAAGTGCAGAGGCTCACTCTTAGTGGAAGGAGGAGGGAAAGGCCCGGCCTGGAGTAGTAGCAGCAGCTCGAGAGTGATCGTGCAGAAGGTTGAAGGTGGCTCATCACCGGGGAACTGGGCTGGGTGTTTCCAGTTTGCAGCTAGGCAAACTTGGTCCTGCAGGTTCGTTGGTATGGGCTGCGTGCAGAGGCTGGGGACTCCTGTCGCTGGTGTCTCATGAAGGAAGGTGAGAGAGACGAGTATTGCGTATTCTGTGCAGGGATTGAACGATAGAGAGAGATAGGAAGAGTGCAGCGCTGGCTTCGGACAAAATAGGGACGTGGTTCACGGCTTGACAGGCTCTTTGTTTCTGCGTAAATCAAGCTGCAGTTACAAGAGAGGATCTTTAGCACACTCAGCAGCCGTTACAAGGGAGTTAAGAGGGGAGTGAATCTCGCTGCTCTTCTCCTTCCTGATGGGCTCAAAAATGCCACTGGGCCAGCACACAAGCGAGACTAAACTGGGCTGGAGAGGGAAGTTGTGCGGCCTGCAGGGAGGGAGCTGTTACTGGGCTCGTAAACAAGGCTCTCCTGGGTTGTGCTCCAGTCCATCAGCAAGGAAGAAGTAAGGGCTGGATAGTTGAATCCAATAGGAGAGCAATGGGCTTAAGACAAGTAATAATTAAGAGTGGGCTGATGTTGTCAGGACCTTGTCAAATCTTGTCATTGTCTTGTCGAGCCCATGCATGGCCTTGTCCTGATCTCGTCTTGGTCTCGTCATGACCTTATCAAGCCCATGCATGGCCTTGTCACGAGTTTGTCATGGTCTCGTCATAACTCGTCATGGTCTTGTCTTGACTTCGTCTTGGGCTCGTCTTGATCTTGTCACTAGGACATCATGACCTTGTCAAAGACAAGTCATGTTCTAAATTAGGGTTTTATGGATTAAGGTTTGTTATAAAAAACTTATCATTTCATGTGAAGTGGTGTTACATAAAATGATAAAATTTTCGAGATATTGTGTCCGACTAAGTAGAAAGATAGGGATTAACGGATCAAAATCCGGTTTGCTACGGAAATAAACGGAATAAAAATTCCGGATATTACAATGTGATCCCCACCGGGGAAGAAATCATCGTCATCAAGCTGGAACCAATCGTTTTGCCACCAGCCGTCCAAGTCAAAAGTCAGCCGGAACTTATCAAAATCAATAGTTATGTGTTGGAGGTCATGCCTAAAACCGAGCCAAACCTATTGAAATCAAACCGAAAAAGGTTGCTCCGAGCATGCCCAATGCAAGCCAATTTTCACTCTCTCCGGCTAAGCTGTCAGGTTTGTGCACTCTCAGTAAATCGCCTATAACTGAGGAAATACTTGGAATTAAAATACCCATGAGTTCTACTTTGAAAGGTATTTTCAATATCTACAACTGTCTAGTTTACTTAAAGTCTAGATTCCAAGAGGAAGAGGGTGAAAACGACCCTACATTGTAGCAAGTACGGTACTTGTACGGATTGTTGGACAAGATCATGCATGGAGGCATGAAAGATGGTTATACAAAACTTATGCACGTCCCACCCATACATATTTCATGCAGCATACCATGCTCATATTATTCATATATTATGCATGAATATATGTATTAATCATGTGAAGGTCAACATGTCAACATTCAATCAAACATTGAAGGCATCTTCAAACACATACATTGAATGGAGGCCAAGTTAGTTCAATGGTCTTCTTCTCCTTCAATATATGGACGTCCAAGACTTGATTAGACCATCCTTGATGTGTTGTCCAAGTGAAGAGAATAGGATCCAAGAGTCATCTTTGAATAAAGGTCAAATGTGGCCATTTATGTGATTGAATTTCCTAGAAAAACTCTTGAATTTCTTGCATTTCCTTTTGATAAATCTTTGATATTTCTAGCACTTAATTAGGGAGTTTCTAGGCTGAGTTTTGTGGCTATTTAAATCCTTGTATCTTCCCATTGTAAGGAAGTCAAGTTAAATGAAGTAAGTTAGTCTTTGTGCTTTCAAAGTTGTTGTTTGCTTTAAAACAAAACCCGAATTCTAGGTGAGATGCTTGGTTTTAAAACATCTAGGTGAGATGCTTAGGTGGTTCAAAGTTGAGAGGCCGAGGAACGAAGGTTCGAACCCCAAAGTGAGATTCCGAGGGTAGTTCGTTCGAGTTGAGGGATTCCCAAAGTGAGAGGCCGAGGGAATTTGCTCTTCATATCCAAAAACACAAAATCCAAAAAACAAGTAGTTCCATTTCACCGATTCCAATCCGAGTGTGAACTTGTGCCGGTGGATCCTCGTGTTCGAATCGAGTTCGATCACATCAAGTGGTATCAGAGCCCAACGGTGTGAGTTCCTCAAGCTTTCGGGGATGACGATCATCAACAACAATGCAAACGGTGGTAATCGAATCAACCAACGTTTGGTTAGGATTGAAGCCCAACTAGTTGAGATATTGAGAAGGTTTCCTCTCCTTCCCTTGAACCCTCATGACAAAATCCAAGGAGGTAGCAACCATGCAAACCGGAATGCACAAATCAACCACTGTCGAGAACGAAATGTTAATAGTCGTTCCCATGGGAACCTGGATTGTATTCAAGGGTCTCGACATGATGGCGGCGAAGTCGGGAGAAGTAGTTACCATGGTAATACATCCCACAATCACTTTGGCATGACGGATTCGAGGACGATTCCTTTTCAAGGGAAAGGGGATGATGTGATCCCCACCGGGGACGAAATCATCGTCATCAAGCTCGAACCAATCGTTTTGCCACCAGCCGTCCATGTCAAAAGTCAGCCGGAACTTATCAAAATCAATAGTTATTTGTTGGATGTCTTGCCTAAAACTGAGCCAAAACCTATTGAAATCAAACCGAAAAAGCTTGTTCCGAGCATGCCCAATGCAAAAGCCACTTTTCACTCTCTCCGGCTAAGTTGTCAGGTTTGCGCACTATCATTAAATTTCTTATAACTGAGGCAATACTTGGAATTAAAATACCCATGAGTACTACTATGAAAGGTATTTTCAATATCTACAACTTTCTAGTTTACTCAAAGTATAGATTCCAAGAGGAAGAGGGTGAAAATGACCCTACATTGCAGCAAGTACGGTACTTGTACGGATTGTTGGACAAGATCATGCATGGAGGCATGAAAGATGGTTATACAAAACATATGCACGTCCCACCTATACCTATTTCATGCAGCATACCATGCTCATATTGTTCATATATTAAGCATGAATTTATGTATTAATCATGTGAAGGTCAACATGTCAACATTCAATCAAACATTGAAGGCATCTTCAAACACATACATTGAATGGAGGCCAAGTTAGTTCAATGGTCTTCTTCTCCTTCAATATATTGACGTCCAAGACTTGATTAGACCATCCTTGATGTGTTGTCCAAGTGAAGAGAATAGGATCCAAGAGTCATCTTTGAATAAAGGCCAAATGTGGCCATTTATGTGATTGAATTTCCTAGAAAAACTCTTGAATTTCTTGCATTTCCTTTTGATAAATCTTTGATATTTCTAGCACTTAATTAGGGAGTTTCTAGGCTGAGTTTTGTGGCTATATAAAGCCTTGTATCCTCCCATTGTAAGGAAGTCAAGTTAAATGAAGTAAGTTAGCCTTTGTGCTTTCAAAGTTGTTGTTTGCTTTAAAACAAAACCCGAATTCTAGGTGAGATGCTTAGTTTTCAAACATCTAGGTGAGATGCTTAGGTGGTTCTGAGGCGAGAGGCCGAGGAACAAAGGTTGGAACCCCAAAGTGAGATTCTGAGGGTAGTTTGTTCGAGTTGAGGGATTCCCAAAGTGAGAGGCCGAGGGAATTTGCTCTTCATATCCAAAAACACAAAATCCAAAAAAAAGGAGTTCCATTTCACCGATTCCAATACGAGTGTGAACTTGTGCTGGTGGATCCTCGTGTTCGAATCGAGTTCGATCAAATCAATATGCCTTGTGCTCCAACTCAACGGGTAGATGTCAAGGCTTCCCATATACCAAATTGTAAGGGGTGGTACCTATGGGAGTCTTGAATGCAGTCCTATAAGCCCAAAGAGTATCGTCCAACTTCATGGATCAATCCTTCCTCATCCTAGGGACGGTCTTTTCCAGAATTGCTTTGATTTCTCTATTCGATATCTCAACCTTCTCACAAGTTTGAGGGTGATAAGGGGTTGCTACCTTGTGGGTTACCCCATACTTCGATAGAAGTGCTTTGAACTTCCGGTTGATGAAATGTGTCCCTCCGTCGCTGATGATGATGTGTGGTGTCCCAAAACGTGGAAAGATAGTCTGATTGAAGAACTTCACAACCACTATGGCATTATTAATGGGGAGGCGATAACTTCCACCCATCTAGAGACGTAATCAATAGCTAGGAGAATGTAGTGGTTCCCTGCGGATGATGGGAAAGGTCCCATGAAATCAACTCCCCATACATGAAAGATCTCAACCTCCTGAATGTTGTTGAGTGGCATCTCTTTCCTTCTAGACAAGTTCCCTGTTTTTTGGCATGCATCACAAGAAAAAACAAACGTTTGCACATCCTTAAATAATGTAGGCCAAAAGAAACCAGAACGTAATATGTTAGCGCACGTTTTGTGAGCGCTAGCATGTTCTCCACAAGGAAGCGAATGACAATGCCGTATGACACTAGCTACTTCATCCTCCGGAATGCATCGTCGAAGCATCCCATCCGGACCTCTCTTAAACAGTAGAGGTTCATTCCAGTAGTAATGGCGTACGTCCTTGAAGAACTTCTTCCTTTGAGCATACGTCAATCCGGGCGGTATTTCCTGACAAACAAGGTAATTGACAATGTCAGCGTACCAAGGCTCTTTACCATCAGAAACTTAGCGGAGCCAGTGCTCCACTAACTGTAAGTGACTCTCAGAAAACGAGTCAGAAAGTTTGTCATCCTCAGTTGACAACATCTCGCTTGATATCTCGGTAAGTGTCCGAGGTGGTTGACTGAAATGTTCTTCAGATAAGAACACCTCGCTTGATCCAGGAAGTGCCTCGGTCGAGGTATTGGAACTGGGACCGAAACCTAAATTTCTATTCTTCTCCTGGATTAGTTTCTCAATCTTAGCTCCTTCATCTGCTTCCAATGCTTTTAAGCTCCGTATATCTGCATCACAAGAGACATCCATACCTTCCTCCATTAAACTAAAACTAAGAACTCTTTCAAGAGGATCGTTAATAAGGATAGAGCTCACCAGTTCTCTTGATTCTTCCTCATCATAGATGTTGAAGATATCATCCTCCAGCAGCTCTCCCTTCATTGCAGCAAGCAATGCAAACTCCACATGGTCACCGCCGATGTTGAATTTCAACTTGGCGTTCTTACAATCAACATTGCAACCCGAAGTTGCTAGAAATGGTCTCCCGAAAATGATAGGAACAGGATAATCTGCGGGAATGTCAAGTACAACAAAGTCTATAGGTAAGTAGAAATTACCTAACTTGATGGGAACGTCTTCCAAAATGCCAACGGGACGGGTAATGGAGCGATCCGCGATGTATAGCGTCATCTTCACCGGCTTGGACTCTCCAAGTCCAACTTTCTCACATAGCTCTAGCGGAATGATACTCACGCTAGCTCCTAGATCACAAAATGCATCATAAGTTACATACCCAACTTGAATGGGAATGCAAAATGAACCGGAATCTCTTAATTTGGGTGGCATCTTCTCCTTCATGATTTGAATAAGCTCCGAAGACTTAGATGTCATCCTTACTTCCCAAAAATCTTCCAGCTTCCTCTTCTTTGATAGAATCTCTTTCAGAAACTTCCCATAGGCGGGCATCCCTAGAATAACATCAAGGAAATGGATGTTAATATGTAGTTTATTCATAAGGTCTAGAAACTTACCGAAATGCTTGTCTAGATGTGCCCTCGCCCTTGACTGAGGGAATGAAAGTGGTGTTTATAAGCAGGAGGTGGAACATAAACTTCATATTTATCTTTTGCTTTTTGGGGCTCCGCCTCGGTTGGCACCTCGACCGAAGTGTTCGTCTGGTCGTGGCTCGACCGAGGTACTTGATCTGTAGTTTTTAATCCACTTCGTGTTGTTATTGTCATAATCTGTCCCTTAGGGTTGCTCTCTGTCCTTGCTGCTGGGAGCTTCCCTGGATCTCTTGGCGCTTCATTTGCCTTGTTGAAGAATTGTTTCTCTAAGGCTTTTTGTGCCTTTGAAAATGAAGTCATCGATGTCTCCATAGCATTAAGCTTGATCAGAATTGCCTCCAGCGCAACATCCTTCTTTTCTAGCTGGGACGAACTCGATCCAGGTTCTTGGCTTCTCAATGGAGTAGAAGAAGAAGAGGGGACGTTAGAAGCATTATTAGCATGAGAATAAGGGTTACCGGGATTTTGTTTATTAGATCTCCAATTGTTGTTGTTGGAGTTTCTATTGTTGTTGTAATAGTTGTTCCGCGGCCCTTGATTGTTGTTTCTTCCTTGATATCCTCCATCTTGCTCCTTCTTCGTTTGAGCTACTAAAAGCTCCTTCAATGCTTTTACCTCATTGCTAAGCGAGGTGAGTTGGGATCCATTTGATGATGTGTCTTGGAAGCTAACTCTCCTTGCTCCATTTTCGGTTCCATGATGAGAGTACTTTTCCATGTGTAAAGCTTGCTTTTCAATGAAATCCCAAGCTTCATCTATCGGTATATCCATGAATGTGCCAGCTGAAAGTAGTTGGAGATTGAATTGAGTAGCTCCATCCAAACCCTTGAAATAAATTTCCAACAACTTGATCTTTGGAATCCCATCATGTGGACAATCCAATAGAAGATCCTTCAATCTTTCCCATGACTTGGACAAACTCTCATTGTCCTTCATAATAAAAGCATTGATCTTTCCCAGCAGTTCAACGGTCTTAGAGGGAGGGAAAACCTTAGTAAGAAACTCCGTCGTCATCTCTTCCCAAGTGTTGATTTTTCCGGCCGGAAGAGATTGATACCAAGCAAGCGTCTTGTCTTTCAAAGAGAAATAAAAAGACCTCAACTTGTAGTTGTTATTCTCCAGTCTTGATGCTCTCAAGGTCTCCATCAGAATCTCATAGTTTTGCAAATGCTGATGCGGGGACTCTCTCTCTCCAAACCTCCAAATTGACATTGTCGGATCATAGTTAGAACTTGCAGTCGAAGTTCATAATCATGCTCAACTGGATCACCTAGGTTGACTTCTGGGCGCATGACTTGCTGATTGGAGTCCATCCTCTGTCCTAGGATTTGTGGAACTCCAGCAAAAAGAACATCTAGGATAGGCATCCGAGGTGGTAAGTGTACCTCGGCCGGGGCAACATGAAATGGGTCTTGCATCGGTCGAGGATCTGGGATCGGTCGAGGCAGAAACTGGGCCCTTAGAGCGTCCATATCTGCTTCAATTCCTTCTGTTCTTACGCGAGTCTCGTCCTTCTCACGGTGCAGTTCTTCCTTACTGAGGCGTAGTTGTTCCAATGTCTCCTTCATTTCGGCTTTAAGATCGCGATTGTCTTGATTGGCAATCTTAGCTTCTTTCAATATTCTTTTGTAGGTCTTTTCTGGTTCAAGATCGTAGGGAACGATTTCCTTTCTAGCACAAGTTCTTCGCATAAACCTAAGAAAAGATCCTGAAAATACTCAAGTAGAGTAGTCAAAAGCAACAAGGGCAATATCCCCGAAAGACTACCGAAACCGGCTTGTTCTAGACCAAGTCCCCGGCAACGGCGCCAAAAACTTGTTCGCTCCAAAAGGTGTGTGAAGCTTTAAAATTTATAACCCAAGAAGTATGCTTGAATAATTTGCGAACCCGCAGTGTACAGATCAATTGTAATAAAATCAAGAATTCTTGGGGCCGAACACAGGGACTATGGTGAAACAAAGCACGGAATCAGGTTGTCAAATAACTAAGGACTATGAATTAAAGCAATCAAGATGATATAAAGTCAGATAAAGGGAATGCGGATTCTAGGGATTAAAGCATCTAGTTGTGGTTCTAACTCAAGATCTCAAAGGATAACGCGGACAAAGTTGAGGTTTGCAAAGGGAAGGTGTTTCTAAGGTGGAAATAGATCATCTGGTAAGTTTCAATACTCACTATCCCAAACAAAAGATCCTTTTACCGGGTAAGTCTCAAGGTACTAAGGAAAGGAACTATAATCTCAAACCATCACACCACCCTAGGGAATAGAATCAACCTTTACCGGGTAAGTCTCAGGCTAACTCACAAAGATGGGATTAAGGCACACTCAAACCCCAATAAAGGATGAAGAACCGGTAGGTGAAATAAACTAGTTAAAAGATACTCTAGAAGGGGGGGGGGGGGGGGGGGGAGGGGGTTGAATAGAGTATGGGAACTTTTCACCAACCAAATCTCAAGGCCTTGAAACTCCTTTCAAGGGCCTTGATGTTGATTTGTGCTCTTTGTGAAACTTTGATTTCAAGGGCTTTGAAACAACTTTCTAGGACCTTGACTTCGTGCTCCTGCAAAACAAAGTTAGTCTAAATAGCCTACTCTCCATCCCAGGGTATAGCCTTATGATCTAACTATCTATTATCAGCTTCAAAGAGTCCTAGATACAAACTAGAAGAAATCCTCTTCTTCTCTTACTCTAGCCAATGCTACGATCTAGCTACAACTCTCAACCTAGCTATAATAGCCTAGTTACTTCGTTGAGTAACACACACTCTAGTATAACACTATTTAGATCTTCCAATGGAGCTCTTGTGTTTTCTCTCTCTAAGGGGATAAAGCTTTTGCGTAAATGAGAGAAAGAAAAACAACGAATCAAATGAAGATGTTTCGGTTACTTGAAGACGTAAAGATGTTTTCTGTATATGCTTGTGTGACTTTTCTTCTTCAATTACCATCTTCATTTATACTCTTCTATGGAGAGGTCTTTTAGCCGTTGGAGAGATGACCGTTTGAAGATGAATCTTCTTCTCCATGAAGATCGCTTCTTGTTTCGAGATAAGGTAGACGTTGCAGATCTTCAACTCCTGAGAACATGTTGAATCCTTAGCTCCTTAATCTTCTCGTTTTTTGTTGAACCGAAAGAGAAGATATTTTGACGCCTTTTGATTTTAGAAATTTTTCTGAAAAGATTCTCTAATCTTCGGTTGTGATCTTCGGTTGAAAAGATCTTCCCTGAAATCTTTCTGTTGAGCAATTCGTTCTTGGAAAATCTTCTTTGCATTTGAATCCTTGTCGTGCATCTATATAAATCCAAGGCCTTTGAAATCGTCCCTTTGTATCACTCTCTTCCTTGTCTCCTTGAGTTATACTTCAAGGCCCTTGAAGTCCATATCAAGGCCCTTGACATTTGATAAGACCTGCAATGAATTCAAACTAACCAAGCATCTAGAGAGTGTAATCAATACATTGTTAGTGTATCCAACTACTACATTTGTGTTAAATCTTCCATCATCAACACCTATAAAACATTATAAACAAGGTGGAGTTTTCAATCCCCCCTTGATGGAAGACAACACAAATGTTTTATCGTACCTACATTTGTTAGTTTAGCAATGCATATGAAAATGCAAAATGCAGTATATCGAATGTTGGATCATTCATTTCTCCCCCTTTGTCTTTCAACAAGGGAGAAAAAATAGTCAAAGTACGGGAGTTTTAAACACGATTACAGACCCAAAACAGTATTTTCGCAAACTACATAAAAGATTTTCAGAAAACCAGTCAGCTCAATTCTCCTCATAGAACTTCCTCTTTCCTTTGGATGAAGATTTCTTACAGCGTCAATTATCCATTTCAGCTACCAAACATCTTCTCTTTTCTTCAGCTCTTCTCTGCTTAACTACTTCATACTCAACTGTTGGAAAAAACATTGGCTCAAAATGAGTTGAATACAGAATTGACTTATTCTGTACACGCCTTTTGCAATCCATCAGCACATTCTCAACTTTCTCTTGAGTATGTTGAGCTACATATTCAGGCACGGGCAAAATGCTTCCCATTGTAGTCAGTGTAAGAGCATTCATCAAATACATTTCATTGACTTTAGCATTTATGGTAGCTAGCAACTCGAAATTTGAATCCATTCTCCTCTTGGTGTCAAACTGAAAATCAGATAATTCACGACTGAGACAAACTATTTCTTTTTCAAAACCTTCTAACGTGATTTCTGAGTAGGAGAAGATTTAGCTTCTTCAGTTGGATTTTGAGTAGTTCCTTTTCCTTTTAAAGTCCATGTTCCTACAAGAGTTTTCTCAATCCCCAAATGTTCTAAGAAGTTCTCATCAATTGTTCCAGAAATAGACTATCTTTCCTCAGAAGATTTGTCAATTTTATAGTAATCAAAGATCTGAGGCAAAAAATTTCCGTAAGGCAGAGGAATAGGTCTCTTAGAATTGACAGAGTGTATCATATGGTTGAGAATCAGATTAGGCACATCTATGTCCAAATCATACATAAGCAAATGGATTAATTCCAGAGATTGATCAGTCAGTAGTTCTCTTGAGTTTGCACGAGTGACAACACATCGAACTAGTATAGTAAACACTATTTTAACCTCTAAGGTTAGAAATGTATGAGTAAGTTGACGTGAATTTGAATTCGGAACCAGAAATTTCTCCTTAGCAATGCGAACACTCTCTGATCTTGAAGGATGGTTGTATACAATATCTGTAGGAATTCCAAAAATCTCACTTAAAATAGAAGAAGTGAGTGAAATCGGAGTACCTTTAACTGAAGATTCAAGAGTGATACATCCTTCATCCCTTTTTGTGGTGAGATTAACATAGAATAGTCTCGTGAGTCGTGGAAAATCAAAATCTCCAAGGTTTAGAACCTTCCAGATAATTGAACTCTTTAGCTTGTCTATGCAGGGAATCTTAAGAGTGTCAAGAAAATCAGTGTCCACCAGATCACACATACAGAGCGGTCGATTGTGAAACCAATCAAGCCAAGATCCTTAAGCTTGAAAATTAATGAACCATGATGAGGGAAGACCAGTCGTCTGAGATGTATCCAAATCCTCAAAAGATTTTTCTTCTTTAGCAATTGAGGGACTCTGAACGAGTTTATTTTGGGAGGTTGAGGAGAAGATTTCTTGCTTATGGGTGCCATGAGGGAAGTTTGAGAGAGAAAACAAGGACATTTGAAATAGGGTTATTTGTGAAGGAATGAAAAAGATAGAAAAAGTAGGTCCTTTTTAACAGGGAAATAACAAGATCTTTGAGAAAATCAAGCTTTTGAACGACCAATAACACCAAATCTTTTTTCAAAATTTCAAACAAGACTTATACATTTTTTTTAAGAATTAAAATATCTAAAAGATATTAATCCTTAAAAGATCCGTAAAATTAATATACCCTTTGAAACATGTTTCAAGGTCCTTGAATTTCATTTCAAGGCCCTTCAAAACATTAATTGGGATGCATGTGTAGGGATAATCAAACTTGTTTACTCCCCCTACGTTAATGCTTCCTTGTTCAACATATCAAGCTCCAATCTAATAAAATTAAATTGTTCCTCAGGAAGAGGCTTGGTAAATATATCTGCAAGCTGCAAGTTAGTTCAGATAAAAGAGATCGAAACATCACCTTTCTCAACATGATCACGTATGAAGTGATGCCTTACATCAATATGCTTGGTCCTTGAATGCTGCATAGGATTTTTGGTTATTGAAATAGCACTAGTATTATCACATTTTATAGGAATACCTTTTAAGTCAAAGCCAAGGTCACGAAGTTGTTGAGCAATCCAAAGAATTTGTGCACAACAGGCTCCTCCAGCTATATATTCAGCTTCAGCTGTGGATAGGGCAACAGAGTTTTGCTTCTTGGAGTGCCAACTAATTAGGGATGACCCTAAGAATTGGCAACATCCAGAAGTACTTTTTCTATCGACCTTATAACCTGCAAAGTCTGCATCTGAATAGCCAACAAGATGAAACGAGCTTTGACGTGGGTACCATAACCCTAGATCCTTAGTGCCATTTAGATACCGAAAGATTCTTTTCACAGCTATCAAGTGTGGCTCTTTAGGATCAGCTTGAAATCTTGCACACATGCACACGCTAAACATAATGTCAGGACGACTAGTAGTTAGATACAACAATGAACTGATCATACCTCGATACACCTTTTGTAATACACTTTTGCCATTCTTGTCATGATCTAACGAAAGTGTTGAACTCATAGGAGTCTTTGCAACCTTAGATTGATCCATTTTGTACTTCTTAAGCAAGTCTTTAGTATACTTGCTTTGATTGAGAAAAATCCCTTTCTTTGCTTGTGTAACTTGAAGTCCAAGAAAGAAATTTAGCTCTCCCATTAAACTCATTTCAAATTCCCTGCACATAATATTTTAAAATTCCTTGCAAAGGGAATCATTAGTAGCACCGAATAATATATCATCAACATAGATTTGTACTACTAGAATGTCGTTGCCTCTAACTTTGATAAACAATGTTTTATCAATCAAACCTCTTTTGAATTTGTTTTCAAGAAGATATTTAGATAATCTTTCATACCAAGCTCGAGGAGCTTGCTTAAGACCATAGAGGGCTTTGTCTAGTTTAAAAACATGGTCTACGAATTCATCATTTTCAAAACCAAGAGGTTGAGCAACGTAGACTTCTTCTTCTAAGAAGCCGTTTAGAAAATCACATTTTACATCCATTTGAAAAATTTTTATGCTCATCTAAAAAATGCAAATGCAAGTAGCATACGTATGACTTCTAACCTGACAACTGGAGCAAAAGTCTCCTCATAATCAATACCTTCTTCTTGGTTATAGCCTTGTGCTACAAGTCGTGCTTTATTTCGTATGATTTTGCCACTTTCATCCAATTTGTTTCGAAAGACCCATTTCGTGCCAATAACTGATTGATGTTTTGGTCTTGAAGTAAGAGTCCATACCTTTTTCATCTCAAACTCATTCAATTCATTTTGCATGGCAATGATTCAATCAGGTTCTTGAAGAGCTTGAACGTAGTTCTTTGGCTCGACAAGCGATACAAAGGCGGAGAAGGCACATAGATTGTTCACTTTAGATCTAGTTTGAACTCTAGCATTTGGATATGAGATCACATTCTCTTGTGGATGATATGACGAGTGTTGAACTTTTCTTCTTTTGATAGATGGAGCAGATCCCGAAGGTTGAGCTTCATATGTTTGTCTAGATTCAGGTACCGTTTGTATATTACCTATTGATCCAATCTCAAGGCCTTGAAGTTGGGTTTCAAGCCCTTGAAGCGGAGTTTTGTTATCACAGTTTTCTGTTTCAAGGTCTCACTAGTACAAAGAGGGGATGTAGACCCCGGTTTTTTTGTACATGAGACCCCGGTTTTCAAAGCGTGGTTAACGGGAGCGAGGTAAACCTACTCGGACCCCGCTAATTGTCACCGAGGTAACAAATTTTCGGACCATGGTTATTTTAAATAACCGTGGTCCTAGTTCTTTTTTTTAAAAAAAAAAAAGCACATCGGACCACGGTTATTTTAAATAACCGTGGTCCCAGTTTTATTTTTTTTAAAAAAAAACACGTCGGACCACGGTTATTTTAAATATCCGTGGTCCCAGTTCTAAATTTTTTAAAAAAAAATACCACGGTTCTTTAAAGAACCGTGGCTGCAAGTGTAAAAAATAACAAATCAATGTTGCAAGTGTTGTCATATTGAATAATGAGAAATCGGTGATTGCTTAAAACCTTCTGTTTAGTTCATCATGTCCCAGTCCTACATTACAAAAGGTTGTAACAGTGAAGAACCTAAAAAATAACATTGATATCCTCTAAAGTCCTGCATTACAAGAAAGATGACACTTTGACACATACATATGGAACAAAGTAGATAGCCCCACTATGACCCCCATCAAACTGTCCAAAGTAGATAGCCCTAGGAGCGTCTGCGTCACAAAGAAAGCCGATGCAATGCCGCAACAAACCAAATACTAATGACATACAATAATAACTTCCAACACTATAACGCATTGAAGCTATATATTACCTGTCAAGACCGTTAGTAGGCTCATCTAGAAAGAGGAGGCGAAGGTGCATGAGGATCTCAAGAGTAATGCTAACACGACGCTTCTCACCGCCGCTGATTCCACGCAAATGCCAATTTCCGATGACAGTGTCGTCACAGTTCTGAAGGCCCATTTCCATGATGGTGCTCTCTTTCAATGCTCTCTTCTCTTCCCAGACCATCTTGTTTGGGAGTCGGAGTCTAGCTGAGTACGATATTGTTTCTCGAACCGTCAGAGTCCCGATCAAGTTGTCGTCTTGGGTCACATAAGCCTGTACATCATCTAATACTCTTTAGCTACTGCTTGTTACCAATCAAGCATTTTATCACTCATAACCCAACACAGGTACTTTCAATTAGCTAAATATGCTAGCAGACCACAAGTAGTTGAGATCAGTGAAAAGCTTCTAAAAGTGTTGTGGAACACACCCATAATTAATACTCCCTTCGATCATGTTATGGCGTTAAAAGACATAATCCATCAGCTAAGACCAGAACTTGTACCTTTGTAATGCGTTGTAATCTTTTCCTTTCATTGCAATGGCTATATCAGAAGAAGAATGAGACTGCAAAAAGCAACAATTCATCAGACATTGGCAATATAAAAGATGACAGCAGTGGATCAGGAGCTGCGTTATTTGAATATACTACATAGGAAGAACACCCAAATAGGGACTTCAAGTTTCCATCTCAAAGCTCCTTCCTCAACAAGGAAAGTGTTGAATGTGAACCACCTTTACTAGATCTCCTCTTTCGCTGCATGTAATCATTGGTTAAGGAAATCCAACTGAAGACATCATCATCAAAAAATGGTCACCATTATAATAAACAACATCTTCTTTCCCTCTAGATTGTACATGCTTGACAAGACAAATCCAAAATTTCATATAGGCATCTAAAGTAAAAAGCTACATAGATCTTATCAAATATGAAATTAAATGGCATATTCTTAACACAAAATTAACATGAGACGTTCTCATAGGAAGTCATGTTAAAAAATTGGACATATCCAGCTATTCTTAGCTGTAAATAAAAAAACTTATCAAACAAAATCTGAACATTGAGAAATCAACTGAGAAGGATATCTTAAAAACACTTCCATCTTGAAGAGTGATATGTGCAACCATGTCAACTTCACGGAAGGAAAAAAGTTTCAGTGACAAATAGTTAAGGCTGATACTAACAAGTTATTGATATGCAGCTTACCTTAGACATGCTGGGGTATCTCCATACTATGATATGGTTTTGCAAATATCCATGAGTGCTAACAAGTTCATTGACGTTTTTAGACCAGGCCAAATTGCAGACCTGAGTTCCAGAAAGTCATGTAGATGCCATTAGATAACAGTTCTTAAACTATAGTACTAACTAGTGTACAAGTCAAATAGTTAAGGCTGACACTAACAAGTCATTGATATGCAAGTCATTGATATGCAGCTTACCTTAGATATGCAGCTTACCTTGGATAATGAATTTTGACGATTTCCAAAGAAAGATACAAAGATCAATGTGAACAATTGCAATATATTGATAATATGCTTAAACTAGAAAGATTTTGAGAAAATTGAGGTAGTAAGGTACTTTTTGTTTATCAAATACTAACTAGGCCCCTCTATTTTTAGACTAAAATTTTAAATTAAAAAATAATTAATTAAAGGGTATAATGGGTAAATGTAAAATAAAAGCCATATAAATTGTAGGCTGCAATCTCGTTATACAAACCCTAATAACTAAAACAATATACGCTCCAGCCGGATCCTGTATCTCCTTGGTAGAACACCGGTCGTAGCAGACGACGGTTCGAGATCCCTTCAAAGTTCTGATCCACTTTTGAAGACCCCCTCATCCGTCGAAGCCTCGCGCAAGGTAATTCCAGTCTGGCGGCATTCACTGTCAGTCTCCGTATTTGACTGGGGTTTGCTCGGCGCAGATCCGTCGAGATATGTCGAGGCCGATCCCTCAAGATCCCTTCAAAATTAGATCCGTCGAAGGAGAATTACATGGCACGTTCAGGGGTCCATTTCCAAATCCCATCCCAACGGCATATCCGTCGAGATCCATTTGCAGTTAGATCGATCGAAGTCTCGCAGATCCACTGCTGAACCCTCGCAGATTCGTCCGATCCAATTTCAGTCTTCGTATTTGACTTGTGTTTGCTTGCGCCGCCCTTGTTCTCAACCTCTCTTGGTGGCTCATCTGCGCAATTCCCTTAACCGTCATTAGCGGTAGGTACAATATTTTATTTCCTAAAAATACGTTCTATTTGTTTTGAGAAAATATGAGGTGGAAGATTCTAATGGGCTGGGCTCATCTTTGGCAGTCCATATGGTTTTGTTTATACCACACAACAAACAAAAACAAAAAGTTTAATTAGAGAGATTAACAATCCAAACGTCATGTTATACTATTCGACCAAAATATTTAAATATTTTAAATTTGTCCTGGATAATTGCAAGAAATGATCCATATTTTTAAGTACAGGAAAGACCCAAAATCTTAGAAGTTCCCTAATTGTCCCGATTTATTGGGCTTGTGTAACTCGCCGGACTTGGCCAGACTTGTGTATGTGTAACTCAACCTTGTGTACGACGGACGATTGTTGAGCTTGTGTTACTCGCCGAACTTGGCCGGAATTGTGTAACTCAACCCCGTGTAAACGACGGACTTTTGGCTTGTGCATTGTGCATCGTGCAACTCAACCTCGCGACCTTGTGTATATATATGACGGACTTTTAGGTTTGGACTTGTACTTGTGTAACTCAATTGAGTTTGACCATTTTTGGAGTAATTACATATTTTTTCTCATACATTATATTGTGTAAATGACGGAATTGTGTAAATGACGAGATTGTGGAATTGCGCAACTCATTTGTTTTTGTGTAACTAAAACTTATGTAACCAATGATAAACAAAAGACCGAACTTGTGTAATGGAAAAATGACGAAATTGTATCGGCTAGACAAATACACAAGGACGCAATACATATATTTTGCTTAATATTGTGTAATTGGAAATTGTGTATTCACAGTGTAAGTGAAATTATGTATCAATATCGTGTAACGAAAAACTGTGTATTAATACTATGTATCGACTAGACAATACACAAGTTCAATTAGCCCAGCTGGTATAAGGGTGAGAGGGAGGGCCTGTTATCCAGAGTTCGATACTCACTAGCTGCAAAATATCTATTTTGGATTGGGCTTGGGCTTATGTAACTCGAGTAGGCCTACTGGGCCTTAACTGAACTTGGACTTTATTAAATGGATTGGGCTTGGACTCAATTAAAATTACCAATTAACCCTTTCAATTAATCTTTATTAATAAATAAGAGGGGCCTAGTTTATCTACAAGATAAAAAAAGTACCTACTTAATACTACATTAACAAAAAGTGCCTACTTAGCCATTTTACCCAAAGATTTTCACATCCTCGGCAGTTAATGAGTCAGAAGAGCACGTATTAAGTGAAATAGGATCCCCTGCATAGAGAAATATGAAGAGATTGACAATAGTACAATAGACTTTCTAAATGAGGTGAAACCTGGAGAGAATGATAGAGGAATAAATCCTAGACTAAGATGCCTACAAGGTCAGAGAAGGATAGCCGAGGAGACTGTTCCGAAGCATATCGAGCGCAAGACGCCTGCAAGTTCAGAGAAGCGAGCCAAACCAAACTAGTACTTAATATTATCAATCATCATGTAACAAAAACAAAAGTATCCAGGACGAATTTCTCTAGTAGGCATATAAACAAACACCTTGTATGCAACTATTGCATACAAGTTGAATGGCGATTGGAAAGAGAATAAAGTAGATCTTACTCTTGCTATTCTTCGGCCATGAGAAGAGGATCATCTTTCTTGATGATATCATACCAAGCGGCGGAAGATACTAGGACGGCCGGATGATATCATACCAGGCGGCCATGAGAAGAGAAGAAAGTGAGAGCAGATCGACTAGGACGGCCGGATGACGGGAAGCGCTTGGCGACTCACGGGAGCGCCTGGAGCGGGGCTGAGGTACGCCGGCATGGAGAGGGGCTGAGGTACGCCGGTCTGGAGTGGGGCTGAGGTACGCCGGCCTGGAGAGGGGCTGAGGAACGGCTTGGAGGAAGTGGTCGATTGAGGAGCACAACGCTACAGAGAGAAGAGAGAAGAGAGAGCAGGTCGATCTTCAATCGTTAGGCTAGGGTTTCAGTCAATTTCATATCAAAATGATGCGTTTTGAAAACTGTTTTTCTATGAAATACCACGGTTATTAATAACCGGGTTCCGAGAATGTTGTATCACCCCGGTTTTTAATGATAACCGTGGTATTGTGCAAAAAAATCAAAATTATAACCCGGTTATTTCAAATAACCGGGGTCCGAATTTTTTTTAAAAAAATTGACCGCGGTTATATGTATAACCGTGGTCCGAAAATACTCTTGATCACGGTTATTTTAAACCGCTCCAACGTAAGCGAGGTCTAGGTAGGGTCTTTGTACTAGTGTCTTGAAGGTGTGTTTCAAGGTCTTGGGGATTTTCTACGGTATCTCAAATCTTTTGCTGCATATTCTTTTCTCGATCTTTAGGATCTTCCTCTTCATCCGAATTATGATCTTCTCGTTTATTCAGATTTAGATCTGCAAAACATTCACTCAAAGTATCATCATTGCTTTCATCAAAAATAATATGAATGCTTTCTTCAACAATTTTGGTACGTTTATTATTGATAGCATGTATTATACTCTATATTTTGGGGCTGGTTTAGACGTTTTATCTTCATAAATCTGCATGTATGGATGTATATTCTTTGATTATATTGTTGTTTTGTCTACCTTTGCGGGAATCGAGGTCTACACCTAGTTTCATTGTAAATGTAGGTAAAATGGTACATTTTGGACTAAAATAGAGCTAAGGAGGCTAAGGAGTCATTGGAGCTACATTTTGGAGTTTAAAGAAGATCTAAGAAAGCTTGGAAATGATTAAGAAGATTTACTTTGGACCAGATTCGAGAGATTTCACATTCAGTTGAGAATCACCTCAGTCAGCTACAGTACCACCTCGACCGAGGGGATCTTGAGGAGCATCCCAACGGAGGTGAACACCTTGCCGCCGGCGAGATCTTTATTTTTGGCTGAGATCTTTTATTTTTGGAAGGAGGATATCTTATATTTTTGGCTGGATTTCTAGAAGGAAGATATTATATAGACTGATTTATTTTAAGAGATATGGATATATTTTATAGGAAATTATCTTTTTAAGATATTATTATCTTTGGAAGATAATTTTCCTATATAAAGGGTTGATTTTTTTACAATTCAACCATGTTGAGAGCATCCAACAATTGAGGGATATTTCTGGAGGTTTGAAAGAATACTTGAAGGAAGTATTGAAGGAGTAAAGTTCAAGGAAGGAAGAAATCATAGTTGGAGTTGGCTTTTGAAGGAGTTTGTAAGACTTTCTTAGATTTCTTTGGGTTTATTGTCTTTCCTGATTTGTGACTGAGGAACGCTTGTTTGTGATTGAATGATTCAGTTATTGAGACCTTTTCTTAAGTTTTTCTTGTTCGAATATTGATTCTTTTCCTATTAATTTGATTATTGTTATCATGATGATTGTTGGCTAAGTTTCTTATGCGATTCTAGGGTGATTGGCTGAAAGTTGTGGGGAAGAGGATGATAGAATGATCTTAATCCCAGCAGGACCCTGAAAGCTCGAGCCTTTACCTTAACCCTAGAACACCTCGCTCAGTCATAGAACATCTCGGCCGGGGTGGAACATAACTGAACGAGGTGACCTTTCTTGAACCTTGTCTGAGTTAAGTGTTTAAGTTCGCATATTGTTCAACCATACTTCTTGGGTTATAAAATTTAAAGCTTCACACACCTTTTGGAGCGAACAAGTTTTTGGCGCCGTTGCCGGGGACTTGGTCTAGACCAAGCCGGTTTCGGTTGTCTTTCGGGGCAATTGCCCTTGTATCTTTTGACAACTTTACTTGAGTGTTTTTGCAGGATCTTTCCTTAGGTGTATACGAAGAACTCGTGCTGGAAAGAAAATCATCCCTTACGATCCCGAACCAGAAAAGACTTACAAGAGAAGATTGAAAGAAGCTAAGATGGCCAATCAAGACGATTGCGATCTTGAAGCCGAATTGAAGGAGGCATTGGAACAGCTACGCCTATATAGAGAAGAACTGCAGCGCGAAAGAGACAAGACTCGCGCAAGAACAGAAGTGGTTGAAGTAGATATGGCCGCTCTAAGGGCCCAATTTCTACCTCGACCGATACCAGATCCTCGACCGAGGCAAGACCCAGTTCATGTTGCCCCGGCCGAGATACATCCACCTCAGATGCCTATCCGAGATGTTATTTTTATTGGAGTTCCACAAAACCTAGGACAGAGGATGGACCCCAACCAGCAAGTCAGGCGTCCAGGAGTCAATCTAGGTGATTCAGCTGAGCATGATTATGAACTTCTATCGCAAGTTCTAACCATGATCAAACAATGTCAATTTCGAGGTTTAGAGAGCGAGTCTCCGCATCAGCATTTACAAAACTATGAGATTCTTATGGAGACTTTGAGACCTTCAAGACTGGAGAACAACAACTACAAGTTGAGGCCTTTCTATTTCTCTTTGAAGGACAAGGCGCTTGCTTGGTATCAATCTCTTCCGTCCGGAAAAATCAATACTTGGGAAGAGATAAAGACGGAGTTTCTAACTAAATTCTTTCCTCCCTCTAAGACCGCTGAAATGAGAGGAAATATCAATGCTTTTATTATGAAGGACAAGGAGAGTTTGTCCAAGTCATGGGAGAGATGCAAGGACATTCTATTGGATTGCCCACATCATGTGATTCTAAAGATCAAGTTGCTGGAAATCTATTTCAAAGGTTTGGATGGAGCGACTCAATTTAATCTCCAACTACTTTCAGCTGGCACATTCATGGATATGCCGATAGACGAAGCTTGGGATTTCATTGAAAAGCAAGCTTTGCATATGGAGAAGTACTCCCACCAAGGAACTTAGAATGGAGCAAGGAGAGTTAGATTCCAGGAAACATCATCAAATAGAGCTCAAATCACCTCACGTAGCAATGAGGTAAAGGCATTGGAGGAGCTTTTAGTAGCTCAAATGAAGAAGGAGCAAGATGGAGGATATCAAGAAAGAAACAACTATCAAGGGTTGCGGAACAACAATTACAACAACAATAGAAACTCCAACAGCAACAATTGGAGATCTAATCAACAAAATCCGGGTAACCATTATTCTCATGCTAATAATGCTTTTAACCCCTCCTCTTCTTCTTCTACTCCATTGAGAAGCCAGGATCCTGGATCGAGTCCGTCCCAGCCAGAGAACAAGGATTCAGTGTTGGAGGAAATTCTGATCAAGCTCAACGCTATGGAGACATCGATGACTTCATTTTCGAAGGCACAAAAATCCTTAGAACAACAATTCTTTAACAAGGCGAGTGAAGCGCCAAGAGATCCAGGGAAGCTCCCAGCAAGGACAGAGAGAAACCCTAAAGGCTAGACTATGGCCATAACGACACGAAGTGGACTGAAAACTGCAGATCCAGTACCTCAGTCGAGCCAAGACTAGAAGAACACTTCGGTCGAGGTGCCAACCGAGGTGGAGCCCCAGAAAGTGAAGGATAAATCTGAAGTTTATGTCCCACCTCCTGCTTATAAACCAACACTTCCATTCCCTCAGTCAAGGGCGAGAGCACATTTAGACAAGCATTTTGGTAAGTTTCTAGACCTAATGAATAAACCACACATTAACATCCCTTTCCTTGATGCCATTCTAGGGATGCCTGCCTATGGGAAGTTTCTGAAGGAGATTCTATCAAGAAAGAGGAAGCTTGAAGATTTTGGAGAAGTGAGGATGACATCTAAGTCCTCGGAGCTCATTCAAATCATTAAGGAGAAGATGCCACCCAAATTGAGAGATTCCGGTTCATTTTGCATTCCCATTCAAGTTGGGGATGTCACTTATGAAGCGTTGTGTGATCTAGGAGCTAGCGTGAGTATTATCCAGCTGGAGCTATGTGAGAGAATCGGACTTGGAGACCATTTCTAGCAACTTCGGGTTGCAATGTTGATTGTAAGAACGCCAAGTTGAAATTCAACATTGGCGGAGATCAAGTGGAGTTTGCATTGCTTGCTGCAATGAAGAGAGATCCGCTGGAGTATGACATCTTCAACATCTATGATGACGAAGAATCAAGAGAATTGCGGAGCTCTATCCTTATTAATGACCCCCTTGAAAGAGTTTCTAGTTTTAGTTTAATGGAGGAAGGTATAGATGTTTCTTGTGATGCAGATATACGGAGCTTAAGAGCATTGGAAGCAAATCCAGGAGCTAAGATTGAGAAACTAATCAAGGAAAAGAAGAGCAATTTAGGTTTCGGTCCCAGTTCTAGTACCTCGACTGAGGCACTTCCTGGACCAAGCGAGGTGT
The DNA here is from genome assembly GCA_033239045.1 of Fagopyrum esculentum. Lineage (NCBI taxonomy): Eukaryota > Viridiplantae > Streptophyta > Magnoliopsida > Caryophyllales > Polygonaceae > Fagopyrum > Fagopyrum esculentum. The sequence goes on along the minus strand of BSUD01000008.1, from coordinate 93,781,242 downwards.
TCTTATCTGAAGAACATCTCTGTCACCCACCTCGGACACTGACCGAGACAGCAAGCGAGATGTTGTCAACTGAGGACAACAAACTTCGTGATTCTATTTCTGAGAATCATTTACAGTTGGTGGAGCACTAGCTCCGCCAAATGTCTGATGGTAAAGAGTCTTGGTATGCTGATATTGTCACTTACCTTGTTTGCCAGGAAATACCACCCGGATTAACGTACGCTCAAAGGAAGAAGTTCTTCAAGGATGTACGCCATTACTACTAGAATGAACCTCTAATGTTTAAGAGAGGTCCGGATGGGATGCTTCGACGATGCATTTCAGAGGATGAAGTTGCTAGTGTGATACGGCATTGCCACTCGCTTCCTTGTGGAGGACATGCTAGCGCTCACAAGACATATGCTAAGGTATTACGTTCTGGTTTCTTTTGGCCTACATTATTTAACGATGTGCAAACATTTGTTGTTTCTTCTGATGCATGCCAAAGAACAGGGAAATTGTCTAGAAAGAACGAGATGCCACTCAACAATATTCAGGTGGTTGAGATTTTTTATGCATGGGGAGTTGATTTCATGAGACCGTTCCCATCACCCGCAGGGAACCTCTACATTCTCCTAGCTGTTGATTACGTCTCTAGATGGGTGGAAGTCATTGCCTCCCCCACTAATAACGCCATGGTGGTTGTGAAGTTCTTCAATCGGACTATCTTTCCACGTTTTGGGACACCACGCATCATCATCAGCGATGGAGGGACACATTTCATCAACCGGAAGATCAAGGCACTTCTATCAAAGTATGGGGTAACCCACAAGGTAGCAACCTCTTATCACCCTCAAACTAGTGGGCAGGTCGAGATCTCGAATAGAGAAATCAAGGTAATTTTTTAAAAGACCGTCTCTAGGATGAGGAAGGATTGGTCCATGAAGTTGGATGACGCTCTTTGGGCTTACAGGACCGCATTCAAGACTCCCATTGGTACCACCCCTTACAATTTGGTATATGGGAAGTCTTGTCATCTACCCGTTGAGTGGAGCACAAGGCATTGGGCAATCAAGTGGTTGAATTTCGACATCAAGGATGTCGGAGAGAAGAGATTATTAGACATCAATGAGCTGGAGGAGTTGTGCTTAAACGCTTATGAGAATACCAAGATCTACAAGGAAAGAACAAAGAGATGGCATGACAAGCATATCTTTCCAAAGGAGTTCAAAGAAGGAGATCTAGTTCTACTCTTCAACTCGCGCCTCCGCCTCTTTCCAGGTAAGTTAAAATCTAGATGGACAAGACCTTACGTTGAAAATGTTTTTCCCTATGGTGGTGTAACACCCCGAATCCTAGAGGATTCGAAATGCTGCGAGTTGGGGCCTCACAATGGGTCCCGGCCCTTAGCCTGGCAACAACTTCATCGGACCTTACAACACGGCACAAATAAAAAAGGCAAAACATAAAGTTTTATATCATGAGCGAAAGGAAAACTACAACTCTGAAAATACTACAGCCAAATCTCAAAACCAAAATACCAACATCAGTCTCAACAGTCATTAAATAAAATATAATAGTCCCATCCTATAATGCACGGAACCCCGGCTGGCCACTACCGCCGGATCACTCGATCGCCTCCCTAACCTGCAAGGCATCTACAAGCGGTATAAAACCGTTAGCTAACAATCTATGCATAAGTATAAAGGTAAAAACACAAACACACAACATACACAATCAGCATGCAACACTCATTCCTTTTATTATCTTTAATTATGTGATACGTCGTTACTAATGATACTTATTTTTTGACACGAGGGATTCCCAAACCTCGCCCCTGCCCCGTTTACCAACGCGGAATGGTACTAATGCATATGACCGTCTACCTGACTGGGTTGGTCGCAGGGAACCTCCTAGACTCTCGCAAGAGCTAGGCAGATGATGTCACGACCCGTTATCATGCACTTGGGTCAATTACACAATATACTAAAGTCGGCCTATTCCGGTTTCGTTATTTATCTTAACTAACAAAAACCACTCATACACATCACACACATGCAAGAAGGCAGCTAATTAAGTCCGTGGACTTACCAGAATCAAATCTCGACTCTCTCTTAACACCACTCAATCAGTAACTGCAGAAACTCAGTTGCCTGTCAAAGGAGGCACGTGGGTCAATACATTTCCCTAGATACTTAGAAGTCTAAAACTCCTAAGATGTAAGATCCTATTTGCAGAAGTTATTACAGTGCTTATTTAAGGTAACATGACTATTTTATCCTTGGTCCCGAGACTTCCAAAAACTCGTAATACGTACTTAAAATTCTTACTTGAGGCTAATTAACCATATTCTACTCCCTAGGGTGATTTTAGGTAAAAACTGGAGAAACTACCCACTTTCTATTTCTCGAAAAGTCACTAAGGTCCAACTACAGCTTCAAATATGAAATTAAAATAAACTTATAAAAATTCTAAAATAAATCTCTAAATCATCTATGATATCTAATCTACTCATAGGAGCAAGAATTTCCTAAAACTGTTTAACTATCACTTTTACAAAAATCTCTAAAGTTGACTCTAAAACTAGAAATTTTATACTTGGCATTTTTTTTGGATTATTTCCTAAACAGCCTAACTGGTCCACTTTGCACCTTCACAGATCTACATATAACCGTTGGGTAAGTCCTAAATTTTAATACCCTACAGTATGCATATCACTCTATAACATACTAAAAATTGAACGGTGGATTCTATCTCTAAGGCATCGAAATTTATGCTCAAACTAGACTGCTCAGCATTGTTTCTAGAATAACAAAAATTAAGCATACAACATGGGATCTCATTTGCGATTGTCACACCTGGTTAGTTCGTTTCTGGAGTCTCCTACACACCTCAGGTTTGAGCCTTTGCAGCCTCTACTTCCCCCAACAATTCGGTTAGCACAACTCTTCCCTTCGAGTCCTATTGAATCGATACACACATAAAATCATAGTTCAACCCTACAATTACATCTACACAAAAAAGCTCTCCAAGGTGGCTACACTTACTTTTTTAAGTAGGCCTCGATGTTGTTTCAGGACGGACTGGTGTACCTCGCAGCACTGAGACTCCTACTGTGGCGTGATCCAGGGCGTAAGGAGGGAAACAACAAGGATTAGGGTCAAATTCTTCTGCATATATAAACAGAAGAAAGATAGATGGCGAGCTTACATGTGTGTCGTCTCCTGGAGCCAGCTAACCAGCCAAGTACGGTTCAGCTTCTATCTTCTGAGTGTACACAGATGGAGCCCTAAACGCAGCTTGACACACGAGGGAGACTATGTTGTTTTTTGTGTGAAGAGTTGCTTAAATGGTTACTGTGTGAGAGTTGCTTGAACGGCTGTTGTGTGAAGATACAGCTTCAGATGGCTTTTCTGTACGCAGGAGGTAGAAGGGAAACGTGCAGGCTAAATTTAAGGAACCGTTACAGAAACTCAGCACCTGTTACGTGTGAAGAAAGGGGAGAAGAAGGGTAGGCTGATACCTTCTTCCTGGGCTGAACGTGTAGCTGGCCATCACACAAGCAAGGCAAACTGGGCTGGAGAGGAGTTGTACGGCCTGCATGAAGGGGTTGCTACTGGTCTCGTAACCCAGGCTCTCCTGGGCTACGGCTGGGCAAGGGTGTGGGTTGGCGCTGGCTGGGCTCGAAGTGCTGCTGGGCCTGTGCACCTGCGCACATGCGAGGACAAGCTGGGCTGAAGCAGTGGCAAGCAAACTGCTTTGAAACTAAGTAGGAAGAGTGGGCTGAAAGAGTGGATAAGGTTGTCCTGGCTTTGTCACAACCTTGTCAAAACGTGTCATGGCCTTGTCATGGTCTCGTCTCACCCTTGTCTTGATCTCGTTTAAAGTCGTTGTTAAGAATTAATTATAAGAATTAGGGTTTGATATAATTCTATCATTTTATGTGAATTAAATTCTACATAAAATGATAAATAATTATAAGAATTAGGGTTTGATATAATTCTATCATTTTATGTGAATTAAATTCTACATAAAATGATAAATAATTATAAGAATTAGGGTTTGATATAATTCTATCATTTTATGTGAATTAAATTCTACATAAAATGATAAAACTTGTGAAGAAAGAAATACTAGATAGAATGGGAAACCGTCAACGGCTCGAAGTCTGGTTTGATTTGGAATTAAATTGAATAAAAATTCCGGATATTACATCAGTACCCCCTTAAAATAAGTTTCGTCCCGAAACTTAGGACAAGGTACTTAATTAAACGACTTCCATATATAAACTGGTATATCCTATTCTCACTAAATTTTAATTTCGTTTTCTAAACTCCTCTAACTTTATCAAAGCGTAATAAAAAAAACGGTCGTTACATCAAATCCCCTCAAAATAAGTTTTGTCCCGAAACTTAGGGGCAGTTCCCGAGATCATAAAACGTAAGCAAGCCCTATGACTAACAAGTTACTACATCAAGGCCACCTATGGTTCACAAAGAAGCACATCAAACATATCACACATACAATCACTGAAAGTAACCAAACAAGGATGTAGAACTACCTGACGGTCCTATAGACGTCTCTAGATCCGCATAAAACTCGAGATAGTTCCGCCGGATACTATCCTCCGTCTCCCAAGTGGCCTCATCGATCCCTCATCTCGACCACTGCACTCTCATCATGGGTATTAACTTCGATCGAAGGCGTCTCGTACCTCTCTCCAAGACTGCTATCGGGTGCTCTACAAATGTATGATCCGGCTAGACCACTAGGTCGTCATGGCTCACTATGTGTCTCGGGTCATGCACATACTCTCTCAACTGAGACACATGGAAAACTGGATGGACTCCTTCCAATCGGGGTGGCAATGCCAATCTATAGGCCACCTCTCCTATCCGCTCAAGGATCTCAAAGGGCCCGACATATCGGGGACTCAACTTCCCCTTGATGCCGAAATGTCGAACACCCCTCGTCGGTGACACCCTCAACCATACCTGGGCTCCAACCCTAAACTCCAGAGGCATGTGCCTCTTATCAGCATAAGACCTCTGACGGCTCTGTGCGGCCAACATCCGCTCTCAGATCATTGCTACCCGAGCCATCTCATCCTGCACCTGCTCGGGCGCCACACAACTCATCTTCCCAGGCTCGTCCCAACGCAAAGGTGTACGACACGTCCGTCCATATAGTGCCTCATAAGGAGCCATCCCAATAGTCGCATGCCAACTATTGTTATAAGAGAACTCCACCAAAGGAAGATAGTCGGGCCATACCTGACCCCAATCAAGCACACATGCTCTCAACATGTAGTCAAGGGTCTGAATAGTCCTCTCAGACTATCCGTCCATGTGAGGATGGTATGCCGTGGTGAACAGTAAGCTCGTGCCTAAGGCGGCGTGTACCTGCTGCCTGAACCTCGAGGTAAAATGCCCATCCCTATCTGAAATGATCGTCCTCGGCACTCTATGGAACCTCACAATCTGTTGGGTAAACTCCTCGGCTAAACGAGACACCGGCCACATTTCCTTAATAGGAATGAATCGTGCCGTCTTCGTCAACCGATCCACTACAACTCATATCGCATCAAATCCTCTACTCAACCTCAAGCCGGTAACGAAGTCCATGGAAATGTCCTCCCACTTCCATTGTGGAACTGGAAGTGGTTGGAGCTCTCCTCCGGGCCTGTGGTGCTCGATCTTGACATGCTGACAGGTCGCACACTGGGCTACATATCTAGCCACGTCGGGCTTGAGCCCGCCCCACCAATAAGATCGTCGTATATCCTGATACATCTTACTCGCGCCGGGGTGGACGGAGTAAGGTGTAGAATGGGCCTCCTGCAGCATACGCTGCCTCAACTCTTTGTCAGAGGGTACACATATGCGCTCCTAGCGCCTCAAAATCCCATCTTCACCCACCATAAATTGTGGTGCCTCCCCTCTGGACATCCTATATCTGATCCTCGTTAGTGCTGGACAACCCCCATGTTTCTGCCGGATCTCTTCCGTCAGATCCGGTGAAACCTCTAACGCTGACAAATGACCGTCAATATCTGGAAACCGGACATCTACCTCCAACCAAATCAAACAAATCAAATCTCTCTGCAACTGGGTCTGAACAGTTAATCTAGCTATCGCAGCCTCGCGAGGTGTCCTCCTACTAAGGGCATTGGCGACCACATTCGCCTTCCCCGGATGATAAAGGATCTCTAAGTCAAAATCCTTAATCAGCTCTAGCCATCTCCTCTAGCGGTTATTCAACTCCCGCTGAGTGAATATGTACTTCAGACACTTGTGGTCTGTGAAGATCTGACACGTGGCCCTGTAGAGGTAATGACGCCAGATCTTCAAGGCATGAATGACTGAAGCTAGCTCAAGGTCGTGAGTAGGGTAATTCTCCTCATATATCTTCAGCTGTCGAGACGCGTACGCAATGACCCTACCCCTCTACATCAGGACGCATCCCAAGCCTAGCTTGGATGCATCACTGTAAACGACGAAGTCCTCAACGCCCTCTTGTTGTGCTAACACGGGAGCGGAAGTCAATCTCTCCTTCAGCTCCACAAAACTCCGCTGACAGGGCTCGGTCCATGCAAATCTGATGGACTTCCTTAACAAGGAAGTGAGTGGCCTGGCAATCACAAAAAAATCCTTTACGAACCTGTGGTAGTATCCGGCCAGGCCTAGAAAACTGCGTACCTCCTTGACCGTCTTAGGGGGCGGCCATGATGCAACTAATTCTATCTTTTCCGGGTCCACCTTGACTCCCTCGATGGAGACAATGTGGCCAAGGAAGGCAACCTATGGCATCCAAAACTCACACTTAGAGAGCTTAGCATAAAGCTCTATATCCTGTAAAACCCACAACACCGTCCTTAGGTGTCCCGCGTGCTCCTCCCTACTACGGGAGTATACCAAGATGTCGTCGATGAAAACTACCACAAACTGATCTAAGAAGTCAATGAAGATGCCATTCATCAACTCCATGAAGATAGCAGGAGCATTGGTGAGCCAGAAAGGCATCACCACGAACTCATAATGACCGTATCTAGTCTGAAATGCCGTCTTCGGTATGTCCTCCTCCCGTACTCTCAGCTGATGATATCCTGACCTCAAGTCAATACGTGAAAACACCGTAGCTCCCTGTAGCTGATCCAACAAGTCATCAATACGCGGCAACGGGTACTTGTTCTTGACGGTGACTTTGTTCAACTCTCGATAGTCGATACAAAGCCTCATGCATCCATCCTTCTTCCCGACGAAGAGGACTGGTGCACCCCAGGCAGACACACTGGGTCAGATGAATCCCCTCTCTGCCAAATCCTCGAGTTGCTTCTTAAGCTCAAGCATCTCGACTGGTGCCATGCGGTATGGAGCCTTGGAGATCAGCCTCATGTCGGGCTCCAACTCAATCCCAAAATCTACGCTCCTCTGTGGTGGTAAGCGAGACGGCTCACCAAAGACATCCTTGAACTCATAAGCTACCGGGTCTTTACTAAAGATGAACTCGTCTCCTCCTTTATGGCGTAACACCAGAAGGCCTCGCATCCCTGACCTATGAGCTTTGCGGCTCGGACCGCACTAATGATTGTCCCGATCTTTCCGAGGTCCCACCCTCGAAAGACCTCCTCCTGCCCAGACTCCGTAGTGACCGTCACTATCCTCATACTGACGTCTAGAACCGCTCTATGGCGGTCCATCCAATCCATCCCAAGTATGACCTCTTCATGCACTAAGTGCATGACGTGGAAGTCGGCTAACCAGTCACGACCTCCCAAGCGGATAGGACAACCGTGGATCTCCCGAGTACCGCGAACCCTACTCCCATCGGGTAACCTTATAAGGAAAGGTTCCACATCTACTGTATCTAAGGTCAACCAACTAATGTAATCATCAGATATGAAAGAGTGCGTCGCACCCGTATCAAAAAGTACTCGGACAGGAAAGCCATGAATCGTGATAGTACCTGTGGCTGCGGGCGCTGCTGGCTCTACGACGCTCCTCAACTCAAAGACTCGAGCCTGAGTACCCCTAGTCTCTGAAGTGCCTCCATCACCCCCTCTACCTCTACCTGGAATCTGAGTAGAACCCTGTGAATATGCCTGACCAAAAGCTCGCTGCTGCTGACCCCGAGCCTGATACTAAGACAGCCTCTGTCCTCCTCCTGAGGTACCAGCAGGTGAGGACCCCTGTTGTGATGTTACCTTGCCCTATCGGTAGAAGGTAGCTCTGTGGCCCAGCTGGCCGCAAGTAAAACATGTAACTGGTGGCCTCCTACACTCCGGCTTAATGTGTCCCTGTTCCCCACAGTTGTAGCATTGACGTACTCTAGACCCTGTCGGCGGTACCACCTGGTAAATAGAACGGCCCTGGGACTGACCACGCCTATGACCTGAACCTCCTACTCTAGTGCTGACTTGTCCGGTCCTCTATCTCTTGTCTGATCCTCCAGACTGCATAGCTCTCATGTGACCCATTCGGTCCCTCTCATACGCTGAAGCCCGGTCCTGGTAATCGGCTAAGGAATCACAGCGGAACCCCGCTAGATAGGAGCGGGTAGTCTCCCTCAGTCTCCGGGAGAACAGATACACGTGCTGGTCCACAAGCGGTGCAGCAGGACCCAACAGTGACAGCGCATCCCTGAACCTCCTAATGGCCTCAGCTATCGGAACATCCTCAAAACCTGCCTCCAAGAAGTCCTGCACTCGGTCCCTTCTGAACGAGGTAGGACAAAAAGTCTCTCTCATGAGACTCAACAACTACTCAAATCGGGACACTCCGCCCCGCACTGTCCTCCACCAGTACTGTGTCTGGTCCCTAAACAAGGTCTGAACCAGCTCCACCTTACGACTCTCAAGGCAGTGAATCGCCTCTAGCGCGGACTCCACATGACTAATTCAATGCTCCACCTCAAGTCCAACGTTCATGTCAAATGTTGGAACTCGCTGATGGTTGAAAGTCTTCAACCATTCATCTGGCCTTGGTACCCTCAACTTGTCTCTCACTCGGTCATCCTCGATAGCCCTCACTAGTGCAGCTACCACCGGTGGAACTACCCTCTGAGTCACCCTCTGAGCGACCTCTACTGACCTAGCTGGCACTGGCGGTGCTGGAGGTGGTGCTCCGGCCCTGTATGCCTCTTGCACCTGCTAGACATAAGCTCGATACTCCGATGCTCCAATCGATACACGGCCAGAATCAGTAGGCCCTGCACTCCGTACTCCGGACCTAGCCGTGGTCCCATCCCTAACCTCTGGAACAATACTCTCAGCCACCTCCTCAACACGTACATCCGCAGCTGGCGGATCTACAACGAAACACGTCCCCGACCTCGGCCCCTCTGAGGCATACCCACACGTCCCTGTCTCTAAGCTCCTAGAGGAAGGGGAGGTCGGCCTTCTTCTCATCCAACGTAAGTTGTCGCTCTCGTGAATGTCATCTAGTGGAGACGTGATCAATATAAGACTACTTTAGTTCCTAGTAAGGACATAACTATCTTATTACTCTAGATCACTTCTGAAGGTCACAACGTAACTAAAATTACAAGTTATAACATAAGTCCAATAAACTATGCTATCGAGTTCTGCAGAGGTAGTGGCGTTTCGTGCATTCTATCCCACTTTCTATTTCTCAAAAAGTCACTAAGGTCCAATTACAGCTTCAAATATGAAATTAAAATAAAATTATAAAAATTCTAAAATAAATCTCTAAATTATCTATGATATCTAATCTACTCATAGGAGCATGAATTTCTTAAAACTGTTTAACTATCACTTCTACAAAAATCTCTAAAGTTGACTCCAAAACTAGAAATTCTATACTTCGCATTTTTTGGAATATTTCCCAAACAGCCTAACTGGTCCACTTTGCACCTTCACAGATCTACATCTAACCGTTGGGTAAGTCCTAAATTTTAATACCCTACAGTATACATATCACTCTATAACATACTAAAAATTGAACGGTGGATTCTATCTCTAAGGCATCGAAATTTATGCTCAAACTTGACTGCTCAACATAGTTTCTGGAATAACAAAAATCCAGGAAACAGCCTGGGATCTCATTTGCGATTGTCACACCTGGTTAGTTCGTTTCTGGAGTCTCCTACACACCTCAGGTTTGAGCCTTTGCAGCCTCTACTTCCCCCAACAATTCGGTGAGAACAACTCTTCCCTTCGAGTCCTATTGAATCGATACACACATAAAATCATAGTTCAGCCATACAATTACATCTACACAAAAAGGCTCTCCAAGGTGGCTACACTTACTGTTTTAAGTAAGCCCCAATGCTGTTTCAGGACGGACTGGTGTACCTCGCAACACTGAGAATTCTACTGTGGCGTGATCCAGGGCGTAGGGAGGGAAACAGCAAGGATTAGGGTCAAATTCTTCTGCATATATAAACAGAAGAAAGAGAGATGGGGAGCTTACTTGTGTGTCGTCTCCTGGAGCCGGCTGACCAGCAAAGTACGGTTCAGCTTCTATCTTTTGAGTGTACACAAATGGAGCCCTAAACCCAGCTTGACACACGAGGGAGACTATGTTATTTGTTGTGTGAAGAGTTGCTTGAACGCTTGCTGCGTGAGAGTTGCTTGAACGGCTATTGTGTGAAGATACAACTTCAGATGGCTTTTTTGTATGCAGGAGGTAGAAGGGGAACGTGCAGGCTGAATTTAAGGAACCATTACAGAAACTCAGCAGCTGTTACGTGTGAAGAAAGGGGAGAGGAAGGGCCGGCTGATACCTTCTTCCTAGGCTGAACGTGTAGCTGGCCATCACACAAGCAAGGCAAATTAGGCTGAACGTGTATACGGCCTGCATGAAGGAGCTGCTACTGGGCTCGTAAACCAGGCTCTATAAGGCTACGGCTGGGCAAGGGTGTGGGCTGTCGCTGGCTGGGCTCGAAATGTTGTTGGGCCTGTGCATCTGCGCACCTGCGAGGACAAGCTGGGCTGAAGCAGTGGCAAGAAAACTGGGCTGAAATAAAGTAGGAAGAGTGGGCTGGAAGAGTGGATGAGGTTGTCCTGGCTTTGTCACAACCTTGTCAAAACGTGTCATGGCCTTGTCATGGTCTCGTCTCACCCTTGTCATGATCTCGTCTCAGCCTTGTCATGATCTCGTCTAAAGTCGTCGTTAGGGTTTGATATAATTCTATCATTTTATGTGAATTAAATTCTACATAAAATGATAAATAATTATAAGAATTAGGGTTTGATATAATTCTATCATTTTATGTGAATTAAATTCTACATAAAATGATAAAATTTGTGAAGAAAGAAATACTAGATAGAATGGGAAACCGTCAACAGCTCGAAGTCCGATTTGATTAGGAATTAAATGGAATAAAAATTCCGGATATTACAGGTGCAGTTGAGATTTGGGGTGAAACAAGTGGAAACTTTAAGGTCAACAGTCATAGGCTGAAGAGGTACCGACCGGAAGTCCAGGATGAGGAGATTGCACCGCTATACCTTGTCTAAGAATGATGTACGGTCCAGCTAGCAACCTTAAATCAAGCGCTTCTTGGGAGGTAACCCAAGGTATTGCTTTCTTTTCCCCTTTTCTAGCTTAGTTTTAGATAGTTTGCTTTTCTTTGCTTTTGGCGTCCTCTAGACAGAAACCATGTACTTTCTAAGGAAGGATTACAACTCAGGAGCTACACTGGAAGGACAAGAGGTTCGAGAAATTGAGAAGACGGAGTTTGATTGAGACACATCTCGGTTGCTGTCACAACGCCTCGAACGAGATGTTCTTGGGGCAAACGAGGCGACTAGGTCTGACATCCTATCAGACACCTCGGTCCGGTCGGGACCACCTCGACCGAGGTGAAATCAAAATTAGAGAGGGTATAAAAGGCGAGACGGTTTTTCTCTCTCCCCATTTTCCCTCCCAACAGAGCACCTCGACCGCGGCAGCCTAATCTCTCAACTCCCCAAATCTTGCTCGTTTCTTGCGATTTTTGGTTCGATTACACCGGAGAAAGCAAGAGGATCGATTTTCAAGCATCAAACAGCGAGAAAAACACTCCAATTCTGCAAAATATGGGTATTTTGTCCAAAAACCCTAACTCTCTTTCCTTTACTCATTTAGTATAGATCTGGCTTTGGTTGCCATAGTTTCTTGCTGAAAAGGATATAAATACCCCATAGGAAGCAATTGGTAGTGATTTGGGGGAAAATAACTTGCAAATCAGAGAGTTTGATCGAACAGTCCTTCGCCTCGGTCCAGTCGGCTATGGCTCGGCCGAGGTGATTGTTAGAGCAACTGAGGTTCATCTGTCAAAATCATGAGCAGTAGATCCGATCGCCAGCTGGTCTTGAGAGATAGACCCAGTAGTTCCTCCCCTTCTTCTGCATCTCATCCCACTATACCGGTGATCCATGAGCGTCACCAAGCCGACTTTGATCGCATTTGCGGGCGTCCCATTATTGCCCCGTGTTTTTTGGATGTTGTTGCCTTCGAGTGCCTCCATGTGGCGAAGGATTTGAGGAAGATGATCTCCATGGTGGGACTGGAGGAGTTCATGGAGATCCGAGCGCTGGCCTACCTAGAGCCGACCATGGAGTTTGTGAGTTCTGTCACTCACGTCCCGGAACGCAACAGCATCAAGTATCGGTTGCTGAACCAAAACTACAAAGTGCCTATGGACCAGTTTAGGGAGGTTTTTGGTTTCTCTACCCCCACCATTACTAATTTTCCTTCCCGAGCCGTAGCTCGAGATTTCTAGGGCGAGATAGCCCATGTAGTGGAGCATAGTGATAGATGGAGACCTGGAGACTCCAGAGAGCGCATCACCTTCCACCTCGCCTTCCGCCTTGCTTATAGGATATTCAGTGAGACACTTCTAGCGCGTACTGAGACGCCCTAGAAGATCAGACAGGGGGAGTTGTTGAGTATGTTTTGTATGGTTACACAGGAGTGCTTGATTTTGGAGGCATGTTAGCTGAGGACTTGCATAGGATCAAGAGCAAGTCCGAGGGAGATATCTGTTGTGGAGACTTGGTAACCCATATTGCTACTGCCATGGGTCTAGATCTATCTGCGTGTACACTTGTCGCGGCTGCGAAGCCGCTTGGACTTCAGGAGATGATCACGAGGCGTATTCTCGTCCCTCGTGGTCTTAGCACACCCTACGCCGCTATGCCATGGGAGACGACGGCTCCACAGGGCATTCTGTGGTCATCTCAGTTCTCCGTATTCGACCAACAGTACTGGTCTTCTGCTTGGTTTCCTTACATGCAGGATGCCAGAGATGTTGTTGTTGATGACAAGGAGGAGTATGATGAGGGAGAAGCTGCTATGAAGACCGGTACTAATACCGGCGGTCCTAGCATACCAATTGTCGACCTTGATGACAAGGCGACAAAGGAGGAGGCAGCACCACCACCACCTCTACCTTAGCGCAGATCCCGCAGGCGCAGAGATCTAGAGGCTCACTAGAGGATTGATGTATTATTTGACATTATGTGTGTATACTTGTATGAATCATCGGATATTTATGATCGTATTCTGCTTTACTTGGCTTTATGTGTTTATCTGCCATTATATGCATACATACAGTTTTTTGTTTGTGAAAAACGTCAAAAACTGGTTTGAAAAAAAATAATTTTATGACCTCGACGGGGATGTTCTTGACTCGACGAGGTAGACACCTCGGATGACGTCAGAACACCTCGACCGATACAAGTTCTTAACTGAGAGTTTTTCAAAACGATTTTTGTGCTTCTTCTCTGGATATGACCTCAATGATGATTCTGTTTGCAGATTGGTTTTGAAATCTTTATATGCTCGAAAGGTTTTATGATATGTTTAAGTTGCAAAATGCTTTGTTTGAAATTTTAGCATGTTTAATACTTGGTTTCTATCAAAATTATGTTAAATTTGAAGGTTGATACCACATGATGTGTTCTATCACATTCTTCCTGGGATGATTAAGGCAATTCATTTTCTTCTCTTCTTCTTCTTGATCATGCTTAGCCCCTCATATACATATTTGCCTCCCTTTACCTATCCGGGAATTTGGAAGCAAGTGAAGAAAAGCAAGTGAAAGTAAAGTTGAGATCTTGGTTGAAAGTGTTAGAAAGAAACAAATAGGTTTGGGGAAGTCAATCATGATGATGAGTAACTCGGCACCATTCACATAGCCGGGTGTTTGTGTCTTGCCAAAGTCAGATTGAGCGATATTCCTAACGGGTCATGGTATGTGCATCAAGGGTTTGAGGCATCTCGAGAAATTGATGATTGATGATCTCCTAGGCTTTGGTTATTATGCACCTCTGTCCATGCATCCCAAAAAGTAAAGTAAAATAAGCAAAGCTTATTGGTGGAAGATGTTGAGTTTCAAAGAAAGTGAAGTAAGATCCTTTTCCCGGAATCTAGCACCACATTATCCTATACACATCCCTCCGTGACACGTTTCTTGACCTCTGTTGGAAGCCCTTGAGACCCCGAGCTTGTTGATTGACTTCGTGGTTTAAACTAGATTATACATGATTGATTTCGATAAATATGATTTATTATGCATTCTATGATTTTATGCAAAGATGAACAACTTTCTTATGTTCATAAAATGTTTTGATCATGTCTTGATTTTATTTGCCATGAAGCATTCTCTTAGAGTGATCTACGAGTGGAGCACACCACCAAAAATGTTTTGAACTATTTTTCATTGATCTTTCTGACTTATAATCCACTCTTGTATCTAAGATTTGGAGCATGCTTGGGGACAAGCAAGGGAGAAGTATGGGGTATTTTGATAGCATGTATTATACTCTATATTTTGGGGCTGGTTTAGACGTTTTATCTTCATAAATCTGCATGTATGGATGTATATGCTTTGATTATATTGTTGTTTTGTCTACCTTTGCGGGAATCGAGGTCTACACCTAGTTTCATTGTAAATGTAGGTAAAATGGCACGTTTTGGACTAAAATAGAGCTAAGGAGGCTAAGGAGTCATTGGAGCTACATTTTGGAGTTTAAAGAAGATCTAAGAAAGCTTGGAAATGATTAAGAAGATTTACTTTGGACCAGATTCGAGAGATTTCACATTCAGTTGAGAATCACCTCAGTCAGCAACAGTACCACCTCGACCGAGGTGATCTTGAGGAGCGTCCCAACCGAGGTGAACACCTTGCCGCCGGCGAGATCTTTATTTTTGGCTGAGATCTTTTATTTTTGGAAGGAGGATATCTTATATTTTTGACTGGACTTCTAGAAGGAAGATATTATATTGGCTGATTTATTTTAAGAGATATGGATATATTTTATAGGTAATTATCTTCTTAAGATATTATTATCTTTGGAAGATAATTTTCCTATATAAAGTGTTGGATTTTCTACAATTCAACCATGCTGAGAGCATCCAGCAATTGAGGGATTTTCTGGAGGTTTGAAGGAAGAGTTGAAGGAAGTATTGAAGGATTGAAGTTCAAGGAAGGAAGAAATCATAGTTGGAGTTGGCTTTTGAAGGAGTTTGTAAGAAGACTTTCTTAGATTTCTTTTGGTTTGTTGTCTTTGCTGATTTGTGACTGAGGAACGCTTGTTTGTGATTGTTTGATTCAGTTATTGAGACCTTTTTCTTAAGGTTTTCTTATTCGAATATTGATTCCTTTCCTATTAATTTGATTACTGTTATCATGATGATTGTTTGCTAAGTTTCTTATGCGAATCTAGGGTGATTGGTTGAAAGTTGTGGGGAAAACGAGGATAGAATGATCTTAATCCGAACAAGACCCTGAAAGCTCGAGCCTTTACCTTAACCCTAGAACACCTCACTCAGTCATTGAACATCTCGGCCGGGGTGGAGAATAACTGAATGAGGTGACCTTTCCTGAACCTTATCTAAGTTAAGTGTTTAAGTTTGTCAAATCCTCTTCTTATTACACTTTTCTTGGTTCAATGCAAGCCTAGGATGAGACTTACCCGGTGATTCCTTTGTTTGTTTACCCAAGATCATGAGTGTAGGTAATAAAGGTTTATCCTTTATTGGGGTTTGAGTGTGCCTTCACCCCATCTTTGTGAATTAGCCTGAGACTTACCCGGTAAAGGTTGATTCTACTTCCTTGGGTGGTGTGTTGGTTTGAGATTATAGTTCCTTTCCTTAGTACCTTGAGACTTACCCGGTAATAGGAGCTTTGGTTTGGGATAGTGAGTAGTGAGACTTACCCGGTAATCTATTCCCACCTTAGAAACACCTTCCCTTTGCAAATCTCAGCTTTGTCCGTGTTATCCTTTGAGATCTTGAGTCGGAACCACAACTAGATGCTTTAATCCCTAGAATCCGCATTTCCCCTTACTTGACTTTTACATCATCTTTGATTGCTTTAATTGCTTATTTGCAACATTTGACAACCGATTTTGTGCTTTGTTTCACCATAGTCCCTGTGTTCGACCCCCGGAATTCTTGCTTTTATTACAATTGATCCGTACACTGCGGGTTTGCATATTGTTCAAGCATACTTCTTGGGTTATAAATTTTAAAGCTTGCACACACCTTTTGGAGCGAACAGTTATATACTCTATAAGCTTTGCTATTTGAAGCATATCCAATGAATATGGCTTCATCACTACATGCATCAAATTTCCCAAGATTATCTTTTCCATTGTTATGAACAAAACAAGTACATCCAAAGGGTTTGAAATATGAAATGTTTGGTTTCCTTCCTTTGAGCAGTTCATAAGGAGTCTTTTTCAAGATAGGGCGAATTAAACATCTATTCAAAATATAATTTGCAGTGTTTACTGCTTCAGCCCAAAAACTTTTTGGCAAATTGTTTTTTAAAAGCATTGTCCTAGACATATCCTCAAGAGTGTGGTTCTTACGTTCCACAACTCCGTTTTGTTGAGGAGTTCTAGGAGCTGAAAATTATGTGAAATGTCATATTTTGCACAAAACAAATTAAACTTTAGTTGATCAAATTCTCTACCATGATCACTTCTTATAGAAACAATTGGTAGGCTTTTCAAAGTTTGTAACTCCTTATACAATTTTGAAAAATCAAATAAAGCTTCAGATTTTTCTCGTAGAAAAGAAATCCATGTGAAACGAGAGAAATCATCCACTATAACAAGGATGTACTGCTTGCCTCTGGGAGATTTGACACGCATAGGTCCACAAATATCCATGTGTAAGAGTTCAATGGGTCGAGAAGAACTTACAGTTTTCTTAGGTTTGAATGAACCTCTTATTTGTTTACCTTGTGTGAAAGCCTTACATAGATCATTAACCTTGAAATTTAGGTTTGGCAAATCACGTACCAAATCTTTTGTTAGAAGCTTCTGCATGGTGTGCATGCTTACGTGACCAAGTCTTCTACGTCAAAGCCTTGGATCATCAGTCAAGGCCTTTAGACATTTTAGCTTAGTTCCTGAAACTTGGTTAGTACTCATTGAATAAACATTATTACATCTAGGAGCAATAAGCAACACTTATCTTGTCTTTTTGTCTTGAACCTCACATTTATCTGAATCAAACATGACTTTATTGCCTTTATCACAAATTTGAAAAATACTTAGCAGATTATATTTTAAACCATCAACCAGATAAACATCATCAATAAAGTTAGATGAATTATAGAAAATTTTATCAATGTCAATAGTGTCACACTTTCCTTTATCACCAAGAGTAATGGTTCTAGATGAGTGCTTCTTTAAATATGAGAATAAAGAGCTTTCTCCACTCATATGTCTTGAGCAACCACTATCTAATATCCATTTCCTTTACCTTGGTGATATCCTGCAAAACAACAAACATCAACCTTTCCGGGTCGACCAAACGGCATATTTTGGTTCATATTAAGGTTCG
Source organism: Fagopyrum esculentum (assembly GCA_033239045.1). Classification (NCBI taxonomy): domain Eukaryota; kingdom Viridiplantae; phylum Streptophyta; class Magnoliopsida; order Caryophyllales; family Polygonaceae; genus Fagopyrum; species Fagopyrum esculentum. Next base: position 93,763,459 of record BSUD01000008.1, on the reverse strand, counting down.
ATCATGTTTGGTGGTCTAGTACCTTTAGGAACCTAGATTTGTTTGACATGTTTCCTTAAACACAAAGGATAGGTATTTCTAATGATATAAGGATCATTTCTTCTATAAGGACATGTAGATTTAACATGACCCTTTTTACAACAGTAAAAGCAAGTAGGCATATGAATACTTCCTTTGGCCTTGACAAAAGTGGTGGTAAGTTTTCTAGGAAAGCTCCTATGATAACCTATACCATTTTTGTTAAGGGAGGATTGTTGTTCACCCATCATTCTCTCAAGATTAGCTTTTGAACGAGTAAACTTAACAAGTGCAGGCTTCTGGTCTTGACACGTCAAAGTTAGATCAACTTTCTCTTTCTCTAGATCGATATAGTTTCGATGAAGAGAAGAGAGGTTGTCCTTGAGAATCAGGTTCTCAGATTCCAAGGCCTTGATATTGTCATCAAGGTCTACCTTTTCTGTGTTAAAATTTTCAATCTCCAGAGACATTTCACTTAGTTGTTTTTCTTGTTCAAGTAGCTTTTCTTTTAAATAATTTATACTTATTCTATGTTCCTTATCAAATATGATAATGTCTTTAAGGAATTGTTTCAGGTCAGATTCAGGTTGAGACATGATTGTGCTTACCACATTGTCAACATACAAATTTGAATCTTCTTCATGATAGACCATTAGACAAAAGTTTGCTTGTTCTTTTTCGTCTTCTGATTCATTGGTTGATCTTGAATCACTCCATGAAGTAACCATATCTTTCTTCTTTCGATCATTTTTCTTGAAATTTGTCCTCTTCTTTTGTGGACAATCCTTCACCAGATGATATGTTTCACCACATTCAAAACAAGTCAGTACTCTCGTTTTCTTATTAGAGTTAGAAAACTTACCTCGGGGTTTTTATGCTCGTGGATATTCTCTATTAGCAGATTGTTTCTTTATCTCGAGAATTCTTGTGAGACCCTTAGACATCATGACAATAGCATCTTCTTCATCATCGTCATCACTATCCTCTTCGTCAGAAGGTACTTCATCTCTTCTTGATTTTAATGCCAAATTCTTGGAGTTGGATGAGAGCTCTCCATCTTCTTCACCAAGGAGGTCATCAAGAGTAAGAGTTGTGAGATTCTGAGCCTCTTCAATAGCAGTCATCTTTGGTCCCCCACTGAACTTTAGGTAGGCTCCTTAGAACCTTCCTAACTTTCTCTTCATTTGTGAAGATCTTTCCTAGTGAGTCCAAGTTGTTCACGATCTCAGTGAATCTGGTGAACATTTCTTTGACTGTTTCATTTGGATTCATCTTGAATAGCTCATATTGTCTAAGGAAGATGCTAATTTTTGTTATCCTGACTTGACTTGTTCCTTCATATGTGACCACAAGCTTGTCCCATATTTCTTTTGCACTCTTGCATGATGAGATGCAGTTGAATTTATTTGCATCTAATATACAATATAGTAGGTTCATTGCTTTGTAATTCTTTGACACACTGTCCAAGTCAGCCTGTGTGAAGTCAGTTTCCTTCTTTGGGACTTGGACATCTTCAACCGTTGTCATTGGAACTTTAGGTCCATTTTTAATGATGCTCCAAAGCTCCATGTTCTGGTCAATAATGAACATACGCATGAGTGCTCTCCAATAAGCAAAGTTGTTGCCACAGAAGAGTGGTGGTCGAGATGAGGATCTTCCTTGAGAAAATCCACCATCACCTACACGATTCATGATTAGTCTCACTGATGGTTAAATCAATATACGTGAGTCTAGCTCTGATACCAATTGAAGAACCGGTAGGTGAAATAAACTAGTTAAAAGATACTCTAGAAGGGGGCGTTGAATAGAGTATGGGAACTTTTTGCAAACCAAATCTCAAGGCCTTGAAACTCCTTTCAAGGGCCTTGATGTCGATCTGTACTCTTTGTGAAACTTTGATTTCAAGGGCTTTGAAACAACTTTCTAGGAACTTGACTTCGTGCTCCTGCAAAACAACGTTAGTCACAATAGCAAAATATAGTGCGGAATGTAAAAGATTGACACGAGGATATGTTTACAAAGTTCGGCTCTAAATAGCCTACTCTCCGTCCCAGGGTATAGCCTTAGGATCTAACTATCTATTATCAGCTTCAAAGAGTCCTAGATACAAACTAGAAGAAATCCCATTCTTCTATCACTGTAGCCAATGCTACGATCTAGCTCCAACTCTCAACCTAGCTATAATAACCTAGTTACTTTGTAGAGTAACACACACTCTAGTATAACACTATTTAGATCTTCCAATGGAGCTCTTGTGTTTTCTCTCTCTAAAGGGATAAAGCTTTTTCGTAAATGAGAGAAAGAAAATGAACGAATCAAATGAAGATGTTTCGGTTGCTTGAAGACGTAAAGATGTTTTCCGTATATGCTTGTGTGTCTTTTCTTCTTCGATTACCATCTTCATTTATACTCTTCTATGGAGAGTCTTCTAGCCGTTGGAGAGATGACCGTTTGAAGATGAATCTTCTTCTCCATGAAGATCGCTTCTTGTTTCGAGATAAGGTAGATGTTGCAGATCTTCAACTCCTGAGAACATGTCGAATCCTTAGCTCCTTAATCTTCTCGATTTTTGTTGAACCGAAAGAGAAGATATTTTGACGCTTTTCAAATTTAGAAAATCTTCTGAAAAGATTCTCTAATCTTCAGTTGAGATCTTCGCTTAAAAAAGATCTTCCTTGAAATCTTTCTATTGAGCAATTCGTTTTTGGAAAATCTTCTTTGCATTTGAATCCTTGTCGTGCATCTATATAACTCCAAGGCCTTTGAAATCGTCCCTTTGTAGCACTCTCTTCCTTGTCTCCTTGAGTTATACTTCAAGGCCCTTGAAGTCCATATCAAGGCCCTTGATATTTGATAAGACCTGCACTGAATTCAAACCAATCAAGCATTTAGAGAATATAATCAATACATTGTTAGTGTATCCAACTACTATAATCAATACATTGTTAGTGTATCACCTGTAAAACATTATAAACAAGGTGGAGTTTTCAAAGGATACACCTTTATTACTTACACTCATGATCTTAGGTGAACAAACAAAGGAATCATCGGGTAAGTATCATCCTAGGCTTGCTTTGAACCATGAAAGGTATAATAAGGATAGAATTTGGCAAACTTAAACTCTTAACTCAGATAAGGTTCAGGAAAGGTTCACCTTGTTCAGTTATATTCCATCCCGGCCGAGATGTTCAATGACTGATCGAGGTGTTCTACGGTTAAGGTAAAGACTCGAGCTTTCACGGTCCTGTTGGGATTAAGATCATTCTATCATCGTCTTCCCCACAACTTTCAGCCAATCACCCTAGAATCGCATAAGAAACTTAGTCAACAATCATCATGATAACAAAAATCAAATTAATAGGAAAGGAATCAATATTCGAATAAGAAAACCTTAAAACAAAGGTCTCAATATCTGAACGAATCAAACAACAAATCAGCGTTCCTCAAGTCAGAAATCAGAAAAGACAACAAAACCAAAAGCCAAACTAAAAAGATCTTACAAACTCCTTCAAAAGCCAACTCCAACTATGATTCCTTCCTTCCTTGAACTTCAAAACTTCCTTCAAACTTCCTTCAACTCTTCAGAAAATACTCCTAAAATTCCTTGATCCGAAGATGGCTGAATTGTAGAAAATCAGCCCATATATATAGGAGAATTATCTTCCAAAGATAAGATATCTTAAAAAGATAATTTCCTAGAAAATATATCCATATCTCTCAAAATAAATCAGCCAAATATAATATCTTCCTTCCAGAAATCCAGCCAAAAATATAAGATATTCTCCTTTCAAAAATAGAAGATCTCAGCCAAAATAAAGATCTCGCCGGCGACAGGGTGTTCGCCTCGGTCGGGACACTCCTCATGATAACCTCGGTCGAGGTGGTACTGTAGCTGACCGAGGTGAATCTCAACAGAGAATGCAACTCGCTAATGTGGTCCAAAATCAATCCTCTAAATCATTTTCATGCTTCTTGAGATCTTCTTAAAGCTCCAGAATGTAGCTCCAATGACTCCTTAGCTTCCTTAGCTCCATTTTAGTTCAAAACGTGTCATTTTCCCTACATTTACCACGAAACTAGGTGTAGACCTCGATTCCCACAAAGGTAGACAAAACAACAATATAATCAAAGAATATAAATCCATACATGCAAATTTATGAAAATAAAACGTCTAAACCAATCCCAAAATATAGACTATAATACATGCTATCAATACACGAGGTTGTATGGTGTTGTGCCGATGGGAGTCTTGTATGCCGTTCTATATGCCCATAACGCATCATCCAGGCTTAATGACCAATCTTTCCTCGTCTTAGACACCGTCTTCTCGAGGATTCCTTTGATTTAACTATTCGAAATCTCCATTTGTCCACTTGTTTGCGGATGGTAGGGTGTGGCGATCTTGTGAGTCACCCCATACTTAGCTAGTAGAGCTTCAAATCGTCAGGCGATGAAGTGTGAACCTTCGTCACTAATGATGGTTCGTGGTGTCCCAAACCTTGGGAAAATAATTCTATTAAAGAACTTAACAACCACCATTGCATCGTCAGTTGGAGAGGCAACAACTTCGACCAATCTTGAAACATAATCTACAACTAGAAGTATGTATTGGTTTCCACAAGATGATGGAAATGGTCCCATGAAGTTGACTCCACAGACGTCAAAGATCTCTACCTCTTGAATGTTATTGAGAGGCATCTCATTCCTCCTAGAAATGTTTCATTTTCTTTGACAAGCATCGCAACAAGCATCAAAGGTTTGCACATCCTTAAATAAAGTAGGCCAAAAGAATCCGGATTGCAATACCTTAGCGCTAGTTTTATGAGAACTAGCGTGTCCTCCGCAAGGAAGTGAATGACAATGACGAATGACACTTTGCATTTCGTCTTCCGGCACGCATTTTCTAATGATACCATCAGGACATCTCTTAAAGAGTAGAGGTTCATTCCACAAGTATTGACGGACATCCCTAAAGAACTTCTTTCTTTGTGCGTTGGATAATCCGGGAGGTATTTCCTGACAAACCAAATAATTCACAAAATTAGCAAACCAAGGTTCGTTACCTCTATAAATAAGATCGATGCACTCTTCCATTATATGCAATTGTTCGTCTGGGAAAGAGTCATCAATAGGCAAGTCGTCACTAGTAGCATGTGGTAGACAACTCAAATGATCCGCAACAGAATTTTCGGATCCCTTCTTGTCACGGATCTCAAGATCGAACTCTTGAAGGAGGAGAATCCACCTAATCAGCCTTGGTTTTGCGTCTTTCTTGGCAAGCAAATACCGAATTGCTTAATGATCCATGTATACTATCACCTTCGCTCCTACAAGATAAGAACGAAATTTTTCAAAAGCATAAACGGCAGCAGGAAATTCTTTTTCCGTTGTAGCATAATTGAGTTGTGCTTCATCTAGCGTCTTGCTAGCATAGTAGATGGCATGAGTGCGTCCATCCTTATTTTGTCCAAGCACCGCTCCTATAGCTACGTCGCTTGCATTGCACATGATCTCAAAGGGAAGATTCCAATCCGGAGGTTGAATAATTGGGGCTGATATTAGAGCTTCCCGAATCCTGTAAAAAGCATCCAAACATTCTTTCGAAAATTCGAAAACAACATCCTTCATCAAAAGATTAGTTAACGGTTTAGAAATATTCGAGAAGTCTTTTATGAATCTTTACAAAATCCAACGTGTCCTAGGAAATTTCTAATCCCCTTCACCGAAGATGGAGGAGGAAGCTTCTCTATTGTTTCTATCTTAGCCTTATCAACCTCAATCCCTCAATTAGAGATCAAGTGTCCTAAAACTATGCCCTCCTTAACCATAAAGTGACACTTTTCCCAGTTTAGAACTAGGTTCGTGTCTTCACACCTTTGCAAAACAAGATCGAGGTTAGTAAGACAATTATCGAATGAGGAACCATAAACAAAAAAGTCATCCATAAAAACCTCCATGATTTTCTCAATGTATTCCGAGAAGATGGCCATCATACACCTTTGAAAGGTGGCTGGAGCGTTGCAAAGTCCGAATGGCATCCTCCTATAAGCAAACATACCCCATGGGCACGTGAATGTGGTCTTCTCTTGATCGTCCGGATGGATTGGAATCTGAAAGAAACCACTATAACCGTCAAGATAGAAAAAGTAGGAGTGTTGTGCTAACCTTTCAAGCATTTGATCAATGAATGGCAGCGGGAAGTGATCCTTCCTCGTCGCATTGTTGAGCTTGCAATAGTCAATGCACATCCTCCATTCTGTCACGGTTCTTGTTGGAATGAGTTCGTTGTTTTTGTTAGCCACAACGGTCATTCCTCCCTTCTTCGGAACAACTTGAATGGGGCTCACCCACTTGCTATCGGAGATAGGGTAAATGATACCTGCATCAAGCAATTTAAGGATTTCCTTCTTCACGACCTCTTTCATGATCAGATATAACCGTCTTTGAGGTTGGCGTGAAGGCTTATAATCCTCTTCTATTAAAATCTTGTGCATACATAAAGAAGGTTTGATTCCTACAAGATCTTCTATGGTGTAACCTACAGCTTTCCTATGTTTCCTCAAAATAATCATGAGATTTTCATGTTCATCTTCACTCAAATCGGAACTAACAATGACGGAAACGTAGAATTAGTTCCAAGAAATGCATACCTAAGATGTGTGGGAAGCGGCTTCAATTCCAAGGTTGTTGATGCCTTTGGAGAGTCTTGAGGGTTGGCTGATGTCTCCTTGGAAGTCTCCAGGGGTATGGAAGTGTTGGAGGAAGAATCACGGATGTTTGTAGAAAGAACGGAGTTGTCTTCAACATTTTCCAAAACCACGGTGCCACTGTTATTTCCACGGCCGTGGAAAGTGTCTTGGAGGCCGTGGAACATGGGTTGAATTAAATCTTTGCTCTCGACATAGCTTTCCACGGGTGGAATAGGTGAAACAACGCCCATGGAAAAACATGATAGACCATGATTTTTGACGTTTTCGGAGCCATCGTAAAATTTTTCGAATTTTTCAACTTGCACCTCTTTTAGCTCCTCCAAAGCATCAACCTCCGCATTACACTCTTCTTCTTCTCCTCTTTCCATGATGCTCATGGTTATGACCTTTTGCAACGGATGTTTGAATAAGATCGAACTTACTTCCTCCCTAGACATCTCTTCGTCATAGATGTTGAACATGTCCTCTTCAAGTGCTGGTTCTTTTGTCAAAGTCGAGAGGACAAACTCAACCTTCTCTTCTCCAATATCGAAGGCTAGTCTCGCATTCTTGCAATCAACTATACAACCGGAAGTTGCAAGAAAAGGTCTCCCGAGTATGATCAGGACTGGACAATCTACAGGAATATCAAGCACAACAAAATCTACGGGGATATAGATGAATAACATATACAACGTCATTTTCACCGGTTTCGGTCATTGTTAGTTCCTATTTGAGTGAAGATATCTTCAATGATTCCTACGTTACTTTCACCATATACAACGTCATTTTCACCGGTTTTGGTTCACCTAAACCGACCTTCCTGCACAAGGCAAGTGGAATGATGCTCACACTTGCTCCCAAGTCACAAAGTGCATCATATGTGACCTCTCCAATTCCTATTGGTATGCAAAAAGACCCCGGATCTCTCAGCTTTGGGGGCATCTTTTCCGTCATTGTTTTGATGAGCTCCGAAGATTCCGAACTCATCTTGACTTCTCCAAAGTCTTCTAGCTTCCTCTTGTTACAGAGGATCACTTTCAAGAACTTCCCGTAAGCGGGCATACCTAAAATTGCATCCATAAAAGGTATATTAATATGTAGTTTGCTCATTAGATCAAGAAACTTACCAAACTGCTTGTCTAGACGCGCTCTTGCTCTAGATTACGGGAATGGTAAGGGAGGTTTATAAGCTGGAGGAGGAACGTAGACGTCTTCTTTCTCCTTTCCCTTGTCTTTCTCCTTCTCTTTCTCTTTGGGAACTTCAACGAATTTGGGTTGTGGACTGGTGGTTGTTGCCCCACTTCTCGTTGTAATTGCCATCACCCTTCCTTTAAGATTATCTTCCGTCTTTCCAGGAAGTTTTCCTTGATCTCTTGGAACTTCTCCAGTCTTGCTGAATAATTGGTTCCCTAAAGCTTTTTGTGCTTTATCAACCGAGGTAATGTAATTCTCCAATCCTTGTAGCTTTCCTAAGATTGTTTCCAACATAGGATCGGGCTTGTCCTTCTCCGGTTTACTTGAACTATTTGACGTTTGCCCCTGACTTTTCAAAGGGGTAGAAGAAGAAGAAGAAGAAGAAGAAGGTGTTAGTGAATTTCCAATATGTGAATAGGGATTACCGGAATTTTGTTGGTTGGATCTCCAATTGTTGTTGGCGTTCCTGTTGTTGTTGTTGTTCCGATTATTGTTCTGGTAATTATTCTTATTCCCTTGATTATTGTTTTCTCTTCCTAAGTAGCCAACATCCTGCTCTTTTGTCTTTTGAAGGCTGGATTTTATGACTTCCCTCAGCTCCTTGATTTCATTGTTGAGGGAGAAAATTTGAGCTTGAGCTGCTAAATTTAATTTCGCTCCCGATTCTCCGGAGTTTCGATTCCCATCATCAGCTTTCCTATGGGAATACTTCTCAATCACTTTAGCTTGCTTCTCAATGAAGTCTCAAGCATCATCTTCTCTCATATCCATGAAAGTTCCACATGAAAGGGATTGAAGATTGAATTGTGTTGTTGCATCTTGTCCCTTGTAGTAGATCTCTAATAATTCTAGCTTTGAGATGCCATGGTGTGGGCAATCCAATAGGAGATCTTGAAACCTTTCCCAAGATTTAAACAAGCTTTCGTTAGGTTTCATAGAAAAAGCATTTATCTTACCTCTCAATTCCGCAGTTTTGGATGGCGGAAAGAACTTGGTGAGAAAATGCAAAGTTAAAGTTTTCCATGTGTTGAGTTTTCCAGGTGGAAGTTCTTGATACAAAGTCAATGCTTTGTCCTTCAAAGAAAAGAAGAACGGTTTCAGCTTGTAGCTATTATTGATGGTCCTTCTAGGCTTCAAATTCTCCATAAGAATCTCATAGTTTATTAAATGTTGGTGCGGAGATTCAACTTCCGTTCCGCAAAACTGACTTTGACGGAGCATATTGATGACTTGTGGGCAAAGTCCAAAGTCATGATCATCTTGCTCTCCAAGATTCACACCTAGGCAGCGTGGTTGCTGAATTGGGTCCATTCGTTGCCCAAGAGTTCGTGGTTCAGCCACGAAATTAGCGTCTCTCTCGTCTCTAGCATGAGCGCGAGGATCAACATAAGCTCGATAATTTATTGGTGGAATGTCCTCTAGCTCCGGCATATCATCAGCATCGAATGATTCAGATTTAGATGCTTTAGCTTTCTTTTTCTTGGTGTTGTTTCTCTCCAGATTCATATCCAAAATCATCGCTCTAAGCTCATCTATTTGAAATTGATTTCGCTCTTTTTCTTCCATACGAGCTTTCTCACTTAATTTGAGTTGAGCTTGAGTTTCTTCCAACTGCTCTTGGAAGTTCCTCTCATTATTTTCAGCCATCTTTTTCTCCCTTAACTTTCTCTTCAAAGTTTTCTCTAATTCGGGATCAAAAGGAACGAGGTCTTTGGTGGATCTAGACCTTCGCATATACCTAAAAAATCTGCAAAATTCACTCAAGTAGATAAATCAAATCACAAGAGTAAAAGCTCCCAAGCCTGACAACGGAAGACCGAATTTGGCCTAGACCAAATCCCCGGCAACGGCGCCAAAAACTTGTTCGCTCGAAAGTGTGCGTGCAAATCTTAAAATTTTAAAACTGAAATTAAAGCAAAGCGAACCCACAGTGTACGGATCGGCGTAGTAAAGCAAGAATTCCAGAGTATCGAACTCAGGGATTTGGGGGAATAAACTCAGTTTGTAAAATTGTCAGGCAAGTAAAAAGCTTTTATAAAGATGATAAGGAAAACAACAATTCTAAAGATTCAAGTATCCAATTGTGGCAATCGATTCAAGATATTCTAAGGATATAAGGACATAGTCGGGATTGCAAAGGTATAACTAAGGAAGGGAATTGTACGGTGAAGTTCCAAAAGACATATTTCTCACCCAAAGGCTCTCTCTCTATAAAGGTTGTTGAGGCTACAGTATAGAAAGGATCAAAGGATAAGAATTACTCTCAAATACCCATGCCCAAACCCAAGGGAATCAAAGGTAAGCCAAAACGGTTAAGGTTGTGACACTCGAAACCGAAATAGAGGATATTGAGTCTCACTACTACCTAGAAAAGGTAATCCAAGGCTAGGTTAAAGCAAATCTTTAACTTTGGTTCAAAGCAAAAGCAAAGTACGTACGACAGAGGAAACCACAGCTGGATCTTGAGGAACCACGGCTGTGGAACCCAAGAAAAGACCGTGGAAAAGGTCGACGACGAAGTTTCTCGCAACTCTCAGGGTCCAATCTGTTTTGGTTCAATCTATCATCATCTATGCCACAACTATCAATCCTTCACCTTAGAGTTTCTAAAGGGTTTTAGCCAACAATCATCATTGTAAAATCAACAATCAAATAAGAAAGGAATAAAAGATAGAACTTTGAAACCTTAATGAAAAACACCGAAATCAATCTCAATAAAACCAATAATCTGTCAATGTGTTCAATGAATAGGGAATAGAATAAGAATCTCTCACAAATCTCAAGAACAAAAGAAGAACGGGATGTCAATCCGCCTTCTATCGAAACCCTAAGATCTTTCTCCAAGTACACAATCTCAAAGTGCGTCCTTCTCCGAATCTTCCCTGTATGCGATAAAATCTTCCCAAGCAATGCCTTGAAATTCCTCAATGCGAGTCCAATGCCAGCGTCCTCTTTTTCTCCTTGCCTCTGCCTTCTTATAGGGAAAAATAGGGTGACGAAAGCCCAATAAACGCTACTAACGTGGAAAATATGACACGTGGCAACCGTCACGGTCTAGTACAAATTTCCACGGCCGTGGAATTGGTCGTAAAACCTTATGTTGCTCTCGACATAACTTTCCACGCCCTCAATGCCTAAACCATGGTCGTGGTTCTCCAATTTTGGCCGTGGGAGTTCCAATTCCTTTGTGAAAGCCTTTGTTCCCTCAAGCTCTCTAATCATGCTCCTTCCTTAGCTTATCTAATGCATCCTCTTGATGCCTATCATGATCAATACTCCTACTCACTCGTAAATGCTCCATTCCAAGCCTTTATTCACTTATAAACACAACAAGGCTTGTGTAGATCTCTATATCAACAAAATAGGTGAATGTGCTCATAAATGCTTCAAACTCATATCCATGTACATAATAAAAAGGGAAAAACAACCAAAACAAGTGCCTAAAATATGGTCATATTTCATGCTATCAAGTCCTCGATATGTCAGCCTTTTTGAGATAATTGACAGAGTTGGGAGGGCAGCCTACAAATTAGCTTTGCCTCTGAGATTATAGGGTGTTCATCATGTGTTCCACATGTCTCAGCTGAGAGAGTATATACCAAATTCGAGACATATTGTGAGTTATGATGACTTGGTGGTTCAGCCGGACCACACCTTTGATGAGCATCCGATTGTAGTCCTAGAACAAGGTATGAGACGCCTGTGTACTAAGGACATTCCCATGTTGAGGATATAGTGGTTGAGACGAGGACTTGAGGAGGCTATGTGGGAGACTGAGGATAGTATCCAGAGGAACTATCCGGAGTTTTATGTCGAGATAGATGCACTTGTAGGATCACCGAGTAGATCTTAGTGCTATCTTGGTGAGTGTTATGATTATGTGCTTATGTGCCTATATGTGTTGATGTGTTTATTTTCGTTCTAGCTGTGATGTGATATATGATCTTGTTTGATCTTGATGTGCTAGCTTGATTTATGATTATAGCTGGAGATGGTTCTTTTCTCGATGCTATTTGAGTGTGATTAGGATTTAGCTGGAGATGGTTCTTTCCTCCACGCTATTTTGATGGACATAGTCTCGTTGGAGATGTTTTTCCTCCATGCTTTGTGTATACGTATGATTTGGCTAGAGATGTGCTTCCTCTATGCCTTGTGATATGTGTATGGCAAGAGATGTGATTCCTCTATACCTTTGGGATAGCGTTATGATCCTGCTTTTTTTGGAGTTGATGATTCTTCCATGCTTGTGTTTTGAGGTTATAGATTGTTATAGGTTATGACCTTTTGAACGGAGATGTGATTCCTCTGATAGAGAGAGTTATACCTCGGCATATAGGTCCGAGAGGATTTGGGATTTTGCAATTTTTGGGACGAAACATGTTTTTAGGGGGGTGAGATGTAAGAGCCTTAGTCTTGGAGGTACAGATTGTGCCTAAACCGCCCCTACGGTTTGCAAAGTCGGCCCCTACGGCATGCCTGATCCGCCCCTACGCCTCCATGAGCCGCCCCTGCGGTTTATGGTGTGTTGCAGCCGGCTTTGTTGACTCTTAACCCGTGCTTTATCTCTTCCTTCCTCTATAAGTTTCTTCTCTTACTCCAGATGAGGATTCTTCACTCTCTCCAATACCATCTTCTCTCGTACGTTCTTCTCTTCTCCTTCTTCTTCCTTTGAATCTTCTTCTTGTTCCCTTGATCTTGCAAGAGTTTTGAAGAGAGTTTTGTGTGGATTTAGATGTTGATGATGTTTGATGATGTTGTTGAGCTTGTGAGGACGCCAACCATGGTTGTGGTGTGAGGATTCATCCTCTGTTAGGGTTCAATTTGGTGAGTTCTTCATCCCTTCTTCCTTTCTTTCTTCTCTCATTCTTGTTTTCTTCTCTTCTTCCTTTCTAGCTTTGGTTCCACAAGATTTGATCTTGTGGCAGCCTTCTTAGGCTTTGTTTGATGTATATATGTATGTGTATGTATGTTTGGGGTTGTTGGCTGAAGAAGGAGTGAAGAGGTTCGAGTGAAGAAGTGAAGAGGAGCTGAAAGTGTGCATTCTGTACACCAGCCGCCCCTGCGCCACCTCAGGGCCGCCCCTACACCAGCCTGTGCTTTGCTCTTGTTCTGCAGGTGTGTCTTGCTTTTAGGCTTGCCTAAGGATGGTCCCTTCCTTTCCTAGTGTGAGTGTGTAGTATCATGCTAGGTATAGATGAGTGTGTGGTGATGATGTTATGATCATGTTATGCTTGGTATGGCTTTAAGGATTAGTAGGTTGTGAGGCTTAGGTTGAGGATGATCCTATGTATCCCTTGGGTAGGTGTGACCCCTTTGATTGATAGGAGATTGATATATCTCTATGCCTTGTTATTAGGTAGTGTCCCTTTCAGGATTGGAGGTTGATCGTGGTTGAGGTTGTACGAGCTTGAGTTAAGTCCGTAGAACTTACTTAGCTACCATCCTTATATTGTGTGTTTGCATGAGTGGTGTGTGTGTGTTATATGCTCGATATGATAGCATGTGATGTTGACTATTAACATCTTATGTTTTATTGATAGCCCCATTTTGTGGTAATGATAACCTTTCCCTTTCATCCTGTAAGGAGTTGGGAGGTTCTCTAGTGTTATACTGGAAGGGCGCAATCCACTCCCATAGGGTACACGAGTTGTGTGACCGACACTACTTCCAAATGGATAGCAGGCCTAGAGGCGAGGATGATACGGTCCTCGTGTCACATAGTTTCATCTATATATATACATATATATATATATATACACACACAATTTGAGTGACTGACTATTATATAAAGATAATAACATGGGTAAATGTGTGATAGCATGGTAATGTGTTTATCTTTCATGACTCGTGTTTGTGCTTATGCATTACCTTATATATGTATGGATAGATAATGGTTTCATACCACGTTGTAGATGCTTTGCAGGATAGGAGAGCTGCTGAGTGATCGTGCAGGGTGACATGCCAAGGACTCTCGTACATTAGGTGGTTATGGTTTTGGGGATGTTTATGTACCTCCTACGTGACGATAATGTTTGTATACCTCCTATGTGACGATGATGCTTTATACTCGGCTATGATATTGTATACCCTTTTGATGTACAAGTTTTATGTATTTGTTTTATATGTGTCAGTGTCACGTTGTAAGGTCCAGTGAACTTGTTGTTAGGCTAGGGTCAAGATCCACTGTGAGATCCTACCCCAATGTGGCATCCCGAGTCCCGCGGATTTTGAGTGTTACACTTATCCCCATTTATTTCTCTTGTTTTTATTCCCGTGACGATGATGCTCATCGGGTTTCAAGGATTCTCTATCCCATTGGCACCCTTAAGAAGAAACTTTGTTTTTGTAACAGACGGATGAATAAAACTCAGTTACCATGTATGGATGAGTTAGGGTGTGTTTAGTAACCATATATTTGAGGTTTTTAAGATTTATAATGGACCCAAAAATAAATAACTATGTTTAAATTGAGAGTTTGCAATTGTATTAGACTTTTGTTTTGTGTTTTATAGGATTTGAAAAGAGGATTTCAAAAATCTGATAATTTCAGACTGTAAGAGATTTATGATCATTGAAGACACATCTACCCTTCACTCCTCTATCTGACGATACATTTGTGATGACTCAACAATGGCTTAACCTAGATCTGTTTCATAACTCCTCTTCTTTTTCTTCTTCTTCTTCTTCTTCCTCCTCCTTCTCACTTCTTTTGTATAAAATTGATCAACTCTTCTTCTTCTTCCTCTCTTCTTCTGAATGCGATCCTATATTTGTGAAGACTTAGAAATGGCTTAACCTAGATTTGTATAAAATTGAACAACTCTTCTTCTTCTTCGTCTAGATGCGAACCTAGATTGTTGTACAATCATTCTTCTTCTACACAATCAAAACAATAGCGAGTGCTCCTTGCTTTCGGATCTTGACCGATTGGTTGTTGTTTAGATCTTGATACGACCCTAGATTTGTTTAGATTTCTAATGGACCGCCATTTGTGAAGACTCAACAATGGCCCCGTAGAAGCTTCTTCTTCCTCACTTCTTCTGTATAATCGAAAATTTATCAAAACAATGGTGATCCCGCAAGCTTCTTCTTCCTCTTTCTTCTCAAATTTCTCATCCCTGTATGTCTCTGCCTCTCCTTTTTCTCTGACTTCTTCTTCTTTTTGTTATTTCTCATCCCTAGATTCAAAGAAGAGCATTGGGGCTGTGAGATCTCATCCTCAATCAAATTTTCATGACTGGTTATCATGTGACATACACTAGGGTTGAGCATTTTCGGATATCCGATCCGATAATCTTATAAAATTCCGATCCGAGAGTATCCGGATATCCAACAGCTTTATCCGGATCGGATATCCGATCCGAAGATACGTTCTGGGAATCTGATCCGATCCAAAAATCTGGTCCGATGTGATGATTTTTTTCTTAGACTAGTCGGATATATCCGATCCGATCCGGCTTTTCCTCCAAACCTCGATCCGTATCCGATCCGATGATCCGAAAAATATGCCCGGATCGGATCAGACTCGGAACACCAATTGCCGGATATTTTCGGATTCGGATTTATTTGGATCGGTTCGGATTAGCGGATAGGACATTTTTGCTTACCCCTAACATACACATAGGTTTGAAGGGTATTTATGTCTTTTTTCATTTTAAAATGCCTGTAACTCTCTTCGTACTAAACACATTACGTATTTATCTACGGTTTTTCCTAATATTACTAAACATGCCCTTGATCTTTATCGCTTATAATATACATGATGAGTCTAGTAGAAGAACGCTATTTCCTTTTTTTTATATATAAAATCATGCTTATGTTTGGCAAAGTTGTTACGAGCTTTTGAATATGATTTTCATAACAGCAACATACTCGCAGTAAATTGATGGAAGTACTGTCTGCATGTTTGCAATCCTGGTTTTGATGATAGGACTTGTGCCATGTCCAACTCCATGGATGGGATGCATATCAGCATATTTAAATTGATCCAACTCTTTGGTCTGTACTGTTATGAAAGAGTAAGAACACTGCCTTGATTTGCCTGTTTCTGAACATCTCAAATTGGGCCTGTTTGTAAATTTCCCAGGAACAAAGCTGCTTCTTATGCCTGCAGGGCCTTTTTGCTTGGCCCATTGTCCCCAAATTTGTAGCTCTTTCGATATATTTGTATGTGTGTGTGGTAAGAATATAGTGGAGATTTTTTTAATATATATAGTCTAGCTACTACATACCTACCATTTGTTTGGATTCTTTGTGACCACTTGAAGAGTTGAATAGATGGTCAAATTGAATGTGTATATAAAGAACTCTCCTTTCTTTCTTTTGGGTTTCTGTCTTGTCTTCCTCTTATCCTACCATATAGCTAAAGACTCATGCTTTAATTTGAATCACAGAAATGGCTGTGTAACCTCAACAGCTTTGGTAAAAGTAATCATATTAGGTCTCAAATCTCTCTACCTTCATTTGCTAACATGTATGAATCTAAGATTTGCAATTCGCTATTCTGATGCTTACAAGTTAAAAGAGCAATAATGGCATCTCATTATCTGTTAAATGCATAGAATATGTAGTCATGCAGATCTCTCTTTTTGTACAACCCTTCCCATGCAAATACACACATATTATATATATAAAGAAAATAGTGAGAGATAGATGTACCATGTTATGAGAGAAAAGATGAAATGGTATTGTATATTTTGTGCAGTGCAGTGCAGTGCAGACCCACCATCCTTCAAAGCAACCAAGACACCTTTTTTCTTTTAATAATTCCAAACTTTATAGTATTTAATTACTATAAAAAACCATTTACAATAATAATTTTGATTTGAACCTTAACACAAAGCATATGCTGTATCATCTCTCTTTCAGTGTCCCTGTCAAAGTATAGTGCCATGAACATCCTGGCTAAGGAACTTCACTTTTTTGAGCTCACCTATCTGCACTATACACCCCTTCACAGTCTGTATGTGTGTGGGAGAATCTCACAGAAAGCTTATAGACTAAGCAACAAACAAACATTCATCAAATCATCTCTTCCACTTTCTATTATAAATATATATATTTACTTCAAAAAGAGAATATGATGGATTCAAGAAACTAGGTCTACTCCCATCCCTGATTGAACATCATATGTTACATATAAGTATGTTAAAATCCTCTACTATATATATAATACCAATAAATGAATTGAAGAAGAAGAAGAAGATGAAAGAAAAAGAAAAAGAAAAAAGAGTATATGCTATATAATGGAGTAAAAGCCCTCTCTTTTGTTTTGGCCTCTTCATACACTCTCTCCTTCATTCCCCAATTCTCCCTTTTGCTTTCTCTCATCTCTTTAAGAGAGAAAAAAAAAAAAAAAAAAAAAAAAAAAAAAAAA
>BSUD01000008.1:93706531-93745919 GCA_033239045.1 Fagopyrum esculentum | reverse complement strand
AGAAAAAAAAAAAAAAAAAAAAAAAAAAAAGAAAAACTATCTCTGGTTTGTTGATGTTATATTCTCCACTACTCACTAACCTTTTCCTAAAGAAAATTAAAGGAGGGAGCCTCCATAGCAACTAAAGAAGAAGATTTTATAAAGACTCAAAGTTCAATTAAGCCATGGATTTTTCCTCCATCCCAGCTTATCTTGATCCTTCCAATTGGCAGCAGCAAACACCACCACAACAACAACAGGTTTGAGTCTTAACTTTAATTTTCTTTCTTTTGATCTTTAAATTCCCCTTTTTCAAGCTCTTTAATTAACTTGTTTTAGGTTTTTTTTTGTATAATATGATTAGTTTCTTGGATTAATTTCCATGGATAAAAAAAGATAAATATTCCATCTTCCACCTTCTTTATCTGCTTTGAATTTTATGAGGGTATATAGTATGGTAATGCTTTGATTGAATATACTTGTATATTTTTCATCTTTCTCAAAACCCTTTCTTTTTGATCCACAGCAAAATCACCACCATGGAAGCATCAACAATTCAAACCCACTCCTGCCGCCGCCGCCACTCCCACCGCCCCTGCAACCCTTATCCGGGCAGCAGCAGCCACCTCATATGGGAGGATCGATAAGGCCCGGTTCAATGGCCGAGCGGGCCCGGATGGCTAATATACCCATGCCAGAACCAGCTTTAAAGTGCCCTAGATGTGAATCCACAAACACCAAATTCTGCTATTTCAACAACTATAGTCTTTCCCAGCCCCGCCATTTCTGCAAGACGTGTCGTCGGTATTGGACACGTGGCGGGGCCCTCCGTAGCGTTCCTGTGGGAGGCGGCTGCCGTCGTAACAAGCGTTCTAAATCCTCCTCGGCTTCTGGTGCTGCAGCTAGCTCATCGAAATCCGGTGCTAGTGATCGTTCCTCATCAGCAGCTGCCACGTCATCTGCCAGCTCGGCTCTGTCAGGAGGGATGACGGGTACGTCCAGCGTGGCAGAGATGCTGGGCTTGCCTCCGCCGCCACAGCTGTCCGGATTAAGGTTCATGAGTAGCATACCGGAATTTGGAGGAGGAGGGTTAGGGTTGAATAGTTACGGTGGTATTCCGGCGACCGGAGATATTGGATTTCACTTGGGAGGTGGGTCTAGTGTCCTTAGTGGGATGGATCACCCTTGGAGAATTCCGCCACCACCGCCATCACAATTCCCGTTTTTTAGCGGGTTAGACGCGGCGGCGGCAGCAGGAGGGAGTAATATGTACGGACATCCGTTCGAAGGGGTTGAGCTTTCGAACTTGGCGATCGGTCACCTGAGATCGAAGGCTCCGCTGGAGGTGGCCGGAGGAAGCACTGCGAATCAGATGGGGGTGAAGATGGAAGAGAGTGGCGGTGGACGGCAAGAAATGAGCGCTAATTTGGTGAGGCAGTTTAACTTAGGTAGTGCCGCAGGAGAACACTTCAATTGGGGCGGCGTTGGTGGTGGAGGTGGAGGTGGAGGTGGAGGTGGAAGTAGTAGTAGTGGCGGCGGAGGGAATGCATGGACGGATATGTCAGGGATTAACAACTCGTCTTGCTCAACAACAAGCGCCTTGTAAGGCGCATTGAAGAATTGAAGTTTCGTTTAACTGGGTACGTAATTGGTGTTGATTTAGCCTTTCTTAATTGAGATGTAATAATTTGATTAGCTATATTAGTTAAAACAATCCCACAGATCCAACAACTCAAGCTCTCCTGTATGTTGTCATGGAGATGAACCCTAAAATCAGAACATTTCTAATCACTTGGGAATCAGCTAGGGTGCTTAAATTTCTCTTTTGTTTGGCTATCGAGCCCGGTTAATGTATGAGTTATTATTTTTTATATAGTAATTATATCATCTAATTTAATGTCGGCACAAATTCTTGTTTGCATGGACTTGAGATGGATCATAGTTGGTGTAGATCGATTCGATATATATGTTTTTAATAAATTTTTAAGTGGTTTTTGAGTTTCATGGTTATGAAAACGTATACAAATTTTGGGATTTAGTTCCGGTGATGTTGGAAGTTATATTACGGTAAAGTTTAATTAATCTGTAAATTAAAATATACTCATTCTCCCTATATTTAAATTAGTTCGTGTTTTATTTGGTACATATATCTATGTATATGAGATTTTATTTATATAAATTTTACATGTGGAAATTGTTACGGCTTCATCGAATCCAAACTATAAGTTTTGATATTTCATGTGTAGAAGAATTAGTATCTCAAGTGTTCCAATAAGAAGTATTTGTTTAACGTTCCGATTTCACTAAAAATACGTTAATGCCTTTTTTTATAATAGATAGACATTACTTTGTGATTCATATACGCTTTATTAATACGATAAAAAGGTTTGATAAAAAAAATTACGATAAAAAGGTTAAGTTATAACCAAATGAAAAAGAAAATTTACAGTGTGATATACTCTCTAGTAATGTCATAAATTATTGACTAAAAAATTGGTATGGAAAAAAGTATATATTTTTTTATTTTTATATCTTCAATATTATTGCTAGTAATCATCTATCTTTCACTAAAAACACTCAATAAGCTAAGTTAGTTCGTGTTATTTTGTGTGAATATCATCAAGCATGTGTTAGTCTGTTTTTTTATTTATTTATTTTAAGTTTGTTAGAGTGGATTAATTTTTGTATGTTTTTTTTTTCATGTAAACTATTATATTTATTTTTATTGTGTTATTTTGTTGAAGTTTTGGTTTCTAATAGTTCGTGGACATTTTATTTTTTTTACTTTATGATTATTTGACATGGTTTGTCTTGTGTTATTTTGTGTCGTGTTAATTATAAGGGTTAAGTGTTTGACCTTTAGTTTATGTAAATTTTATTGTGTAGTTGTTTGCCGTGTGGTAGTTTGTACTAATTTTTATTTCATATAAATTTATATGTGTTTTTGGTTGTATGTTATTTTGTATCATTGTTTGTGTTTAATTCGAATATTATTTATATTTATGAAAAGATAAAAAAAAAATCACAAAATAAAGGTAATAACTAGAGATGTCAATCACACCTGCAACAAAGGTTATCAAATTATCCAAACCAAACGAACGGTTAAGACCCTCATTAAACGAGGCTGATCTTCGACCCATACGGGGTGATGGTTGACAGGGGAGCTTTAGTTGCGATTTCGAGTGAAAAGAGTAAAAACCATCACCCGACTCACTAACTCGAGCTTCAACCAAAGTTCAACCGAAATTGTATAAAAATAAATGTAACATTAATTTACAATCCCTAAATCTATTATCCCTTCGTATGTTTTGCGATCTTTTTTCTCATACCCGGGTGTCAACCAAATTGGTAGATTGATTTTTAATGAAAGAATTTGGTCAAATAGGCCATTTTCTTTTTTCATTAGGTTTGTGTATTTCTTTAAATTTACAATCGCTAAACATATTTATATCATGAATCTAGTTACTAAAGAGAATTCTTATTAAAAGCTTAGTTAGCTAATTTAAACCTTTTAATTTGCAAGATCTTTTAGTCTAATATGAATGTTCGGTATTTACAAGAATATGTATAGATGATTATAGGGTGAGTTGGTTAAGTAGGTACATACGTATTTTTGTGTATATAGTAAGTATGTTTTGTAATGTGTAGACAAAGTAGGCACTTAAAATTATGTAGAAAAAAATTAATTAGAAAACAATAACAGATATTACCTAGTTTGGACATATTCTCTCTCCTATATTAAATAAAAGATTCTTAATTAATAATGTAAACGGATTTGTTGATATGTTAAAATAGGAAATAGTAATTAAAATATATAAATAATAGATTGTGTAAAAGGTAGAATTCGAACTCTGGACGAGTTGATCTCCCTCCCACCCTTATACCAATTGAACTAATTAAACTTTGTATATTCTTTTGATGATACACAATATTAATACACAATTTCAATTACACACTAGTGATACATAATTTCAACTACATAATGTTAATAAAATGAAAGACTTGTGTAACAAAAAACCTTGTGTACGAAATACTCGAGCATACACAATTTCAATTACACAATAGTGATACATAATTTTAAATACATAATGTTAACAAATAAAAGACTTGTGTAACCAAAAACCTTGTGTACAAAATACTCGAGCGATATAAAATGACTCGAATATACATAATGTACCTACATATTATTCAGGAAAGAAATTCAGTGAAACGTATTTCGTACACAAGGTTTTGGCTACACAAGTCTTTTATTTATTAATATTGTGTATTTGAAATTATGTATAAATATTGTGTAATTGAAATTGTGCATTAATATTGTGTATCATCAAAATAATACACAAAGTTTAATTAGTCCAACTGGTATAAGGTTGGGAGGGAGGGAGGGACAGCTCGTCCAGAGTTCAAATCCTACCTTTTACACAATCTTTTACTTATTATAATTAATAGGAGAAATAAGAATATTTAGTTGCCCGATATAATAAATTATAAAATTTAATTGATTATTAATAGGAGAGAGAAGATTCTTCAAATCTTTCCTCTTTTAATGATTATCCAACTCATTTATCTTTATTTTTTATTGTTAAAATTAGGGTGTCTAGTTTGTATACAAAAAATACCTTCTTTTTGTCGAGAAAAGTTGTTTGAGCTTTTGAACAAAGCATGAAGTTTTAGACAAATTTGTCTTGCTTATGAACAACGACTACGGTCACACGATCTATGAAATCTGTTTCTTTGACCAAGAATCACAAATTACTAAATATTTGTCTATGAAATCTGATTGGACTAAAACTTTTATCCGATCAACTTGAAAACATGGAAGTTTTTTTTCCTTTTCAAACTAATCTTTGAAGTTATGAACTAATTTTGAGCGAAAGTTTTCGTATGAATAAGTATCGTGACTTTCGTTGAGGTGGATATTGGCATGTTCTTGTTTTCAAGCTCTCCTACAGATTCCGGGAATATATAGAGTCGTGTTTGGATTGCGGTCGTGGTGGTGTGCTTTCATGACGGTTTCTTTTGATGGGAGGCTCTTCCCGAATTCTCGTCATTCACTTCCCCGGGAGTTTCATGTTCTTGTGTGCATGCATCTGGCGGTGCTATTTTGATAGTGCTTGGCTCGCCCATTCCCGCTTCATCTTTGTGAGATGCTTTTCGTTTTCGTGCTGATAGTCCTCCTCCGGCTTCACCTTCTTCTCTTTGGCTCCGTTTTGATCTTCTCGGACATCTCCTCCCAGATCTCCGGTTTTGATCAACTTTGTGCTCACCACTTTTTCTAGGATTTCAACACCGTAGCAAATTACTTGCGTTGCATGGCTTTGCGTCAGCGGCTGGTGCTACCGGAAGATGTTGAAGACCTCATCCGTTTGGATGCCAAGGGGCGACAAGTCTCTAGAGATTGTTCCCCCTTTTGTTTACCCTTGTATCAAAAAAAAAAAAAATACCTTCTTTTACCAATCTTCTCATGATGATTATATAGCATGAGGTGCTTTTTCAAATGATGAAGAAGAGTTGATTGATGATATTATTTTTGACAATGAATCTTTGAGGGAAATTTATACGTAAAATAAATTTCAAAGTAATAAGCATAATCGTTTTGTTAGTTTTATATTTATTTAATTGTTTGTAGGAACTTTTGATTTTATATAAATCACAATTTTGAGCATTTTTATCAAGTTAGAGCAAGTGATAGAAGCCGATCAAATTTAAGATTTATAAAACAATTTGATTTCTATTTTATAAATTTAAACTTTATGTTTTCAGAAAAATCAATTGTGTTGTTGACCGACTACTTATTTTGGAACATCGAACCCCAACAATTGTTATTCTGATGATCCCGAACTTCGTGTTCTTATTCGCAATAATGTTTTAGGGCGGACTATCTCTAGGAGATGAGCAACCTAACTACTTTCCGTTTATAAAAAAATTTTCCTTCATACTTTTGAGGTTTTGGATTCTAAGGAGACATGTAATTTTGAATTTCCAGTTTAACACTTGTGTGATCGGTCAACTTATCGTATAATGTTAGATTTGATTGTTTATTTTGAAAGTCGCCTAATTTGTAGGGTGGACCCGAGAAAAACGACTCACTTAATACTTGTAGTTATGGTTTAGGGCGAAGGACTACTCGGGTGGGTGATGGTCAGAATGCACAATTTTTGAGTTAGATCGATAATGAAAGTGATACACCAATCCATCGCCCAACTCTTATCTATTTGCTAATATGCGGAGGACTGACTTTTTTTTTTTTCTACAAAGTTTCAAAACCCCAAGCTAAGGTATATAGTTTATCATTATTCTATATCAAAATTAACATATTTACTTTATGTATTTTTGTGTCTTTTTTTTTTTTTCTCTTTTGTTTGTGGCTTTTTATGACGGTTAGTCCGTCTGTCGATCTTTTTCGATCTTTCGACCCACTAGACGGCGCGCCTGTCTAACGATTCAAACCGCTCGTTATAACAAAAAAGTACCAATTCTTTTTAATATAATTTTGACATATGTAAATCAAACTGAACATGCTAGCATACAGATATAACAATTCTATGAGCGCGTTTAGTAAGAGATGTAGGTTTTTTAGATAATTAATGTAGATGGCGATTATAAGAGATTAATCTCCAATAATTTTGGATTAGAGAGATTATTTTTTGGTTTATTTTCACTCTAAAATATTATTCTTTCAATATAATTTAAAATAATCTCAATAATTTCTTATCAAACATACCCTTAATATTTCCTAAACTAAAAGACAAGAGTTGTTTAAAGATAATTTTATCCTATGTATCATCAACAAAGTCCAATACTTTTAGGGTTGTTTCAAATTTTCTGATTTCCATTTGTTTCATTCTAGTGTTACAAAATATACTCTATATAGGATGCGGTTCTCATGAGAACAGGCTTATCGTGTAATCATGAGAACAATCTTACACCGTCGGATGGTGATTATTAGGGGTCGAGATTTCAGAGTAAATATCATAATTAATAATAACCACAAATAATAATAATTAAGAATAATCCATTCAACCAACAATAACTACGAATAATCCACTCAACCAACAATAACTACGAATAATACATTAAACGATATGAAACCTTCGTAACAAAACTAACTGTTCTCATGATTACACGATAAGTCTATTCTCATATTGAGATCGCTTACGAATCTGTTCTCATGATTACACGAGTAAACATTAACTTCGTAACAAAACTAATAATAATTACTAATAATAATTAGGAATCCAACAATAACTACGAATAATTCACTCAACCAACAATAACTACGAATAATACGTTAAACGATATGACACCTTCGTAACAAAACTAATAATAATTACGAATCTGTTACATGTATACACGTTAGGGGTGTTCTCATAGGATCTATACTCTCTCTATATATATATTGAGATCGCTCGGACCATATATAATATGAGTGTTTATCAAATATTTTCATCATAAAATTAATTGATAATAGAGGAGTTAATGTTTACTCGTTTGGAACAAAGAAAGGAAAAGGGAAGGCTTACACAGTTGTTATGAGTACACAATCCCATTAGTTATACAATCTGATTAGTTAATGTATGTATCTGTTATCTATGTCATCTACACATGCAGGCTCTATATTTAATTGGTTTGCGTACAGAAATGCAGCCTTTATAAATGTGTAACACCGTTACCCTAAATACATATATATATAAATTGAAGTTGAGATAATATATTGTTAGAAAAAGTGGGTGGATCTTCTTCATCTGGGTTGGTGTGCAGTGCTACAACGGGTCTTTTGAGGAAGAAGAAAGAAAGAAAGAAAGCCGGAAAAGGAAAGCATATATGAGAATCTGGGAACCTACTTCAAATTCATTCAATCTCTCAACTCTTCTCTTCTGGCCGCCTTTGCTTTTGTCTCCTCTTTTAACTCTCCATATGCAGCAGCCTAATCTCATTTTTGACCACTTTTTAACTTACCTCTTGCTCTTCCTTTCATGTCAAATCTTCTTACCCTAATAACTTTTACTTTCTATTACACCCCTAGCTTTCAACAATCTACCGCAATGTTTTCAACAATCGATAGATCCGAAATGATACGAGTCAGGACCTCAATCACCTTCACTAAGGCGGTGGAAAAACTTCAAGTAGAAGCTCCTTTAACCAGGCCTAAGATAACGCATAACTCGACCCAAGCTACCCGGTGTGGACCACTTTTGTAACTAACCCACACTTGACGTGTGAGTTTGTTAGGATGATTCTAGAATGGTGGACCGCGATTTTATCCTATAAATAGAGGCTATGACTGCTTGTATTTGATATCATCCAAGACACAAAACAATTTATCTAAAAACTCTCTTGTATGTCGGCCGATTTGAAGAAAGAAGTATAATTGTTCTTGAAGTTCTTCACATCTCTTCTCTAGATCCATTCGCAATCTTGGTTTGGGCATAACTTTGGATTGGTAAGTCCAAATCATTCCACTATTTGTTCTATATTCGTTATTTTCATTCTAGTTTATGACCATGGTATCCATTTTTGTTGGTTGTGTTATTGAACTTTCGGTCATGAGTGAGTAGTCACCTTACAAGTATTTTGGAGTTAAAACTCAAAATCGTGCTAGAATATTGTTAATATATATTTTGTTTATAAATATAGAGAATCAAATGCATGTTTAGTAGCATTTAGGAATCTTCAAATCTATTTAAATGTTCATCCATGTTTGATCTTATTTAGAATGCCGGATGCTAGATTATTTATAACCTAGATTGTTCCCATTACATATTGTATATTTTCAAGCATAAATGATATTTTCTATAAATTAATCATCTAGATGAGACCTATGAGTAATTCTATTATGATTGTGCAATTTTTGATGCCTATGATGCTTGAATGGTGCTAGCTAGGGCCGTAAGGATGGCTAAGCACATTTGTCATGTGAATGTCCAAGCTATGACTATGTCGAATTGTGTAAAAAAATAGTAAAGACCATGTGATGCGTGCATGGTTCAACGTAGTCATAAGTTGTAGAGATGCTTATCAACTAATGAGTAAATAACAAACACCATGTGATACTCATTAGTTGAAGCAAGCCAATGCCTTGATAAATCATACCTATATCATGATACATTAGTATTTGTGACTTAAACTCTCCTATATAATCAAGCACAACATGATCAAGTATGTATCTAGTTATGGTTTGGAGGAATATCCCTTATTCGTAGTGTTTTATTCCATTGATATTTGATACTTTTACTTGTTACCTCAAACCTCAATCATCTTGATCACTTGATCAAACCTTTTTCCATTTCATTTTACACACTCTTACTTTACTAGTTGGATTCAAGGCAAAGTCTGGATATATTTAGTCTCTTGGGATTTCAACCTTGATGTTACATCTTATACTTATATTGGCATGCCGTGTACTTGAGGTACTATGGGTTTTGTAGTGTATCATCTATACTTGCATCAGTTGCTAGCCTGCTTTCCTTTCGAATTCCCTCTCCACAACCATCTACTCCCTGTCGATCTATTCACACATCCCAATTCTACTCTTCACCAAGTTTCCCGATCAAAATGTATACAATATATCTATAGTCATCGGTTAAACTATGGTGATAGTTCCTGGACGTTATACATGTAACGACCCGTTTATGGGGTACGTTTTCGATATTATTATACCGTACTTTTTTCATTAATATTTAATGGCCTCAATATATTTTTCCGAGTATTTTTACGTCGTAATTTGAATTTTTACGAATTTTGATATATATATATATATATATATATATATATATATATATATATATATATATATATAAATATATTATCCGTATTTATATCATTATATTATTATCAAGAATATTTTACAGAAGTGATTTATATATCGTAAATTATATTTTTACAAATATATCTTTTTGTTTATATTTTTAGTATACTATTTTGCGGAAAAGTTTCGATCCGAAAATCCTGTTTCGGTTAATTTGATCGAGTTTATTTTAATTCCTGATGTCATGTTGTTAAGTAGTTATTTTTATTTTTCTTTTCTTTTCCCTCTTCTCTTTCTAGCTGATGATCGCTCTGCACCGACTCCTCGCTCCCTCTGTGCACCTGACCCCTCGTTCCAACCTTCATTTGGATTACCCTCATTTCTCCTCACTCACTTATTTTCCCTCTTTTCCCTTGCCCTCAGCCTCACCCCTTCTCCTCTTTGCTCTCTCAGGCTCTCCCTGTCTAGATGCCCCTCACTTATCACCCTTTGGATTGGAGCAAGCAACCCAAGCAACAAGCATCCCTCTATTCTCTGACCCTCGTCCACAGAAGGACAGCAAACACCTTCTCCATTTGTTACTTACCGTCCCCTCTTAAACGAGGCAACAATGATCTCCCCTACAAACAATCAATGCATCATCTCGTTCAAACTCTCCTTCTTCACCATCTAATTTGAGGTTCTTCTAAACTATCGTCAGAAAACGGGGAGGGGGGACTGTCAACCCTTGGCACCGCCAAGCACCACCGGGAATCGAAGCCACTGCCTTGCCGCCGCCTTTACCTGGCCGGATAAGCCCTCCCTCACTGTTGTCGCCTCGCCCTTGCCTGCCGGAGCTACTACCGCCACCCATGCTTTCCTCCTTCTATTTTCCGTTCAATATTGAACATGTATGCGACTAGAACCGTTGTCAATAGTTGGGAAACACTTCTCCGGACTGGAGCCTCGCCTCTCCCTTGTTGACTCCGGATGCCTGTTCGCCACTTAGCGTGCGTGCAAATAAGTCTTAAATTTATAAAACTAGAAATCAAGCAAGCGAACCCGCAGTGTACGGATCGACGTAGTTAAGCAAGAATTCCAGAGTATCGAACACAGGGATTTGGGGGGAACAAATTTAGTTTGTAAATTGTCAAGCAATAAAAGGTTAAGCTTTGCAAATATATTGGGAAAACAGCAACCCTAAAGATCCAGGTATCTAATTGTGGCAATCGATTCAAGATATACTAAAGAACTAAAGACAGAGTTAAGAGTTGCAAAGGTATGCTAAGGTAAATCAATGTACGGTGAAGTTCCAAGGCTTTATATGACTTATCTAGAAATACTCTCTATAAAGGTTGTTGAGGCTTCAGTATAGAAAGGATCTAAAGACAAGAATTAATCTCAAATACCCAAACTTGTAACCCAAGAATCAAGACTAACTAAACCGATTAAGGTTGTGACACTCGAAATCGAAGTAGAGGTTGTTGAGGCTTCACTACTACCTAGAAAAGGTAAGCCAAGACTAAGTTAAAGCAAATCTTTAACTTTGGATTAAAGTAAAAGCAAGGTTCGTAAACTGATGTAAATTACGGGTGGATCTTGAGTTCCACGGCCGTGGAACCTCAAGAACAGGCCGTGATTTTGGTTCGTCGGCGAATCTCTCTAACTCTCAGGGTCCAATCTGTTTACGATCGATCTATCATCATCTAAGCCACAACTATCAACCCTTCACCTTAGAATTGCTAAAGGGTTTTAGCCAATAACAGTCATTATGATATCAAATTCAAGATTAAGAAGAATGAAAGATGAAAACCTTCGAAAACCTTCAATATACTTCAAATCAATCTCAAATCCACAAACAAAGATATAATGTATATCAGAATTGGAATAACACAAACCAATCACAATCCTCGATAAGAACGAAGAGCAGGATGTCAATCCGTCTTCTAATCAAACCTAAGGACAAAGCGCAACTTCCAATCTTCAAGCCTTCGCAAATCTCCGTTGCGGAATGGCAATCCTCCGTACGTCCAATGAAACCCTAGGCACGTGCAAGCAAGCGTAAGCGAAGGTACCGAAATCTCCCTCCTTCAGTCCTTTTATAGGGAAAGATAGAATAAGTGTCCGGCCCATGTGCGTAGACAATGTGTCTATATTTTATTCGTCAAAAGATTGCCTACATCACGGTTATATGGAATTCCACGCCCGTGGTTTAGAGCGTGGAATTGGATTACGGTTCTTCACAACTTCCACGACCGAATCTCTGTTGGCTACAGTATCACTTCGACCGAGGTGATCTTCAGGATTGTCTAGACCGAGGCGAAGTGATGATGGGACACGAGATCTTTATCTTTGGCTAAGATCTTCTATTTTTAGAAAGTAAATATCACATTTTTAGGATGGATTTATGGAAGGAAGCATATCTTTTTGGCTGATATATTTTGGAAGATATGAAGATATTATTAAGAAGGAAATTATCTTTTTAATATATCTTATCTTATGAAGGTAATTCTACTATATAAAGAGGTTGATTTTCTAGAATTCAACCATCTTCGGATCACCGAATCTCTGATTTAAGGAAGTTGAAGGAAGTTTTGAAGGAAGTTTGGAAGGTTGAAGATCAAAGAAGGAAGTAAGGTAGTTTGAAGGAAGTTGTAAGATTCTCTCAGTTTGGTTTGGTTTGTTGTCTTTTCTGATTGTGATTGAGGAACACTGATTGTTTGTTTGTTTGTTTGATTAAGTTATTTAGACCTTTGTGTTAAGGATTTCTTATTTGAATATTGGTCCTTTCTTATATATTTTATTATTGTTATCATGATGATTGTTGGCTAAATTCTTTATGCGATTCTAGGGTGATTGGCTGAAAGTTGTGGGAAAGACGATGAAAGAATGATCCTTTATCCTAGTGGACCCTGAAAGCTCGAGCCTTTACCTTAACCGACGAACACCTCGGTCAGCTGTGGAACATCTCGGCCGAGATGGTACATGAACTGAGCGAGGTGAGACCTTTCCCGATCCTTATCTGAGTTAAGGTTTCTGTTTGTCAAATCCTATCCTTGTTATACCTTTCCTGGTTCAACGCAAGCCTAGGATGAGACTTACCCGGTGATTCCTTTGTTTGTTTACCCAAGATCATGAGTGTAGGTTGATAGCATGTATTATAGTCTGTATTTTGGGCTTGTTTTAGACATTTTATCTTCATAAATCTGCATGTATGGATGTATATTCTTTGATTATATTATTGTTTTATCTACATTTGCGGGAATCGAGGTCTACACCTAGTTTCGTTGTAATTGTAGGAAAATGGCACGTTTTGGAACGTTTTGGAGCTAAGGAAGCTAAGGAGTCATTGAAGCTACATTCTGGAGCATTGAGGAGTTATAAGAAGAGCTCAGGAAGCATGGAAATGATTTAGAAGATTGATTTTGGACCAGATCAGAGAGTTTCACACTCAGCTGAGACTCACCTCGGTTGGCTATAGTGCCACCTCGACCGAGGTGATCTTCAGGAGCGTCTGGACCGAGGCGAAGTGATGACGGGACATAAGATCTTTATCTTTGGCTGAGGTATTCTATTTTTGGAAAGTGAATATCACATATTTTTTGGATGGAATCATATCTTGTTGGCTGATATATTTTAGAAGATATGGAGATATTTTAAGGAAATTATCTTTCTAAGATATTTTATCTTTGAAAGATAATTCTCCTTTATATAGAGGCTGATTTTCTGGAATTCAGCCCTCTCGGAATTTCCGGATCAGAGGAGCAGTAGTTCTCCAAAGTTGAAGGAAGTCTGGAAGGTTGAAGATCAAGGAAGGAAGGAAGCTAGTTTGAAGTTGGCTTTGAAGGAAGTTTGTAAGATTCTCTTAGTTTGGTTTGGTTTTGTTGTTTTTTTTATTTGTGATTGAGAAACGCTGATTGTTTGTATGAATCAGTTATTGAGACCTTTGTGTTAAGGTTTTTTTGTTTGAATATTGATTTCTTTCTCACATATTTGATTATTGCTATCATGATGATTGTTGGCTAAGTTCTTTATGCGATTATAGGGTGATTGGCTGAAAGTTGTGGGGAAGACGATGAAAGAATGAGCCTTTATCCCAGTGGACCCTGAAAGCTCGAGTCTTTACCTTAACCGACGAACACCTCGGTCAGTCATAGAACATCTCGGCCGGGATGGGATATAAACTGTGCGAGGCGAGCCCTTTCCTAATCCTTATTTGAGTTGAGGTTTCAGTTTCCAAATGCTATCCTTATTATACCTTCCGTGGTTCAACGCAAGCCTAGGATGAGACTTACCTGGTGATTCCTTTGTTTGTATACCCAAGATCATGAGTGTAGGTAATAAAGGTTTATCCTTTATTGGGGTTTGAGTGTGCCTTCATCCTATCTTTGAGAGTTCGCCTGAGACTTACCCGGTAAAGGTTAGTTCTATCCCCTTGGGTGGTGTGTTGGTTTGAGATTATAGTTCCTTTCCTTAGTACCTTGAGACTTACTTGGTGAGAGGATCTTTGATTTGGAATAGTGAGTAGTGGGACTTACCCGATGATCTATTCTAACATTAGAAACACCTTCCCTTTGCAAACCTTAGATTTGTCCACGTTATCTTTTGAGATCTTGAGTCGGAACCACAAATGGATGCTTTATCTCTAGAATCCGCATTCCTAATACCTGGTTATTATATCATCTTTGATAGCTTTGCTTTGTTGCGTGTTTGTTATTGACAACCTGAATTACCGATTTTTGTTTCACCACAGTCCCTGTGTTCGACCTTGGAATTCTTGCTTTCATTACAATCGATCCATACACTGCGGGTTCGCTATTTGCAATTATTAGTGGTATAAATATTAAATCTTGCACACACCTTTTGGAGCGAACAAGTTTTTGGCGCCGTTGCCGGGGACTTGGTCAAGACCAAGTTCGGTTTCGGTTGTCTTTCGGGGCTATTGCCCTTATTGCTATTGACTACTTTACTTGAGTGATTTCGCAGGATCTTTCCTTAGCTTTATGCGAAGAACCGTGCTGGAAAGGAAATCCTTCCTTACGATCCCGAACTAGAAAAGACCTACAAAAGAAGATTGAAAGAAGCTAAGATGGCCGATCAAGACAATCGCGATCTTAAAGCCAAATTGAAGGAGGCATTGGAACAACTTCGCCTCAGTAAAGAAGAATTGCAGCGAGAGAGAGACGAGACTCGCGCAAGAACTGAAGGAATTGAAGTTGATATGGCCGCTCTAAGGGCTCAATTTCTACCTCGACCGATCCCAGATGCTCGACCGAGGCAAGAACCATCCCTAGTTGCACCGGCCGAGATACACCCACTAGCTCGGATGCCAATCCGAGACGTTCGTTTTGCTAGAGTTCCACAAACCCTAGGTCAGAGGATGAACCCCAATCAGCAAGTGCGGCGTCCAGGAGTCAATCTAGGAGATCCAGCTGAGCATGATTATGAACTTAAACCGTAAGTTCTAACCATGATTCGACAATGTCAATTTGGAGGTTTGGAGAGAGAGTCTCAGCATCAGCATTTGCAAAACTATGAGATTCTGATGGAGACTTTGAGACCATCAAGAGTGGAGAACAACAATTACAAGTTGAGGTCTTTCTACTTTGAAAGACAAGGCGCTTGCTTGGTATCAATCTCTTCCGGCTGGAAAAATCAACACTTGGGAAGAGATGATGATGGAGTTTCTTACTAAGTTCTTTCCCCCATCAAAGACCGCTGAATTGAGGGGTAAGATCAATGCTTTTATTATGAAGGACAAGGAAAGTTTGTCAAAGTCATGGAAAAGATTCAAGGACCTTTTGTTGGATTGCCCTCATCATGGGATTCCAAAGATCGAGTTGTTGGAGATATACTTTAACGGTTTGGATGAAGATACTCAATTCAAGCTCCAATTACTTTCTGCCGGCACTTTCATGGATATGCTGATAGATGAAGCTTGAGATTTCATTGAAAAGCATGCTTTAAACATGGAGAAATACTCCCATCAACGAGTTGAAGATAAAGCAAGGAGACTTAACTTTCAAGATACAATATCAAATGGGGCTCCACTCACCTCGCTCAACAATGAAGTCAAGACATTGAAGGAGCTTCTAATGGCTCAAAGCAAGGAGTAAGATGGTGGATACCAAGGAAGAAACAATTATCAAGGCCCGCAGAACAACAATTACAACAACAACAACAACGGAAACTCCAATAATAATTGGAGATCAAATCAACAAAATCCCGGTAACCCTTATTCTCATGTTGAAAATGCTCTTAACGCTCCCTCTTCTTCTTCTTCTTCTTCTTCTATTCCTTTGAGAAGCCAAGAGCCTGCATCAAGCTCGTCCAAACCACCAAAGAAACCGGATGTTGTGCTGGAAGCAATATTGATCAAGCTCAGCGCTATGGAAACATATATGAGTACATTTTTTAAGGAACAAAAAGCCTTAGAACAACAATTTTTCAACAAGGCGAATGAAGCACCAAGAGATGCTGGAAAGCTTCCAGCAAGGACAGAGAACAACCCAAAAGGGCAGATCATGGCTATCACAACACGCAATGGATTGAAGAATGTAGATCCAGTACCTCGGTCGGACCACGATCAGACGAGGAACACCTCGGCCGAGGTGCCAACCTAGATGGAGCCCTAGAAAGCGAAAGAAAATTCTGAAGCTTATTTTCCACCTCCTTCTTATAAACCACCACTCCCGTTCCCTCAGTCAAGGGCGCGGGCACATCTAGACAAGCACTTTGGTAAGTTTCTAGACCTTATGAATAAGCTACATATTAACATTCCTTTCATTGATGCTATCTTTGGGATACCCGCCTATGGGAAGTTTCTGAAAGAGATCTTATCAAGAAAGAGGAAACTGGAAGATTTTGGTGAAGTAAGGATGACCTCTAGATCTTCGGAGCTCATTCTAGTCATGAAAGAGATGATGCCACCTAAATTGAGAGATCCTGATTCGTTTTGCATTCCCATCCAAGTCGGGGATGTGACTTATGATGCACTCTGTGATCTAGGAGCTAGTGTGAACATCATTCCGCTGGAGCTTTGTGAGAAAGTCGGACTTGGAGAGCCCAAGCCTGTGAAAATGACGTTATACATGGTGGATTGCTCTATTACCCATCCCGTTGGTATTTTTGAGGACTTTTCCATCAAGTTAGGTAACTTCTACATACCTATAGACTTTGTTGTGCTGGACATTCCCGCGGATTATCCCATTCCTATCATTCTCGGGAGACCATTTCTAACAACTTTGGGTTGCAACGCTGATTGTAAGAACGCCAAGTTGAAGTTCAACATTGGTGGCGATCATGTGGAGTTTGCATTGCTGGCGGCAATAAAGGGAGAGCCTTTGGAAGATGACATCTTCAACATCTATGATGAAGAAGATTCTCGAGAATTGGTGATCTCTATCCTTATTTAAGATCCTCTTGAGAAAGTTTTAAGTTTTAGTTTGATGGAGGAAGGTGTAGATGTTTTGTGTGATGCAGATGTGCAAAGCTTGGAAACACTGGAAGAAGATCCAAGAGATAGATTTGATAAACTGATTCAAGAGAAGAAAAGCACATTAGGTATCAGTCCAAGTTCTAGTACCTCGACCGAGGCAATTTCTAGAGCAAGCGAGGTGTTCTTATATGAAGAGCACCTCGGTCATCCACCTTGGAACCAGACCGAGATAGCAAACGAGATGTTTTCAACTGAGGACGGCAATCTTTTTGATTCATTCTAAGATGATCACTCACAGTTGGTGGAGCACTGGCTTCGCCAAGTTTATGATGGTAAAGAGCCTTGGTACGCTGATATTGTCAATTATCTTGTTTGTCAAGAAGTACCTCCCGGATTGACGTACGCTCAAAGGAAGAAGTTCTTCAAGGATGTTCGTCACTACTGTTGGAATGATCCTCTACTATTCAAGAGAGGTCCATATGGGATGCTTCGACGATGCATTCCAGAGGATGAAGCTGCTAGTGTCATACGGCATGCCACTCGCTTCCTTGTGGAGGACATGCTAGCGCTCACAAAACGTGCGTTAAGGTATTACGTTCTGGTTGCTTTTGGCCTACATTATTTAAGGATGTGCAAGCGTTTGTTGTCTCTTGTGATACATGCAAAAGAACAGGAAACTTGTCTAGAAGGAACGAGATGCCACTCAACAATATTCAAGAGATTGAGATTTTTTATGTATGGGGAGTTGATTAAATGGGACATTTCCCATCATCCGCAGGGAACCTCTCCTCTTAGCAGTTGATTACGTTTCTAGGAGGGTGAAAGCCATTTCTTCTCCCACTAATGACGCCATGGTGGTTGTGAAGTTCTTCAATAGAACTATCTTTCCACGTTTTGGGACTCCGCGCATCATCATCAGCGATGGAGGGACACATGTCATCAACCAAAAGTTCAAGGCACTTTAATCGAAGCATGGGGTAACCCACAAGGTAGCAACCCCTTATCACCCTCAAACTAGTGGACAGGTGGAGATCTCGAATAGAGAAATCAAGGCAATTTTGGAGAAGACCGTTTCAAGGACAAGGAAGGATTGGTCCATGAAGCTAGACGATGCTCTTTGGGCTTATAGGACCGCATTCAAGACTCCCATTGGTACCACCCCTTACAATTTGGTATATGGGAAGTCTTGTCATCTACCCGTTGAGCTGGAGCACAAGACATATTGGGCAATCAAGTGGTTGAATTTCGACATCAAGGAAGCTGGCGAGAAGAGACTTTTAGACATCAATGAGCTAGAGGAGCTGCTTTTAAATGCCTATGAGAATGCCAAGATCTACAAAGAAAGGACGAAGAGATGGCATGACAAGCATATTGTTCCTAAGGAGCTCAAAGAAGGATATCTTGTTCTACTCTTCAACTCCGGCATCTGCCTCTTTCCAAGTAAGTTGAAATCTAGATGGACAAGACCTTACGTTGTGAAAAATGTTTTTCCCCATGGTGCAGTTGAAATATGGGGTGAAGCAAGTGGAAGCTTTAGAGTCAACGGTCATATGCTGAAGAAGTATCGACCGGAAGTCCCGGCTAAAGAGATTGCACCATTATACCTTGTTTGAAAATGATGTAGGGTCCAGCTAGCGACCTTAAACCAACCGCTTCTTGGGAGGCAACCCAAGGTATTGCTTTATTTTCCCTTTTCTAGTATAGTTTAGATAGTTTGCTTCGTGTTTTTGCGTCCTCCTAGACAGGAATCAGGTACTCTCTAAGAAGAAATTACAACTTAGGAGCTACATGAAAGGAAAGAAGTTCGATAAATTGAGAAGACAAAGTTTGACTGAGACACATCTCGGATACTGTCACAAGACCTCGACCGAGATGATTCTTGGTCAACCGAGGCGACTAGGTCTGACATCCATTCTGACACCTGGTCCGCTCAGGAACATCTCGACTGAGGTGAAATCAAATTCAGCGAGGGGTATAAAAGGCGAGACGGTTATTCTCTCTTCTCACCTTTTCCCTCCCATGACCACCTCGACCGCGGCTACCCTAACTCTCAAAATCTCAATTCTTGCTCGTTTTCCACGGTTCTTGGCTTGAAATCACCTGAGGAAGCACGAGATTCAGTTTCCAAGCAACAAACAGCACGGGAAACACTTCATTCTGCAGAATCTGGGGTATTTCGTTTTAAACCCTAACTCCTTTCTTCTTTCGTGGATTTTGGATGGATTTGGCAATGGTTGCCATAGATTGTTGTTGAGAAAGATATAAGTACCCCATAGGAAGCTTTTGATAGTGTTTTTGGGGGAAAAAGCTTACAGATTCAGGAAGTGCGTACGAACAACAGTTCGTCTCGGTCCAGTCAACTATGTCTCGGCCAAGGTGTTCTTGCCGACCGAGGTGTTCATCCAGTATGAGTAGTCCACGCATATCAGATCGTTAGTTGGCCTTGAGAGATAAGCCTAGTAGTTCACATCAATCCTCTCCTTCTTCAGCTTCTCAGTTTTCTATCCCGGTGATCCACGAGCGACGCCATCGGGACTACGACCGGATTTGCGGGCACCCCATCATTGCCCCGCTTTTCCTTCATGTTGATGCCTTCGAGTGCCTCCATGTGGTGGAGGACTTGAAGAAGATGATATTGATGGTTGGCCTAGAGGAGTTCATGGCCATTAGAGCGCTGGCCTATCTGGAGCCGACGATGGAGTTTGTTAGTTCAATGACCTATGTGCCGGAGCATCGAGGGATAAAGTATAGGTTGCTGAACAGGAACTACGTAGATCCTTTGGACCAGTTTAGGTAGCTTTTCGGCTTCCCTACACCTACTGTTACTGATTTTCCTTCCCGAGCGGTGGCTCGGAGTTTCTGGGGCGAGATTGCCCACATTACAAATCACAGGGACATATGGCAGCCCGGAGATGATCACTCGCCACATCCTCGTTCCTCGTGGCCTTTGCTTACCTTACGTTGCCATGCCATGGGAGACGACATCTCCATAGGGCATTATGTGGTCATCTCAGTTTTTTGTCTTTGATCGCCAGTAATAATCAGCTGCTTGGTTCCCTTATATGCAGGATGCTAGAGATGCAGCTGAGGAGGATGATGATGAGGGGTATGGAGGAGAAGCTACCATGGAGACCGGTACTAACACCGGCGGGCCCAGTGTTCCCACCGTTGACCTTGACACGAGGCCACGGAGGATGAGACTGCAACACCACCACCGCCGCCACCTCAGCGCAGATCACGCCGCCGTAGAGATCTTGAGGCACACCGACGGATTGATGAGCTTACAGAGCAGATGATAGATTCCTGCGCGGCCTAGACAGTAGACATCACCCATCGCTTCGATAATGAGCGCTGATATATTGAGGGATGGACGCATCGCATGGAGGAGAGCCAGCATTACCAGCGTCGGGTGATGGAGTTGTAGTATTAGAACGTTATGGGCTATCCATTCGATCCTTCCCAACATCCCTACATTCCACCACCACCACCACCACCAGCTGACGAGGACTAGAGCTTCATGGATTTCTTTTATTTAGTATGCAGTTCAGCTAGGTTCGGTGAGTATTCTAACTTTTAGACTTATATTTGACCCATTGGGACAATGTGTCCCAAGTATGGGGTATTTGGATTTATTATGTGACTTATGTGTATGGCTTGTATGACTCTCTTGCTGGATATTATTGTCTTATTCGGCTCTATATGTTTATCTGTCATTACATGCATACCTACAGGTTTCTGTTTGAGAAAAACGTCGAAAATTCAGTTTGAAATTTTTTGTATGGCTCGACCGAGACGTTCTTGACTGAACGAGGTTGAACACCTCGGATGACGTCAGAACACCTCGACCAAGATGGTTTTTAACTGAAAGGTTTTTCGAAACGTTTTGTGCTTCTTTTCTGGATATGACCTCGATGATGATTTTGTTTGCAGATTGGTTTTAAAATATTTATATGCTCAAAAGGTTTTATGATATGTTTAAGTTGCAAAATGCTTTGTTTGAAATTCTAGCATGTTTAATACTTTGTTTTTATCAAAATTACGTTGGATTTGAAGGTTGACACCACGTTATGAGTTCTCTCACGTTCTTCCTGGGATGACTAAGGCATTTCACTCTCTTATTCTTCTTCTTCTTCTTGATCATGCTTTATCCCCTCATATACGTGTTTGCCTCCCTTTACCTATCCGGGAATTTGGATGCAAGTGACGAAAAGCAAGTGAAGTGAAGTTGAGATCTTGGCTTAAAGTGTTAGAAAGAAACAAATTAGGTTTAGGGACGTTGATCTTGATGATGAGTAACTCGGCACCATTCACATAGCCGGGTGTTTGTGTCTTGCCAAAATCGGATTGATCGATAGTCCTAACGGGTCATGGTATGTGCATCAAGGGTTTGAGGCATCTCGA
Source organism: Fagopyrum esculentum (assembly GCA_033239045.1). Lineage (NCBI taxonomy): Eukaryota > Viridiplantae > Streptophyta > Magnoliopsida > Caryophyllales > Polygonaceae > Fagopyrum > Fagopyrum esculentum. The sequence continues at coordinate 93,724,377 of BSUD01000008.1, read as the reverse complement.
AAAAATTGATGATTGTTGATCTCCTAGGCTTCGGTTATTGTGCATCTCTGTCCATGCATCCCAAGAAGTAAAGTAAAAAGTGAAATAAGCAAAGCTTATTGGTGGAAGATGTTGTGATTCAAAGAAAGTGAAGAAAAGATCCTATTCCCGGATTCTAGCACCACATTATCCTAGATACATCCCACCCTGGCACGTTTCTTGACCTCTTTTGGAAGCCCTTGGGACCTCGAGTATGTTGATTGACTTGGTGATTTAAACTGGATTATACATGATTGATTTCGATAAATATGATTTATTATGCATTCTATGATTTTATGCAAGGCTGAACAACTTCCTTATATTTATAAAATGCTTTGATCATGTCTTGATTTTATTTGCCATGAAGCATTCTCTAAGGGTGATCTATGAATGGAGCACACCACCAAAATGTTTTGAAATGTTTTTCATCAATCTTTTTGATGAATTATAATCCATTCTATCTTGTATCTAAGATTTGGATCTTGCTTGGGGACAAGCAAGGGACAAGTATGGGGTATTTTGATAGCATGTACTATAGTCTATATTTTGGGATTGATTTAGACGTTTTATCTTCATAAATATGCATGTATGGATGTATATTCTTTGATCATTATGTTGTTTTGTCTACCTTTACGGGAATCGAGGTCTACACCTAGTTTCGTTGCGATTGTAGGGAAAATGGCACGTTTTGGACCGAAATAGAGCTAAGGAAGCTAAGCAGTCATTGATGCTACATTCTGGAGCATTGAGGAGCTACAAGAGAAGCTCATGAACCATGGAAATAAGATAGAAGATTGATTTTGGACCAGATTAGAGAGATTGAAGCTCAGCTGAGACTCACCTCGGTTGGCTACAGTGCCACCTCGACCGAGGTGATCTTCAGGATCGTCTGGACCGAGGCGAAGTGATGACGGGACACGAGATCTTAATCTTTGGCTGAGATCTTCTATTTTTTGAAAGTAAATATCACATATTTTAGGATGGATTTCTGGAAGGAAGCATATCTTTTTCGCTGATATATTTTGGAAGATATGAAGATATTTTAAAGAAAGAAATTATCTTTTCAAGATATCTTATCTTAGGAAGGTAATTCTCCTATATAAAGAGGCTGATTTTCTGGAATTCAACCATCTTCGGATTACCGAATCTCTGATTTAAGGAAGTTGAAGGAAGTTTTGAAGGAAGTTTGGAAGGTTGAAGATCAAAGAAGGAAGGAAGCTAGTTTGAAGAAAGTTTGAAGGAAGTTGTAAGATTCTCTTAGTTTGGTTTGGTGTGTTGTCTTTTCTGATTGTGATTGAAGAACACTAATTGTTTGTGTGTTTGTTTGATTAAGTTATTGAGACGTTTGTGTTAAGGTTTTCTTATTTGAATTTTGATTCCTTTCTCATATATTTGATTATTGTTATCATGATGATTGATGACTAAGTTCTTTATGCCATTCTAGGGTGATTGGCTGAAAGTTATGGGAAAGACGATGAAAGAATGATCTTTTATCCCAATGGACCCTGAAAGCTCGAGCATTTACCTTAACCGACGAACACCTCGGTCAGTTGTGAAACATCTCGACCGAGATGGTACATGAACTGAGCGAGGTGAGCCCTTTCATGATCCTTATCTGAGTTGAGGTTTCAGTTTGCCAAATCCTATCCTTGTTATACCTTTCCTGGTTCAACGCAAGCCTAGGATGAGACTTACCCGGTGATTCCTTTGTTTGTTTACCCAAGATCATGAGTGTAGGTAATAAAGGTTTATCCTTTATTGGGGTTTGAGTGTGTCTTCATCCCATCTTTAAGAGTTTTTGCTTGAGACTTACCCGGTAAAGGTTGATTCTATCCCCATGGGTGGTGTGTTGGTTTGAGATTATAGTTTCTTTCCTTAGTACCTTGAGACTTACCCGGTGAGAGGATCTTTAGTTTGGGATAGTGAGTAGTGAGACTTACCCTGTGATCTATTCCAACGTTAGAAACACCTCCCTTTGCAAACCTCAGCTTTGTCCACGTTTTCTTTTGAGATCTTGAGTCGGAACCACAATTGGATGCTTTAATTTATAGAATCCGCATTTTCTTTATCTGGTTATTACATCATCTTTGATAGCTTTAATTTATTGCTTGTGTTTTATTGACAACCTGAGTTACCGATCTTTGTTTCACCATAGTCCTTGTGTTCGACCTTGGAATTCTTGTTTTTATTACAATCGATCCGTACACTGCAGGTTCGCTTATTTGCTATTATTCTTGGTATAAATATTAAAGCTTGCACACACCTCTTGGAGCGAACACGGCCCCTTATATTTGGTAGAATTACATTTCGGCCCTACTGATTTAATTTATTACAGATTGTACCCATAACTTTATAATTTGCAGTTTTATACTCAAGTTTGTAAATTGTTGCTTTTATGCCCATCTGGAATTAATTACAAGATTTGGTTCATATTTTTATTTACATATTTGACCCAACCTTTGTAAATTTCAGATTATGGCCTTATGAGATAAATTACAAATTTGGCCCAAAGGTTTTGTTTATTAAAATTGACCCGAGTTTTTAGAGTTGTATAATTTGCCCGGAAAATGTATTTATATTATTTTTGAAACTTGGGTTTTACTTCGAGTTCTATTCTTATATTTATATATTCTATATTTTATACTTTGTTGGTTAATCTCGGTTTATGGCAAGGATTTTATTGCGGATTTGAACCTTGGTTTTTGGAAGCGAGTTTCCTTAAATTTATATACGTTAAAACTTCCATTCAAATTTAGCATATAAGCTAAATTTGCTTAGCTTTGGTTTTAGGTCCGGAAGCGCCCGATATAGACCAACGAATCCATTCTTGACATCCGCGGATCGTCTTCAACCTTGGATCGAGTATGAGTACCTTCTTCCTCGATCTAGTTATGTTTAGTGGTAGAATCATGCTAGGTTGGATCTAGCATAACTTAGGGCAAATGCCAAGTAGTGGCTTGGAACCTTTAGGTGAGTGTTTGAGGTTATTGATGTTGTATGACATGTGGTGAGTTGATCTTGAGTTGTTATACACTTGTGAGCCTCATGGTTGATCTTGTGAGACTTGAGGTGATATTCATATGTTGGATGAGATAGCGGAGTTTAGGATGAGAGTATCCTAGCACATGGGGCTATAGTTGAGATCTCGTGAGTTTATGAGGGCTAGGAGTACTATATCCTAGATTATGAGAGTGTATGACCTGATAAGATGATATAGGACTTGAGTTGATCTTGAGTTGTTATACACTTGTGAGCCTCATGGTTGATCTTGTGAGACTTGAGGTGATATTCATATGTTGGTTGAAATTGTGGAGTTTAGGATGAGAGTATCCTAGCACATGGGGCTATAGTTGAGATCTCGTGAGTTTATGAGGGCTAGGAGTACTATATCCTAGATTATGAGAGTGTATGACCTGATAAGATGATATAGGACTTCTAGCCTGTGAGTAGTTGTTGATTATCGTGTCTTGTCTTGAACAGGCTTTGGTTATATTCTTTCGGAGAGTGATATCGGTTTCGCTTAGCTTTGAGACGAGGTAAGTCCTCGGACTTACTTAGCCGCTTTTATGCATTATTTGGATACATTATGGTGGTGTTTGTTCATCGCTTTTGATCATGAAACTGGATTAGGACTACTTGACTATATTTATTATTTGGCCCATTGTTACTATTATTATCGGGTGGTGACATCACTGCCCAACTCCTGAGTGAGACTGGGAAGTTCTCTACGACCAGGCCATACATGGTATGCGGGCGGGCTTCTTCGCCACTCCACATGGTATACGGGTTGAGCTCCGCCACACTCTTGTTGGTTACACGGGGACAGAGGCGAGAGTTATAAGACTCTCGTGTTACACTTTAAACGAATGAAATTAGAAATGGAATAACGTAGAAGAGAATAAGAACCGGATGTATATGTATATGAACATGTTGTGTTTTATGTGTTCTTATGTGTGTGTTTGTAGCATATTATCTTTATAATGCCTAGAATGTAAGCTAACGGTTTTGTACCGATCGTTGTAGTTGATGTGCAGGTTAGGTTGTGGCCGAGTGATCCGGAGGAGTGAGCAGCCGGGGTTCCGTACATCATAAGTTGAGTTTGGGGGATTTGAGTCCTTGTGTCGTTATTTTTGTTTTATGTTGATGATTGTTGTAAGGACAGCTGAAGTCTTTCCTTTCTTTTGTCTTTGGGGTTTCATAACATTGCATAAAAATGTATTTCGGTTTTGGCCTTTATTTGTGTCTTGTTGCAAGATCCGGTGAAATTGTTGTCAAGCTAAGGGTCGGAACCCATTGTGAGGTCTCAACCCGTAGCACTCCGAGTCCCGCGGATTCAGGGTGTTACAAAAGTGGTATCAGAGCCCTAGGTTGTCAGCAATGACAATCGCAATCTTCTAAAGGCCGAATAAAAATAAACAGAACCCTCAAGGGGTCTGAGTTTTAAAGAAATCAATTTAGTTTTCAAATCATGTGCATGAGTCAGTTCGGGTAGAATGTACGGGACCATCACTTCCTCCGTGGATCTCGGCGACGTAGTTATTGATTATTATATTATGCATATATACATATATATATACATATATATATATATATATATATATATATGTGTGTGTGCGTGTGTGTGTGTATGTAGATATGTATATGTGGACTTAGGGTGTTTTGGACTATAGTTGTATGTTGAATTGTAAGTTGTTTCTGCACTGGTTATGTTTATAGTAGTAGCATGACATTTATATCGTTATATATAAAAACATATAGTATTCTAATATCATATTAGTGATAGTGGACCTTATAGCTAAGATGGTAGAAAGCTATCATCGCCCCTTGGACAACTCCTTTTGGCTTAGGATAGTATACATACGAAGATGAATATGCTCGATTTATCGCGTTGAGCATCAAGTTCTCGCAAGCACCCAGGTGATTTCCCAGAATCCTTTCGAAGAAGAAGACTAGAGATGACGTAACCAAAGGACAAACAAATAAAAGAGAACCTCGTGTCGACTTAAGCGAAACCAAGATGGAGACTATACTAATATTAAAGCGACATGAAGACATGAGAGTGGTATCAAGGAAATAATGAAGGAGCATCAATCAGGCAACTAGAGACAACGAACTTAAAGTTATTCCAAGTACGGTGCCGATGAACTGAAGGTGCGAATCAAGTAGAGAGGACTCCATTCTCGCTCGAGGATGGAAGTGGCGTTCTAAGTAAGACAAGTTTTCTAATAGGAGCTCCTAAGCATGAGAGTTAAGATGAAAAGAATGGTCGGACAATTGGGAAAGATTTATGAGAACCGTAAGTTAAGCTCACGGAGGTGTCAGAGGGTGAAGTGACGATCTTTGCGAGATCCTAAGCGGGCAACTTATTTAGACATATGAGATTTACGAGGAGGATCACATGGTAAAAATTCACGTAGTAGAATTACCGTGAGAGTCAATCGATTTCCGTCATTGTGATGAGACTAATCAACGCTAAGAAGGGGGAAGTGTGTAAGGATGTTGATCTTCAGAAGATGAAAGAGGAAACAAGGAGCTGGATAGAAGCACTTAAGTTATCAACCAAGAAGGGTGTGAGTGGAGGCTAATTAATGTCAGAATATTTGAGGAGTGCATTTGCAAAACATTATGAAGAGCGGTTAAGCCTATAAAGGTGGGACATATGACACCAGAGAGCTAGGTAGGTATGGTAATCTTACAGAAGTGGAAGGAAGAGAGGAGTGTAGAAAGAGCTAACGGAGTTGAAGCAGAGTAAAACGAGCTAGTGAAGTTAAGACAAAATACCCCGAGAGGGTATCCTTTCAGGAGTATGGTAACATGGAAGTATAGTAGGAGGGTAAGTCGATAACTTCGGAGAATGTCAAATACAAGTTAATCGGTGACAACTGAGAACGCACAAGTGTGGGTTGTCTATAACTTCGGAGAATGTCAAATACAAGTTAATCGGTGACAACTGAGAACATACAAGTGTGGGTTGTCTATTGATGTGTGTAGATGGGAAGAGTAAACAAGAGTATGGGAACATATAGGAACGAGAACAAGAGCTTGGAGTATTCGCGGTGGGTTAATGTCAATAGGAAGGAGGTACATCAATAGACGTGCATTTGTCTTAAATCAAATAATGTTGAATGAGTTCAAGCAAGTAGTTATAACAAGACCTCCGAGGAGGAGATTGTAACGATCTTACGCGACCTTCTTAGGTCATGGGATTGACATATGGAGGAACGCCACGGGTTACAACTTTTAAGGCTTGATCATGGTAAGGGGAGCTAGTGGATCAACCGTAAGATGAAGCTTCTATTGTAGTTGTACATAGAATACCGAGAAATACATAAGGTGACCAACAATAGTAAGGGAAGACTGAAGTTTTGAAGTTTGAAGTCGATGTGAGATGTACAAGAAGTACATGAAAGATTGAGGATAGAACCTCTACGGTCGATTGGACGTTACATAAGAAAAGGGAGTAAGTTCTACACCTACTCGAAGGAATGATGCAAGCTTTGGTAGAATACGAAGAAGGTAAGACTAATATATTATAAGGCGTGATTAAGTCCTGCAGTTAGGACCTTCATGACTTCATATAAGTGTGAAACCTTAAAAAGATTATTAGAGCAAGTCTCCCGAGTTCTAGAGATGAAGGATCTTTGAAAGAGGACGGTGAACATTGCAGCTAAAGAAGTATTAAACCACGTGTTCGATGGACGCCACCTCAACAGATCGGGGTGGACCACTTGACAAATATTAAGACAAGGTTGTGTCGATATCTTCCGATATGTGATGGGAGAAGAAAAGCTAGAACCTAAGATAGAACGGAGTCAAATGCATCGGGAGGTGGATTTACCATTAAGATGATTTGAAGTTATTATAGAGGACACCAGTCTGCGGAGAGAGACAGCTATCTCTGTTTGTACATTGATTACTACAAGTTGAGTAAAATGACAATGAAGGGCAAGTATCCCTTACAACGAATGGGGGACCTACTCGATCAGTTGCAAGGGTTTGTAGTTTCTTCTAAGATTAACTAAGATTTGATTGTCACCATTTGAGAATCCGAGACTCGGATATTGCAATTACGGCATTGCGGACCAACCGGGGTCACTACGAGTGGTAGTCACTCCATATGGGATTACTGATGCCGGAGAAGATATTTTGGGTCTACTCTTGAGAAAGAGAGAAGATGTTTGACAAGTTGTCTCGGTATGGCAAACCCCAAAAGAAGTGAAAGAAGGTACAAGTTTTCTTAGATGTGCCGAGCTTTACCAGATCTGTAAAGGGGTGAGTTGTATAAAGTTAATTATGGCAACCTACTACAGATGACGACGAAGTATTGCATGGGACGAAGATTTGATAATAGAGTTTTGAGAGTCAAAGAGGAGATTTATTGGTACAACTGTTTTGATTCGCTTTGAGGGGTGATGGTTTGAAGTGTATAAGTGATTTTTCAAGACAAGGTCTTGATCGAGTATTGTAGAGCGATGTAAAAGTATTAGCATACGTGTCTTGTTAATAGAAGTAGTATGGAGTAAAGTGATGCCTTCGTTACTTGGAACTTGCAACAAGCATTGAGGAAATGTAACATCAAAGTTCGGTTTGACAAGAACCAAAGCTAACGGTGTAAATTGGAAGTTCGACCGTCTTTATTAGAGACAAGCAAAGAAGAAACATGATGGAATTTATGTATTGAGAAAGACCAGAGAATGAAGTTGAGTTCCGATATATTGATTCTTTTTGAGATCTTAGCGCGAGTTAGGAAAGTGGTTTACCGGTTAGCGTGGCCGCCGAGAGTAGAGGGTGTTCACCCGGTGTTTCATGTGCTTCCAATCATGACGATCTGGTAGTAGACAATGAACCCTGAGGCTAATGGGGAGACGGAGGATAATATCTTTGGTTGAGTTTTACGCAGAGCTAGTAGCATCGATAAAATCGTCGACTTAGACCTAGTTCTTTGCTTGGCTGAGTTATGTGCATGTGTGATGTTATGTGTAGTTTGTGCCGTGTACGGGAATGTGCTATATGACTGACAAGACCTTTTCCTATGGTCGTTTTTATCTTATCAAAATATAATCCCGACTTAGCACTAAAACAAGTATAGTGGTTAAGTAAGGGTCGAACCCAAGAGAGTTTTGTTATTCTTATTAAATTCAATTATTGATTATAGATTCAAGTAACAAAAAAGGGGGGGGGGAATTTTGGGTGAATTTATGCACACAGAACTTATGAAGCAAGTAACACAACGAGTAAGACAATAATGGATGAATCTACACTAGGTTGACTCTTAGCATGCGATTACTACTTTGGTTAGTTCCTTTTTACAAGTTTTCAAGTAATCTCTCGTCTCGATTATATATATGTGTTGAGCCAACCGGCATCAAGACAACTTAACAGGTTAGTGTTCCGTAAACCTACAAGAACAAATAACAAGTTAGCTTTCAAATAAAGACTAAGGGATATAAAGAAAAGATTAAAACCGTTAAAATTATCCTTATATTTGCGTTCCTTTCCTTTAAGCAACTACAACCCGTTATTACTTAAAGTTTACTACTATATTAAAGACCCGAACCCGGAATCTATTAACCCTAGTTTTTTGCATGCACTTTAGAACCTAAGGTGAACAATCTTAAGTGATAGTAAAACATGCAATTAGACAATGAAGATCAAGGAAACACAAAGTATTACTGAATGAAAACTTATATTAGAAAGAACTTACAACCAAAGTAACAATGCAGCTTCAAACCAACCTAATGTAGCAAGGGAGTTAGCAACTCATTACAAAGGTAGCAAGAGAATTATGATGGAAAAAGTGGATTCTAATTGGATCACTCTAGCAATCAACCATAGGTCTATTTATACTACAAATAGCACTAAATAAGAGTAAATGACCGGCCCAAAACAGCCACCTTTAATGCCATAAAGGTGGTATAAACAGCCGAAGTAAAGCCTCTGTTGCTGACCCACAAGGGCGGCCTTCAAATCCGTAGGGGCGGTATAGGTGAAAACGTTTGATCTTCTTCGTGGCCGCAGGGGCGGCCTTGCACTTCCACAGAGGCGGATATTTAATGATCTTCAAACGTCTGACTCTTCAACTTCCTGTCGTTTTTGATGCCGAGCCGTAGGGGCGTCCCAGTGTCAACGCGGGGGCGGTGACACTGACTCTTCATCTTCACAGCTCCCAGGTTGAGACGCAGGAAGAGGCGCAGGGGCGCTGGCTTCACTTCTTTAGGGCAAGTCACCGCAGAGGCACCAAGGGTTGACGCAGGTGCGGTGACAATCTTCGTTCCTAGCGCTGGCAAAGGCGCAGGCTGCACTCCGGAGTATGGTGTCACCCGCAGGGGCGGTGACAATGCTCAGGGGTGGTGAGGTAACAGAAACTTTGCTTCGGAATGATCTTCACTCCTAAGTGCTTATAACTCCTTCTTTATCTTCTTTTAGTCTTCTTCTTCTGGACAAAGGAGTTAGTAGTATAAACCGATACTAATGTAACAAAAAGACTCTAAAAACTAACATAAATGATAGTGATTACATCACCTATCAAACTCCCCCATACTTATACCTTTTACTCGTCCCGAGTAAAACAAATGACAACAGTTTTTAAACTCAAAGACCTCAGGAAGGATGGGCAAGCAGAAAAGACAATGAAAACAAAAGAAAAGCCAAGAAAGAATGAAAGAAGGAAAAGAGAGGAAATGTGAGAGAAAGGTGAGAAAACTACCATTCTTATTGCTCCAAGAATGACCTACCCGGACAACCTTCTTATGACTCCCCTTCTTATGTCGCCAAATGCCGGAATGGAAACCTACACTCGGTGCCGTTCATTTTGCCAAGGTGCCCTTTCGGGTTTTCACCTTGCCACTCTTCTTCTTTTTCTTTGATGATCTCACTTGTAACTCACATCCCTCAAGTCCAATTTTTGCACCAACCTAAGGTTGGTCGGAGTATCTTCTTTTTGCCTAAACCGCCCTTTCAGGTTTTCGGTTTATCCAACGATTTTCATGCCTTTTTTCATTTTCTTTGGCTTTTTTTTCTGAATTTCAAACTGGATTACAATTCAAAAGAAGTAAAAGCGAACAACTTAAGAAACTACACAAGCAATGACAATTCCCTCCCCATACTTGAAGCACACTTTGTCCTCAAAGTGGAAAATAAAGCAAAGATAAATATGGGAAAGGGAGAAATGATGATACCACTAGTGGGATGGTCCGGCTGGACCATCCGGACCCTCCTCCGGTGGGTCCGGGAAGTGGCTGAAGAGGTGCTCTTGCCGGCGGTAGAGCGTGTCGATGCGGTCCTCCTGAGCGTCCATCCTCTGCCCAAATGAAGTCTCTAAATTGGCTTGCCAAGCCAGCTGTTGAGCCTCTAGCTGCTGCTGATGAGCCGCCTGCCAAGCATCCTGCCGGCGATCAAAATGGACGGTCATAGAGGAAGCGAAGCTGGACTGCCACGCTTGCTGCTGCTCAAGCATGGACCGCTGGTACTCGGTCTGCCATGCCTGATGCCGGGTGGTCAAGGCTGCCATCTGAGCCTGAAGGCTCTCCATGGCCGGACTGTCGTCCGGTGCTGCAGTAGGCATCTCCTCATCATCTGGTATGGGCACGTGGTCAGCAACAGGAGCCCGGCTGGAGCTCGCAGCATATCTCTCAACAATGGCCCCCTGAGGCCGTCTCGGCACGAAGGGGTCAGCTGGTATGTATAGCTCGGAGAGCTCGTCTCTAAGTGGAAGTTCCCGTGGGAGGTAGGTGATGTGACTCCCATCTACCAATGAGAGCTAAAAGAGGTTCTCCCCGTCTCTCTTGAAGAGCATGCACCTCCTCAACATCCCTTCCATGTACAGTGGGGCCTCTAACCCATCCTCCAAGTCGGAGAGGTCCATCACCTATGCAGCAATCAAGGAGATCACCCCACCACCCACAATGTCTCGTGGCTCGTTCTTCCTAATCCGCTTCAAAGCAGTAAGGAAGAGGTATGGCCAATCCGGTATCTTGTCGTTCGTGGGGAGGCAGGTGTACAACAGTGGAAGGTCCTTGAGAGCGACCTTGTTCTCCTCCTTGTGTCCACAAAAGACACTCATGAAGATCTTGGAGATGAGCCTCAAACAGGGGTGAGTGAGTTTGTTGGAAAACTTACCCCCTGCATGAAACTCGGATCTGGTGGCGGCTTGCCAAAACTCGCATAAGTCGGGTGTCGGGACGGGTTCCCACCAGTCTTCGGAGGCGCAAATAGTCACCCCAAATGCCTCATGCAGTTGGGAGTAGTCCAATGTATACTTTCTCTTGTTGAACTTAAAAGAAAGCCCAACACAAATATGGTCCTCCTTCTCCATGGTGAATGTGGCGATGAATTGGCAGCTGAGCTCGGGGTATGTTGGAGCATTCATGTCCAGAAAATCGCCGAGCCTAGCATTGGTGAGGAATGCCTGCATGCTCTCCAACATGCCCAATTTTTCCAAAGTAGGAACGTGCAAAAACCGAGTTGCATACACAACCCGATCTTGCACAATCTTATATCGTTCCTTCTCAACTTCCGGCAACTTGTATTTCTTCTGTTTTTCCATTTCTTGCAATTAAGTTCAGAAATTGGAGTAAGAGACGAAACCTCTATTGCTATTTCCGCAGGGGCGGCTGAAGGATGCGCAGGGGCGCCGAGGCGCAAGGGCGGTAGCTTGCAGGCGTAGGGGCGGGAGAAGTGCAGAGGGCGATTTCTGACAGCTGCTAAGGTGGCGGTGCTGAGGGGCGTTTTGGTGGCTTCTTATTGGTGGTGATGTCGCCGGCGGTGATGAGCGGTGGAGGCAAGAGAGTGTGAGGTGGAAGGGTGTTGTAAGGTTAGAGTTTTGGGAGGATGAGGGAGGTGTTTGGTGGTAGCGAGGGCAGGTGTCGCAGGGGGCGTGTTGACGGCTTTGGCTAGGTCGTCGGAGGTGGCGCGGGGGCGTTGCACTAGGTGGCGTGTGAGAGCTCGATGAGGGCGCAGGGGCGTGGGAGATAGAGGGGAAAGTGAGTGGTGAGAGAGGAGAGGGGTTGGTGGGATAGTTGTAGGTTATTTTTGGGAAGTGTATTTTTTTCTTTCCTTGATAAAACCGCAGGGGCGGGACTTGTCGCCGCGGGGGCGGTGACAAGGAAGAGGGGGCACGTAGGCTCAGTGTCGGGGGCGGCACTGAGGATGTGTGTCAAGGATGGCCGCCGCAGGGGCGTAAGGGAGTCACCGCGGGGGCGGAAACACTAAGCCACAGGGGCGGTTTTCTTGACAAAGGCTCCTCTTCTTATTTCTTCGGGTTGCCTCCCGAGCAGCACCTTTGTTTTACGTCGTTGGCTCGACGTAGGGACTCTACCTCTCTGATTGGGCCTCTTCCAGCATCACCTTGGGGTTTATAATCGTCTGTGAAGGCAATCCTTCGGAGGATCTAGTTTAAATCCTTGTTATGGCTTCCGTCATTTGCCCAACCTATTCTTGATGCTGGACTCTGTTGTTTGGACATGATGTTCGCCACTTAGCGTGCGTGCAAATAAGCTTTAAATTTACAAAACTAGAATCAAGCAAGCGAACCCGCAGTGTACGGATCGACGTAGTTAAGCAAGAATTCCAGAGTATCGAACACAGGGATTTGGGGGGTTAAATCCAGTTATAAATCGTCAAGCAAGTGAATGTATGAGCTTTGCAAATATATTGGGAAAACAACAACCCTAAAGATCCAGGTGTTTAATTGTGGCAATCGATTCAAGATATACTAAAGAACTAAGGACAGAGTTAAGAGTTGCAAAGATATACTAAGGTAAAGCAATGTACGGTGAAGTTCCAAGGCTTTATATGACTTATCTAAAGACACTCTCTATAAAGGTTGTTGAGGCTTCAGTATAGAAAGGATCTAAAGACAAGAATTAATATCAAATACCCAAACTTGTAACCCAAGGATCAAGACTAACTAAACCAATTAAGGTAGTGACACTCGAAATCGAAGTAGAGGTTGTTGAGGCTTCACTACTACCTAGAAAAGGCAAGCCAAGACTAAGTTAAAGCAAATCTTTAACCTTGGATTAAAGTAAAAGCAAGGCTCGTAAACTGACACAAATTACGGGTGGATCTTGAGTTTCCACGGCCGTGGAACTCAAGAACAGACCGGGATTTTGGTTCGTCGGCGAATCTCTCTAACTCTCAGGGTCCAATCAAATTACGATCGATCTATCATCATCTAAGCCACAACTATCAACCCTTCACCTTAGAATTGCTAAAGGGTTTTAGCCAACAACAGTCATTATGATATCAAATTCAAGATTAAGAAGAATGAAAGATGAAAACCTTCGAAAACCTTCAATAAACTTCAAATCGATCTCAAATTCACAAACAAGGATATAATGCATATCAGATTTGGAATAACACAAACCAATCACAATCCTTGATAAGAATGAAGAGCGGGATGTCAATCCGTCTTCAAATCAAACTTAGGAACAAGAGCGCACTTCCAAATCTTCAAGCCTTCGTAAATCTCCGTTGCAAAATTGCAATTCTCCGCACGTCCAATGAAACCCTAGGCACGTGTAAGCGAGCGTAAGCGGAGGTGCCGAATTCTCCCTCCTTCAGCCCTTTTATAAGAAAAGATAGAATAACCGTCCGGCCCATATGCGTAGACAATGTGTCCATATTTTATTCGTCAAAAGATTGCCTAAATCACGGTTTCATGGAGTTCCACGGCCGTGGTTTAGAGCGTGGAAGTGGATTACGGTTCTTCACAACTTCCACGACCGTACTTTATACCGTGTAACTCTCTGAAATGCTCCACATTCATGTTGCCAAGTTCCACGGCCGTGGTTTTGGGCGTGGACTTCATTACGGCCGTATTTTAGAGCGTGGAAGCATAGATTGCTCGTAGTTCCCTTTGTTTCGTGCCATTCCTCATCCTAGCATCTTCCTTGGCTTCTTTGCGGTGTCTTCAATCCTTGGATGTGCTCAATTCATCTCCATCCTCTCTTAATTTGTTCGGTTTTAGCTCTTATTTGCCTACAATCAACACAAAGCTTATGTAGACCTCTATATCGACAATATAGACAAACCAGTTAACAATTGCTTCAATGCCTTATCAATGAACACTATAATGGATGAAAAACATCAAGAAAACGTGCCTAAAATATCACAATATTTCATGCTAACAAAATACCCCATACTTGCCACTTGCTTGTCCCTAAGCAAGGTCTTTCAAAAGCTTTAGAACTCAAGTTAGGATGAAATATGTATGCAATCTCAAAAACAAAACATCTTTTAGGTGAATGTGCTTCTAGTCAATGGATCATTCTCAAACCTTGCTTCATTAATTCACGAGACTTTCATATACATAAGCAAAGAATAAAGAGAAAGGAAACATCGTGAATTGATCAAACTTCAATGTAAGCATCATAACCTTCAAACATTATCAAAATCAATCACAAGAAACTTCAATTTAGATCACCAAGTCATATAACATTCTCTTGATCTTAAGGACTTTCAAATAAGATCTAGAATGCGGAAAGGGAAAGGAAACTATAAGGAATGTGGTGCATGAATCCAGGAAAGTGGACAACTAACTCTTTTCTTTTTCTCTTGCGGTTTTGCAACACTTTCAACTTAGAGCTTTGCTCTCTTCTTTTGCACATAATTTTTCGACTTTACTTTTGGAGTTATGGACAGAGGTGCACAAAAACCGAAGCCTAGGAGATTGGCGGTTCTCAATTTTGCGAGATGCCTCAAACCCTTAATGCACATACCATAATCCGTTAGGAATATCGCTCAATCCGACTTTGGCAAGACACAAACACCCGGCTATGTGAATGGTGCCGAGTTACTCATCGTCATGATTGACTTCCCCAAACCTATAAGTTCTTTCTATTCTTTGAATGCAAAATTTTTCTTTCATGGCCCTCCCACATCAAACATGCCAAAAATCAACTCCTCCAAATTCCCGGATAGGTAAGGGAGGCCATTATTTCATTGAGGGGCTAAATGATCAAAGAAAGAAGAAAGAAAATCGAATTGCCTTAATCATTTCAACAAGAAGTATAGGAACTTATCATGTGATTTCAACCTTGATTTCTCAATATGATTTAGATAAAACTCTTCACATTATGAAACTTGCAAAAGAGGGATAATCAACTCATTCAATTTCTTTTCAATTCATTATTTGTTTAAGCATACAATTGTCATCAAAAACTCAATTCACAAGTGGTGATTATCATAGAAATCATCTCAATTCTTAGAGGCACAAAATTTTCAAATTTTTTCGATTTTTATGGGCTTTTCAAAAGATTTTTTCATGCAATGCGATAATGAAACGTGTAACAATGGAATGAAACATGCAAAGTGTTCTAGATCAAAGCAAGCAAAAGTGAGTAGAGTTATTACAAACGAATAGTCACACCCCACCCCATACTTGAGACAAACATTGTCCCTAATGTTCAAAAAGAAATAAAGAAAAGAAAGAAAGAAAATGAACTCACAAGACGGTGGTGGAGTGGCTAAAGCGGTAGATCGTCATCGTCCTCACTGGGGTGCCGGTTGTGGTGGAAACGGGAAGAAGCCGGGGTCATAGTTCCGCCCAAACTGCTGGCGGTAAATTTCTCTCATCATCCCGTCATGTGCATCGGCTCGTGCATCCCTAGCATCTGCGCAGATCTCCAAAGCTCCGACTCTACTGGAAAGGTCGGTGGCCCACTCCGGCAGCTGCTCGTACCACTCCGGCGCCTGGCTATACCAAGCTGGTGCATCTGACGGTGCTGGTGCAGGTGGTGGTTGTGCATGCCAAGTCGGTGGAGCTCTCATCCACTCCGGCTGCGTGCTATACCACTCAGGAGGGGTCGCCATCCATGTCAGTCTCTCACTCACGCTAGCACGGCGAGAGGAAGAGGCGGAAGCTCTAGCAGGGCGGGGAGAGTGTCTAGGGAGGTCGGGAAATGTATCCGGCTGATCCGGAAAGGTAACAAAATCGTGCTCCTCACCTCCTCCCTCAAACTCACCATCTCCTCCCATCTCCTCCTCATCTACAGCAGGTGCCTCAGGGGGAACGTAAGGAGGTGCTACCAACCTATTCGCATGCATAGCAGCGAATGTCTCCTTCCAGTTATGGCGTCCGGCCATAATGGAATACTCGGGAAGCCATGTAACACCTCTACCTCCTCTACCCTCACAAGGCATGGCAGCGGTAGGCGGACCTCTATGCCTAGGAAAGATAATACCTCTAGTCATGAGGCTTTAGTCCTAGAGGTCTAGCCGCTATCCTAGTGCACGCGGAGAAGTCAATACCCAGCTATCTAGCAAGGTGGGTGACCATCCCACCATATCCAATATTGCCGGCCCTCTTATTCTTTAGCTTACTCATGGTAGAAGCTAAGAGGGTGGCACAGTCATCCGGCCTACCATGCAGCATACAGTACAGTAGAAACAACTCATCAGTCTTGATTTTCTGAGGAGTCTCCGTCCTAGGGAAGAGACACTCAGAAAGCACTCGGTGGGCAATCTTCAAGGCTAAGTGATAGATCAACTTAGCCTTGGTATCAGCAGGTTGCCAGCGGTCCTCGCTGGCGTATACCATAGCAATATCCTCCCAAAAATCTTTGGCGTACACGCCACTAGGAAATCGACCATTGAAGGTCTCATAGAACCCAAAGAAGGCTCCAAACTCTCGGATCGAGAACTCATAGTTTCTCTCCATCTGCCGGAAAGAAACTGTCCTATCTACATGACTATGCTCAAATGAGATCACAAACTCTCTAGTGATCTTCTCATATGCATCTTCCCGAATAGCGGAGAAGATGATCAAACCGGCTCTATCAAGTAACCAAGTAAGGTCACCTACCACATTCAATGGCTCTAGATCCTCAAGAAGCAAGTAACGAGGTCCTATGACCGGTCTCTTCTCGATCCTCTCTAAGGCATCGAGGTAATCCTCATGGATCTTAGGAATTCTAGGGGGTGGGGGTGATGGTGGTGATGGTGGTTCACTAGGGGGTACCTGAGAGGAGGAGGAAGCATTGCATTTCCTCTTCTTGGTCCTATTAGACATTCTCCTAACAAGGTCCATGTTTTGTTCAAAACCACGGTCTGTTCTTCAATTTCCACGGCCGTGGAATGCCCAGAGACCGTGATTCGGTTCGTAAATCCTCAAAAATCACTCAATCAACACCACAATCAGCAGATAGCAGCCCTAGACTAATTTCAATCCAGTTCCAATCAGTTCTCCTAATATATCTTGCAAAAACTGAATCGAATCGACAAAGTGAAAGAAGAGAAGAAAAACCTAGGTTTTTGGATTTTAAAATCCAAATTCCTTCTTCTCATGCGATTGTTCACTCGAATCGTTGCTTGGATCTTGTAGATGATCGAATTTGCTCCAGATTGGGTTAAATAATCGTTCGAAACGATTAACGAACGGAGATTTGAGAGAGGGGGATCGATTCGGCGTTTTTGGGCGTGGAAAATGGAGTTTTGGTGTGTTTTGTGAAGAAACGTGGTTTTTATAGTGGCCATAAATTTTTGGGAGAATTTGACATACTAGGCTTTTTTGAGTTTTTGTTTAAGAAAGTGTACCCCAAATTTTTTACCACTTTCATTTAATAGTTGGTAAAAATTATTAACCCTTCTATTTAGAAAGAAAGAATAAATGATGTTTGTTATTTGTTATATAAGTATAAGTTTTAAAATTTAATTACTGAATTTATTTTCTTTTATTATTTTTCTTGCTTTTTTTTTTATTTATTTTTTATTTATTTTTTATTTTCTGGACTGAATTTCTCATACCGGAATTTCTCATACCAGAATTTTCTTACCAGAAATTTTCATACCAAAAATTTCATACCAGAATTTCTCATACCACTATCAAA
>BSUD01000008.1:93684592-93706267 GCA_033239045.1 Fagopyrum esculentum | reverse complement strand
AAAAAAGAATTTCTCATACCAGAAATTATTTTCATACCAGAATTTTGTCATACCAGAACTTGTCATACCAGAAATTGTCATACCATAATTTAAATACCAGAAATTTCATACCATAAATTTCATACCAAAAGTTTCATACCATAAAATTACATACCATAAAATTACATTTTATCATACCAAAACTTTTTTCATACCAAAATTTTTTTCATACTAGAATTTTTTTCATACCAGATTTTTTTTCATACCAGAATTTCTCATACCAGAAATTTATTATACCAATTTTTTTTCATACCAGAAGTTTCTCATACCAGAATTTGTCATACCAGAAAATTTTCTACCAAAAGTTCATACCAGATTTTTTCATACCAGAATTTTTCATACCAATTTTTTTGTTTTGTTTTTTATTTTCCCTTTTCTATTTTCTATTTTTTTTGAAATTTTCTGTTATGAGTTTGTGGTATGAAAATTCAAACCAGAATTTTTCATACCAGAATTTCCGATTTTTTTTCAT
This sequence comes from Fagopyrum esculentum, assembly GCA_033239045.1. Taxonomy (NCBI): domain Eukaryota; kingdom Viridiplantae; phylum Streptophyta; class Magnoliopsida; order Caryophyllales; family Polygonaceae; genus Fagopyrum; species Fagopyrum esculentum. The sequence goes on along the minus strand of BSUD01000008.1, from coordinate 93,705,756 downwards.
ACCAGAAGTACATACCAGAAGTACATATTAGAAGTTCATACTCATACCAGAAGTTTATAATCATACCAGAAGTTCATAATCATACCAGAAGTTCATGATCTTACTAGAAGTTCATACGCATACCTTTTTGTAATTGCACAAACTTAAAACCAACGCTGCATGCTTTATCATCCGGCTCCAATTTCTTTTGGATCATAGTATGCCAGTTTCAAACAACATGATGAATACACACTACTTTACACAAACCACAATAAGGACAGTATATGTTACGACATCAGGCTCCCTTCCATTATGAATCATGCTCTTTAATAATGACAGAGCCATATCCACTTCATTCTCTTGGCACAATAGATTCATATAGATCTTATACGCCCACATATCAGCCACGGAACCAAGCTTCTCCATGTCACCCATTAGCCTCTCAATCCGACCAAAAGCCATTAGCGAATCCAGCCCTAAAAACTAAACAAAGTTCAAAGATAAAATGAGATCATCATATTGAAGATACCTACTGATACCAATTGTATACTTACAGTAGTGTACATATATTCACACATCTAGATCTACATCTAGATACACATCTAGATCTACATCTAGATCAAAATCAAGATCTACATCTAGATCTAGATCCATGGTTACCGGAATGAGAAAAGAGGAAGGGTATGAGAAAAGAGGAAGGGACGGCGACCGGCGGCAGCAACAGTCTTCTCCGGCAATTGGAGACTTATTGGAGCGAGTCTAGACTCAAGCGCAGGATGAAGGCCACCATTAGATCTTGATTGCGACCCCCTTACTGTTGCAACAACCCCCCCGGCGACGATTGCGACCCCCCTACTGTTGCAATCGACTGAACAAAGGAAAATCAAGGAGGGAGGTCCGGCGGCTGCTCAGGCGGAGGAGAGGAGGGGGAGGCCGGTGTGCAGGCGGCGACTCCTGCGGCGGTCGGAGGCAACCCTGGCTCCGGTGGCTGCGTGTGAGAGAAGTGAGATGCGGGAGAGAGAGTTTAGCGTGAGAGGCAGCCACAAGGAAGCGACCGGAAGAGAAGGGAGGGAGGATTGTGCTTTTTAGGTTTGTGAACGGTAAAAATATTAGTGGGGGTACATTTACTAATTAGAAAACTGAAAAAAGCCTAATTAGTATCCAATTAAAAAAAACAGCCTAGTTACCTAATTAGCCCTAAATTTTTTTGGAAAATTATGGTCACTCGGGGGTTTCCACGGCCATGGAAATGTACGAAACCGTGGTTTTGGTGATTTTTCTCAGGCTTTTGCAAATTACGGTCACTGTAGCTGTCACGGCCGTGGTTTTGGCCGTGGAACTCTCTGTAATGTGCCAAAGTCCAAGTATCGTCAATTTTCTTCAAACCTTTCCTTCTCTTTTCCTTTTCCACTGACCCTACATCTGATAGCATGAATTATTGTTTATATTTTGGGGCCTGTTTAGACGTTTCATCTTCAATAATCTGCATGTTTGTATATATATTATGTGATTATATTGTCGTTTCATCTACCTTTGCGGGAATCGAGGTCTACACCAAGTTTCGTTGTAATCGTAGGTAAAATGGCACGTTTTGCATCAAAAAGGAGCAAAAGGAGCTAAGGAGTCATTGGAGCTACATTCAGGAGCTTAAGGAAGAATCCAGGAATCATGGAACTGGATTAGAGATTCACTTTGGACCAGATTTGAGAGATTTCACACTCAGTTGTGATTCACCTCGGTTGAATACAGAGTCATCTCGACCGAGGTGATCCAGAGGAGCCGACTCGACCGAGGCGAACACCTTGGACGCGGCAAGGATATTTTATTCTTGGCTGAGATCTTTCATTTTTGGAAGGGGGATCTTATCTTTTCAGGCTGGATTTCTAGAAGGAAGAAGATAAGTTAACCCATATATTTTACCTATTTTTATGGGAAGAGATCTTTCTAAGATATCTTATCTTTGGAGAGTAATTTTCCTATAAGAAGGGTTGGATTTTCCACAAATCCACATCCCGCATACAGTCGAACATCCGCTAACGGCTGAAGATCATGCTATAACATCCGCATACACTCCAGTTGGGAGATCTGAAGAACCTTTTTGAAGGTTGTTAAAGGAAGAAGTTTATAGCTTTTATAGCTTTGTGAAGGGTTTTTGTAAGATTTCTTTAGATTCCCTTCATTGTTGTTGGTCTTGTTGGATTTTAATCCAAGGAACGCTTGTTGTTTGATAATTGATTCAGTTATTGAAGCCTTTCTCTTAAGGTTTTCTTGTTCAATTATTCTCTTTCTTCCCATATATTTGATTGTTACTTTCATGATGATGAGTGGCTAATTTCCTTGTGTGATTCTAGGGTGATTGGATGAAGGTTGTGGGAAAAACAATGATAGAATAATCCTAATCACATTAGGACCCTGAAAGTTCGAGTCTTTATCCTTAACCCTAAGGCATCTCGCTCAGTCGATGAACATCTCGGCCGGGGTGGAATTCTTCTGACCGAGGTGACTTATCTGATCCGAAACTGAGAGTTAAGTGTTAGAGTTTGCCAAACCCTATTCTTATTATACCTTTCCTGGAAGGGAGCCTGATGTCGTAAGATCATAAGAGTAGGAAATAAAGGTTTATCCTTTATTGGGGTTTGAGTGTGCTTTCATCCCATCTTTGTGAGTTAGCCTGAGACTTACCCGGTAAAGGTTGATTCTATTCCCTTAGTTGGAGTGTTAGTTTGAGGTTATAGTTCTTTTCCTTAATTCCTTGAGACTTACCCGGTAATAGGAGTTACAGTTTGGGATTAGTGAGTAGTGAGACTTATCCGGTGATCTATTCCACTTTAGTAACACCTTCCCTATGCAAATTTCTCAGCTTTGTCCGCTTATCTTGAGATCTTGAGTTGGAACCACAACTAGATGCTTTAATCCCTAGAATTGCATATTTCCTTAATTGACTTTATATCATCCTTGATTGTTTTAATCGCTTTTGTGGTTAGTAATTACAAAGCTTACCTATTCTGAATTTGTTTCACTAAGTCCCTGTGATCGACCCCTGGAATTTCTTGCTTTTACTACGATTGACCCGTACACTGCGGGTTCGCATCCTTGTTTTAAGCTTACATCTAGGGTTATAAATTTAAAGCTTGCACACACCGTTTGGAGCGAACAAGTTTTTGGCGCCGTTGCCGGGGATCGAACCCAGGTCACCCGCGTGACAGGCGGGAATACTTACCACTATACTACAACGACAATAGAGGATCCAACAACAATAATTGGAGGGCAAACAACCAAAATTTGGGTAATAATCATTCTAACTCCAATTCTAACGATTCCTCTAATCCTTTCCTCTCTACCTCTTCTTCTTCTACTCCATTAAAGAGCCAGGAGCAAGGATCGAGTTTTTCCCAGCCAGAAAAGAAAGACGCAGTGCTGGAGGCCATCTTGATCAAGCTTAGCGCTATGGAGACATCTATGACGTCATTTTCGAAGGCACAAAAAGCCTTTGAACAACAACTTGCTAGTAGGGCGAATGAAACGCCAAGAGATCCAGGGAAGCTTCCAGCAAGAACGGAAAGGAACCCTAAGGGCCAGATTATGGCCATAACGACGAGGAGTGGACTGAAGACTGCAGATCCAGTGCCTCGGTCGATCCCAGTACAGACGAAGACCACCTCAGTCCAGGTGTAGTCGAAGAACACTTCGGCCGAGATGCCAACCGAGGTGGAGCCACAAAAAGCGGAGGAGAAAACTGAAGTTTATATTTCACCTCCTGCATATAAACCACCACTTCCATTCCCCCAGTCAAGGGCCAGAGCACATCTAGACAAGCATTTTGGTAAGTTCCTTGACTTGATGAATAAACTACACATTAACATTCCTTTCCTTGATGCTATTCTAGGGATGCCCGCCTATGGGAAATTCTTGAAAGAGATCCTATCAAGGAAGAGGAAGATGGAAGACTTCGGTGAAGTAAGGATGACATCTAAATCCTCGGAGCTTATTCAAATCATGAAGGAGAAGATGTCACCCAAGTTAAGAGATCCCGACTCATTTTGCATTCCCATTCAAGTTGGGGATGTCACTTGTGAAGCCTTATGTGATCTAGGAGCCAGCGTGAGCATCATTCCGCTGGAGCTATGTGTTAAGATCGGACTTGGAGAGCCCAAACCGGTTAAGATAAGGTTATATATGGCGGACCGCTCCATCACCCACCCCGTGGGCATTTTGGAAGACGTTCTGGTTAAGTTAGGTAACTTCTATTTACCTATAGACTTTGTTGTGCTTGATATTCCCGCAGATTATCCTGCTCCTATCATTCTCGGGAGGCCATTTCTAGCAACTTCGGGTTGCAATGTGGATTATAAGAATGCCAAGCTGAAATTCAATATTGGCGGGGATGAAGTGGAATTCGCATTACTTGCGGCTATGAAAGGAGAGCAGCTAGGAGATGATATCTTCAACATCTACGATGAAGAAGAATCAAGAGAATTAGTGAGCTCTATCCTTATTAACGATCCACTTGAGAAAGTTATTAGTTTTAGTTTAATGGAGGAAGGTATAGATGCCTCTTGTGATGCAGATATACGGAGCTTAAAGGCACTGGAAGAAGATCCAGGAGCTAAAACTGAGAAACTAATCCAGGAGACGAAGATCTCCAGTTTCGGTTCCAGTTACAGTACCTCGACCGAGGCACTTTCTGGACCAAGCGAGGCGACTGAAGAACACCTCGGTCAACGCCTCTGTGCCTCGACCGAGGTCGAAGGTGAGATGATTTCAACTGAGACTTCCGAAAGTCCAATTTCTAGATCTACTCCACTGGAAGGAGGAAGCAAGGATCCCCCTCAGAAAGCACCCCCAGTTGTGGAGCTTAAACAACTCCCTAGTCACTTGCGGTATGTCTTTCTTGGACCGGATTCTACTTATCCTGTTATTGTTAGTGCTTCCCTCTCCGAATCTGAATTGTCTAAACTAATGCATGTCCTGAGAAAGCATCAAAAGGCTTTGGGTTATACTATAGATGATCTTATTGGCATTAAGCCTTCTTTCTGCATGCATAGAATTCTAATGGAGGACGATCATAAGACTTCACGGGAACCTCAAAGACGGTTAAATCCGACCATGAAAGAGGTTGTGAAGAAAGAAATTCTTAAGTTGTTGGATGCAGGTATCATATATCCTATCTCGGATAGCAAATGGGTTAGCCCAGTACATGTAGTTCCGAAGAAAGGAGGGATGACCGTTGTGACGAATAAGAACAACGAGTTAATCCCAACCAGGACCGTCATGGGCTGGAGGGTTTGCATTGATTATAGGAAGCTGAACACGGCCACTCGGAAGGACCATTTTCCACTTCCTTTCATGATCAAATGCTTGAACGGTTGGCCCAGCATTCACACTTCTGCTATTTAGACGGCTATAGTGGTTTCTTCCAGATTCCTATCCATCCGGATGATCAGGAGAAGACCACTTTCACTTGTCCATGGGGGATATTCGCTTATTGGAGGATGCCATTTGGATTATGCAATGCACCCGCTACCTTCCAGCGATGCATGATGGCTATCTTTTCCGAGTATATAGAGGAGATCATGGAGGTATTTATGGATGATTTTTCAGTATATGGTTCCTCTTTTGATGATTGCCTATCTAACCTTTCTCTAGTGCTACAAAGATGTGAAGACACTAATCTTGTCTTGAATTGGGAGAAGTGTCATTTTATGGTTAATGAAGACATTGTGCTAGGACACCTCGTTTCTAATCGAGGTATTGAGGTCGATCGCGCTAAGATCGAGACTATTGAGAAACTCCCTCCCCCTTGTTCTGTTAAAGGTGTGAGGAGTTTTCTCGGGCATGCAGGTTTCTACAGGAGATTCATCAAGGACTTCTCGAAGATTTCTAAACCTCTAACTAACCTCTTGAATAAAGATGTTGTTTTTGAGTTTTCGCAGTAGTGTCTTGATGCATTTTACAGGATTAAGGAAGCGTTGATCTCCGCTCCCATTATCCAACCTCTGGATTGGACCTTGCCCTTTGAGATCATGTGTGATGCTAGTGATGTAGCGGTAGGAGCGGTGCTTGGACAAAAGAAGGATGGCCGGACCACCGCCATTTACTATGCTAGCAAGACGCTAGATGAAGCCCAGCGCAACTACACTACCACCGAGAAGGAGCTATTGGCAGTTGTATATGCTTTCAAGAAGTTTCGTTCTTACTTAGTAGGAGCGAAAGTCATTGTCTACACCGACCATGCAGCCATCCGTTACTTGCTTGCTAAGAAAGATGCCAAGCCACGCCTTATTCGATGGATTCTCTTGCTTCAAAAGTTTGACCTAGAGATCCGCGATAAGAAGGGATCCGAAAATTCTGTTGTGGATCACCTCAGCCGGCTACCCCCATCTTCCCGCGAGAAGGACGATCCACCCATAGACGATTCATTCTCCGATGAGCACTTGCACTTATTGGAGCGTTTGATAGACTTACTTATCTCACCCCATGATGAAGGTGAAGTATGGGGTGAGGGAACCTCCCATCACGCATAGAGATACCGTATGGTCCAGCTAGCGACCTTAAATCAAGCACTTCTTGGGAGGCAACCCAAGGTATTGCTTTCTTTTCCCTTTTTCCGGTCTAGCTTAGATAGTTTGCTTTTGCTTTGCTTGTTTTGTTTTTGGTGTCCTAGACAGACAACAGGTGACATCTAAGGAAGGAATACAAACCAGGAGCACAACTGGAAGGACAGAAGTTCGAGAATTTGAGAAGACGGAGCTTGACTGAGACGCATCTCGGTGGTTGTCACAGCACCTCGACCGAGATGATTCTTGAGCAACCGAGGCGACTAGGGTTTTTGAAGATCCACCTCGGTCCGTACCACCTCGGTCCAGTCGAGACCATCTCGACCGAGGTGATAGCAGTTCCAGAAAAGGGTATAAAAGGGGCTGAAGATTTCTCTCTCCTCCCTTTACCCTCTTCTCGACCGCGGCGTATATCTCACCTCGCTCCTCCGATCTTCGCTCGTTTTCGACGATTCTCGCTTCCAAACTGCAAGGAAAGGGTAGAGGATCACGTTGCAAGCACCAATCTGCAGAAAGAACAAATCGAATCGACCGAATCTGGGTAATTATTGAAAAAACCCTAACTTTCTATTTCCCTACTGTTTTCCTTCGTTCTGGGCTTTGGTTGCCCCTACATTTGCTGAGAAACAGAATAAGTACCCCATAGGAACCTGTGGTAGTGATTTTGGGGGAAAAGAACTGGATTTTTGAGGGAATCGATCGAACAACTCTTCGCCTCGGTCCAGTCGGCCTGCGCCTCGGCCGAGGTGTTCTACAGGGTTGTCAGAGCAACCGAGGTGACCTGACAGATTACAGAGAGATGAGTTCTGAGTGACAGTTGGTCCTGAGGGACAGATCTTCCCCTTCTCCTTCTTCTTCTACTAGACGTACTAGACCGGTGATCCACGAGAGACACCAGGTCGAATATGACCGCATAGTGGCCCGTCCAGTGATTGCACCTCGCTTCCTGGACATTTCAGCTTTTGACTGCCTCTATGTCAATAGATTTGAGGGGTATGATTTCTGTTGTGGGGCTGGAGCAGTTTACACAGATCAGAGCTCCGACCTATCTAGAGCCTACATTGGAGTTTGTCAGCTCCTTCACTTACTTGCCTACCGAGCGCGCAGTGAAGTACCGGTTGATGAACTGGAATTACTTGGTTCCTTTAGATCACTGGCGGGATATCTTTGGCTTCCCGACCCCGACTGTTGTTGATTTTCCCTCCCGAGCTATAGCTAGGGAGTTTTGGGGACAGATAGCTCACGTGGTTGAGCATGTTGACAAATGGAGACCTGGAGATTCCAGGGAGAGGATTATGTTCCATCTTGCATTCAGGTTGGCCCACAGGATATTCAGTGAGACCCTTCTGGCGCGTACTGAGATGCCCCAGAAGGTCAGATAAGGGGAGCTTCTGAGCTTATACTGTATGGTGACGGGAGGGATCCCAGATTTTGGACTGATGCTGGTAGAGGATCTGCATAAGATCAAGGCGAAGGGGAAGGGTGACATCTGTTGTGGAGGCATTGTGACTCATATAGCGAGTTACATGGATATGGACCTCAGTGCTTGTACCATGGTGGCGGCTGCCAAGCCGCTTGGACTTCAGGAGATGATCACTCGGAGGATACTCGTCCCCCGAGGACTCACTACGCCATATGTGGCGATGCCATGGGAGCCGACTGCACCACAGGGGATCAGATGGTCAGCTCAGTTCTCTGTGTTTGATACACATTACTGGCAGACTGTGTGGATCCCATTCATGGAGGATGCTAGAGAGGCGGCAGCTGAGGAGGCTGATGATGATGAGGATGGTGGTGTTCCTATGGATACGGGCACATATACTGCTGGGACGAGTGCGCCGGTCATCGATTTGGATGATGACAAGACTGAGGAGGAGCCGGCAGCAGCAGTAGCACGTCCTGCTAGGCGTAGGGTCCGCCGACAGAGGGATCGAGATGCTCACCGTCGGATAGATGACCTCACCGAGCAGATGATAGACTCCTATGCTGCCCTGACTGTAGACATCCAGGAGAGATTTGACGACCAGCGCCGAGAGATCGACAGCTGGACTCATCAGATGCTAGAGGGCCAGCACTATCAGAGACGGATGGCTGAGATTCAGTTTCAGCATGTCATGGGCTATCCATTTGACCCATCTCAGTATCCGTATGTGCCACCACCACCACCACCGGATCGTGAGAGCTAGCAGGATTTTCTTTCTTTATTTAGTATGCAGCTCAGCTATGTCGAGTTTTTTTATTTCTCTAGACTTATTTTGACCCATTGGGACAATGTGTCCCAAGTATGGGGCATTGGATGTATTATCTAACTATGGATATATCACTTGACTCTATTTGCTCTATTTATGTCTAATTTTGCTCTATTTGCTTATCTGAGATTACATGCATACAGGTTATTTGATTGAGAAAAACGTCAGAAACTGGACAGAAAAAAAAAAATTGACCTCGACCGGGATGGTTCTGACCAAACGAGGTTGACCACCTCGGTTGATTTAGAACACCTCGATCGAGGTGATTTTCCAAACTGAGAATTTTCGACACGTTTTGTGCTTCTTATCTGGATATGACCTCAGTGAAGACTTTGTTTGCTGACTGGTTTTGAAATCTTTATATGTTTGAAAGGTTTTATGATATGTTTAAGTTGCTAAATGCTTTGTTTGAAATTTTGGCATGTTTAATACTTTGTTTTTATCCAAATTATGTTGAATTTGAAGGTTGACATCACATGATGAGTTCTCTCACTTTCTTCCTGGAAAGACCAAGGCAATTCATTCTTTTCTCTTCTTCTTCTTCTTGATCATGCTAAGCCCCTCATATACATATTTGCCTCCCTTTACCTATCCGGGAATTTGGAAGCAAGAAAGTGAAAAGCAGGTGAAAGAAAAGTTGAGAAGTTGGCTGGAAGTGAAAGTGTTAGAAAGTAAAAAATAGGTTTGGGGAAGTCAATCATGATGATGAGTAACTCGGCACCATTCACATAGCCGGGTGTTTGTGTCTTGCCAAAGTCGGATTGAGCGATATTCCTAACGGGTTATGGTATGTGCATCAAGGGTTTGATGCATCTCAAGAGATTGATGATTGCTGATTTCCTAGGCTTCGGTTATTGTACACCTCTGTCCATGCATCCCAAAAAGTAAAGTAAAAAAGGAAAAGTGTGAAATAAGCGAAGCTTATTGGTGGATGATGTTGAAAGTCAAGTGAAAGTGAAGTGATATCCTTTTCCCGGATTCTTGCACCACATTACCTTCTATACATCCCTACCCTACACGTTTCTTGACCTTTCTTTTGGGAAGCCCTTGAGACCTCGAGCTTGTTGATTGACTTAGTGGTTTAAACTGGATTATACATGATTAATTTCGATAATTATGACTTATTATGCATTCTATGATTTTATGCAAAGATGAACAACTTTCCTATATTTATAAAATGATTTGAGCATGTTTTGATTTTAAATTCCATGAAGTATTCTCTTAGAGTGATCTATGATTGTAGCACACCACTAAAAATGTTTTGAAAGACTTTTTCATTGATCTTTATAACTTATAATCCATTCTATCTTGTATTTTATATGCGGAACTTGCTTGGGGACAAGCAAGAGCTAAGTATGGGGTATTTTGATAGCATGAATTATTGTCTATATTTTTGGGCCTGTTTAGACGTTTCATCTTCAATAATCTACATGTTTGTATATATATTATGTGATTATATTGTCGTTTCATCTACCTTTGTGGGAATCGAGGTCTACACCAAGTTTCGTTGTAATCGTAGGTAAAATGGCACGTTTTGCATCAAAAAGGAGCAAAAGGAGCTAAGGAGTCATTGGAGCTACATTCAGGAGCTTAAGGAAGAATCCAGGAATCATGGAACTGGATTAGAGATTCACTTTGGACCAGATTTGAGAGATTTCACACTCAGTTGTGATTCACCTCGGTTGACTACAGAGTCATCTCGACCGAGGTGATCCAGAGGAGCCGACTCGACCGAGGCGAACACCATGGACGCGGCAAGGATATTTTATTCTTGGCTGAGATCTTTTATTTTTGGAAGGGGGATCTTATCTTTTCAGGCTGGATTTCTGGAAGGAAGAAGATAAGTTAGCCCATATATTTTACCTATTTTTATGGGAAGAGATCTTTCTAAGATATCTTATCTTTGGAAAGTAATTTTCCTATAAGAAGGGTTGGATTTTCCACAAATCCACATCCCGCATACAGTCGAACATCCGCTAACGGCTGAAGATCGTGCTATAACATCCGCATACACTCCAGTTGGGAGATCTGAAGAACCTTTTTGAAGGTTGTTGAAGGAAGAAGTTTATAGCTTTTATAGCTTTGTGAAGGGTTTTTGTAAGATTCCTTTAGATTCCCTTCATTGTTGTTGGTCTTGTTGGATTTTAATCCAAGGAATGCTTGTTGTTTGATAATTGATTCAGTTATTGAAGCCTTTCTCTTAAGGTTTTCTTGTTCAATTATTCTCTTTCTTCCCATATATTTGATTGTTACTTTCATGATGATGAGTGGCTAATTTCCTTGTGTGATTCTAGGGTGATTGGATGAAGGTTGTGGGAAAAACAATGATAGAATAATCCTAATCACAGTAGGACCCTGAAAGTTCGAGTCTTTATCCTTAACCCTAAGGCATCTCGCTCAGTCGATGAACATCTCGGCCGGGGTGGAATTCTTCTGACCGAGGTGACTTATCTGATCCGAAACTGAGAGTTAAGTGTTAGAGTTTGCCAAACCCTATTCTTATTATACCTTTCCTGGTTCAATGCAAGCCTAGGATGAGACTTACCCGGTGATTCCTCCGTTTGTTTACCTAAGATCATAAGAGTAGGTAATAAAGGTTTATCCTTTATTAGGGTTTGAGTGTGCTTTCATCCCATCTTTGTGAGTTAGCCTGAGACTTACCCGGTAAAGGTTGATTCTATTCCCTTAGTTGGAGTGTTAGTTTGAGGTTATAGTTCTTTTTCTTAATTCCTTGAGACTTACCCGGTAATAGGAGTTACGGTTTGGGATTAGTGAGTAGTGAGACTTACCCGGTGATCTATTCCACTTTAGTAACACCTTCCCTATGCAAATTTATCAGCTTTGTCCGCTTATCTTCAGATCTTGAGTTGGAACCACAACTAGATGCTTTAATCCCTAGAATTGCATATTTCCTTAATTGACTTTATATCATCCTTGATTGTTTTAATCGCTTTTGTGGTTAGTAATTACAAAGCTTACCTATTCTGACTTTGTTTCACTAAGTCCCTGTGATCGACCCCTAGAATTTCTTGCTTTTACTACGATTGACCCGTACACTGCGGGTTCGCATCCTTGTTTTAAGCTTACATCTAGGGTTATAAGTTTAAAGCTTGCACACACCGTTTGGAGCGAACAACATCCAAAAACACGAACATACCGGAAGGTATCGAAGGCAAAACAAAACAAAAACGTCTAAACTATTCTAATCTACGAATCAAAAAATCGAAAACGTAAGTGCAATACCTTGGGTTGCCTCCCAAGAAGCGCTTGTTTAAGGTCTGTAGCTAGACCATATTCGCACTTATTCGAGTGCGGTGGGCACGAACTCTTCAGCTTGGAGTTCCGGTTAATACTTTTTGAGTCGTTGACCGTTCACCTTAAAGCTTCCGCCCTTTTCACCCCATACTTCAACTGCACCATGGGGAAAACACGTTTGATTAGATAAGGTCTAGTCCAACGAGATTTAAGCTTACCTGGAAAGAGACGAAGCCTTGAATTGAAGAGGAGAACTTGATCTCCTTCTTTGAGGTCCTTTGGGATGATATGCTTATCATGTCAACGCTTCGCTCTTTCTTTATAGATCTTGGCATTTTCGTAGGCGTTCAAGCGAAGTTCTTCAAGCTCGTTAAGGTCCAAGAGACGCTTCTCTCCCGCTTCCTTCATGCTGAAGTTCAACCACTATATTGCCCAATACGCCTTATGCTCCAATTCTACCGGCAAGTGACAAGACTTCCCATACACAAGGTTGTATGGTGTTATTCCGATGGGAGTCTTATATGCAGTCCGGTATGCCCATAATGCGTCATCTAGCTTCAATGACCAATCCTTCCTTGTCCTTGAAACCGTCTTCTCTAGGATTCCTTTAATCTCCCGGTTCGAGATCTCCACTTGTCCACTAGTTTGTGGATGATAAGCGGTGGCGATCTTGTGAGTCACCCCATACTTAGCTAAAAGAGCTTCGAATCGTCGGACAATGAAGTGAGAACCTCCATCACTAATGATAGTCCGTGGTGTCCCAAATCGTGGGAAAATGGTCTTGTTAAAGAACTTAACCACAACCATGACATCATTAGTGGGAGAGGCAATTGCTTCAACCCATCTCGAACATAATCTACGGCTAAAAGTATGTATTGGTTTCCACAAGATGATGGGAAAGGTCCCATGAAGTCTACTCCTCAAACGTCAAAGATCTCCACCTCTTGAATGTTGTTAAGAGGCATCTCGTTTCTCCTAGATATGTTCCCTGTTCTTTGACAAGCATCGCAGCAGGAAACAAAGGTTTGCACATCTTTAAATAAAGTAGGCCAAAAGAATCTAGATTGTAATACCTTAGCGCTAGTCTTGTTTGAACTAGCGTGTCCTCCACAAGGTAGTGAATGACAATGACGGATGACACTTTGCATCTCATCTTCCGGCACACATCACCGAATGATGCCGTCCGGACCTCTCTTAAAGAGGAGAGGTTCGTTCCAAAAGTATTCCCGAACATCCCTAAAGAACTTCTTTCTTTGTGCGTAGGATAATCCGGGTGGTAATTCCTGGAAAACCAAATAGTTAACAAAATCAGCAAACCATGGTTCGTTACCTTTGGTGATCACGTCGATGCACTTCTCTATGATATGTAAATGCTCGTCCGGAAAGGAGTCATCTATAGGTAGATTGTCGTCCTCTAGATGTGGTAGATGACTCAAATGATCCGCGACAGAATTTTCCGAACCCTTCTTGTCACGGATCTCTAGATAGAATTCTTATAGGAGAAGAATCCATCTAATCAGCCTTGGTTTCGCATCTTTCTTTGCAAGCAAATACCGGATCGCAGCATGATCCGTGTACACATTCACCTTAGCACCTACAAGATAAGAGGGAAACTTTTCAAATGCATATACAATTGCTAAAAATTCCTTCTCAGTAGTGGCGTAGTTGAGCTGCGCTTCATCTAGCGTCTTGCTAGCGTAGTAGATAGCGTGGGCTCGTCCATCCTTTCTTTGCCCAAGCACAGCCCCTATAGCTACGTCACTTGCGTCACACATAACCTCAAATGGAAGATTCTAATCCGGAGGTTGAATAATCGGGGCTGAGATTAGAGCTTCCCTGATCATATTAAACGCATCTAAGCATTCCTGCGAGAAATCAAAAACTGCATCCTTCATTAATAAATTAGTAAGCGGTTTTGATATCTTGGAGAAATCCTTTATAAAACGTCTATAGAATCCAGCATGTCCTAGAAAACTTCTTATCCCTTTCACCGAAGTTGGGGGAGGAAGCTTTTCTATAGTCTCTATCTTAGCCATATCCACTTCAATCCCTCTACTAGATATTAAGTGTCCTAATACAATGCCCTCTTTCACCATAAATTGACACTTCTCCCAATTAAGAACTAGATTAGTGTCTTCACACCTTTGTAACACAAGAGCAAGGTTAGAAAGACAATTATCAAAAGAGGAACCATAAACGGAAAAATCATCCATAAAGACCTCCATGATCTCCTCTATGTACTCCGAGAAGATAGCCATCATGCACCTTTGAAAGGTGGATGGGGCGTTGCAAAGCCCAAATGGCATTCTCCTATAAGCAAACGTTCCCCACGGACACGTGAATGTGGTCTTCTCTTGATCGTCCGGATGTATCAAAATCTGAAAGAAACCACTATAGCCATCAAGATAGCAAAAGTGTGAGTGTTGTGCTAACCTCTCAAGCATTTGGTCGATGAAGGGTAGCGGGAAGTGATCCTTCCTCGTTGAGTTGTTTAGCTTTCGGTAATCTATGCACATCCTCCATCCTGTAACGGTTCGTGTGGGAATGAGTTCATTGTTTTTATTGGTGATGACCGTCATTCCTCCCTTCTTTGGAACCACCTGTACGGGACTCACCCACTTGCTATCGGAGATAGGGTAGATGATACCTGCATCAAGTAGTTTAAGAGTTTCCTTCTTGACAACCTCCTTCATGGTCGGATTTAACCGCCTTTGAGGTTGTCGTGAAGTTCTAAAGTCTTCTTCCATTAGGGTCTTATGCATGCATAGTGAAGGTTTGATTCCTACTAGATCCTCTATAGTATACCCTAAGGTTTTTCTATGTTTCTTAAGAACAACCATGAGTTTACTATGTTCATCTATACTCAAATCGGAACTAACAATTACCGGAAAAGTAGAATTAGGTCCTAGAAATGCGTACCTTAGATGTGTAGGAAGTGGCTTCAATTCCATCACTATATGAGTCTCTAATGGCTCTTGAGGAGTATCCAATGCTTCCTTAGAAGCGTCTAAGGAAGTAGAAGATGTTGGAGAAGAATCAAGAGAAGTGGCGGAGAAAACACAATTTCCTTCAGATTCACCCAAAATTACGGCTCCCTTGTTTCCTCCACGGCCGTGGTTTTGGGCGTGGAAATCAATTACGGTGCCTCTGTTTGTTCCACGGCCGTGGTTTAGGCCGTGTAACTTACTGGAGTCCTCTGAATAGCTAATTACGGTTATGTTGGTGGATTCCACGGCCGTGGAATAGCACGACTGACCGTGATTTCTTACGTTTTCCGACCCATCGTAGAGTTTCTCAAATTCTTCTACATACACTTCTTTTTGCCTCTCTAAAGCTTCAATTTCCTCATTGCATTCCTCTTCTTCCCCTATATCCATAATGCTCATAGAAATAACTTTTTGCAAGGGATCTTTGAAAAGAATCGAACTTACCTCCTCTCTAGATAGCTCTTCGTCATGGATGATGAATATATCCTTATCGAAAGCTGGTTCCTTCACCAAAGTGGAGAGAACGAACTCTACCTTTTCTTCTCCTATGTCGAAGGCGAGTCTAGCATTCTTGCAATCAACTATACAACCGGATGTTGCAAGAAACGGTCTTCCGAGTATGATCGGGACCGGACTATCTGCAGGAATGTCAAGCACAACAAAATCTATAGGAACATAGAACTTACCAAGCTTGATCGGGACGTCTTCAACTATGCCGACGGATGAGTTATGGATCGATCCGCCATGTATAACGTCATCTTCACCGGTTTAGGTTCGCCTAAACCGATCTTCCTGCATAAGGCAAGCGGAATGATGCTCACGCTTGCTTCCAAATCACATAATGCATCATATGTGACATCTCCCACTCCTATGAGAATACAAAATGACCCCGGATCCTTCAGCTTTGGGGGCATCTTTTCCTTCATTCTTTTGATGAGATCCGATGAATCCGAACTCATCTTAACCTCTCCAAAATCCTCTAATTTTCTTTTGTTAGAGAGGATATCCTTTAGGAACTTTCCATAAGCTGGCATACCTACAATTGCATCAATGAAAGGTATATTAATATGCAGTTTGCTCATGAGTTCAATAAACTTACCGAATTGCTTGTCTAGACGCGCTCTTGCTCTAGATTGTGGGAATGGTAGGGGAGGTTTGAAAGCTGGAGGAGGAACGTAGACGTCTTCCTTCTCCTTCCCCTTCTCTTTCTCCTTCTCGATGGGAACTTCTACAAACTTAGGTTGCGGATCGGTGGTTGTTACTCCGCTCCTAGTTGTGATAGCCATCACCCTTCCTTTTGGGTTATCCTCCGTCTTTCCTGGAAGTTTTCCTTGATTCCTAGGAACTTCCTCAGCTTGACTAAACATTTGGTTTTCTAAAACCTTTTGGGCTTTATCAACCTTAGTAATGTGATCATCGACCTTAATGATGCGAGTCTCCAATCCTTGAAGCTTTCCCAAGATTGTTTCCAACATGGGATCGGGCTTCTCTTTTCTCGAAGTGCTTCCGCTATTAGATGCTTGTTCATGACTTTTCAAAGGAATGGAGGAAGAAGAAGGTGGGGTTAGTGAATTTCCTGAATTGGGATAAGAATTGCCGGAATTGTGTTGTTGGTTGGACCGCCAATTGTTGTTGTATGAACCCCTATTGGTGTTCCAATTGTTATTCCAGTTGTTGTTGTTCCAATTGTTCCGGTTGTTGTTCCGGTTGTTGCGGTCTGTATTCTCATTCCCATTGTGGTTATTGTTGTTTCCCAAATAACCCACATCTTGCCCCTTTTGCTTTGGAAAGTTGGTTTTAATGGCTTCCTTCAACTCTTTAATCTTGGTATTGAGAGAAAAGATTTGAGTTTGAGCAGCTTGTGATAACTTTGCTCCTTGCTCCACTTGATTTGCTTCTACTTTCCGGTGAGAATACTTTTCTATGACTCGGGCTTGCTTCTCAATGAAGTCCCAAGCGTCATCTTCCCTCATGTCCATGAATGTGCCACATGAAAGGGATTGGAGCTTGAATTGTGTTTCTACATCCAGCCCCTTATAGTATATCTCCAATAAACCCAGTTTTGAAATGCCATGGTGTGGGCAATCCAATAATAAGTCCTGAAATCTTTCCCAAGATTGAAACAAACTTTCGTTAGATCTCATAGAAAATGCATTAATCTTACCTCTCAACTCCGCCGTCTTGGATGGCGGAAAGAATTTGGTGAGGAACTCGGCAGAAAGATCCTCCCATGTGTTAAGTCTTCCATTTGGAAGAGCTTGATACCAAGATAAAGCTTTCCCTTTCAAAGAAAAGAAGAATGGCTTGATCTTGTAGTTGTTAGTGGTTGCATTCTTTGGCTTCATTGTCTCCATCATGATCTCGAAATTTTGTAAATGTTGATGTGGAGATTCAGCACTCGTTCCTCCAAACTGATTTTGGCGAACGATGGTACTAACTTGTGGGTTGAAGCTAAACCCTTGCATATCATCAGCATCAAAGTTCACACCTAAACGGCGTGGTTGCTGAATTGGATCCATCCTTTGGCCAAGAGTTCTTGGCTCTCCATCTACACGAGCAGCTCTCGCATCCCCGGCTAGAACATGACGATTGGCAGCCGGTCTTGGAGCAAATGGGTTCACATTGATCGTCGGATCAATGTCCTCTAGTGGTGGCATGGAAGAGTCGCTATCCTCGTCGAATGAATTGGCCCTAACCAATCTTGACGATTTCCTGCTTTTCTTCTTCTTAAGATCGCTCAATTCCATCCTTATTTGAAATATCATATCCGTTAGGTCATCAACTTTCGATTGATGACGCTCTGATTCCTCCTTGCGAGTCTTCTCACTCCATCTAAGTTGAGCTTCGGACTCCGCTAACTCCGTTTGGTAATCTTGTTCTCTTTGTTCAGCCGTCTTTCTTTCTTTGAGCTTCTTCCTCAAAGTCTTCTCAAGTTCTTGATCAAGAGGTAAGAGGTCCTTGTTGTTCCTAGAGCTGCGCATAAACCTAAAATGACCTACAAATATCACTCACAAAAGATATCAAATAACAAGAGCTAAGCTCTCAAGCTTGACAACCGGTAACCGAATTCGGCCTAGACCAAATCCCCGGCAACGGCGCCAAAAACTTGTTCGCCACTTAGCGTGCGTGCAAATAAGCTTTAAATTTATAAAACTAGAATCAAGCAAGCGAACCCGCGGTGTACGGATCGACGTAGTTAAGCAAGAATTCCAGAGTATCGAACACAGGGATTTGGGGGGTTAAATCCAGTTATAAATCGTCAAGCAAGTGAATGTATGAGCTTTGCAAATATATTGGGAAAACAGCAACCCTAAAGATCCAGGTGTTTAATTGTGGCAATCGATTCAAGATATACTAAAGAACTAAGGACAGAGTTAAGAGTTGCAAAGGTATACTAAGGTAAAGCAATGTACGGTGAAGTTCCAAGGCTTTATATGACTTATCTAAAGACACTCTCTATAAAGGTTGTTGAGGCTTCAGTATAGAAAGGATCTAAAGACAAGAATTAATATCAAATACCCAAACTTGTAACCCAAGGATCAAGACTAACTAAACCGATTAAGGTAGTGACACTCGAAATCGAAGTAGAGGTTGTTGAGGCTTCACTACTACCTAGAAAAGGCAAGCCAAGACTAAGTTAAAGCAAATCTTTAACCTTGGATTAAAGTAAAAGCAAGGCTCGTAAACTGGCACAGGTGGATCTTGAGTTTCCACGGCCGTGGAACTCAAGAACAGACCGTGATTTTGGTTCGTCGGCGAATCTCTCTAACTCTCAGGGTCCAATCAAATTACGATCGATCTATCATCATCTAAGCCACAACTATCAACCCTTCACCTTAGAATTGCTAAAGGGTTTTAGCCAACAACAGTCATTATGATATCAAATTCAAGATTAAGAAGAATGAAAGATGAAAACCTTCGAAAACCTTCAATAAACTTCAAATCGATCTCAAATCCACAAACAAGGATATAATGTATATCAGATTTGGAATAACACAAACCAATCACAATCCTTGATAAGAATGAAGAGCGGGATGTCAATCCGTCTTCAAATCAAACTTAGGAACAAGAGCGCACTTCCAAATCTTCAAGCCTTCGTAAATCTCCGTTGTAAAATTGCAATTCTCCGCACGTCCAATGAAACCCTAGGCACGTGTAAGCGAGCGTAAGCGGAGGTGCCAAATTCTCCCTCCTTCAGCCCTTTTATAAGGAAAGATAGAATAACCGTCCGGCCCATATGCGTAGACAATGTGTCCATATTTTATTCGTCAAAAGATTGCCTAAATCACGGTTTCATGGAGTTCCACGGCCGTGGTTTAGAGCGTGGAAGTGGATTACGGTTCTTCACAACTTCCACGACCGTACTTTATACCGTGTAACTCTCTGGAATGCTCCACGTTCATGTTGCCAAGTTCCACGGCCGCGGTTTTGGGCGTGGACTTTATTACGGCCGTATTTTAGAGCGTGGAAGCATAGATTGCTCGTAGTTCCCTTTGTTTCGTGCCATTCCTCATCATAGCATCTTCCTTCGCTTCTTTGTGGTGTCCTCAATCCTTGGATGTGCTCAATTCATCTCCATCCTCTCTTAATTTGTTCGGTTTTAGCTCTTATTTGCCTACAATCAACACAAAGCTTATGTAGACCTCTATATCGACAATATAGACAAACCAGTTAACAATTGCTTCAATGCCTTATCAATGAACACTATAATGGATGAAAAATATCTAGAAAACGTGCCTAAAATATCACAATATTTCATGCTAACACATGAGTAGCAAAATGTTTAGTCAAAACCTGCAACATATCCTCAGTTGATTTATACTTACCTTGTCGGGGCTGTTGTTGGTTTTGTTGATCCCTCCAACGAAAGTTCTGTTGATCACGCCAGTTGGGCATGAAATTCTGCGCATAGGGATCGTTCCTAGGCCTTTGCTGTTGTGGCTATGCATAACCCATTGCATTCACCTCAGCACCGTCATCCTGGACTTGGGGACACATGTCCGTTGGATGGTATGGGTCAGCACACACTCCACATGCCTTCAGCTGTTGTGGGGTTCCCATAAGTGTTAATCTCTTCACCATTTCCTTTAGTTCCGCAAGCTCACTAGAGATCTCACTCTTCCCGGAATTCACAGCATGACACCTCTCTTGGAAGGGGTCCTTCCAAAGTTCCGGGTCCCTTCAGCTAGTTCCTGTATCTTTTTCAAAACAAGGTCAGGGGTAGAGTTAAGAATGTTACCTCCACAAGCCGCATCGACGATCCTCCTTTCATTGTCTAGCAAGCCATTGTACAAGTACAAGACTAGATCTTGAGTCGAATATCCGTGGAAATGACAACTGGATCGAAGGCATGCGAATCTTTCAAAGTACTCATAGAGAGTTTTGTCCGCCTCTTGCTCCATGTTGCTTATAGATTTCTTCAAGCTATTTGCCTTCTTGGCTGGGAAGTATTTCTTCAAAAACACCTTGTGGAGGTTCTCCCAAGTGTCGATACTCCCGGATGGAAGGTGGTAATACCAATCATCCGCTGCATCTTTGAGTGTGAAGCCGAATGCCCTCACCTTGATTTGCTCTTCGGTAATGTTGGCCGGCTTCATGCTCATACACACGGTATGGAACTTCCCAAGGTGTTTGATGGGGTCTTCACCACTTAACCCATGTAAAGATGGGAGCAAGTGAATGAGACCCGGCTTGAGCTCGACGTTGATTCCTTCCCCTAATGCCGGTATAGTAACCGCAAGAGGGTTTTGAGCCAAAGTGGGCTGAGTGAGTTGACGAAGAGTACGATCAGCCATTTCTTATTGGAGTTGTTGTTGTCTACGTTGCCGGATGTGCGTCCTCTCAATTTCTAGATTTAAAGGAAGCAAAATCGGAGTTAGTAGCACGGGTTTGAACCATAAAAATGGTTCAAACCAATAATCAATAATAACAATAAAATAAAAATAACTAAACTCCCCGACAACGTCGCCAAAATTTGAAAAAACCTTTTCCTATGGTCGTTTTTATCTTATCAAAATATAATCCCGACTTAGCACTAAAACAAGTATAGTGGTTAAGTAAGGGTCGAACCCAAGAGAGTTTTGTTATTCTTATTAAATTCAATTATTGATTATAGATTCAAGTAACAAAAGGGGGGG
>BSUD01000008.1:93590839-93684389 GCA_033239045.1 Fagopyrum esculentum | reverse complement strand
GGGTTTGGGTGAATTTATGCACACAAAACTTATGAAAGCAAGTAACACAACGAGTAAGACAATAATGGATGAATCTACACTAGGTTGACTATTAGCATGCGATTACTACTTTGGTGAGTTCCTTTTTACAAGTTTTCAAGTAATCTCCCGTCTCGATTATATATATGTGTTGAGCCAACCGGCATCAACACAACTTAACAGGTTAGTGTTTCGTAAACCTACAAGAACAAATAACAAGTTAGCTTTCAAATAAAGACTAAGGGATATAAAGAAAAGATTAAAACCGTTAAACTTATCTTTATATTTGTGTTCCTTTCCTTTAAGCAACTACAACCCGTTATTACTTAAAGTTTACTACTAGATTAAAGACCCGAACCCGGAATCTATTAATCCTAGTTCTTTGCATGCACTTTAGAACCTAAGGTGATCAATCTTAAGTGATAGTAAAACATGCAATTAGACAATGAAGATCAAGGAAACACAAAGTATTACTGAATGAAAACTTATATTAGAAAGAACGTACAACCAAAGTAACAATGCAGCTTCAAACCAACCCAATGTAGCAAGGGAGTTAGCAACTCATTACAAAGGTAGCAAGAGAATTATGATGGAAAATTTGGATTCTAATTGGATCATTCTAGCAATCAACCCTAGGTCTATTTATACTTCAAATGGCACTAAATAGGAGTAAATGACCGGCCCAAAACAACCACCTTTAATGCTATAAAGGTGGTGTAAACAGCCGGAGTAAAGCCTCTGTCGCTGACCCGCAGGGGCGGCCTTCAGATCCGCAGGGGCGGTATAGGTGAAAACGTTTGATCTTCTTCGTGGCCGCAGGGACGGCCTTGCACTTTCGCAGGGGCGGATATTTAATGATCTTCAAACGTTTGACTCTTCAACTTCTTGTCGTTTCTGATGCCGAGCCGTAGGGGCGTCCCAGTGTCAATGCGGGGACGGTGACACTGACTCTTCATCTTCACAGCTCCCAGGTTGAGACGCGGGCAGAGGCGCAGGGGCGCTGGCTTCACTTCTTTAGGGCAAGTCACCGCAGAGGCGCCAAGGGTTGACGCAGGTGCAGTGACAGTCTTCATTCCTGGCGCTGGCAAAGGCGCAGGCTGCGCTCCGGAGTATGGTGTCACCCGCAGGGGCGGTGACAATGCTCCGCGGGGGAGGTGAGGCAACATAAGCTTTGCTTCGTGAATGATCTTCACTCCTAAGTGCCTATAACTCCTTCTTTATCTTCTTTTAGTCTTCTTCTTCTGGACCAAGGAGTTAGTAGCATAAACCGACACTAATGTAACAAAAAGACTCTAAAAACTAACCTAAATGATAGTGATTCCATCACCTATCAATAACCTATATATCTTGCGATGGTAGTTCGAGTAGTTTGTATGTATAGATTAGAAGGTTTAAGCCTTCTTAATTGAGAGTTCTTACCTCGGCCTTAAGGGCCGAGAAGTTCGACGTATAGCAAGTTTCGGGAGGAAATTTGTTTTTAGGGGATCTAATGTAACGACCCGTTTATGGGGTATGTTTTCGGTATTATTCTACCGTATTTTTTGTTAATTTTTAATGGCTTCAATATATTTTTCCGAGTATTTCTACGTCGTAATTTGAATTTTTACGAATTTTGATATATATATATATATATATATATATATATATATTATCAAGAATATTTTATGGAAGTGATTTATATATCGTAAATTATATTTTTACGAGTATATATTTTTGTTTATATTTTTAGTATACTATTTTGCAGAAAAGTTTCGATCCGAAAATCCCGTTCCGGTTAATTTGATCGAGTTTATTTTAATTCCCGATGTCATGTTGTTAAGTAATTATTTTTATTTTCCTTTTATTTTTCTTTTCTTTTCCCCTTCTCTTTCTAGCTGATGATCGCTCTGCACCGATTCCTCGCTCCCTCTGTGCACCCGACCCCTCGTTCCAACATTCATTTGGATTACCCTCATTTCTCCTCACTCGCTGATTTTTCCTCTGTTCCCTTGCCCTCAGCCTCACGCCCTTCTCCTCTTTGCTCACTCAGGCTCTCCCTGTCTAGATGCCCCTCATCCATCACCCTCTGGATTGGTGCAAGAAACCCAAGCAACAAGCAACCCTCTGTTCTCGCACCCTCTTCAACAACAGGACATCAAACACCCTCTCCCTTTGTTACTTACCTTTCCCTCTCAAACGAGGCAACAATGATCTCCCCTACAAACAATCAATGCATCATCTCGTTCAAACTCTCCTTCTTCACCATCTAATTTGAGGTTCTTCTAAATTATCGCCCGAAAACGGGGAGGGGGTACTGTCAACCCTTGGCGCCGCCAAGCACCACCGGGAATCGAAGCCACTGCCTTGCCGCCACCTTTACTTGGGCGGATAAGCCCTCCCTCACTATTGTTGCCTCGCCCTTGCTTGTCGGAGCGACCGCCGCCACCCCTGCTTTCCTCCTTCTACTTGACGTTCAATATTGAACAGGTCTGTGGCGGGAACCGCTGTCAATCGCCGGGAAACACTTCTCTGGACTGGAGCCTCTCCTCTCCCTTGTTGACGCCGGATGCCGCCGCTGCCGTCTTCGCCCTTCCTTGGAGAAGCCTCTTAGTGCCTCCGCCCTCACAGCCAGACCCTGCGCAGCCAACCTATCTTCCGCCTTCATTTCTATCGGATTAAAAGAACCCTAATCCCATTATTTATATTCGCCCCCTTATAATTGGTATAATTACATTTTAGCCCTACTGATTTAAATTATTACAGATTGTATCCATAGCTTTATAGTTGTAGTTTATACTCAAGTTTCTAGATTGTTGCTTTTATGCCTTGCTGGAATTAAGTACAAGATTTGGCCCATATTATTGTTTACATACTAGTATAATACCCGCACCTTGTGCGGGTTTTGAAAAAAATGAGAAAGAATATTGTGAAATAGGTTTTTTTACGTGCTTTTGTTTTGTATACTTCTCTAATCTAATCGACTTACCAACATTACTTTATTAAGGATAAATTTACTAAATGAGATTATACTATGAACATACTTAATAGAATAATAATATTATTATATATATATATAACAACATTTTTGTTTTTTTTCGATTATATAATGAGTTTAGGGATTTTTTCTTGGTTAATGGGTAACAATTTAGTTTTACAATTTTTTTGTATTTAACAACTCTTTTGTTTTTTTTGGATTATAATGCTTATTGGTGTATTAAAAATTTTATTTTAATTAATTATTTTTCGACTATAAATCTATTAGTTAATTAGTTAATTTTATTTTTAATTATTAAAAATACAAAAGATTTATGTGATCTACAAGCTAAGAAACTTAACATAATTAAACAAAAATTTAATTAATATAACGCGGTCTATATCTACAAGCTAAAAAAATTAAAAAAAAAATTAATTTAATTCAAAATTAACTTCAAAGTCCGATAATTATTATCTAAAAATAACTTATTTGCTGATGGGTCGAAGAAAATCAATAAATAAATAAAATTAACATAAAAAAGGTGTACACATCAATTTTTTTTTTAATAACTTGAAAATAGATCAGATACACGGGGTTACGGTTAAAAATCAAATCAAGGGATGAAAGAATAGAAAAACGATTGTTAATTATACAATTTCAAAAAAAATTGTGGGAGCTCCATTTCGAAATACTACTCTCACAACGCACCACGTAAACTGTCATGTATACTGCTCTAGTAGTAGATATAGACTCGCCCATAACGTAAAATTTTTAGTTCCAAAATATAAATTTTTTTTCGACAAATTTGTGAAACATAAAAAGTTCTAAGGGAACCATGAAAAAATCACATGGAACGTTCGGAAAAAAAATCGTTCGAATAAAAATCCTAACAGAAAATATAACTAAAATGGAAATGAAATCGAAACCAATTTAATTAAAATCCATAATAAAAAGATATAACAACAATGGAAATCAATTTACCGTCAAAATGGAAATCAATTTTGTTGATAAAATGGAAGTTTTTTATTTAAAAAACTATCAAAAAAATCCAATGGAATCATGTAAAAATTTATTATATATTTATAGGTATTTTTCAAAAAAAAAACAACGTAAATTTTGATGGATTTTATCAAAAAATAATTGTTCGCTTAAAATCTGATGGAACATTTCGAAAATAAAATTCAATTCAAAATCAATTTAATTAAACCTCGCACATAACGTAAAGTTGTAGTTTCAAAAAAATAAATTTTGTTCGAAACAAATTTGTAAAACATAAAAGTTCTAAGCGAACCATGGAAAAATCTGATGAAACGTTCGAAAAAAAATCCGTCGAATAAAAATCCTAACCGAAAATATAATTAAAAGGGAAATCAAAATCGTAATATCTTTTAATATATTTTTATAAATATTTATTTATTAAAAAAATGATTTGGTTGATAAGGTGATTTGATTGTTAAAGCTAATTCGATTAATTTTTTTTATTATTATTAAAAAAATGATTTGGTTTCTATAAAATTATTATTTTAATAATAAAATATTTTATGGTTTAAAAAATAGTGTAAAAAATAAAGATTTATTGGCTTTAATTGTGGGAGCTCAATTTCAAAAATCCTGCGTCCACAGCGCGCCACGTCATCAACTAGTGCTCTGTTTTAGTAAGTATAATAGATTTGACCCAGCCTTTGTAAATTTCAGATTATGGCCTTATAAGAAAATTACAAATTTGGCCCAAAGGTTTTGTTTACGGAAAATGACCCGAGTTTCTAGAGTTGTATACTTTGCCCGGAATATGTATTTACGGTTTTTTTAAAACATGGGTTTTACTTCGAGTTCTATTCTTATATTTATATATTCTATATTTCATGCGTTGTTGGTTAATCTCGGTTTATGGCAAGGATTTTATTTCGGATTTTAACCTTGGTTTTTGGAAGCGAGTTTCCTTAGATTTATATACGTTAAAACTTCCATTCAAATTTAGCGTATAAGCTAAATTTGCTTAGCTTTGGTTTTAGGTCCGGAAGAGCCCGATATAGACCGACGAATCCATTCTCGACATCCGCGGATCGTCTTCAACCTTGGATCGTGTGTGAGTACCTTCTTCCTCGATCTAGTTATGTTTAGTTGTAGAATCATGCTAGGTTGGATCTAGCATAACTTAGGGCAAATGCCAAGTAGTGGCTTGGAAGCTTTAGGTGAGTGTTTGAGGTTATTGATGTTCTATGAGATGTGGTGTGTTGATCTTGAGTTGTTATACAGTTGTGAGCCTCGTGATTGATCTTGTGAGACTTGAAGTGGTATTCATATGTTGGTTGAGATTGCGGAGTTTAGGATGAGAGTATCCGAGCACATGGGGCTATAGTTGAGATCTCGTAAGTTCATGAGGGCTAGGAGTGTATCCTAGATTATGAAAGTGTATGACCTAATAAGATGATATAGGACTTCTAGCCTGTGAGTAGTTGTTGATTATCGTGCCTTGTCTTGAACAAGCTTTGGTTATATTCCTTCGGAGAGTGATATCGGTTTCGCTTAGCTTTGAGACGAGGTAAGTCCTCGGACTTGTAACACCCCAAATCCGCGGGATATCGGGATGCTACGGGTGAGACCTCACAATGGATCCCAACCCTTAGCTTGACAACAATTTCACCGGACCTTTCAAACATGGCACAAATAAAGGCAAAAACTCAAATCGTTTATAATGTATGCGAGAAACTGAATGTAAAAGTAAAAGGTGGAAACTCAGCCGAGTCCTCAAAACAACACAATCCCAAAACATAAATCCGAAACCATATATCCAAAATCCATAAATTTAAACATAATAAGGAAAAACCCAAAAATGCCCCTGTCCTATAATGTACGGAGACCCTCGGCTGTCCACCCCTCCACCTCACTCGGCGTCATCCCTAACCTTCAAGGCATCTACACAAACGGTTTAAAACCGTTAGCTCTATTCTAAGCATTAGAAACATGGTGAAGGCACATACACACTCATACATCATAACATCAAATAAACATGCTTAACAAACAATCCGGTTTATTATCTTTATTTATCAGGTCGTATCCTGTTCTAACTCAACCTAGGTTTGTGACACTAGAATCCCCAAAACTCGCCTCGGTCCCTACTTACCGGCATGGAATGGTACTGATGCATCCGACCGTCTACTAGCACGGGATAGTCGCCAAGAACCTCCTAGCTCTCGCAGGAGCCAGGCAAGTTGTCACATCCTATTATCATACACTTGGGACGAAAATAATATATATAAAAGTCGGAGGTCCTATTACCGGTTTATATGTTATAACGAAAGCGATAAAACACACCCCACCAAACACTCAATGAATCTAATACATAGAATACAAGCTAGTAAGTTCGATGACTTACCTCTCTCAAGGTAACTCGAATAACCACTCTCAACTTTACGCGGGAAAACGCTCTATGCCTGACCAAGCGAGGCACTCTATCAATAACCAACTAAAAAGCTACAAGTTCTCGGACTTCTAGTCTCCAACATATATATATGAGATCTAACTCTAGCATGCTAGGTCCAATCTATAAACTCAAGGATCATCCTAAGATCGTAAAGAAGGTAATTCAACAAGTTCAATATCCAATCACTAATAACTATGGTTCATGGCCACTACATGGCATTTGCTCTACGTTATGCTAAGTTCAATATCCATGCACTAATAACAAGTTCAATATCCAAGCACGGTCTACGGAGTCAAGAACGAGTTTGATGACCTTTATCAGGCGCTTCCGGACTTAAGGACAAAACTAAGAAAAATTAGCTTAAACGCTAATTTTGAAAGGAAGGCTTAGCGCATAAAGATATCCCAATGAAAATTCCGTTTTCCAGATTCGAGGTTAAACTCGTTAAAAACAATTCCGGGCAAAATATCCAAAATGGAAAGTTGATTGTAAAGCCGAATTTCAAAGTTATCCAACAATCGGATTTAAACAATGAAAGACACCAAATTAATTTGTAAAGGAGTTGGGTCACAAATTACAACAAAAATTAAGGGTTCAATAATTTTAATAATCTACTGCAGGGTATAAAGGTTCCTTTATCAAAGTTATTGGGTCACAATTGCAATTATCAAACAAATGGGGTATAAATTGCAATGAACAATAAAGAGAGGGCAAAATGTGCCAATCTCCTTCAACCTTCAGCAACCAATCGACAGAAGAACGAAAAGGGGCAAAGCCCTATGGCTTGCGCATGCGGATGAATGGAGCACGGGGCGGCGTCGGTGCTGGAAGAGGAGGCGACGGTCGGTGCCGGTGAAGGCCTTGCGGCGGCGACCTCCGGCGATAGAAGGAGACAGGGCCGCGAGCGAAACAGGGAGACGGCGGGGCTGGCGCGGCTGTGCACTGCCCTGTTGGCGGCTCCGATCCACCAGGGCGGCAGCGTGGCACAGGAAGCAACGTCCGGTGGCGGTCCCTAGCGGTGCAGCCTTCTTCCACCTCTTCTCCAAGTGTAGATTCAGTTTCAGAGGGTGAGACAAAGGGAGAGAAGGCACGGCAACTGGGAAGTATCAGAGGGAGAGTAGTGAGATTGAAGGAGAGTGTGAGGGGAAGTGTGAGGGCTGGCTGCAAGGGTAGTCATCACAGGAGGGAGGCTCGAGAGGTCGGACGCACGGCTAGGATAGGCTGCAGGCTAGGCCGGAGGAGGGAACGAGGGGTCGCCTGCCCCTTCCCTTGCTTAGGCCATCTTTATCCCAGATACTCTGGATTTCTTAAATTATATAAGAAACAATTTAATAATTGAGATGTCAGATTTGGGAAGAGAATCAAGGTGATGAATAGAGAGAAGTTTCTTTGTAGAGAAACTAAATATGACACAAATGTTGGGTTCTAACAATAAAGTAAAAAAAATCAGTAAAGAACCTAAAATTGGATTTCTGGGTTGAAGATGCCCTTAGCGCGTCACCAGCGCAGGAAAAGAAGGAAGAAAAAGAAGAATAGAACGAAAATAGGGAAAAAGGAAAAAGAAGTAGAAGATTAAAGAGGATGGCTTTAAAAAAAATCAACTCGATTAAACATTCGAAACGAGATTTTTCGGATCGGTAAATCTCGACTTCCGACAAAATTAAATTAATAAAATACGGGAATACATACATGTATCCCAAAATAATATAATAGCCGGAAAAGTTATTTTTAAATATATAAAAATATACTTTAAATAAGAACTCGGCTATTAACGAATCGATAGAAGGGAGAAAAGCAAAGTCGGAACGCACCCGAATAAACGGGGCGTTAAGGTCCTTCAAAAGAAAAGTTTCGTCCCGAAACTTGCTAAATGCGGAACTTTCAAACAAACGTGTCTCGATATCCTCTTGGAACACTACAACGTGGTAACTATGGTCCTTCTAATCCAAAGTCTACTCACCTAGACACATCAAGACTCACAAGATATACACATAGGAAACACACATAACACATCACGGTACAAGTAACATTAGAATAACCAAGGATAGATCTTGGGACTAACCCGACGGTCCTATATTTGTCGCTAATCCTGCATAAAACTCGGGATAGTTCCTACGGATACTATCCTCCGTCTCCCTAGTGGCCTCATCGGCTCCTCGCCTTGACCACTGCACTCTCAGCATCAGTATCTCCTTCGACCAAAGTCGTCTCGTACTACGCTCCAAAACTGCAATCGGATGCTCCGCGAAAGTATGGTCCGGCTCGATCACCACGTTCTCGTGGGTAATGACGTGTATCGGGTCATGTATGTACTCTCTCAGCTGAGATACATGAAACACCGGGTGAATACCCTCCAACCTCGGTGGTAACGCTAATATATATGCCACCTCTCCGACTCTCTCCAAAATCTCAAAGGGACCGACATATCGGGGGCTTAACTTCCCCTTAATGCCAAAGCGCCTGACACCTCGTGTCGGTGATACCCTCAACCATACCTGAACTCCTACTCGGACTCTAGGGGCCTACGCCTCCTATCCGCATACGATCTCTGTCGGCTCTGCACAACCAACATCCTCTCTCGGATCAAAGCAACCCTAGCCATGTCATCTTGTACCTGATCTGGAGCTGCAACACTAGAACTTCCCGGCTCGTCCCAACATAAGGGAGTACGACATCTCCGTCCATACAAGGCCTCATACGGTGCCATCCCAATCGATGCGTGCCAACTGTTATTATATGAAAACTCCACCAATGGAAGGTGGTCTTGCCATACCTGCACCCAGTCTAGCACGCATGCCCGCAACATGTCCTCTAAGGTCTGAATAGTCCGCTCGGACTAGCCTTCGGTCTCTGGATGATATGCGGTGGTGAAATGAAGACTCAAACCTAGGGCGGCGTGTACCTGCTGCCAGAACCTCGAAGTAAAACACCCATTCCTATCCGAGATGATAGTCCTCGGGACTCCATGTAACCTCACAATCTGACGAGTAAACTCCTCAGCTAGACGACTCACCGGCCACGTCTCCCGAATTGGAATGAAACGTGCGGTCTTCGTCAACCGATCCACTATCACCCAAGTAGCATCAAAGATCCTACTCGGTCTCAAACCGGTGACAAAATCCATGGATACGTCCTCCCACTTCCATTGCAGGACAAGCAGTGGGTGGAGCTCTCCTCCGGGTCTCTGGTACTCGATCTTGACCTACTGACAAGTCGCACATCTGGCCACATATCTTGCTACATCGGGCTTAAACACTCCCCACCAATAAGACCTCCTAATATCTTGGTACATCATACTCGTGCATGGATGCACCTAGTAAGGAGTGGAATGTGCCTCCTGCAAGATCCGCTCTCTCAACTCTAGGTCTGACGGTATACAAATACGTCCCTGACGTCTAAACAACCCGTCTGCTCCTGTGACAAACTGTGGTGCCTCTCCTCGGGCAATATTGTCCCGAATCCTCGTCAAAATGGGGCATCCCTCCTGCTTCTGTTGGATCTCTCCGGACAGGTCAGGTAATATCTCTAACTCGGACAAGTGACAATCCGTATCCGGAAACCGGATATCCATCTCTAACTCCATCAAACCCCTCTGCAACTGAGGCTGAACCGTAAGCCGAGCTATAGCCTCCTCTCGAGGAGTCCTCCTACTCAAAGCATCGGCGACCACATTCGCCTTCCCCGGATGGTACAAAATCTCCAAATCAAAGTCCTTAATCAGCTCTTACCATCTCCTCTAGTGGTTATTCAACTCCCGCTGAGTGAATATGTACTTCAAACTCTTATGGTCTGTGAAGATCTAGCACGTGACCCCGTACAAGTAGTGTCGCCAGATCTTTAGGGCATGAACCACTGCTGCTAGCTCAAGATCATGGTTGGGATAATTCTCCTCGTACGGCTTCAGCTACCGTGAAGTGTACTCAATAACCCTACCCCTCTGCATCAAAACGCACCCCAAGCCTAGCTTGGAGGCGTCATTATACACTACAAAATCCTCCACGCCCTCAAGCTGGGCTAAAACAGGAGCGGAGGTCAACCTCCTTTTCAGCTCCTCAAAGCTGCGCTGACAAGGCTCGGACCAGATGAACCTGGTAGACTTCCTTAGCAAGGAAGTAAGTGGCCGTGCAATCACAGAGAAACTCTCAACAAACCGGCAATAATATCCTGCTAAGCCCAAGAAACTGTGCACCTCCTTGACTGTCCTAGGAGGTGGCCATGAGGAAACGGTCTCTATCTTCGCCGGGTCAACCATGACACCCTCGGCAGAAACTATGTGACGTAGAAATGCCACCTCGGACATCCAAAACTCGCACTAAGAGAGCTTTGCATAAAGCTCTCTATCCTGAAGGACTCGAACCACCGTCTTCATGTGTCCCGCATGCTCCTCTCTACTCCGAGAGTATACTAAGATGTCGTCTATGAACACTACCACAAACTGGTCGAAGAAGTTGATGAAGATGCCTTTCATCAACTCCATGAAGACGGCATGTGCATTCGTGAGCCCGAATGGCATCACGACAAACTCATAATGACCGTATCTTGTCCTGAATGTCGTCTTCAACACGTCCTCCTCTCTCACCCTCAGCTGGTGATATCCCGACCTCAAGTCAATACGTGAAAACACGGAGGCTCACTGCAACTTGTCTAGTAAGTCATCAATGCGCGGTAGAGGGTACTTGTTCTTGATGGTGACTTTGTTCAACTCTCGGTAATCAATGCATAGTCTCAAAGATCTGTCCTTCTTCTTGATGAAGAGGACCGGTGCACCCCAAAGGGAAACACTCAGGCATATGAAACCCCTCTCGGCTAACTCCTCGAGCTTCTTCTTCAGCTCCAGCATCTCGATCGGTGTCATGCGGTATGGAGCCTTGGAGATCGGCCTCGTGTCGGGCTCCAACTCAATAGAAAAAGCAACGCTCCTCTGTGGTGGTATTCCGGGTGGCTCCCCTAAAACATACTCAAACTCACATGCTACGGGAATTTTCTCTAGTGATGGTTTCGTCTCCTCCTTCATGGCATAGCACCAGAAGGCCTCGCATCCCTGCCCGATAAGTCTCGCGGCTAGGACCGCGCTAATGACTGTACCGCTGTTTCTGAGGTCCCAACCTCGGAAAATCACCTCATATCCCATCTCTGTAGTGCCCATCACGGTCCTCCGGCTGATGTCTAAAATGGCTCGGTAGTGGTCCATCCAATCCATCCCAAGGATGACATGCACTAAGTGCATGACATAGAAGTCGGCTAACCAATCACGGTTTTCCAAACGTGTGGGAGAACCATGTACCTCTCGGGTACCACTAACCCTACCCCCATCGGGTAACCCCACAACGAAGGGTCTCCCCTCTACCGTAACTAAGGAAAACCTAGCTACACAATCATCGGATATAAAAGAGTGCGTAGCACCCGTATCAAATAAAACTCGGACCGGAAAGCCGTGAATCTGAAAAGTACTTGTGGCCACTGGATCAACAACACTCCTCAACTCAAACAACCTGGCCTGTGCGCCTCTGGTCTTCTGGGTACCCCACCACGGCCTCTGCCTCGGCCTTGTCCCTAGGTTGACCCTTGTGTACAAGTCTGACTCTGACCTCTCTGCTGCAATCCCTGGCCCCAAAACTGAGGTGGCCTTTGTCCCCCACCTGCCCTGGCTACAGGTGAAGAACCCTGTTGTGACTGGGTCTTGCCCTGGCGAAAAAAGGTGGCCCGGTTACCCACCTGTCCACAAGTAAAATAGGTCACCAATGGTCTCTTACACACATTCCACACGTGACTAAACTCTCCGCAAATGAAAAACTGGCGCTCCCGAACGGACACCGGCATCGACTGTTGAGGGCCGGGATGTCCCTGAGTCGGAATACGTCATTGTCTTGCCCCTCCTGCCCCTGAACTAGCTGGTATGGTCCTCTGTCTCTTGTCCGGTCCTCCGGACTACGCTTCCCTCCTATACCTAGGGTGGTCTCTCTCATAAGACGAAGCTCGGTCCTAGTACTCCGCCAATGAATCACAACGAAATCCCGTCAAGTAAACACGGGTGGACTCCCTCAATCTCGTGGAAAAGAGATAGACATGCTGGTCGGCTGGAGGTGCAGTGGGTCCCATCAAGGCTAACTCTGCTCGAAAACGTCTAATCGCCCCAATGACTAGGACGTCCTCAAATCCTGCCTCTAGTAAATTCTGGACTCTATCTCTCCGCAGTGAATCCGGGCAAAATGTCTCTCTAACGAGACTCGGTAGGTACTCCATCCTAGTCACACCTCCTCTAACTTTCCTCCACCAATATTGGGCCTGCTCTCGGAATGACGTTTGGACTATCTCCACATGTCTCTCCTTTGGGCAAAGGATTGCCTCTAGTGCAGACTCCATGTGCCCAATCCAGTGCTCGACCTCTAACCCTACCTTCCCGTCGAAGTAGGGTACATGGTTCTGGTTCAAAGCCTTCAACCATGAATCAGGTCTCGGAGACCTCGGCTCATATCTAGCCCTAGCAACCTCTATAACCGGCTAAGGTGCAACTGCCGCTGGTGCAACTACCTTTGGTGCGGCTCTAATTTGAGTAACCCTCTGCAAGACTTCAGTTGATCTCGCAGGTGCAGGTGTAGGCACCGGTGGTGCGGGAGGTGGTGCTCTTGTCCTAAATGCCTCCTCGACTCGTCGTACGTAGTTTACAAATACAGTAGCTCCAATAGATGGTCCCTCAGTCCTAGCAGATGGGGAACTATGCGCCCCGGACCTCACAATTGTCCTATCTCTAATCTCGGGAACGACGCTCTTTGCCACGTCCTCTACGGAAATCTCAACTGCTGGCGGATCTACAAGTGGAGGTCTCCCTACTCGTCCCCGTCTCGGGGCGGTAGGAGGAAGAGGGGGTCTATCCCTGGCGGGTCCTACGTGAGCGGTGGCTCTCGTACGTGCCAACTGATAGCGTATGACGTATATTTATATAAATACATATGTAATACTTGTGAACTTAATATGATTAACTCACAAAAGCATGATGATAACCAAAATCCAAATGTGCAACCAAGGCCCATAAGCTCAATCACCCTAAGGTCATATATAACTATGTAATAATAATAATATATATATACATCCTTCAAATCCAGGAATCTATGTCGATGAGGTTTGCGTGAGGAGTGGTGGTCCCGTACATTCTAACCCAATCCCGACTCATGCATATGAATTTTGAAAACAAAAGGTCAAAACCCGCGGGGTTTTGTTTATTCCTCATTCGGTCTTTAGAAGGTTGCGTGTGCCATTGTTGTCAGCCTAGGGCTCCGATACCACTTTTGTAACACCCCAAATCCGCGGGATATCGGGATACTACGGTCAAAACTTCACAATGTGTCCCGACCCTTAGCTTGACAACAATTTCACCGGACCTTTCCAACATGGCACAAATAAAGGCAAAAAACTCAAATCGTTTATAATGTATGCGAGAAATTGAATGTAAAAGTACAAGGTGGAAACTCAACCGAGTCCTCAAAACGACACAATCCCAAAACATAAATCCGAAACCATATATCCAAAATCCATAACTCCAAATATAATAAGAAAAAAAACCCAAAAACGCCCCCGTCCTATAATTTACGGCGACCCTCGGTTGTCTACTCCTCCACCTCACTCGGTGGCGTCCCTAACCTTCAGGGTATCTACACAAACGGTTTAAAACCGTTAGCTTTATTCTAAGCATTAGAAACATGGTGAAGATACATACACACTCATACATCATAACATCACATAAACATGCTCAACAAACAATCCGGTTTATTATCTTTATTTATTAGGTCGTATCCCGTTCTAATTCAACTTAGGTTTGTGACACGAGAATTCCCAAAACTCACCTCAGTCCCTACTTACCGGCATGGAATGGTACTGATGCATCCGACCGTCTACTAGCACGGGATAGTCGCCAAGAACCTCCTAGCTCTCGCGGGAGCCAAGCAAGTTGTCATAGCCCGTTGTCATACACTTGGGCCGAAAATAATATATATAAAAGTCGGTGGTCTTATTACCGTTTTATATGTTATAAAGAAAGCGATAAAACACACACCACCAAATACTCATTCAATCTAATACATAGAATACAAGCTAAGCAAGTCCGAAGACTTACCTCTCTCAAGGTAACTCGGATAACCATTCTCAACTTCCCACAGGAAAACGCTCTAAGCCTGGCCAAGCGACACACTCTATCACTAACCAACTAAAAAGCTAGAAGTTCTCAGACTTCTAATCTCCAACATATATATATGAGATCTAACTCTATCATGCTAGGTCCAATCTATAAACTCGAGGATCATCCTAAGATCGTAAAGAAGGTAATTCAACAAGTTCAATATCCAATCACTAATAACTATGGTTCATGGCCACTACATTGCATTTGCTCTACGTTATGCTAAGTTTGCCTAACATGTTATACTACCATTACCGAACTAACGAAGGAGAAGTACTCACACGAGTTCCAAGGTGAAGCACGGTCTACGGAGTTAAGAACGATTTCGATGGCCTTTATCGGGCGCTTCCGGGCCTAAGGACAAAAATAAGGAAAATTAGCTTAAACGCTAATTTTGAAAGGAAGGTTTAGCGTATAAAGATATTCCAATGAAAACTCCGTTTTTCAGAACCGAGGTTAAACTCGTTAAAACCAATTCCGGGCAAAATTTCCAAAATGGAAAGTTGATTGTAAAACCGAATTTCAAAGTTACCCAACAATCGGATTTAAACCATCAAAGACACCAAATTAATTTGTAAAGGAGTTGGGTCAATAATTATAACAAAAATTAAGGGTTCAATAATTTTAATAATCTACTGTAGGGTATAAAAGTTCTTTTTTCAAAGTTATTGGGTCACAACTGTAATTATCAAACAAATGGGGTACAAATTGCAATAAATAGTAAAGAGAGGGTAAAATGTTCCATTCTCCTTCAGAAGAACGAAAAGGGGCAAAGCCCTCTGGCTTGCGCAGGCGGAAGAAGGGAGCACGGGGCGGCGTCGGTGCTGGCAGAGGAGGCGACGGTCGGTGCTAGCAGAGGAGGCGATGGTCGGTGCCGGTGAAGGCCTTGCGGCGGCGACCTCCGTCGGCAGGAGGAGACAGGGCCGCGAGCAAAACAGGGAGATGGCGGGGCTGGGCGCGGCTGCGCACTGTCCTGCAGGCGGCTCCGATCCACCAGGCGGCAGCGTGGATCAGGAAGCAACGTCCGGTGGCGGTCCGTAGCGGTGCAGCCTTCTTCCACCTCTTCTCCAAGTGCGGATTCAATTGTAGATGGTGAGACAAATGGGTAGAGAAGGCACAACAAATGGGAAGTATCAGAGGGAGAGTAGCTAGATTGAAGGAGAGTGGGAGGGGAAGTGTGAGGGTTGGCTGCAAGGGTAGTCATCACAGGAGGAAGGCTCGAGAGGTCGGACGCAGCGCTAGGATAGGCTGCAGGCTATGCCGGAGGAGGGAACGAGGGGTCGCCCGCCCCTGCCCTTGCTGAGCGCGTCACCAGCGAAGGAAAAGCAGGAAGAAAAAGAAGAATAGAAAGGAAAAAGGGAAAAAGGAAAAAGAAGTAAAAGAGTAAAGAGGAGGGCTTTAAAAAAAATCAACTCGGTTAAACATTCGGAACGAGATTTTTCGGATCGGTAAATACTGACTTCCGACAAAACTAAATTAATAAAATACGGGAATACATACATGTATCCCGGAAAAGTTATTTTTAAATATATAAAAATATACTTTAAATAAGAACTCGAGCTATTAACGAATCGATAGAAGGGAGAAAAGCAAAGTCGGAACGCACCCGAATAAACGGGGCGTTACAGGACTTACTTAGCCGCTTTTATGCATTATTTGGATACATTATGGTGGTGTTTGTTTATCGCTTTTGATCATGAAACTGGATTAGGACTACTTGACTATATATATTATTTGGCCCATTGTTACTATTATTATCGGGCGGTGACATCACTGCCCAGCTCCCGAGGGAGACTGGGAGGTTCTCTGGGACCAAGCTATATATGGTATACGGGCGGGCTTCTTCGCCACTCTACATGATATACGGGTTGAGCTCCGCCACACTCCTGTTGGTTACACGGGGATAGAGGCGGGAGTTATAAGACTCTTGTGTGACACTTTAAATGAATGGAATTAGAAATGGAATAACCTAAAAAGAGAATAAGAACCGGATGTGTATGTATATGAGCATGTTGTGTGTTATGTGTTCTTATCTGTGTGTTTGTTCCATATTATCTTTATAATACCTAGAATCTGAGCTAACGGTTTTATACCGATTGTTGTAGTTGATGTGCATGTTAGGTTGTGGCCGAGTGACCCGGAGGAGTGAGCAGCTGGGGTTCCGTACATCATAGGTTGAGTTTGGGGGATTTGAGTCCTTGTGTCGTTGTTTTTGTATTATGTTGATGATTGTTGTAAGGACAGCTGAAGTCTTTCCTTTTCTTTTGTCTATGGGGTTTCATAACATTGCATAAAAATGTATTTCGGTTTTGGCCTTTATTTGTGGCTTGTTGCAAGATCCGATGAAGTTGTTGTCAGGCTAAGGGTCGGGACCTATTGTGAGGTCTCAACCCATAGCACTCCGAGTCCCACGGATTCGGGGTGTTACAATACCTACATATAACGCGTGGGGAACTTTCAAACTGAGTCTGTTTCACTTGCTTATAACATAGATCTCTCCTAAATAGTCTTCCACAATGCCATCAAAAAAAATCCAAAAACATTGAGGATATGTGGTACAACTCGGTTTGGATCATCCCCGCGGCTTACATTCTTGTTAGTGGAAGAGGTGGTTTATGCTCTGAGTCGGTTGATTAGAAATGGATGTTGGCCCTTGTAACTCCTAGCTTTAAATCATGCCTAATCACAACCAAGCTAATCGGATTCAACGATCTACTAAAACTCTCTTTGGTATTTTGAGAAAAACCATATTGTGTTTATTTTCAACCAAATGAATTTCTGCCAAAACTAATGCTAAGAATGACTTTATATACCTAGAAGTCATCCATCTAAAAAAATCCAAAATAGAAACAAGTCTAAAATTCCATTAGGTTGACCTCATAAAAACAAATAAGAGGTCTAAATAATATAACAATTGAAGATATATAATTATTCCATGCTAATCAAAACTTAGACGAGCGACTGTTGATCCCTATGATTTCTCCTTCAACCTCCAGAACTATTTGCTTGTATGATCTTGCATCATTATCCCTTTCTTGAAAAGGATCCGTCCTCGAATGCTCATGTTTCTTCCTTGAATGGTTTCTTGGTGGTCCTGACTGCGAGCTCCTTCTTCAGGTGCGGATATGGGAAGAGATCTCTCATGTTGAATGCAAGGCCGACTCCGCAAGTTCTTGTAAAATCGAATACATGTGTTGTCATCCACCTTATGAAGCACCTGGAGTGTACAAGCTCCCCATGTGGACAATCTTGTTATGCGCGAATTCTATCTTTAAGAGCTTACAATAAGATGAAATAACATACAACATGAATGATTCTTTTGATGAATTTTCTTTCTGTCTCTTTCTTGGTTTTCCTTTGTTTCTTTTGTTTTTCTTTCTCAAAAAAAAGCTGACAAAATCAAGTTTAATGAAGAGGGTAACTAATAAAGGTAGAAAAAATTATAAGAAGGTAAAAAAAAAGTTGAAAGTAACCCTCAAAATTGATTTGAAATAATCTTGTTGGTTGCCTTGATTGTAGGAGAAGTGGGGTTGCTTTCTTGTTGCAAATTTGCGTTAGATTGAAGAGAGATAATCTACCCACATTTTTTTTCACTTCCTCCACAATTTGAACGTCAATTTTGCTTCAGACTTCAATGGAGTTTGTCGAAGGTAGGTATTTTTGTTGTTTAATGGCTAGAACTCTCCAAGTAGTACAAGTTAAACAAAGACCCTATTCAAAACAACAAGAATCTAAACTCAAGAAAAGAAGACTCAACAAGGTTGGACTGACTTAATAGAAATAAAGGTAAACAAACTTCTGGATGATAAACTCGACGACTCAACGTTAATGGCTCTGATACCAATTATTAAGGGGATTATCCGCGACAAATCGATCTAGAAGAAGAATCGCCTCAAAAAACAAAGACATGAAGACAAACAGGTGAGACACTAAACAATAGATGGAAAAACAGAAAATAAAGATGGATCGAAGGATATAAAGAACCTAATAGAACAACGAAAAAACCCTTGATCTCGGGATCAAGAATTGATTCGAATGATCAAACAACCCTACTTGTACAATGACACACACATGGCCAATTAGATGCCGATAACACGACAAGGAGGCATGTGAATGCACTTGAAGCACCGAATTTCCGAGGGATATTGACACAAACAAGAACAACCAAGCTAATCGGATTCAATGATCTACCATAACTCTCTTTGGTATTTTGAGAAAAACCATATTTTGTTTATTTTCAGCAAATGAATTTTTACTAAAACTAATGCTAAGATTGAATTCATATACCTAGAAGTCATCCATCTAAAGTAAAACCCTAAATAGAATAATTCTAAAAGCCCACTAGGCTGACCTCATAAAAACAAATAAGAGGTCCGAATAATATAATAATTGAAGATTGATAGGTGATGGAATCACTATCAATTTAGGTAGTTTTTAGAGTCTTTTTAGTGTCTTTGAGTCATATTGTGTTACTAATACCTTGATCCAGATGAAGAAATCCAAATGAAGCAAAGAAAGGTTTTTAGCATCACTCAAGAGAAGAGGGAAATCAACGAAGACAACTCTCTGGTGCTGCACCGCCCCTGCGGTGACACTCCTGAAGAACCATGTCCGAGAGCCACAACCTACGCTTTGGCCTGCGGTCGGAAGGCCCTTTGTCACCGCCCCTACAGCAGATTCCAGCCACCCTGATAGGTGATGGAATCACTATCAATTAGGGTAGTTTTTAAGAGTCTTTTTATTGCATTAATGTCGGTTTATGCTACTAACTCCTTGGTCCAAAAGAAGAAGATCAAAAGAAGCTAAGGAAGGAGTTATAAGCACTTAGGAGTGAAGATCGATCAAAAAGCAAAGCTTTTGTTACTCCACCGCCCCGCGGGTCCTTGCAGCCGCCCCTACGGTGACTTGCCTTGACCGGACGAAGACCAGCTCCCCTGCGCCTCCCACTGCGCCCTGCCTGCGCTTCGCCTTGGGAGCTGGAAGATGAAGAGTCTATGCCACCGCCCTTGCGTTGACCTTAAGGCGCCCCTGCACCTGGACATCAGAAACGTTAGGAAGGCGAAAGGTCAGACGTTGAAGTGCATTAAAGATCCGCCCCAACAGAGTTGTGTAGCCGCCCCCAACGGTTCTGAAGAAGATTAACCGATTCTGCCTAAACCGCCTCTGCGGTTCCTGAAGACCTCCCCTGCGGTGTAACGCCAGAAGCTTTACTCCGGCTGTTTACACCACCTTTATGGCATTAAAGGTGGCTGTTTTAGGCCGGCTATTTACTCCTAATTAAGTGTCTTTTGTAGTATAAATAGTCCATGGCTGATTGCTAGAATCATCCATGCTTTTCCTCACAAAATCCACTTTAGACTTGAGTTTTTCATTGTAATGAGTTGCTAACTCCCTTGCTACATTGGGTTGGTTTGAAGCTGCTTTGTTACTTTGGTTGTAAGTTCTTTTAATATAAGTTTTTATTCAGTAATGCTTTGTGTTTCCTTGATCTCCATTGTTTAATTGCATGTTAACTATTACTTGAGATTGATCACCTTAGGTTCTAAAGTGCATGTAAACAACTAGGATTAATAGGTTCCGGGTTCGAGTCTTTAATCTAGTAGCAACTTTAAGTAATAACGGGTTGTAATTACTTAAAGAAAAGGAACACAAATATAAAGATAAGTTTAACGGTTTTAATCTTCTCTTTATATCCCTTAGTCTTTGTTTGAATGCTAACTTGTTATTTGTTCTTGTAGGTTTACGGAACTTTAATAGGTTAAGTTGTGTTGATGCCGGTTGGCTCAACACATATGTATGATCAAGACAGGAGATTACTTAAAAACTTGTAAAAGGAATGCACCAAAGTAGCAATTGCATGCTTAGAATCAACCTAGTGTAGACTCATCCATTATTGTCTTACTTGTCACATTAATCGTTTTCATAAGTTTTTGTGCATCAATCCAACCAAACCCCCCCCCCCCCTTTTGTGCCACTTGTCATTATAATCGATAATTGCATTTAAAATACCTTAACTCTCTTGGGTTCAACCCTTACTTAATCACTATACTTGTTCTTAGTGCTAAGTCGGGATTTACTTTTGATTGGGTATAGACGACCATAGAAATACCTTCGGTCAAATTTTGGCGCCGTTGCCGGGGAGTTTTTGTGTTTTATTGTTATTATTGATTATTGGTTTGAACCATTTTTATGGTTCAAACCCGTGCTACTAATTCCGGCTTTGCTTCTTTTGATCCAGAAATTGAGAGGACGCACATCCGGCAACGAAGACAACAACAACTACAACAAGAGATGGCTGACCGTACTCTTCGTCAACTTACGCAACCCACTTTGGCTCAAAACCCTCTTGCGGTCGCTATACCGGCACTAGGGGAAGGAGTCAACTTTGAGCTCAAACCGGGCCTCATTCACTTGCTTCCATCCTTCCATGGGCTAAGTGGAGAAGACCCCATCAAACACCTTGGGAAGTTCCATACCATTTGTATGAGCATGAAGCCGGCCAACATTACCGAAGAACAGATCAAGATGAGGGCATTCGGCTTCACACTCAAGGATTTGGCGGATGATTGGTATTACCACCTTCCATCCGGGAGTATTGACACTTGGGAGAACCTTCACAAAGCATTCTTGGAGAAATAATTTCCAGCTAAAAAGGCCAATAGCTTGAAGAAATCTATAAGCAACATCGAGCAAGAGACAACCGAAACTCTCTACGAGTACTTCGAAAGGTTTGCACGCCTCCGATCCAGCTGTCCTTTCCACGGATATTCAACTCAAGATCTAGTCTTGTACTTGTACAATGGCTTGCTAGACAATGAAAGGAGGATCGTCGATGCGGCTTGCGGAGGTAATATTCTTAACTCTACTCCTGACCTTGCTTTGGAAAAGATACAGGAACTAGCGGAAGGAACTCGGAACTTTGGAAGGACCCCGGCTAAGAAAGGAGTTCATGCCGTGAGTTCCGGGAAGAGCGAGATTTCCACCGAGCTGGTGGAATTGAAGGAAATGGTGAAGA
This sequence comes from Fagopyrum esculentum, assembly GCA_033239045.1. Taxonomy (NCBI): domain Eukaryota; kingdom Viridiplantae; phylum Streptophyta; class Magnoliopsida; order Caryophyllales; family Polygonaceae; genus Fagopyrum; species Fagopyrum esculentum. The sequence continues at coordinate 93,662,809 of BSUD01000008.1, read as the reverse complement.
GGCTAACACTTATGGGAACACCGCAACAACTCAAAGCTTGTGGAGTTTGTGCTGACCCGTATCATCCAACGGACATGTGTCCACAAGTTCAAGATGACGATGTTGAAGTGAACGCAATGGGTTATGAACTACAACAGCAACAAAGACCTAGGGACGATCCCTATGCACAAAATTTCATGCCAAATTGGCGTGACCAACAGAATTTTCGGTGGAGGGATCAACAAAACCAACAACAGCAGCCCCGCCAAGGTAAGTATCACTCAACTGAAGATATATTGCAGGTTTTGACTAAACACTTTGCTACTCATGTCCAAACAACAGAATCAAGCATCAAGAACCTTGAGAAGCAGGTTGGTCAAATGACATAAGCTATTTCAAGGACCGAATCAAGGCTTTCCGAGGGATTGCCTTCCCAGATGTTTATAAACCCCAAGGAGAATGTTAGTGCCCTAACATTAAGGAGCGGGAAGCAAATTCGACAAGAACCAACAAAAGCGTCACAAAGCGAACCTTCTGTCGTTATTTCCGCACCCACAGCCGCCCCTACGGCTGCAGCCGCGTCGAGCCCAAAAGGAAGGACGCCCCTGCGGCTGCCTGCCCCCACCCTTGCGGTGACAGCCCTTGAGCCGCCCCTGCGCCTTCAAGCTGACGCCCCTGCGGAAAACACAACAGAAGGTCCTGCTAAAAAGGATACTTACGTCCGGCCTAACTTTCCGCCGCTGTACTCCGAAAAGCCACCGGCTCCTTTTCCTGAAGCATTAAAGGAGCGAAGAATCATAGAGGACAAGGACCTCTTTGAGACTTTCTCTAAATGCGAGGTAAACATTCCCCTCCTTAAGTTGGTAAAAAGTATCCCTAAGTATGCTCGTTTTTTGAAGGAACTTTGCACTATCAAGAGAAATCAAAAGCTAAAGGGGAAACAGAAAGTGCAAGTGAGTGAACATGTGTCGGCAGTCTTCCAACAAAGAATGCCCAAGAAATGCAGCGATCCGGGCATGGTAAGCATTCCTTGTGTTATAGGGGAAACCCGCTTTGAAAAAGCAATACTTGATCTCGGTGCTTCTATTAATGTTTTGCCATATTCTATTTACAAATCACTTGGCCTTGGGCCACTAGTAGAAACTAGGATTGTAGTACAACTTGCTGATAGATCTAATGTGTACCCGAAAGGGATAATTGAAGATGTATTAGTGATGGTAGACAACCTAATTTTTCCTGCTGATTTCTTTGTCATGGATATGAAAAATGGCTCGCATGCTGCACCCATTTTGTTAGGTAGGCCCTTTCTGAAAATGGCTAGGACTAAAATTGATTATGTTAGTGGTAAATTGACCATGGAGTTCGATGGAGAAGTAGTGGAATTTGACATTTATGATGCAATGAAATTTCCTAGCGATGATCATTCTCTATGTGCTATTGACGTTGTTGAACCTTTTGTGCAAGATGCTTTTGATAACTCTAATGTGGATGAATTGAGAAATGTGATTGAGCATGACATTGATGGTTTCAAATCAGATTATGTGTTAACATCTAGCATGAAAGAGGTCCTAGCCCAATTAGATGGGCATAAAAGGCTACCTATCTCCAATTTGGCCATTGGGCCCACTTTACTAACCCCAAGCGTGAAGCTTATTCCGTCCATAGTGCAGGCACCGGAAATAGAATTGAAGGATCTTCCGTCACACCTCAAGTATGTTTCCTTTGGAGCACACAATACCTTGCCGGTGATCATCTCCAATAAGTTGATCACCGGACAAGAAGATAAGTTGGTGAACGAACTAAAGGAGCACAAGACGGCCCTCGGATGGACTATTGCGGACATCAAGGGGATAAGTCCTTCCATTTGTATGCATAGGATTTTACTTGAGGACGAAGCCAAGCCCTCTAGGCAACCTCAAAGGAGGTTGAACCCACCAATGATGGATGTGGTCAAAAATGAAGTGTTGAAACTCCTCCAAGCGGACATGATCTTTCCTATCTCGGATAGCACTTGGGTTAGTCCAACCCAAGTAGTTCCAAAGAAGGGAGGCATCACCTTGGTGGAAAATCAACATGGAGAGATGGTCCCAAGCAAAACACAAACTGGATGGAGAGTTTTCATTGACTACCGCAAGCTCAATAAGGTAACACGAAAAGACCATTTCCCATTAACTTTTATTGATCAAATGTTGGAACGTCTTGCAGGTCATCAATACTACTGTTTCATAGATGGATATTCGGGCTATATTAAAATAGCCATCGCACCAGAAGATCAAGAGAAGACGACGTTCACTTGCCCATTTGGCACTTTCGCATATCGCATAATGCCCTTTGGACTTTGCAACGCGCCGGGCACTTTCCAACGGTGCATGATAAGTATTTTCTCCGAATACATAGAAAATTTCATTGAAGTCTTCATGGATGATTTTACTGTCCATGGAGACAGTTTTGACGCATGTTTAGGGCATTTAAAACTTGTTCTTGAAAAATGTGTTGAAACCAACTTAGTTCTTAATTCGGAAAAATGTCATTTCATGGTCGAACAAGGAATTGTGTTAGGACATGTAATATCCTCAAAAGGGATAGAGGTAGATAAGGAAAAGGTTGATGTTATTCAAAATGTACCTTATCCTACTAATGTTCGGGAAATCCGAACTTTGAGATTGAATGAATAAAATCAAATAAACCCGAACTTTGAATAAAAACTCAATAATCTCCAAATCTATAAACAAATCTCAAATTAAATCAAAATATCTCTCAAAACACTCAACAATGTGTTCACAACCACAAGAATTGGAAAAGGAAACAAAAGATCTCACAATAATGGTAAAGAATGACTTCTCGGCACTTCCCTTCAATCTCCTTCCAAGAATCTTCAATCTCTCCCAATTGTGTAAATATTTCCCGCTGCGAGGTCCCGATTTTCGTTCCTAGGGTTCCAATGTATAGTTCCTTGCTAATGGGCTGCTTGGCAAAACACATCTCAAGTCCTCAAGTGATGGGCTTTGAGTTGTGATATTTTCTTGGGCCGGAAGCTATGAAAAATCGTGCTATCAATTTAGTGAAGGAAACCGTTCGATTTTTATACATAAAAATCGTCCGATTTATATATAAACTAGCACGATTTTCTTCAACGGAGAATGCTCGTCTCTTGGCTTGTTTCCTTCCTCCCTTTTGTGACTCTTTTTCACAACTCCTTTGCTCTTTGTGATTCCTCTAAAACTCCTTAAGCTTCCTTAATAGCCTTAGATGCTCCTTACTCCACTTTTGCTTCCAAATCCACCGAATTTACTACAATTCAACCAAAACTCGTGTAGACCTCTATTTTTGGAATATAAATGTAATAAGCTTAAAAGGTACACAAATTCTCTCTAAATGCAAGGTAAATCGAGGTAAACCTCTACAATATGCATGATTATAATGGTATATAATTCATGTCATCATGCAACAACCATATGAGCACACACAACCATTACAACCACTCAAATCCACAACTGCAGGCTAAGTAAGTCTTATGGACTTACCTGAAATACTCGTAATCTTGTACCACATCACAGTTTCCCCTTGTGGAAATGATCAACACCTGCATAAGCAGCGCACACACAATATCAAACGCTGTAAAGGTTAGGAGACGTGTTACGCTAAGATCGTGTGATGTGCACGCAATAAGTCTTAAATTTATACTCGTTATATCTATCCTAACTCCTAGCGAACTCGCAGTGTACGGGACGTTTGTAGAAAGGTAAGTATTCCGAGGTCGAACTCAAAGACTAAGGTGAAATCGAGTCAAACAATGATCAAAGGTAGTGTGGATCTAATCTAAGAGAAGAGAAAGAAATAAAGAAATGAAAATCCAAATGTTTTTGTTGGTTTTTGTGGTAATCAACCAAAGATCACAAGTCAAGCAAGGTAATAAAACAACTAACAACTCAAGCTAGCAAACGAGCAAGTAACACAAAGCACAAGTATATGATCAAGAGAGAAAAGTAGATTCTAGAGGTCAAGATTTCCGGTTATGGCATCGGACTCAAGGTTCCAAGGATTCTAAGGACAAGCTGCGGTGTTAGGGAAAGAATGTTTCACTAATGGAAGCAATTACCGGGTAGGTCTCTCACTTCACTAGTCCCGCATCAAACTCCTATCACCGGGTAGGTCTCAAGGGATAGAATAAGGAATTCCACACAAACTAGATACTACTTAAGGGATAACCCTCTCCTCACAGGATAGGTCTCGGAATAGAGAAATCTCAAGCAATAATCCTAGCACACTCGATCCAATAGCGGCTTATGAGGCTCACTACTACCTAGAATTCATCTTCTAAGGTATCTAAGATCGGAAATCATCGGGTAGATCTCTTCCCTCACTTAGGTTGATAGCATTAGGTGATCCTAAGCTAAATTAGGCTTAATAAACACTAGGATTTAACTACCTAACACCCCAATCATACAGATTCATCAATTAAAGAGCAACAGGAAAATAAATCGGGTTGTTCTACACTAAATCGGCCGATTTTTGTCATGAACAAGTCGATTTTTCTCACTAGGTTGGGTTTCGTGCATACAAATCATCCAAAACTAACATATAAGTCCATTCTATCATCACCCTAGCCATAACCATCAATCCATCACTCCAGAATCACAATAAACTAGCCAATATTATGCATATCAAGATCCAAAATCATCATACAAGCATACATGGTGTTCATAGATGGATAATGAAAGATAAGCAAGTAAAATCAATAAATCTCAACTGAATCCAAGTTGTAGCAAGACTTACAAACTCTAAAATGAAGATTCAAAACGTTCTTAACAATCCTTGCAATTAGTTCTTCAATCCAAGACTACAAAATCACTCAAAATCACTCAAAACTCTTAGAATGGTGTTCTTCTTCTTCCTTCAATCCTTGAGAGCTTTTCTTCTCCTCCAATCTTGCTTCCAAAATCAATGAGCTGTGAATGAGAGTGTGGGAGAGGAGAGATCTCAGCAACCACCTACAGGACCACTTATATTCTCCACCAAGAGCAAGGACGGACAAGAGATCGTGGGACACGTGGCTTAAGCTGTCAAAGGCCCAAAAATCGACCCAGAGGAATAAATCGGCCGATTTATCTGCTTGCTGGTCCGATTTTCTTCAGCAGAGACATGTTATGATCGTTTGGCCATGAGTTGATCTATTGCTTGCACCAATAGTGGTTTTTGTGTCCTTTGTTGCTCCAATAATGCTCCTCCAAAGCTTTGGATGTGTACCATCATGAGGCTTGGCCCTCGAATGTATCGGTTAATGTCCAAAAGACCCCCGAAATACCTACAAAGCAACGCACAAGTCCGTGTAGACGTCTATCTCGACAAAATACGTGAATTGAGTGCAAACGTCGCGAATTTATGCTAAACCGTGCATGAATGAGTGATGAATCTATCTAAATGATTACCTAAACCTAGTTCATAAATTGTGTTATCAAAAATACCCCATACTTAAGGTTTGCTCGTCCCCGAGCAAATTCCCAACTATAGACTAAGAGATGACATGATTTATGTATGCAGAAAAATGGCAAAATCTTTATGGTTTTGTGCTTCTAATTTTGGATCACCTTCATAGTCATGTTTCATGGCAATGGACAAGCAATCGTGTATCAAACAAGTGAAGGCATGGAAAGACAATTGCACTTAACTTGATAGCATGCAATGAAATGTAAAGATGAAGATGTCAAGATGATCATGAGCATATCCAATCTAAGTCACTTAGTCTTACACACATGCAAGTAGGTCATAAGGACTTGTGAAATAGAAGGCCAAGAAACGTTGTGATTAGGCGGGAGTTTTCTAGGTTATGTGATGCTAATCCGGGAAAGGAACTAAACAACCACAACTTCAAATTTTCTTATCAACTTCCCTCAAGTGTATATTTTTTTCATTTTCTTTTCTTTCTTTTCTTTTATTTTTGAGACAATGGCATTGGTGTACAAAAGCCGAAACCTTGGTGATTAGCCATCCTCGTGCTTTTTCTATTTTTCGAGGTGCATCCACACCGGGCACACATACCAAAGTTCGTTAGGACTATTGGTTTATTTGACTTTGGCAAGGTACCAACACCCGATTATGTGAAGTGTACCGAGTTACTTGTCATTTAAACCAATGTCCCCAAACCTATGTTTTTGTCTACACTTTCACAACAATTTCAGCATTTCATTCACATCATTCTTTTATCAACAACTTCACCCCACACTTGCTTTTCACACACATCAACACACTATCATGCTCCTATTCCCGGATGGGTCAAAAGAGGTTAAATTTTTCATCAATTGAGGTGCTCAAGCAACATGATCAAGATGAGAAGTAGAGAAAGATGAATTGCCTTAATTACTCCTAAATGATGTGCAAGAACTAGCATACAACTTCGACTTTCAATACTCAATTCAATCAAGGCAAACATTCATGATCACAAATCATTCATGGGATTCAAGATAAGTACTTCAAGTCCACATATGCATTCATATATTCAACACATAAGGCTATCCATAGCCAATTCACAAGACAATTTTCATCATTAGGGTCATATCCAAGCTTTTAGAAGCACTAAAAATTTTTAAATTTTCTGATTTTTTGGATTTTTTCAAAATATGTATGTACAATGCAAGACATAATGAAACATGTGACAAAATTAAACTATCCTAGATGCTAATCATGTAAGTGATCATGAAAACCCCACCCCATACTTAGAAACACATTGTCCCTAATGTGTAAACTAAATAGAGAAGTGAAAGAGAGTCCTCACAATGTAGAATTGATGATGCTTTGGTATTTCGGTTCACATCGAATGATGATGGTGGATGATCGATCAAGGATGGTAGAGAGCTCTTGATGTTCATTATGGTGTCGGAACCCGCGCTTGGCACCGCAAGCCGTCCAAGTTCCACGTCCGCTCCACCCATGCTTGATTGGAGATCATCACTTTCCTTTACAGAGGAAAAATCGGACCAGCTACCCAGGAAAATCGGCCGATTTTGTGCAAGATCAGTCCGATTATCCTGGGTGCTTTCTTGCTCATCCATGTGCTCGGATCTTGTACCTTCTTCCCAACAGTTCCATGAGGTTTTCACATGACCTCCAGCATCTCATCACACATGACAACAACAAGATCTAGCACCCAAAAACACAAAAGAAAAACAAAGCACACCAAAAGCAAAATCAAACAAAAACAAGAAAAATAAAAGGGAAAGACATGTACCAATGGGTTGCCTCCCATTAAGCGCTTCTTTAAGGTCATTAGCTTGACCAAATTCAGGAGCGTTTCAATCGAGGTGAAGCGGGGCAATCACTTCCACCGGGGCTTCCGGGATGTACTTCTTCAATCGATGCCCATTCACCTTGAAGTTACCACAATGATCTCCTCCTATCTCCACCGCTCCATGAGGAAAAACTTTCTTCACCACATATGGGCCCGTCCATCTTGATTTGAGCTTTCCGGGAAAGAGCCGCAGCCTTGAGTTGAAGAGAAGGACAAGGTCTCCTTCACTCAACTCCTTGGGGATGATCCTCTTGTCATGCCACCGCTTGGTCCTCTCCTTGTAGATCCGGGCATTCTCGTATGCATCCAACCGGATCTCCTCAAGTGCGTTCATGTCTAGCAAACGCTTCTCACCGGCCTCCTTGAGGTCGAAATTCAACCATCTTATAGCCCAATAGGCTCTATGCTCCATCTCTACCGGAAGGTGGCAAGACTTGCCATAGACTAGCTTGTAAGGAGTGGTGCCAATTGGTGTCTTGAAAGCGGTCCTATATGCCCACAAAGCATCATTGAGCTTCATAGCCCAATCCTTTCTCGTCCTTGATACCGTCTTCTCAAGAATGGCCTTGATCTCCCGGTTGGAGATCTCCACTTGGCCACTAGTTTGGGGGTGGTAAGGTGTTGCCACCTTATGAGTCACCCCATACTTAGCCAAAAGTGCCCCGAAGTTCCTATTGGTGAAGTGCTTCCCTCCATCACTTATGATCACCCTTGGTGTTCCAAACCTAGGGAAGATCACTCGGTTAAAGAATCGCACCACCACCTTGGCATCATTTGTGGGAGAAGCGATTGCCTCCACCCATCTTGAAACATAGTCAACCGCCAATAGGATGTAGAGGTTGCCACATGAAGAAGGGAATGGTCCCATGAAGTCCACACCCCACACATCAAATATCTCCACCTCTTGTATGTTGTTCAAGGGCATCTCATTCCTCCTTGAGATGTTGCCCGTCCTTTGGCAAGCATCACAAGCTACTACAAAGCTTTGCACATCCTTGAACAAGCTTGGCCAAAAGAAGCCCGATTGCAACACTTTAGCACATGTCTTGTGTGAGCTAGCATGCCCTCCACATGGCAAGGAATGACAATGGCGGATCACACTCTCCACCTCATCCTCCGGTATGCATCTTCTAAACATTCCATCCGGCCCTCTTTTGAACAAAAGTGGCTCACTCCAATAGTAGTGCCTCACATCCTTGAAGAACTTCTTCCTTTGGGCATATGTTAATCCGGGAGGCACTTCCTCACACACCAAGTAATTCACAATGTCGGCATACCAAGGCTCACTCCCTCTAGACACTTGGAACAAGCACTCCTCCACCATTTGCAATTGCTCATCCCGGAATGAGTCATCAATCGGGATGTCATCTCTCTCAATCTTTAAGGGAGGTAGTCTACTAAGGTGATCCGCCACGGAGTTCTCGGATCCCTTCTTGTCCCGGATTTCCAAATCAAATTCTTGGAGAAGAAGGATCCACCGAATCAACCTAGGTTTGGCATCCTTCTTTGTAAGGAGGTAACGGATCGCAGCATGATCCGTATAGACAATGACCTTCGCTCCAACAAGGTATGACCGAAACTTCTCAAAGGCATACACAACCGCTAGCAACTCTTTCTCGGTTGTGGCATAGTTAAGTTGGTCATCATCTAGCGTCTTGCTAGCATAATAAATGGCATGAGTGCGCCCATCTTTCCTTTGCCCCAAAACAGCCCCAATGGCTACATCGCTTGCATCACACATGATCTCAAATGGTAGACTCCAATCCGGAGGTTGCATGATAGGTGCGGAGATCAAAGCGTTCTTCAACCTACAAAAAGCTTCAAGACAATCTTTGGAAAAGACAAATTCAACATCCTTCATTAGTAGGTTAGTAAGAGGCTTAGAAATTTTAGAGAAGTCTTGAATAAACCTCCGGTAAAAACCGGCATGCCCTAAGAAACTCCTTACCCCTTTTACCGAGGTAGGTGGCGGCAACTTCTCTATCGTTTCAATCGTGGCCCTATCAACCTCAATGCCACGGTTAGACACCAAGTGTCCTAACACAATGCCTTCACTTACCATGAAGTGGCATTTTCCCAATTCAAGACAAGATTTGTCTCCTCACATCTTTGCAATACTAGTGACAAGTTAGCCAAGCAATTATCAAAGGAAGAACCATAAACAGAGAAATCATCCATGAACACTTCCATGATATTTTCAATGTATTCCGAAAAGATGGCCATCATACACCTTTGGAAGGTGGCGGGTGCATTACACAACCCAAATGGCATCCTCCTATATGCAAAAGTACCCCATGGACATGTAAAGGTTGTTTTCTCTTGGTCATCGGGGTGGATAGGGATTTGGAAGAATCCACTATAGCCATCTAGGTAGCAAAAATGAGAATGTTGAGCTAACCTCTCTAACATTTGGTCAATGAAAGGGAGAGGGAAGTGATCTTTCCTAGAGGCCATGTTAAGCTTTCTATAATCAATGCACATCCTCCATCCCGTAACCGTTCTAGTGGGGATTAGTTCATTGTTCTCATTAGTCACTACGGTCATCCCACCCTTCTTAGGTACTACATGAACGGGACTAACCCACTTACTATCCGAGATAGGGTAGATAATCCCCGCATCTAGCAACTTGATGATTTCCTTTTTAACTACCTCTTTCATTATAGGATTCAACCTTCTTTGATGTTCAATAGAGGGTTTATGATTATCTTCCATCATTATCCTATGCATGCATAAAGATGGCTTGATGCCAACAAGATCATCAATGGTGTATCCTATTGCCTTTCTATGCAGTTTCAATTCATTCAACAATCTATTAAGCTCATCATCATTCAAAGATGCATTCACAATCACCGGATAAGTAGAATTTGAACCAAGGAAAGCATACTTTAAATGAGAAGGAAGAGGTTTAAGATCAAGTTGAGGAGGACCTTTTTCGATTGGAGACGATCCATACAATGCAGGTTGAGATGATTGCAAAGCCATGGAAGCCTCCTTGAAGTCCCTTGATGATTGCTCACATTCAAGTTGTTGGTGCTGAAAAGACTCAGGACGACCCAGGAGGAAAAATCGGACGATTTTTCAGGCAGTGGGTCGATCTGAGTTTCTGTTTTTGCAAAACTGGCTGAAATTTCAGCACAAGGACATAAATCGGCCGATTTAGTCCAGGCAGTCCGATTTTTCTGTCTGTTTTCTTCTTCTTCTAGCACTTCAAATCCAACACTTGGTAGCTCGTCCAATGCATTCATGGCCTTGATTACTTCATTGCTACTCTCCTCAACTCCTTCCTCCATCAAACTTGAGCTAAGAACCCTCTCAAGCGGATCCTTGAGCAAGATTGAGCTCACAACCTCTCTAGACTCCTCTTCTTCAACTATGTTGAATACATCTTCATCAAGGGTTGGCCCTTTCATCATTGTGGACAGCTTGAACTTGATGTTTTCTTCTCCAATGTTGAAGGAGAGAGTCCCATTCTTGCAATCTACTAGACATCCGGAAGTAGCTAGGAAAGGTCTTCCCAAAATGATAGGAACCGGATAGTCCGCCGGGATGTCCAAAACAACGAAGTCTATGGGCACATAGAACTTCCCTAATTGCACCAGAATATCTTCCAAGATTCCAACCGGATGAGTGATCGAGCGGTCCGCCATGTAAAGGGTCATCTTGACCGGCTTTGGCTCTCCTAGACCAACCTTGTTGCAAAGTGCAAGCGGAATGATGCTCACACTTGCCCCAAGATCACATAGGGCGTCATACTTCACTTTTCCTACTCTGATTGGCACACAAAAGGATCCCGGATCCCTTAGCTTAGGAGGCATCTCCTCCTTCATCGTTTGAATCAACTCCGAGGATCTCTTAGTCATCCTTATCTCCCCATACTCCTCCAACTTCCTTTTGTTGGAGAGTATTTCCTTCAAGAACTTGCCATATGCCGGCATACCTAAGATGGCATCCATGAACGGAATGTTAATATGCAATTTAGACATTAGTTCAAGGAACTTACCAAAATGATTGTCCAAGCGAGCTCTTGCTCGTGATTGAGGGAACGGTAGTGGTGGCTTGTACGGAGGCGGTGCCACATAGGTTGGCTCTACATCCTTGCTCTTGCCTCCATCTCCTTGCAAAGTCTCTTCTTCATTCACCACTTGCTTCCCTTTAGCATTCTCCTTGGGCAAAGGATCCTTCATGCTTAACCCACTTCTTGTTGTAATAGCCAACACTTGGCCTCTTGGGTTTTCTTCGGTTCTTCCAGGAAGCTTTCCCGGATCTCTATGTGCTTCACCCGCCTTTTGGAATACTTGTGCTTCCAAAACCTTTTGAGCTTTAGAAATTGAAGTCACCGTGCTCTCAAGACCACTCAACCTTCCTAGCAATTGCTCAAACATCATCTCGGTTCTATCTTTTGGAGGTTGAGTAAATCCGGGTGGAGGTTCTTGTGAAGCTTTTGGTGGTGGAGTTGTGCTTGTGGAAGCGGGAGGGTTCAAGGCTCCTTCCGGGTTAGAGTAGGAAAACCCGGGATGGTTGTGGTTGGGCCGGTAATTGTTGAATTGCCGGTTGTTGTTGAAGTTCCTTGGGCCTTGGTAGTTGTTCGCTCCAAACGGTGTGTGCAAGCTTTAAATTTATAACCCTAGACTTAAGCTTAAAACAAGGATGCGAACCCGCAGTGTACGGGTCAATCGTAGTAAAAGCAAGAAAATTCCAGGGGTCGATCACAGGGACTCGGTGAAACAGAGTCAATACGGTGTGCTAATGTCAATACTAACCACAAGAGCAATTTAACACAATCAAAGATGAATAAGAAGTCAATTAAGCAAACATGCAATTCTAGGGATTAAAGCATCAAGTTGTGGTTCCAACTCAAGATCTATAGATAAGTGGACAAAGCTGAGATTTTTGCGTGGGGAAGGTGTTGCTAAAGTGGAGTAGATCACCGGGTAAGTCTCACTACACACTAATCCTAAACCGTAACTCCTATTACCGGGTAAGTCTCAAGGAATCAAGATAAAGAATTATAACCTCAAACTAACATACCATCTAAGGGGATAGAATCAACCTTTACCGGGTAAGTCTCAGGCTAACTCACAAAAATGGGATGGAAGCACACTCATACCCCAATAAAGGATAAACCTTTATTACCTACACTTATGATCGTTAATACACAAACTAAGGAATTACCGGGTAAGTCTCATCCTAAGCTTGCATTGAACCAGGAAGGTGTAATAAGAATAGGATTTGGCAAACTCTAACACTTAACTTTCTGTTTTAGGTCGGATAAGTTACCTCGGTCAGAAGAATTCCACCCCGGCCGAGATGTTCATCAACCGAACGAGATGCTTAGGGTTAAGGTTAAAGACTCGAACTTTCAGGATCCTACTGGAATCTAAGATTATTCTATCATTGTTTTTCCCACAACCTTCAGCTAATCACCCTAGAATCACACAAGGAAATTAGCCACTCATCATCATAATGAAAGTATTAAAATATATGGGAAGAAGGTGAATATTTGAACAAAGAAGAATTTAATGAAAACACTTCAATAACTGAATCAAATATCACAACAAAGCGTTCCTTGGATAATAATCCAAAAAGACAAGACAACAATTGAGGGAATTGAAGACAATCTTACAAAACCCTTCAAAAAGCTATAAAAGCTATGGTCTTCAATCTTCCTTCAACCTTCAAAAAGGTTCTTCGAAAAACTCCCAAATTGGAGTATGTTGCGGCTGCTGCGTGTGTAAACCCTGATCGACGGTATAGCGTGATGTCCGGGGTAAGCGGGATGATGGAATTGTGGAAATCCAACCCTTTTTATAGGAAAATAACCCTCCAAAGATAATAAATCTTAAGAAGATATATTCCCATAAAAATAGGTAAAATATATGATTCTGCATATTTCCTTCCTTCCAGAAGCCCAGCCCAAAAATATAAGATCACTTTCCAAATTTAAAAGATCTCTTCCAAGAATAAAATATTCTCGCCGCGTCCTAGGTGTTCGCCTCGGTCGAGTCGGCGTCCCTGGATCACCTCGGTCGAGGTGAATCAATGGTCAACCGAGGTGACTCACAATCAGAATGTGAAATCTCTCAAAACTGGTCCAAAGTGAATCTTCAATCCATGGCTATGCTCCCTGGATGTAGCTCCAAATGACTCATGACTCCTTTCTGCTCCTTTTTTATGCAAAACGTACCATATTGCCTGCAATTACAACGAAACTAGGTGTAGACCTCGATTCTCGCAAAGGTAGATGAAATGGTAGTAAAATCACATAATGTACACACAAACATGCAGATTATGAAAGAATAAATGTCCTAACAAACCCCAAAAACTAGACTATAATTCATGCTATCAAAATACCCCATACTTGGCCCTTGCTTGTCCCCAAGCAAGTTCCTCACATAGAAGACAAGATAGAATGGATTATAAGTCAAGAAAATCAATGAAAAAGTCTTTCAAAAATATTTTATGGTGTGCAACTATCATAGATCACTCTAAGAGTGTACTTCTTGGAATTAAAAACTCAATATGATGAAAACATTTTATAATTATAAGAAAGTTGTTCATCTTTGCATAAAATCATAGAATGCATAATAAATCATAATTATCAAAATTAATCATGTATAATCCAGTTTAAACCGCTAAGTCAATCAACAAGCTCAAGGTCTCAAGGGCTTCCCAAAAGAAAAGTCAAGAAACGTGTAGGGTAGGGATGTATGTAAGGTAATGTGGTGCTAGAATCCGGGAAAAGGATGAACTTCACTTTCACTTCGACTTGCAACATCTTCCACCAATAAGCTTTGCTTATCTCACACTTTTTCTTTTTTTTACTTTACTTTTTGGGATGCATGGACAGAGGTGCACAATAACCGAAGCCTAGGAAATCAGCAATCATCAATTTCTTGAGATGCATCAAACCCTTGATGCACATACCATGACCCGTTAGGAATATCGCTCAATCCGACTTTGGCAAGACACAAACACCCGGCTATGTGAATGGTGCCGAGTTACTCATCTTCATGATTGACTTCCCCAAACCTAAAATTTCCTTCTAACACTTCACTTCCAGCCCACTCTTCAACTTTAACTTGCTTTCACCACTTGCTTCCTAATTCCCGGATAGGTAAAGGGAGGCAAAATGTATATGAGGGGTTAAGCATGATCAAGAAGAAGAAGAAGAAAAGAATGAATTGCCTTGGTCTTTCCAAGAAGAAAGTGAGAGAACTTATCCTGCGGTGTCAACCTTCAAATTCAACATAATTTGGATAAAAACAAAGTATTAAACATGCCAATAATTTCAAACAAAGCATTTAGCAACTTAAACATATTATAAAACCTTTAAAACACACAAAGAATTTAAAAACAGTTGTAAACAAAATCTTCACTGAGATCATATCCAAATAAGTAACACAAAATCGTTTTCGAAAACTTTCTGTTACGTCACCTCGGTCGAGATGTTCTTGGTTCAACCGAGGTGAAGCACCTCGTTTCGCCAGAATATCCCCGGTCGAGGTAAAAAATAATAAATTTTTTTTTTTTTTCGGTTCGGTTTCGACGTTTTTCTCAATCAAATAGCCTGTAGGTATGCATGTAACATCAGATAATCATATAAAGGCAAATGAAGCATAAATATGAAAATATCCGATAAATAAAATACATCAAAGGTGTCGAATACATCAAAGGTAGCCACATAGTCAAATAACAAACACCCCATACTTGAGACACACTGTCCCAGTGGGTATAATAAAAAGTCTAAACAAAAGAGAACTCACCGGATGAAAGCCGAACTGCATAAAAATATAATAATAAAACCCTGCAGCTCCTCAGTAGTCCTGATCCGGCGGTGGTGGTGGTGGTACGTAAGGATGCTGGGTCGGATCAAACGGATAGCCCATAGTCTGCTGGAACTGTAACTCCATCATCCTACGCTGATAGTGCTGCCCCTCCAACATCTGCTGAGTCCAGCTGTCAAGGTGTCGGTGCTGGGCGGCAAATCTCTCATGCATGTCCACTGTAAGGGCAGCATATGAGTCTATCATTTGATCTGTCAAGTCGTCGATCCGACGATGAGCCTCTGCATCTCTATGACGGCGTGTCCGACGCCTAGCAGATCTAGCAGGAGGTGCAGCAGGTGCAGGCTCAGTATCCTCCTCATCATCTAAGTCTATAATGGGTGGCGCGCTCGTCCCAGCTGTATCTGTCCCTGTGTCCATCGGGACGCCGCCTCCTCTCTCATCCACTGTCTCATCATCGTCGTCATCCTCATCCTCAGCCTCCTCCTCAGCTGCAGCAGGGGCAGCTGCTGCCTCTCTGTGATCCTCTATCAGTGTATCCCATGCTGTCTGCCAGAAATGCGGATCAAAGACTGTGAACTGCGCAGACTAGCGGATGCCCTGAGGTGCAGTCCGCTCCCAAGGCATGGCGACGTATGGAGTGGTCAACCCACGGGGAACTAGAATCCTCCGTGTGATCATCTCCTGTAATCCCAGCGGCTTCGGAGCCGCCGCCAACGTGCAAACGCTGAGGTCCATCCCGTGGTAGGTAGCGATGTGGGTGACTAGACCTCCGCAGCATATGTCTCCCTTCGCCTTGGCTTTGATCTTGTGCAGATCCTCTGCCAAGAGCAAGCCAAAGTCCGGGAAACCTCCTGTAACCATGCAGTAAAGCGAAAAGAGCTCCCCCTGTCGGACCTTCTGGGGCGTCTCAGTACGCGCCAGAAGCGTCTCGCTGAAAATCCTGTGAGCAAGTCTGAAAGCCGGATGAAAGATGACCTTCTCCCTGGAATCTCCAGGGCGCGATCTGTCTGCGTGCTCAGTAATGTGGGCTATCTGTCCCCAGAACTCCCTAGCTACGGATCGGGAGGGGAAGTCTACAACTGTGGGGTCAGGGAAGCCAAAAATCTCTCTCCATATCTCTAAAGGAACTATGAAGTTCCGGTTCATCAACCGGTACTTCACAGAACGGTCTGTGGGGAGGTAGGAGAAGGAGCTAACAAACTCGAGTGTCGGCTCTAGGTAGGCTGGGGCTCGGATCTCAGTAAACTGATCCAGCCCGACAGTAGCTATCATCCTCCTAAGGTCAGCATCTAACCCTAGGCAGTCAAAAGCTGACACATCCAGAAATCGTGGTGCGATGACTGGACGGCCAGCTATCCTCTCATAGTCTACCCGGCATCTCTCGTGGATAACCGGGCGGTAGGGACGGGACGAGGAAGGAGAAGGGGAAGGGGAGGATCTATCTCTAAGAGCTAAACGACGATCTGAACTCATTTTTTAAACACACTGTCAGACTACCTCGGTCGGCTGACAAACTCCAAGAATCACCTCGACCGAGGTGCAGAACGACTGGACCGAGGCGAAGGCAGTGCGATTTCAACTCTCTGATTTTCAGTTCTTTTCCCCCAAAAATCACTACCGATGCTTCCTAAGGGGTACTTAAAGGTTTCCTCAACAGAATCAAGGGCAACCAAAGCCCAAATATCAGTAAACGAACGAGTTTAGGTTTTCGAACGTTTTTACCTCGTTTCGGTCGAAACGCTCAAATTTCTTGCAGATCTGTAGTTGCAATCGACTCCTCTATCCTTCAATCTCGGTTTGGAAGCAGAAATTGTTGAAAACGAGCAAGGAACGAGGTGAGCGAGGTGCTTCTGTCCGCCGCGGTCGAGGAGGGTAAAAAAAAAGTGAAAATGTAATTTTTCCCCCTTTTATACTGTTACTGGATCTGCTGTCACCTCGGTCGAGATGGTCTCGACTGGACCGAGGTGGTATGGATCGAGGCGGTTCTGCAGAAACCCTAGTCGCCTCGGTTGCTTCAAGAATCAACTCGGTCGAGGTGCTCTGACAGTGAACGAGGTGCTTCTGTCTTCTCAGAATCTCGAACTTCTGTCCTTCCAGATGTGCTCCTTCCTGTTGTATGTCCAGAACGCCAAAAACAAAGCAAAGCAAAGCAAAAACAAAAACTATCTAAGCTAGACTAGAAAACGGGAAAGAAGAGCAATACCTTGGGTTGCCTCCCAAGAAGCGCTTGATTTAAGGTCGCTAGCTGGACCATGATGCGTCTCAAAGGAGGTATATCGGTGCAACCTCCTCAACCGGTGTTTCCGGCTGGTACTTCTTAAGTCTATGACCGTTGACCTTGAAGCTTCCGCTAGTTTCGCCCCATATCTCAACTGCACCATGAGGGAAAACATGTTTCACAACATAAGGTCCGGTCCATCTAGATTTCAACTTACCTGGAAAAAGACGGAGGCGGGAGTTAAAGAGTAGAACTAAGTCTCCTTCGTTAAGCTCCTTTGGAATGATACGCTTGTCATGCCATCTCTTTGTCCTTTCCTTGTAGATTTTGGCATTCTCGTAAGCGTTCAAACGCAGCTCCTCCAGCTCGTTAAGTTCCAATAGTCGCTTCTCACCAGCTTCCTTGATGTCAAAGTTCAACCATTTGATAGCCCAATACGCCTTGTGCTCCAATTCAACGGGCAAATGGCAAGATTTCCCATATACCAAATTATAAGGGGTGGTGCCTATGGGAGTCTTGAATGCGGTCTTGTATGCCCAAAGAGCATCGTCCAATTTCATGGACCAATCCTTCCTCGTTCTAGAGACGGTCTTCTCCAAAATTGCTTTGATTTCTCTATTCGAGATTTCGACCTGTCCACTAGTTTGAGGGTGATAAGCGGTTGATACTTTGTGGGTTACCCCATACTTTGATAGAAATGCTTTAAACTTCCGGTTGATGAAATGCGTCCCTCCATCGCTAATGATGATGCGTGGAGTTCCAAATCGTGGAAAGATAGTTCTATTCAAGAACTTCACAACCACCTTGGCGTCGTTAGTGGGAGAAGCAATGGCTTCAACCCATCTAGAGACGTAATCAACTGCAAGGAGAATGTAGAGGTTTCCTCCGGAGGATGGGAAAGGTCCCATGAAGTCAATCCCCCATACATCAAAGATTTCCACTTCTTGGATGTTATTAAGTGGCATCTCGTTCCTCCTTGATAAGTTCCCTGTTCTTTGGCATGCATCACAAGAAAAAACAAAAGATTGTACGTCCTTAAACAATGTAGGCCAAAAGAAACCGGAACGCAATACCTTAGCGCATGTTTTATCGGTGCTAGCATGCCCCCCACAAGGAAGTGAATGACAATGCTTTATGACGCTATTAACTTCATCCTCCGGAATGCACCTTCGAAGCATCCCATCCGGTCCGCGCTTGAACAGCAGCGGCTCATCCCAGTAGTAATGTCGCACTTCTTTGAAGAATTTCTTCTTTTGAGAGTACGTCAATCCGGGTGGCATTTCCTGGCAAACAAGATAATTCACAATATCAGCATACCAAGGACCTTTATTATCAGATAGTTGGTGGAGGGAATGGTCCGCCAACAGTGGGTGAATGTCAGAGAAAGGAGTAAGAAAATTGTTATTCTCGGCAATCTCAGTTGACATCGTCTCGCTGTCGACCTCGGTCGAGGCGCAAAGGCGTTGACCGAGGTGTTCTTCAGACGCCTCGCTCTGTCCAGAAAGTGCCTCGGTCGAGGTACTGCTACTGGAACCGAGACTGGAGATCTTTGTCTCCTGGACTAGCTTCTCAGTTTTAGCTCCTGGATCCTCTTCCAGTGCCTTCAAGCTCCGTATATTTGCATCACAAGAAGCATCTATACCTTCCTCCATTAAACTGAAGCTAATAACTCTTTCGAGTGGGTCGTTAATAAGGATAGAGCTCACCAATTCCCTTGATTCTTCTTCATCGTAGATGTTGAAGATATCATCAGTTAGTTGCTCCCCTTTCATGGCTGCAAGTAGTGCGAACTCCACCTCATCGCCACCAACGTTGAATTTCAACTTGGCGTTCTTGCAATCCACGTTGCAACCCGAAGTTGCTAGAAATGGCCTCCCGAGAATGATAGGAACAGGATAATCTGCGGGAATGTCAAGTACGACAAAATCTATAGGTAGATAGAAGTTACCTAACTTGACCGGAAAGTCTTCCAAAATGCCCACGGGATGGGTGATGGAGCGATCCGCCATGTAAAGTCGAATCTTGACCGGCTTGGGCTCTCCAAGACCGATCTTAGTGCATAGCTCCAGCGGGATGATGCTCACGCTGGCTCCTAGATCACAAAGGGCTTCACAAGTGACATCCCCAACTTGAATGGGAATGCAAAATGAGCCGGGATCTCTTAATTTAGGTGGCATCTTCTCCTTCATGATTTTGATTAGCTCCGAAGACTTAGACGTCATCCTAACTTCACCAACATCCTCCAGCTTCCTCTTCCTTGATAAGATCTCTTTTAAGAACTTCCCATAGGCGGGCATACCTAAAATAGCATCAAGGAAAGGAATATTAATATGTAGCTTATTCATCAAGTCAAGAAACTTACCGAAGTGCTTGTCTAGATGTGCTCTAGCTCTGGATTGAGGGAATGGAAGTGGTGGCTTATATGCAGGGGGTGGAACATAAGTTTCTGTCGTTCCTCCCACTTTCTGTTGCTCCGCCTCGGTTGGCATCTCGGTCGAGGTGTTCTTCGACTGGATCTGGACCGAGGTGGTCTACATCGAGCGAGGTACTGGATCAGCAGTTTTGAGTCCACTCCTCGTCGTTATGGCCATGCACTGGCCCTTAGGGTTAGTTTCCGTCTTTGCTGGAAGCTTCCCTGGATCTCTTGGCGCTTCATTCGCCCTATTAGCAAGTTGTTGTTCAAGGGACTTTTGGGCCCTTGAAAATGAAGTCATAGAATTCTCCATAGCGTTAAGCTTGATCAAGATTGCTTCCAGAACTGCGTCTTTCTTTTCTGGCTGAGACGAACTTGATCCTTGCCCTTGGCTTTTCAATGGAGTAGAAGAAGAAGAAGGAGAAGAGAGGAAAGGATTAGAGGAATCATTAGAGTTGGAGTTTGAATAATTGTTACCGTGGTTTTGATTATTCGCCCTCCAGTTGTTGTTATTGGATCCTCTATTGTTGTTGTTGTAGTTGTTGCTTCGGGGTCCGTTGTTGTTACGGTACCCGTTATTGTTGTTGTTGTTGTTCCTTTGCCCTTGCTCTTCCTTCTTAGTTTGAGCCATCAAGAGCTCCTTCAATTGCTTCACGTCATTCTTCAATGATGTGAGTTGATTGTTGTTGGGTTGAGTCTCTTGAAAGTTGACTCTTTTTACTCCACCTTCGGCTCCTTGGTGGGTATACTTCTCCATGTGCAAGGCTTGCTTCTCAATGAAGTCCCATGCATCATCAATCGCCATGTCCATGAAGGTACCGGCGGAGAGTAGTTGGAGATTGAACTGGGTGCTTCCGTCCAGCCCTTTGAAGTAGATCTCCAACAACTCGATCTTTGGAATCCCATGATGTGGGCAATCCAAAAGGATATCCTTGAACCGCTCCCAAGATTTGGACAAGCTCTCCTTGTCCTTCATGATGAAAGCATTGATCTTCCCTCTCATTTCAGCAGTCTTTGAAGGGGGAAAGAATTTGGTTAGGAATTCCGTAGTCATCTCCTCCCATGTGCTAATTTTTCCTGGAGGAAGAGATTGATACCAAGTAAGAGCTCTATCTTTTAAAGAAAAGTAAAAAGGTCTTAGCTTGTAGTTGTTATTTTCAATTCTGGAAGGTCGCAAGGTTTCCATCAAGATCTCGTAGTTTTGAAGATGTTGATGTGGCGACTCCTTCTCTAGCCCTCCGAATTGACATTGGCGAATCATAGATAGAACTTGTGGTCGAAGTTCGTAGTCATGATCCGCTGGATCTCCTAGGTTCACCCCTGGACGCCTCAGTTGTTGATTAGGGTCCATCCTTTGACCTAGGGTTTGCGGGATTCCTGCAAGAAGAACATCTCGGACTGGTATCCGAAGTGGGAGTACATCGGCCGGGGCGTCAGGTACTGGAATCTGCCTCGGTCGAGGATCTACTACTGGATTCTGCATCGGTCGAGGATCAACAGGAGGATCTTCCCTCGGTCGAAGTAGAATCTGATCTCGTATGGCTGCAATCTCAGCTTCGATTGCTGCAGTCCTGGCACGATTCTCTTCTTTCTCTTGCCTTAGCTCTTCTTTACTGAGACGTAGCAGCTCCTGCGTCTCTCTCAATTGGGCCGCATGATCGTGATCGTCTTGTTGGGCCATCTTCGCTTCTCTTAAGCGTCGCTTGTATGTCTTTTCTGGTTCGGGATCGTAAGGAACGATTTCCTTCCCAGCGCGGGTTCTTCGCATGTACCTAAGAAAGAACCTGCAAAGATC
Organism: Fagopyrum esculentum; assembly: GCA_033239045.1. Classification (NCBI taxonomy): domain Eukaryota; kingdom Viridiplantae; phylum Streptophyta; class Magnoliopsida; order Caryophyllales; family Polygonaceae; genus Fagopyrum; species Fagopyrum esculentum. The sequence continues at coordinate 93,641,332 of BSUD01000008.1, read as the reverse complement.
GTCACTCAAGTAGAGTGGTTAGATAAAACGGGGCAAGCGCCCCAAGAGCAAACCGTACCGGCTCGGTCTAGACCAAGTCCCCGGCAACGGCGCCAAAAACTTGTTCGCTCCAAACGGTGTGTGCAAGCTTTAAATTTATAACCCTAGACTTAAGCTTAAAACAAGGATGCGAACCCGCAGTGTACGGGTCAATCGTAGTAAAAGCAAGAAAATTCCAGGGGTCGATCACAGGGACTCGGTGAAACAGAGTTAATACGGTGTGCTAATGTCAATACTAACCACAAGAGCAATTTAACACAATCAAAGATGAATAAGAAGTCAATTAAGCAAACATGCAATTCTAGGGATTAAAGCATCAAGTTGTGGTTCCAACTCAAGATCTATAGATAAGTGGACAAAGCTGAGATTTTTGTGTGGGGAAGGTGTTGCTAAAGTGGAGTAGATCACCGGGTAAGTCTCACTACACACTAATCCTAAACCGTAACTCCTATTACCGGGTAAGTCTCAAGGAATCAAGATAAAGAATTATAACCTCAAACTAACATACCATCTAAGGGGATAGAATCAACCTTTACCGGGTAAGTCTCAGGCTAACTCACAAAAATGGGATGGAAGCACACTCATACCCCAATAAAGGATAAACCTTTATTACCTACACTTATGATCGTTAATACACAAACTAAGGAATTACCGGGTAAGTCTCATCCTAAGCTTGCATTGAACCAGGAAGGTGTAATAAGAATAGGATTTGGCAAACTCTAACACTTAACTTTCTGTTTTAGGTCGGATAAGTTACCTCGGTCAGAAGAATTCCACCCCGGCCGAGATGTTCATCAACCGAACGAGATGCTTAGGGTTAAGGTTAAAGACTCGAACTTTCAGGATCCTACTGGAATCTAAGATTATTCTATCATTGTTTTTCCCACAACCTTCAGCTAATCACCCTAGAATCACACAAGGAAATTAGCCACTCATCATCATAATGAAAGTATTAAAATATATGGGAAGAAGGTGAATATTTGAACAAAGAAGAATTTAATGAAAACACTTCAATAACTGAATCAAATATCACAACAAAGCGTTCCTTGGATAATAATCCAAAAAGACAAGACAGCAATTGAGGGAATTGAAGACAATCTTACAAAACCCTTCAAAAAGCTATAAAAGCTATGGTCTTCAATCTTCCTTCAACCTTCAAAAAGGTTCTTCGAAAAACTCCCAAATTGGAGTATGTTGCGGCTGCTGCGTGTGTAAACCCTGATCGACGGTATAGCGTGATGTCCGGGGTAAGCGGGATGATGGAATTGTGGAAATCCAACCCTTTTTATAGGAAAATAACCCTCCAAAGATAATAAATCTTAAGAAGATATATTCCCATAAAAATAGGTAAAATATATGATTCTGCATATTTCCTTCCTTCCAGAAGCCCAGCCCAAAAATATAAGATCACTTTCCAAATTTAAAAGATCTCTTCCAAGAATAAAATATTCTCGCCGCGTCCTAGGTGTTCGCCTCGGTCGAGTCGGCGTCCCTGGATCACCTCGGTCGAGGTGAATCAATGGTCAACCGAGGTGACTCACAATCAGAATGTGAAATCTCTCAAAACTGGTCCAAAGTGAATCTTCAATACATGGCTATGCTCCCTGGATGTAGCTCCAAATGACTCATGACTCCTTTCTGCTCCTTTTTGATGCAAAACGTACCATATTGCCTGCAATTACAACGAAACTAGGTGTAGACCTCGATTCTCGCAAAGGTAGATGAAATGGTAGTAAAATCACATAATGTACACACAAACATGCAGATTATCAAAGAATAAACGTCCTAACAAACCCCAAAAACTAGACTATAATTCATGCTATCAGTAGTTGTTGTAGTTGCCCCTTCCCATATAGTTCACATCCTCCTCCTTGGAAGATAAGTTAGCTTGTGGAAGCACTTGAGGAGTTGCTTGGTTCTTCAAAGTTGTAGCACACAACTCCCTCAAGGACTTTAGCTCGTTGTTGATGGCGTCAAGCTTGAAATTGCTCATGGTGACCTCACTCACCTCATATGCTCCCGCCTTTCTCCCTTCACTCTTCCTATGGGAGTATTTCTCAATCACTAGAGCTTGCTTCTCCACAAACTCCCAAGCATCATCTACATTCTTCTCCATGAAAGTCCCACCAGAAAGAGATTGAAGCTTGAATTGGCTATCTTCATCAAGTCATTTGAAGTAGATTTCCAATAGCTCAATTTTCGGTATGCCATGGTGTGGACAATCTAGGAGAAGATCTTTGAATCTCTCCCAAGACTTGAACAAACTCTCTCTATCCTTCATCACGAAGGCATTGATCTTCCCTCTTAATTCGGTAGTCTTGGAAGGTGGGAAGAACTTAGTCAAAAACTCGGTTGTCATCTCCTCCCAAGTACTCACTCGCCCTTGTGGAATGGATTGCTACCAAGCCAAGGCTTTATCCTTAAGAGAGAAGGAAAAAGCCCTAAGCTTATGGTTGTTGCTCTCCAATCTTGGCGGTCTAAGAGTCTCCATCAAAATCTCGTAGTTCATCAAGTGTTGATGAGGAGACTCTCCTTCCATCCCTCCAAATTGATTATGCCGGATCATTTGTAGAACTTGAGGGCGGAGCTCATAGTTGTGGGTTGCGGGATCTCCTAAGTTCACACCCGGACGGTGTGCTCTTTGTGCCGGATCCATACATCTCCCTAGGGTTTGTGGCTCTTCAATGGCAATGGGCACAACCCTAACATTAGCCGCCGGCTGCGGTTGTACCACCGGTGGTGGAGGAGGTGGAGGTTGTTGACGATTAAGCTCTCCTTGTACAAGGGCTTGCCTAATCTCATCAATCTCCCTCCTAGTTGCTTCTTGCCTCTCATTGCAAGTCTCCTTTCTTGCTCCAAGAGTTCATCTCTTAGCCTTATTTGCCCTAAGGCTTCATCCAATTCAGCTTGGAGATCTCTTCCGGCCATCCCTTTTCCCTTTTTGATGCTCTTGGATCTAGATCTAAGGGTTTTCTCCGGTTCGGGATCGAATGGAGCTAAATCCTTGCCATGAGATCTTCGCATACACCTAAAAAGTGAGAGATGTCCTGAAAAGCAAAGACACACACCAAAGAGAGATCAAAAGCAACAAGAAAGACCTACACTATAAACAATCAAGAAATGACTCAATCTAGACCTAGTCCCCGGCAACGGCGCCAAAAACTTGTTACGCTAAGATCGTGTGATGTTCACGCAATAAGTCTTAAATTTATACTCGTTATATCTATCCTAACTCCTAGCGAACCCGCAGTGTACGGGACGTTTGTAGAAAGGTAAGTATTCCGAGGTCGAACTCAAAGACTAAGGTGAAATTGAGTCAAACAATGATCAAAGGTAGTGTGGATCTAATCTAAGAGAAGAGAAAGAAATAAAGAAATGAAAATCCAAATGTTTTTGTTGGTTTTTGTGGTAATCAACCAAAGATCACAAGTCAAGCAAGGTAATAAAACAACTAACAACTCAAGCTAGCAAACGAGCAAGTAACACAAAGCACAAGTATATGATCAAGAGAGAAAAGTAGATTCTAGAGGTCAAGATTTCCGGTTATGGCATCGGACTCAAGGTTCCAAGGATTCTAAGGACAAGCTGCGGTGTTGGGGAAAGAATGTTTCACTAATGGAAGCAATTACCGGGTAGGTCTCTCACTTCACTAGTCCCGCATCAAACTCCTATCACCGGGTAGGTCTCAAGGGGTTAGAATAAGGAATTCCACACAAACTAGATACTACTTAAGGGATAACCCTCTCCTCACAGGATAGGTCTCGGAATAGGGAAATCTCAAGCAATAATCCTAGCACACTCGATCCAATAGCGGCTTATGAGGCTCACTACTACCTAGAATTCATCTTCTAAGGTATCTAAGATCGGAAATCATCGGGTAGATCTCTTCCCTCACTTAGGTTGATAGCATTAGGTGATCCTAAGCTAAATTAGGCTTAATAAACACTAGGATTTAACTACCTAACACCCCAATCATACAAATTCATCAATTAAAGAGCAACAGGAAAATAAATCGGGCTGTTCTACACTAAATCGGCCGATTTTTGTCATGAACAGGTCGATTTTTCTCACTGTGTTGGGTTTCGTGCATACAAATCATCCAAAACTAACATATAAGTCCATTCTATCATCACCCTAGCCATAACCATCAATCCATCACTCCAGAATCACAATAAACTAGCCAATAATATGCATATCAAGATCCAAAATCATCATACAAGCATACATGGTGTTCATAGATGGATAATGAAAGATAAGCAAGTAAAATCAATAAATCTCAACTGAATCCAAGTTGTAGCAAGACTTACAAACTCTAAAATGAAGATTCAAAACGTTCTTAACAATCCTTGCAATTAGTTCTTCAATCCAAGACTACAAAATCACTCAAAATCACTCAAAACTCTTAGAATGGTGTTCTTCTTCTTCCTTCAATCCTTGAGAGCTTTTCTTCTCCTCCAATCTTGCTTCCAAAATCAATGAGCTGTGAATGAGAGTGTGGGAGAGGAGAGATCTCAGCAACCACCTACAGGACCACTTATATTCTCCACCAAGAGCAAGGACGGACAAGAGATCGTGGGACACGTGGCTTAAGCTGTCAAAGGCCCAAAAATCGACCCAGAGGAATAAATCGGCCGATTTATCTGCTTGCTGGTCCAATTTTCTTCAGCAGAGACATGTTATGATCGTTTGGCCATGAGTTGATCCATTGCTTGCACCAATAGTGGTTTTTGTGTCCTTTGTTGCTCCAATAATGCTCCTCCAAAGCTTTGGTTGTGTACCATCATGAGGCTTGGCCCTCGAATGTATCGGTTAATGTCCAAAAGACCCCCGAAATACCTACAAAGCAACGCACAAGTCCGTGTAGACGTCTATCTCGACAAAATACGTGAATTGAGTGCAAACGTCGCGAATTTATGCTAAACCGTGCATGAATGAGTGATGAATCTATCTAAATGATTACCTAAACCTAGTTCATAAATCGTGTTATCAAGACGCATCTCCTACACCTCATAACCACAACCATCCTATAACCCAGATCTAAACCTCAAGATCTTCAAAAACATACAAGTTCATAAGGCACAACCCAACATACATCTCATCAAGCTCATCCTCAACCATACTAGCCTAGCCATATCTAAAGCCAAGGCTAAAGGAAAGGAAAGAAGGAAACATACCAACTAGGTATTTCCTGGACATGCACTGGCGGAAGCAAAAGACGTAGGGGCGCTGAACCAGTTAGGCACAGGAGTGGACTAGTCTAGGCGCAGGGGCGGCTCAACCCAAGGCGCAGGTGCAGCTCAGCTCAGGCGCAAGAGCGGCTAGTGTGCAGCAAGCTGATCCCGACTTCTCTTCGATCCTTCTCTCAACTCTCTTCACTTCTTCACCACTCAACAAGCATACACATACATATATACACATATATGAACATCAAAACATCCAGGAAAGATCTACACAAGCCTAGGCTTGTGAATCCTAAGCTAAAGAGGAAGAAAGGAAGAAAGGAAGAGAAGAAGAACTCATCACAACCGCTAAGGAAAGGAAGAACACCCTCACCAGCATCTAAACCCAAGCACAACAGCAACAACAACTATCACAACTCAGCATCAACATCCTCCAAGCTCATCAAGCTTCAAAACTCTCACAAAGTTCACACATGATCAAAGAAGATCCAAAAAAAGGAGATCTAAAGGAAGAGAGGAAGAAAAGAAGATGAACGTGAGGAGAAGAAGGCTGGAGAAGATGAAGCAAACCCTCATCAGGAAGCAAGGGAAGCTTATATAGGAAGTCAACCAAAAGCACGGGTCAAGGTCAACAAAGACGGCTGCAACCGCACAACCCGCAAGGGCGGATTTGCAGGGCCGCAGGAGCATACCACAGGATCCGCGGGGGCGGCCCACTAGGTGCGCATGTGCGGCTGGTCCTGTCTTAGCCCACTAAGCACAGCTCAGCACCTACGTCACAGCTAAGGCGCAGGTGCGGGATCCCTAAAAGACTAAGGCTCTTACAATGATAGCTAAGATGAGAGATTTGACAACTTAATAGGGCGAGTGGCAGACTCACTTCGAGCAGAGAGTGTCTTCTTCGCTTGTTCTCCATTAGGAGGATTGGTAGTCCGGCTATGTGGAGTGGTGTGTGCTAACATGGACTGGCAACAACAAGAGTGGCAGTCCGGTCATGAGAAGAGGATGTGTGAGCACATAGAGAAGCAACAACAGCATACATGGTAGTCCGGCTTTGAGGAGCGGATTTTTGCTTGGATGGATGAGTAGAGTTGTCAGATTACTCAGCTCCACCAGAGACAAGAGCAATTTTTCTCCCACTTTTCGTACCCACAGGAGTACCCAGATGGTCACCCAGACCATCTCATCAGTGAGTTGTCATTTTCTCTTCTCTATTTATATTTTTGCTTCCATTTTCACAATTTGAGGGCAAAGTGATCTTCAGGCATTGGGGAGTTCTATCTTGCATTTTTCATTATTGATCGTGATTGTTTGTTTGTTTGAGAAATTTGTTTGTATAGTTAAAATTCAGTAAAAAAAAAAGAAAAAGCCAAAAAAATGAAAAAAAGGCAAAGAAAAATCACGGGATAAGTCAGAAACCCGAAAGGGCGGCTAAGGTAAAAAGCAGGTAGTCTGACCAATATTAGGTTTGCGCAAAAAAGGACTTGAGTGATGTGAGAAATTGTGAGATTATCATAGAAAAAAGAAGAGTGGCAAGGTGAAAACCCGAGAGGGCGCCTTGGAATAAAGAGTGACAAATCCGAGTGATTAGGTTCATTCTTTTGGTGTTGGCGACATAAGAAGAGGAGTTATAAGAAGGAATCTAGGTAGGCCACTCTTGGAACAATACAGAGTTAGATGGTAGTTTTCAAATTTCACATCACTTGATAGATTTTTGATTTCTGCTCTTTGTATACTTTGTTTTATTGCCGTTTTGTTTCATCATGGTGATGAAATTACTATTTTAGTTAGGTAGTTTTAGCATATTTTTAGAGTCTATTAGTTGTGTTTTGGTGCCAACTGTGAAAATTCAGATGAAGAATTAAACAATGAAGAACCACAAGGATTTAGCAACAGTTGGAGGAAGAAGGGAAGCAAAGAAGAGTCCAAGACGAAGCTTCTGTTGAAGAACCGCACCCGCGGCCAAGAATCACCATCCCCGCGGTGACCAACGCCCCCAGCTCTTGGTCGCGGCCTTGTCAATGCCAAGGAGATCCATGTCACCGCCACCACGGTGACTCCACATGAAGACCATTGATCGGCGCCCCCGCGTCCTTGCTCGCGGACACGACTAAGCCCAAGCGTCCATGTCACCGCAACCGCGGTGACATTAGGCCGCGCCTACGGTGACACCCCGCAATCATGGATTCAGAAGTTTTCCTTGGCGACCCTTTAGATTCCCGCCCCTGCGGCCTCAGTTCTCAAGAGGCCAACTCTTCACCTTCCTGCGGCCATTCAGAGCTGCCCTCGCACCTCAACGACAAAAGTGAAGAGTTGTAAACGTTTCCAAGTGACGAGAAGACCCCGCGACCGCGGCCGTTCAGGATGCGCCCGCGGCGACAGTTGAAGACGGATCGCTTGTGTTGAATTGCACCCACGGCTCCCAGACGCCGCGCCCACAGTTATGCAATAGTCGTAATAAGTTTGACGGTTTAGACCTTCACTTTATGAAATTTAAGGTGACGATTTAGGTTGCCTCTTTACTACAATTTAGTAACTAGAGTAGTATAAATAGAGGTGCTAGATGGTGTTAGAATCATCTCTTCCATAGTCAAAACCTCTCTTTTGTTATTTGTTTTCTTAGTCTTGTATGGAGTGCTAAGATCCTCTAGCTACATTTGGTTGATTGACGCTTTCATACAAAGTTGATTGTAAGTTTTCTTAATTGAAGTTTATATTCAAGTCAATTTGTGTTATATTCCTTGTATCTAACGTTATTTGTGTGTTGCTTCCTACCTAGCTTGATCATCTAAGCAACTTAGTTTCATACAAAGTGCTAAGGTTTGTTGGTTCCCGGTTCGGGTCACTAATCCAGTAGCAAACGTTATAGGCATAAGCGGGTTGCAAATGTCTTTATGAAAGGAATATAACTATATAATAAGACTAACGGTTTTTTGTCTTCTATATACCTCTCTATCCTTGTTTGATTGCTAACATGCTATTTGATCTCATAGGTTTACAGATTAGATAACTTGTTAAGTTGTATGGAGGTTGATTGACTTAATATATATGTATGATCGGGATGAGGACAAATACTTGAAGGCTTCTAAGAGAACTAAACAATTTGTATTGAAAGTCGATAACCAACCAAGTGTAGTGTTTTCTCTAAATGGAATCATCGTCTCTACTTATTGCATGCTTTTGTCTTCTCATTTTAACAGCCACCCCCCCTCCCAGCCCTTGGTTACATATAATTGATAGTTTTATCACATTTGTGCTTTATATACTCTTTTCTCTCTTGGGTTCGACTCTTACTTCATTGCTATACTCGTTTTAGTAATTCAGTTCGGATATTTATTTTGATAAGATATAAAGACCTTAGAAAATATCTTTGTCAAGAGGCAGACTAATGTTTCATTCACAATAGCAGCTTATGATGACATCATTGTATGTGACATTGCTCCTATGCAAGTGTGTAATATTCTGCTAGGACGACCATGACAACACGATAGGGAATTCAAAAACAAGGTTTCTAACCAATATGTATTATTTTACCTTCAAAGGTTAAACCTTGTGCTGAAAGCAATAACGCCCGAAGAGGTAGAAGAATGAGAAGAAGAAGAAGAAGAAGAAGAAGAAAGACAAGAATACTACAAAAGATTCCAAAACACTCGGACTTATTGTTATACTCAGGACAAAACCAAGATTCATTATGGATCTAGATGAGATACCACCCTCCTAGAACCCTCATACCATAAGAGCCAACTGTCCGATCTTCAAATCTGTTTTCAAGGAATTCCTGACATTCATGCAAGACATGGGGATGCCGAATGCTCTAATTGAGCACATGCGGCTAATATATTTCTACTGGGATATTCCTTGGGATCACGTGGTTACTTATTGTCACACCTTATGCACCGGGTTTAATTACGAGGGGTACCCTTGTAGTTATATGTTTATTAGCAACATTAAACTACTAACCCGTAATGTAGGCATTCTAGGGCACTAGCTGAAGGAAGGATTTTCATCACTCTGAGAAGAGAAATTTAAATTACAACACACTGAATTTATACTCTATGCTAATGAAATGTTTGTACTTTTCTTCCATTTAGGTGCACTACCTCTGGAACCATCCCTAGACGAGACTATTCAAGAAGGCTTGGATCCGAGGCAAATCCTTTCAAAGGAGGAGGGGATGATGCATGAGCATCATTAAGAACACCATCAGGACCTAGGAGCAACACAAGATTAGCTCAAAAATTAGAAGGATTCAACATAGGAACAACTACGGAGCTGATAGAGGCAGAAAAGTCCGCCGGATCAAGATCATCCCAAGAACAAGCTCGGGAACAGGGAACCTAAGACCTACAAAGAAGAGGAGGATTCCAAAGAAGAAATATGACATGTTCAAATGGAACTCAAGTAAAAGGAGGAAGGGTCTGCATGTCATCTGAACAAGGAGAAGGATAACGTATTGTGGAGCTCATCTAATAAGGAGGTCTCGAGTGTATGAAAGAAAGAGAATACACTTGCTAGTAATTAGGAGGAGAAGATCTTACAATAAGAACCTTTGCTCCTTAATATTAGAAGACTTGGGCCCACATGCAAGACCACCATAACAACCAAGTTCTATAACGTATGTAACATCAACCATGCATGAGGGACATACGTATCCATGCACGAGAGGAAGTTCAGCCATGTAGATGGACAATCCATCCACTCGTGTGGAACAAGCAACACTTGGCTGACCCTTGTTCATCATTATATTTTTGTAGCCCATAAAGACTTGTTTATTTATGGATAAATTTTTGTAGGCTTTAATTTTATTTTTAGCCCAAGTCTATTTTATTTTTGCAAATAAAATTAAGTTTTCTAATAGAGAAGCTTAAATATGATCTTATCTTCTTAGAAGAAAGATTCTATTTTCTAGAAAATCAAATCTTTTTAGAAGATGGAATTTATTTTTATTTCTACAATATAGATCTTATCTTTCTGGAAGATGATATTATTTTTATATTTTCTTAGGCTTCGATCTTATCTTTTCTAGATGGATCATGAGCCTTTTAGCTCGTTAATTAAGCTTGGGTCGTCTGACCTTGTAACCTAGAGACGCACCTCTCTCCTATAAATAAGGTGGTTGTGCCTCATTATTTTACATCTTAAATATAATTTTTTTTTTGATAAACACGTTGTGTTATCCCCTACGGTTTTTACCATCGTCTTCACGGACTCCAGAGTAAACATGAGTAAGCGGCGTCTTGCTCGCAATTCGGTTGGACTTGTTTTAGTGTGTTCTACTTGCCAGCGGCATGACAGGGTGCTTCAACTAGCTACAAGCAAACCTCCAGGTGCTATAGAGTTCTTTGAACGCCTATTGTGTTTGGGGTAGCGGGAAGGATTCTACAAGACTACGTTGGTTGTGTTTTATATGTGATTGTGCCATAGTGTGCTTCAAGGTAGTTTCTTAGGGTTCGACCTTGATCTATCATTTTTGTTTTATTTCTTTAGCTCTCTTTTTCCATCGAGTCTTCACTCGTCGAAATATCGGGCCATCTACATGGGCGAATACCCCGTATCAATTCACCCCCTACAAGGAGCATTCATATCGAATAAAGCAACCTAATATATTATTTTGAGTGTGCGTGAGATTTCATAATTTTGGTCTAAGAAATAAAATGGCGGTTTCATGAAAATCGATATGGAATTACTATAGAATGATTAATCTTTATGCTAGCAACTCTCTCTAAATATATTTTCTCAATCACCTTTATCAAATAGATTGAGGAAGGCATCTCTAGTCCTTTATTTCATTTCTGATCAATGACTCGCTCTCATAACATTTCCCTCCAAAGAGGACTACGACAAGCCCTTTACCCCCATTCTTTACTAAAGCTATGTGCGGAAGTCTTGATAAGAAATCCTCAACGAATTAACAATGAGAATAAAAAACTTGTATGTTTTACAATTATGGTAACATGAACTGTTATTCCTATTTCAGTGTTCGTGGACGATTTAATAGTTTTCTCCAAAGCATCCACCCATGCGTGTAACCTCATTCAGAATCTCATTCATAGTTTTGTATGGTATCCGGTTGGAAGTTAAGAAAATCCATAATATTGCATTTCAAGTAACAAACACAACCCGAGTAATTATAAAAGCAATTGTATCATTGTCTTGGGATCTCAAGTGTCACATATTGGAGATGCACTTAGAATGTCCAATACGAAAGTATCAAACGGTTGTGCAAAAGAAGGCTTTTTGAAGATATTAATCTTAAATAGTTAAATAGAAGCAACAATTATCACGTTAGCAAGTGTAGAATCTTTTTCAAGAAGGTATAATAATTATGATCTAGGCAGTTTTTTTTTTGAAAAAACTAATTATATCACGCAAATTTTTATTTTACAAACATTCATTTATAACGATCCTGATAAAGACAGTAACGGCTTTTTCTTAAAGGTAGAAGACATGAACAATGGTAGAAGACATTAACAATGCCCCTACAATTGAAGCTTCTATGAAAAAATATAGTGGAAACATAAAATTTATGGGTCAAAATCACCAAAAAAAATATATCTCAAGGGAATCCTCCTCTAAAGTTACTGAAGAACAAAAATTGCATCTTGGCATAGAAAAAAAGCGTGAACACACGACCGATTTTTAAAGAGGAGTTTTAGGAAGAACGTTGGTGATGTCAATACCATTAGATTTTAGAAAGACATGAATAGTTGAAACTTCCTTAGACAACCACCTCGAAGACCATGTCGTCATTGATGAAATGTTCTTGTCAGGAAATACATAGCGAGCAATGAAGTGTGGAGCAAGGAACAAATCATAAAATTCCTTAACATATATTCCTCCCCAAACATATGTATCATTGTCAACATATGTAACTATTCGCGCATTATCACAAGTCAATATCTAAGATCGTCTATATTTTCCAACATCTATAATCAAATTGGTAGTTACAAGTTTGGTCACTTGGGTGTACTTTGGTGGAATATCCAGAGAACCATATGAATCAATGCAATAATTTTCATAATAATTAAACACCCAAAATGTCTTTAGGACAACATCCATATGAAAATTATTGTTTGGATAGGGCATGCATAGGAAAAAACTAAATGCCAACACAAATCAAAGGAAAATGAATATTATATGGAAATTAAATACCAAATAATGGATTATGCTCTTTTGTTCTCATCTTACGTGACTACAACGCAAATATTATGATGTTAGATTGGGGTCAATGTGGTACGATGCCAACTTTACATGTTAAAGTCGGACTCTTGAGAAAGGATTCCTTAAAGTATGACTAATCATAAACGCACTGGTGGGGTTGAAAGATGGTAATCCAACTAGGGTTATGCAACGGTCTAGACCGTTAGAATGTAAAAATGCCAATGGTCCATGAACCGGACCAGACCATTACAATTTGGTCCATAATGAGCCTTTCTAGTTAAAAAAAAAAAAACTTTTTTATGGGTTCATTAATTCCGCTTTGGTCCAAATCTGAACAATAACAACTTTTTTTTTCAAAAATATTAAAGGTGCGAAAATAAGTTAAAGATTTGACCGAGAATAACAGTTCAATACCGGACCGTAACTTTGGATGGTTTAGTCCAAGCACGAACCTAAATTAAACCCCCAAAATTGGTGTGGTTGTTGGCTCGAACACAATTTTCTGGAAATAGAGGAAGAGACGATAATACATGAAAAAATTATAGTAATTTTATGGCATTTTATCTCTGTCTTGTAATTTGATTGATTATGATTATGTAACAGTTACTATAAGATTATAAATTTTGCAGAAGTGGTAACATTCCATACACAAAATACATATGTTTTATGAAAAAGAAAGAGCCAATAATTGAATAACTATAATTCATCACTATCATAATTTGTCATATCATATTGTAATTTGAAATATATGTCTTTTAATTAACTCTAATTTTGGTATAACTTGATCCAAGTAAACTTGGGAATGACAAGTAGATAGGAGTGTGATCGAGATGTAAATGAGAGCAGACAGACAGCTTCCACTTTATTCTCTTTCATGACCTGATCCGATCATCTCTAAAGTCATGCATCTTATCATTTATTTTTATTTATAAAAAAAAAATCCATCAGAAAAATGGAAATAGAGATGGAAATAAGTGATTCCCAAAATGGTTTATTTCCATCCCTCGGCTGTATAGTTGTTGTTGCATGCATGGGATAATTGGGATGGGCCCACTTCTCCACTCAAAACCTACGTATTTCTTTCCGGGCAATTGCAGATTACTCTTTTTATGGGTTCATACAAACTCAAACCTTGCAAACTAAAATTAAATATATAATTCAATCCGGTTTAAATCTTAGCTATTAACATGATTGAAACGAAACTATAATTTCAAAATATCTTAAATAGTTCTAAAATATAAAATGAACCGAAAGTGAAAAATAAAAAACACTAAACCAAAGAATATTACATAAAATTTTCTGAAACACTATTCAAAATCTCAAAAGTTGACTCGTCTTTTTTATTAATTGAGAAATTTTTATGTGTTATTAAGTCAGACATGTGTTCAGAGAATTCAATTGTGTTGCTGACCGATTGACCCATCTGGGAATTTCGAACCCTAACACACCCTTTTCTGACAACCCCGAACTTCGTGTTCTTATCCGCAAGGATGCTTTAGGATGCACTATTTGTAAAAGACAATCTTCCCTAACCGCTTTCCGTTTTCAAAAAAAGAAAAAGATTTTTATGTAACAAAAATATATTATCTCTTAAAATTCACGTCACTTAAAAGTTAGTAGTGTTGACAAGGTCGTGAAGACAAATAAAATAAGCAACTCCAGTTTATGAAATTTTGTGCAAATTTATATTATATAATCTTTAAAAATTGTCCATGAAATCTTATATATTATTAAATTATAAAAATATATATATTCATGGAGGATATATGGGTGGTGGGTTGGGTGATGGATACTGAGTTGCTCACTCATATTCAACTTATCACATCACTCGTTGCACGCATCATTTGAGATGCTCGACCTATGTTAAGTGTTAACTGATTCTGGTAGTTAATATTTGAGGGGGAGTGTTAAGATGTAAGGGATAAAATGTCCCATATCGATAACACAATAAGTTGTGAGGCTAATATATAAGTTCATGAATTACTTCTATTTAAAATTGGTTTTAGGATGCAACCCTATGTGATTATGTATATAGCTAACTAGATGTATGCCCTCCACGTCAAAGGTCCCAAGACAGATAAAAATATAAAATTAACATTTTTCAAGAAGGCTTACTATAGTTTTGAAGTATGTTATTTTGCTTCACATGCAATTGCAACCCAATTACTATGGGCTTGATATTAGGGTTGCCTAAAAGTCCAAATTGTTTCGTAATATTACGGTCTAGACCGCTAATTTTTTCACAAGCTAACAATCCACGGTCTAGTTATAGAAATTACCCTTCCACTTCGCTCTCACCATCTCCGACTAACGCAAATATTACTCTCGTTCTGGATATTGAAATATCCAATACAATGCAGCATAGCAATTGTTCAAAGTAATTGTTTGTGTTCACAAGGTCATGTCTCACATCGAACGTCACTCCCCGTCCGGCCACCATTGACGACGAACTCTAGTCTTGCCTTGACAGCTGATTTATGCCACAATTTCACTAGACCTTTTATTGGATATTCTCAAACCAATTTGCACCACTATAAAGGCGTGAGATCTTCTGAAACAAATCTTTCAAGATAACAAAAATACTCGTTCAATTGATTTTGAAACGAGTTCTCCAACTGCCACCTTTCCCAATATATATTCGGATGTCTCCACCTATTCTCACAAGTACAAGGGGGTCGCCAATCAAGTTAAGGCGCTTGGCTCCCATGTTTTATCACTCGTGTTGCAACTCGTTACTAGTTTCCCGTCAAATACCACGATTGATACAACACGAAGGTAAGTTAATGAAATGTTTCTTTTTCTACCTATATTAAAAAGGCTCATGAGGTATTGATAAGAAAATATTGGATATATAAGACTATAACAAGAAACAAAAGCAAATCATGCGTCTCATGAAGCATATAATGTAACTTCTCTTTGTATAACATACATTTTCTTTTCTTTTTGCAATCTCTATCAAACAATTAAGCAAATTAATGTATATATTTTGAAATATATATTTTCATTTTAAAAACTGCTCATTTTTAAAATCAAGCTCACATTTATTATAACATATTTGTAAATAAATATTTAATCAAATATATAAGATAACAAGAATTAAAAATTAAATAATGAGAACACTAGCATTCTACTTGTACCCTTTTTTTTTTTTGAGAAATATCATTATCCTTTACAAGAAAATATTTTGCGAAAACTAAAAATAAGAATATACTATGTGATTATCTTTTATTTGTTTGGTTGATATGATAATGCATGTCAATTCTAATCCAATTGGTTTGATTTTGGCAAAAATATGGTAAAGAAATGTATGGATTTGTTGGTCACGTATGTATGTTTTGCTCTTAATGATGATGATGAACTCTTACCTTATTGATGTTACAATAAAAGAATTTCGTCATCCTCTTATCCGACCCATCCTTTGAAAGAACGTCGCATTATATACTTTTTGTTCTTTTCAAAATTGCTTCATAATGGACTTTGCATGCATTAGTGTCACATTTAGCCACCATAACTTATTGGACCTTTTCCAAAATTATAATAAAAGCAAAAGTTTTTTTATTTCAGAAATACACCATATTTATTTACATGAATATGAAGTTATTTTTGATTCGGGATAAATGACATCTTCAATCAATGATTTTAATGGAATTATGAGCCCAAACGAAGTTTTATTTTCGATTCCTAAAAAAAAATATTTGAAAAGAAGTTCTCTATTTAAATTGTGATTCTTTTGATTTTTTTTTTCGGCCATAAAACCAAATAGTGCTAAAAAACAGTAAATTAAATTACAATTTTCCTCCCTTCGAACCGAGGAAAATAGTAGAGTTTGAAACCACAACTTTACCTCTTTCTTCCAATTCAAGATCATGGTCATCCAAGCAAATGCCTCCTCTCACTCAAAATTTTCACCCAATTCTCTCAAATATTTTGGATTAACCTTTGAATTCAATATTTTCGAGTGCCATTTTCAATAAATTTCACCCAATTTTATTTTTTTTTCCCGGCTTGAAGAGATACTTCAAAGTTTTTTTTATAATTCTTCTCTATGTCAAACATTATAATGAACATCTGGTATCATGGGGGATTTTGGTTTGGCTAAATTTTGTTGCATAAATATAATCTTCGATGGCGATGTCAGACGTTACAAACACTAGTCTCCACTTTTTAATGGGTGGATGGAGGATAAACCGAGTGTTACGAAATAATTATTTTATATGTTATTAACATTCTTTCCCTTCAACCTAAGTAGGGTTAATTGACATTATATAAACATTACAAAGTCAATAAGAAAAGAAAGAATAAGGTTTGCATTGCTCGAAATTGCACATGCAGCTGAACAAACAGGGAGTAAGATAGAAAAACAACGATTTCATACCCCTATGTTCTAGCTAGAGCAACAAGGGCAGAAAAGAGAGCAAGGATTCAGACCTTCAAGGAACAAATAACCACCTCTCAAAGAGAGCAAGAGGCTCTAGAGATTGATATCCCCTCTCAAAGAAACATGGTAGCAACACTTGTCAACCTAATAGATGAGAGGATAAATTCATTCAAGGGTGACAAAACGATTAGGGAGCACACGAATTCCTCACGAAATTGAGTGAATCAGGTCCAACTAAAAGACCTAAAAGAAGCGTTGAGAGGGAGACAACCATACACCATTTTGTGAGTTTCTTTATACTTTTATCTTATGTTTCTCTTATAATGGAGACAATGCAAGATTTAAGTATAGGGTAGTGAACGAAACGATTTTCAAACATTATTAAAATTTCCCCTTCTTTTTCAAAATTCTTTTTTGTATTCAAAAACTATTTCTCCTCGCTTTTTAGCCTTGGTTGATGGGTCAAGAACCAAAAGTTTCTTTGCATTCACGTTGTAATTTTGTATTCTTTTCTTTTGTTTGCAAAAGTAGTGGTCACTCGATTGAGATCCTTATGGCCAATTGGCCTTACTAATCAATATCGATTGACCTTCTCTTATTTTGTCGGCATTTATATTTTGTTTTGTGCTATCTTATTTTCCGAAAATTTGGTCTCGCTTTTTTATTCTATATCATTTGAAGATGCTCGAGATCTTTCACATAAACCTTGTTTATGAGATTGAGTATTGAGTACAATGATAAGCAAATTTGATTCCTGACATTGCCTTGTGAGATTTCTTTTAGTCTTATGCACATTTGTTTTTGTATCTTCTTTGTCATGAGTGTTCTCCTATTTGTTTTGATCATATAGAACTTGCAATTGAATCTCTTTTGAGATTGCATGGTCATCCTCGCTTTTACACTTATAAAAATTATTGACGTATGTCTTTGTTAAGCTTGTTATCCCTTACTACCCTTAGTATGACTTCAATCTTATTAGCCAATTCTGGCCTATATAGACCTTTCTTTGTACCTCTACAAAATCATTCGTAGCTATGATTAGCCTCGTTTGACCCATCTAGGAATTAGGAGGTGACACCATGAATTGGAGGAAGAAAGCAAGCAGCAAGTATGATGTTGTGTGTAGTAAAAGAGCATCAATGAAAAATGGTCCTTGTGGTGTAAGTATATAAAGTAAAGAAGAGAAAATTTATATCAAAGATACATTTGTGCATCACTTGGACCTCGATGAAAAAGAGAAGAAAAGAGGGAATCAAATTTTGCAAAGTACAAAGTGATGAAAAGAAGAGAGTAACTAGTATTGAGCCAAGAGTGAAAAATCCAACTTGTAAGAAGATGATTTGATCTATTGAATGCGGTACTCAAACCAACTGTGAGCTTCAACACGTCTTAGTTCCCGGATCTTATTGCACCACATAGATAAAATAACTCGCTACCCTTACTCATTACATGGACAAGTCACAACATACAAAAGACGTACTTTTTTGTCTATAATTATACTTGTAGGAAACGCTACGCGATGGAGATTGAGAATGCCTTGGTAAGCTTATGGCATGGTAATGATCATAGCATATGTGTGGAGTTAGAGCGTTATTATATATCCCTAAACACATGTGAGAGAGTTATTAACATTCCTTTGAGTTATCATAAAACTTATTATCTTTGAGTTATGTCTTATACTATGATATGTGCTATGATGATAAGATTTGAAGTATTGATCTTGTTGCATTTGAGACAACTGTTTGATTCCATTAGAGAGATATTTATGGATCTTATTTGAGAATAAATAAAGTTCAAGTATGGGATATTTGATAGCGCTCAAGTTAGCAACTTTTTCTATCATCGTTATATTCCATTCCCTTCCTCTTTTGGGCTTAATATCATATCATATCGGTTTATTTTATTCCTATTAATATTTCGGAGATCTACCGGTTGGTTTATGTAATTGCATGTATTCCAACGGTTGCAACGCCTTAAAGGAGTTATCTACGACATATTGACTAATACACACTAAGGATTTTATGCGTTCAAAGAAGTCATGGTCAAGACGGAACTGAACGAGATCCGAGAGTGAGACGAAGTACCTCGGGAAGTGTACATGATTAATTGACCCGCGGTACGCCCAATCAACTCGGTTTCGATTCTCCTTGAAAATGACCCACAAATAACCGCTAGTTAAAGAGCTAATGTCAACAACCAAATTCTGAACGAGGCCGAACAACCTAGCCCAGTAAGGATGATTGGCTCTATAGAACGACAAGTCCATTTTGACGACACTTCTTCTTCTCCTTTTATCCCTTTTATTTGGACTTGACATCCAAACCGCCCACTTGGACGTTTTTGTGTTTATAGTTATCCATGAGGAATAGTTTTGGTAGTATTGATTAGATCTTATCTTATTAGATGATAGATGCAAGGCGTTAGGTTAATTCCTCTCCATATATATAAGGCTTTAAACCATTAGGTTTTATCATCTTCTTTTCTACAACTTACGAGTTTCAACCTCCGGTGTTTCCCCTTTATGATTGATCAACCCTGCTGTACCATAACGATTGGTTGACTCGTTTTTGAGTCTTTAATAAAATATTTGAGTTTTTTTTTTCAAGTATGTCTATCTAATTCTTGTCTTTTTCTAGGGTTTGAAGAGCTCAACTACATTGATGTATGATATTAAATTGATTTCATGTATTGGATGTATGTCTATATGAGTTATGATAGTTATTGGAATTTTTCTTGTAAAATGCGAGAGTTGAGTTGAAACCTTCCTTTGCTATATGTTCTTCAAGGTTTTCGTGGAAAAATAAGAGAGCCGAGTCACTCATACCTTCATGTTGAGTTCGAGGTGAACAATAGGCACCGTCTTAGGTACGTGATAATCAATTGGGATGACAACCATTGATGTATGCAAAGCAATGTGTTAACCATGTGGAAAACGGACAAAGTTCTCTCCCATATAACTAGACTTGTATTGACTTATGGAATTGTTAATTGAAATTTATCTCATATGCATGTTGTGGTGATTTGGACTTTGGAATTGCTTTATTGATTACTTTATTGTTCTCGATTCTCCTACCTTCAAATTGCTTGGTTTTTAATCTTATGACACTACAAACTTTCACATTTCTTTCTCCCTTACTGTTTTACGTGGTTTTCCGAGGAAGTCGATCAGCATTGCCCCTTAAGGACAATCAGCCTTACTAAGGCTTTTCACCTGTTACGCTTCAATTTCGTCTTTAGTTTATCCTTTATTTATTTATGAACAAAGTTCACAACTTTGGCCAATCGGCCTTATTGTGTTTTTTGCTTTCAATTTACATTTTTTTACTTTTTTTATATTTAGTTATTATTTATTTTAATTTTTTTTAATTATTTTGTCGAAATGAAATATCGTCTGCCCTATGTTCGATCATGACTCCAAATACTACAATGGGTCTTTTAAATTATTTGCAATATCTGAGGCTCACGCTTTAGCCCTTATAACATGACGACCTTGACAATTGCCTCTGACTATGACATACATCCTTCTGGTCATCCCATACAACAAATATGCCTTATTCTCCTTACCAATGAGAATTATGTTGAATGGTCTATTGTCATGACTCATTCTTTCTCTTCTAAACGAAAGCTTGATTTTGTCCTTTGCAATATCAAGGAACCATCTCCCAAATCCGATGATTATCCTTATTGGTTTAGTGTCAACTAGCTCTATCTAGCATACCTCCACTACATCCCCTACCTCGACCTGATCCTTGAGCGGAACCGTGTGGAGAGGACGCCCTGTAGCTCTGTGTTGTTGATGCCCCTGAGCTTGGAATTGTGGTGGTCTCTGCCCACTACTATATACTCTTGCAAGAGAGGAACCCTGTTGTGATGGAGCTTTGCCTTGACGGTAGAAGATAACCATGCGTCCGGTCTTGCTACAAGTGAAACAAGTCACAAGCGGACTCTTGCCCGCTGGCTTGATATGTCCGCGATCCTCACAGTTAAAACACTATCTGTCTCCCTTGGTAAACGGAACTACAAACGGATATATCGGTCAACCGTGCGACTAACCTCATCCATATCTCGATGCTCTAATACCAACACTAGCCTGCCCAATCCTCTGCCTCTTCTTTGTCCCTCGAGACTGAGCAACTCTCTTGGACCTAGTCGGTCCCTCTCATATGCTGAGGCTTGGTCCTGATAGTCCATCAACGAGTCACAGGGAAAACCCGCCAAGTAAGAACGGGTACTCTCCCCATCCTCCGGGAGAATAAGTACACATGTTGGTCAGCTGGAGGTGTAGATGGACCAAGCAGTGCAAGACCCTCCTGGAACTTCCTGATAGGCTATGAGATAGGAATATCCTCAAATTATGCCTCTAAGAAGTCTTGTAGTCTCTCCCTCCTCAGTACGGCAGGGTAGAAACGCTCACGGATGAGACTCCTCATCTGACCAAACCCATTGACTCTAGTACGGACGATTCTCCACCAATACTATGCATGTTCTCTAAACATGGTCTGCACCAACTCCACACGACGATCCTCCAAGCAACGTATTGACTCCAACACGGTCTCAACGTGCCCTATCCAATGTTCTACCTCTAATCCTAACTTTCCATCAAACGGGGGTACTCTCATGTGATTGAAAGTCTTCAACCACAAATCTGGTCTCGGTGCTATTGGCTTATTCCGAGCCTTGTCAACCTCAGCTCCTCTCCTTGGTGTAGTTGGCACTTGCGTCACTCTTTCAGAGACCCCAGTTGATCTCACAGATACTAGTAGATCTAGGGCACATTTGTCTCCTCCACTCACTGGACATACTCACAGAACTATGTCGCTCCCATAGAGGCGCGACCTGACTCAACAGACTACACTATATGTGCTCTTTATCTAGCAGCAATATCATTCCCAACCTCGGGAACTACACTCTCAACAACCTCCTCAGTTATATCCTCAACCATTGTTGGCTCACAATGGGGCCATGTCCATAACCTCTCACTACAGGAGGTCTACATCCTTGTCCGTGTCCTCGGACTGTAGGATTCCTATCACCCCTTCCCCGCACAACAGAAGGAAGAGGTGGACGACCTTTACCGCGTACCATAGTCATAGCAGTCCAAGTATGTGCCATCTACACGAGGTGTCATCATCTAATCATGTCAAGCTAACGTGAACGTGCATAAATAAAATTCCAAGAAGTCACCATATAGAAGTCCTAAGTATGAGTGAGGTCTCTTTACATGCACATGTTGCAAATAAGCTAGCAACTTCCTCATGGATGGTCTTTGCTCTTGCTCTAGTGATAGCTCCTTTAATCTTGGGACTTGAAGATGTTATGGTTGTATTATCCTTTAATGCCTTGGACCTTGATCTAGTGATTGGTCCTTGAGGTGGTGTTGAGGATGGTCCCTCATCAAAAACCATACCTAAAATCATGTATGCACAAATGGATTTAATGAGAGAAAATTTATACTGTACCAAAAAAAATTATATGCATGGAATTTCCGAGATAAACCGCTACGTAATGTGTCATGTCTTCAACCCATGTTATAATACGAATCTTTGTAGGAAGACCTTGTCCTTCGAAAGATTTTGAAACCAGTAAACATGTCTATGACTACGGGCCAAGCTGAACCAAGGCAATTCGGTAATTGGTGGCGGTTGCTAACCCGATTAGTGGCATCTTTCTCTAGTGACTCGAGGAGCAAGGACTAGGTCTATTGTAGTTTACATTCTTAATCAAATCATAGATGTTGTTCGTCAAATTGACTTGTGGATTTAAGGATTACTTTAAATACATTATAAAAATATATAATTGAAATGTGTGGTTTTGTGGAGTTCAGAATAAATACCCTTGAATATATTGTTTTGGGAAAAATGGACGATCTCTCTACATAGACCGAAACCAAAGCAGTGGCTCGATAACCATAATGGTCATCTCCAAACATATCATACGAAGCTTGTATATGTGGTAACATGAATACAAGTAAAGCGTGTAGTGTCAACTTCGTCATGTTCAAATGCATTTGGCTCTCTCTTTTTTGATGGCTTAGGCGGTCTTCCATTAATTTTGACCACAATGGGCTCTTTCATGGTGGTTGAGCCGTTATTCATGATGTCCTCGTATCTCATTGTCATTCGCTCAATAGTGTCTTCATCCAACAATCTTGCATCCATTTTTTCCGAAACATATTAAGTGTAATCACGTTGGAATTTATGTGAACTACCTCGACATTGTCATCTTTGATTGATTCCAAAAACCATGATACCACCTTTCAAAATGGATGAATCTGATCTAAACTCATTGGTCTCCGTTTCGAGATGAAAACAATGAAGTCATGGACACATGACACCCCATAAGCAAGCCTGAAATATTGGTCCCTACATATCCCGTCATTTTGGATCATCAAGGCCTTGTTGTAGTTGTTCAATAGAAACGTGAAACATTCATTGGTGAAATTGTTGCGGGGATGGTCAAATATTGAGATTCGGACGCTCAACCATGTCCTTTCCCATGAGCTTTGTGATCCCTTTATCTTTCAAATTTAATCGTTGGCCATTAAGTCGATGTTATCGGCCACAAATTAGAAACCTCCAAGGCTTGTTCCCAAGATAGACCTTAATAGACCATGTGCGGACTCACACCTAAAAAATGTAATAATATATCATTATAATTGTGGAAACAATGTGTAATTAGTAAATAAATAAAAGAAGCTTTTGTCTTACGCGTTTGATTCTGTGTTTCAAAATGGTAATACAAGTCACAATAAGCTCAAATAATTGCCTCTTTGTAGTCCCTAAGCCACGTAATCTCGAGGTATTCCCTCAACCTAAGATGCGATTGTCAATGCACCTTCATTTCGTCAACCTTCGCTCATAAGAACCACAAGACATTGACTAGAACAAAGCATGGTATTGAGATGTGAACACCACTTGCGTTTCCTTTGACCTCAGATTTGACAACAAACATTGATCGATGCTGGTCTTTATATGTCATTGACATAAAATATGTTTCACATCTGGAAACAAAGTACTCAAGGCCTTAATAAGACCTAAATCTCGATATGTGACAACCACCTCGGGTATGTTGTTGCCACACACATATCGTAATCTAACTACAACTCACTCATAATGATCGTCAGTCTCGTGTGCCGTGAAAACAAATGCAACTGCAAATATCTTCTTCGTGCTCATGATTCCCACAATCTCTAACAATGGCATTTTGTACTTGTCATTAAAAGCACAAAATGTAAAATAAAATAGATGAAGGGAGATCAATGATATGTACAATATAACATGTCACAATACTAAACAAAACGAAAAATGATACTAACTCATTGTTCTTGTACGTCGTGTCCATGATGGTTATGTATGGAAATCAGCTCAATAAATGCCTGGAGTTTGGGTGCATAAAGAAGAAATGGTAGATTGTGTATGAATTCGGAGTTTATCTAGTACTAACGTAGTATCCGCGATATTTGAGTTTGTGGAGTGTTTGCTAGATTGACCATCTTCCTTTGGCACATTTCATCCTTATCTTCATTCTCGTGTTGTATATCTATCGAATAGAGATGAAGTTGTCCGGGTCATCTAACTGTAATGATTTTAATATGTTTCTCTAAGTGTTCGGGAAGTGTCACCTCGAGCTCAAACTTACACCCGTATTGCTTTGACCTCATGTCTCGATTGCTTGAAGCCACAAACTCAAGATCCACATCTTTCTTCTTCCTCGTTTGTCCATATCGTTCACACACCAATCGAATTGTACAAAATCCAACACTGTTTGATCACGATCTATTGTTGACCAACACCATGCTTTTTGTTCGTCCCATGAACCGAGTCTGCCCAATAAAGTTTGTAGGTCGTTGAAGAATCCATGATTTTGAAACATAAACGAATAGTTTATGCCAATAGAGTGTGAATGATTCGGTTGTCCCTATATATTTTCGAAATGAATTACATAAACAAATTCTAATAACAACAAAATCGCATTATAGGAACAAATATGCATAAATAATAAATTAAATAATTACGCGTAATAAAATATTAAATAACTACAAGGCATAAATACGCATATTAACTATAAAGTAAGAAAAATACAAAAATAAACTATAATACAAAACTTATATATTAAAAAGTACGCATAACAACATATAAAAAAATACAAAAAACATATATCAAAACTTGCGACGAAGTGTGTAAAAGTTCATTTTGATCACTATAGTTATAGTCGTCGAATGGAAGATTAATTTCTTCGTTCTCATCGTCTGAAACCATTTAGTTGAAGAAAAGAGCAATTCAGATATATAATAAGATTAGAAATTATGAGAAGAAAGAGACCATTCGGTGTGTGTGTATATATATATAAATATAAATAAGATTAAGAATTGTGAGAACGGAAAACTACGAAACTTACATATTTATAAGTTATTTTCCAACGCGGCGGCAGTTGTGAGTTATTGTCTATGTTTGATCGCGGGGATAATATGACACTAGCACGGAAGTTGCGAATTCTCTTCAACGTTTGATGACATGATATATATAGTGCCGAACACAAGATATTATATAGTGAGGAAAAAGGGTTTGGGGCACCAACGCTCAAATTTCTTTAGAAAAAAAATAAGATTATGAATGTCGACGCAACTAACGCCCACATTATTTAAAAAATAAATGGCTTGAGCCTTTTAATAGCGCTCATTCAGGACGTCGGAGCCACTAAACGGAGTCCAAATTAAATGTCATGTAAATGTATTCGTTACCAAGTAACTTGATATAACATGTCCCATTTTGATTGTATGTTTCTATAGATAGTTGAACTAATTGAGGGAAATTTTTTTTTATTGATACATGTTTAAAAATGAGTTTTAATATATAAATAAATCGAATAATATAAATATTTAGAATATTGAATATAAATTGTAGATAAATTTTTAAATGAGTATAAATGGGGACAATATTTATGAAAAAAAATTTAATCTTACACTTAGGTATGATTATAATCCAAAATATGTTGTGATGATAAAATAACATTCTACTAATAACAATCAATCATTCACAAATAATCATTCATAAATAATTGCTCATAAAATAACATTTAATAGTAAGAACTAAACATTCGTAACATAAAATAATATTAGCAATCCCTAACTTATGGTTTATAGAATAATATTTTACAAATAATATTTCAAGTATATTACAAACTTTCTTAGATACGAAAGTCGAATTTATTAGAAATAATATTTTTCGAATTATCGAAAGAAAACACAACTTCGTCTTCTCATTTTGGCCTCTTCGATCATTAAACCGAACAAATTTTGATTCAGAAAGAATAATATTCACTGTTCATATTTATACATATTCATCGAACCACTATTCGTTATTTAAGAAAGAAATTCAAATTCATGAATATAATTACGATCGTTGTATAACGTTTGGATACGAAAGTAATATTTTAAACTTGAACACCGTCGACAAACGTTGATTTCTATATTTTTAACGTATGGAGGATATTGAATTATTGGTCGGAAGATATTCTGACGTGTAAAAGGCAAAAGCTGTTGATTTTTTTTTTCTCCAATCCACAATCTCAAGATTACCAACAAGAAGCCGCCGGCAAGCTGCCCAATTCACGGTGGACAGCTGACCCGCCTTCTTCTACTTGTACTCCCTACTTCTTCAGCTGATCAAGTCCTGCAAACCCCAAAAAACCTAAGCTCGTCTGCAACATATCTACCTGCAGAACGCCACCGCCCACGGTGGCGCGTGAAGTTCCACAGTCAGAATGGGTCAAGGGCCGAGTTGCATTTGCAGAGAGCTCAGAGACAGCAATGGTAGCAGGCTCCTCAGTGCCATTGAAAATGGCGAGTTGGAAATGGTGAAATCCATTCTAAATAGAGATTCGAGATCTGTGCTTAGTGATAGGGTTTTTCCTCTCCATCTCACTGCGTCTTCTGGCCAGATCGAGGTGGGTTTTTTCTTTTCTGGTCTAATTTCTTGTTAATTTGATGATTTTTGTGGGATTTGATCTGTCGGGCTTGCTTGTTTTCATGTGGTGGAATTGGGTTTGTGCAGATTCTGTCTATGCTGTTGGATCATGGTGCTAATCCTGATTTGTTCAATCGTCATAAGCAGGTACTTGTTCAATCTCACTTACAATGCAAGTTTCTTTGATGAGTTTCATCTTGATCGGTTTTTATTTCTTCATGTTTTTTTGAAGACTCCGCTTATGTTGGCTGCAATGCATGGGAAGATCTCTTGCCTTGAAAAGCTTATTCAAGCAGGAGCAAATGTAGGTCCTTTGTATTCTCTTGACATTCTTACTGATCTTCAGTTATTATGAATGGTTAAGATTTGCTGTTGTGATCTTTGATTGCTTCCCGCTTTTGGAATTTTGGGTTTGGTTTAGATGTTGATTTTTGATTCAGTTCAAGGAAGAACTTGCTTGCATTATGCTGCATTGTATGGTCACTCAGATTGCTTACAAGCACTTCTGTCATCTGCTCATTCCTCTCCTGTGGCTGCCTCTTGGTATGTTTTTCTCCTATGATGCTAACCGTGAAATGTGATCCTTTGAGTTTGATAGATCGGATTTGATAGATCTAATGATTGAAATCAAACAAGTAATATAAGTACACGCTCTTATTTGACAATTAAAATACACTCTCTTCCCTTTGAAATTGATACAAAATATTTTTTAAACAAGGCAATTACGAAAGCTAGCACATCAATAGGGATATTTTCGCATCAGATTTGGATCTCCTTGGTATATATGATCTGGTTGATATAAATGAATATTAAAGTTAATACCTATAAGTACAAAGTTAATTTCATATGGAATCTAGCATTGTGTTTCAGAGTATATTTTGTAGATGAATGTTCTGAAAAAAAATTTTATTTCTATACATTTTGTGTTTTTACATGCAATTTTTTTATGCATTTACAAGTAGGTTTGGATTTCATGTACAATATAAGTGATCAATTATATAGAAAATTTTACATATATATATAATACGAATATTACATTTATTACATATAAAAATGGCTTACTGAAATTTATAATTTGAAGGTGTACTGACTCTCTGTGTAGGACAATTAGACAAACATATGTGAATATGAACATGCGTACATACGAATAAAACAGTGGATACGTACGAATACTAGCATGTATATGCATGAATAATACGCAACCTTCATCTATTTTCGAGTACTTCGGTTGTTTTTTTTTCCTTCTAACATTAACCTCAAATCATCAAACTTACTCTCATCACTAGTATCTGATCTCTGCCTTTTATGTGAGAAACCTCATCGTCATTGCTCTCTTTTTCTTCTACTATTTCATCTTCATCACCACTCTCAGTTTTGAGATGAATCCTTTTTGTAGTCTTGAATTCTAGTAAAAACTTATCACCTCATTTTTCTTTCAATATATTCTCAATCAATTGTTACCCTTGATTTGGTTGTAGTGCCTCATTGTTTCCATTGTATGGATTAAGGGTTGGGAGTTTTTACCTCAAACATTATGGGAGGGTTTTTTAATGGTTACAAATATTAACACTATTTTGGGCTTAATCTCAGCCATTTTATATCTACATCTAACTCCCCTAATCTTTTCTCTCATATAATAATGTAGGAGTTGTTTACATATAGAAATATATACATGTCCAATCCGTACTAATATTTTGCTGGTTCACAATGGTTTGATTTGGTAGGGGATTTGCGAGATTTGTGAACATTAGAGATAAAAAAGGATCAACCCCTTTGCATTTGGCAGCTAGCCAAAGGCATTCTGAATGTGTCCACATTCTGCTGGACAAAGGAGCTCTTGTTTCTGCTTCAACCGGTGTATCCAGGTAGCCAAAGGCATTCTCTTCTTCATATGCTTGATTGCATTTGTCACTGAACATTTTCATTGCATTCTATTGTTGTGAATTTTGATGATTTAGCGTGAAATTGATGAAACGTATTCATGACAGCTATTGTGGAAGCACGCCCCTCCATTTGGCAGCTCGTGGAGGTTCCTTGGATTGTGTAAGAGACTTACTAGCACATGGAGCTGACCGACTACAACGCGATTCAGCAGGGTCAGACTAGCTTGCAGCACAAATTTCTCCTTTATATCCTTCAAAACTGCATTTAAACTAGTTAGAGGGGATAACATAACTCATAACCCAGGGTTTCTTCCATGATGTTGATCATATTCAAGGGAATCATGGATTATTAAACTGATTATATTCGTGTTGGCATGTTGCATGAAAATCATACTGTGATGTCTCTCTTCATAATTTTTGCATTTTTCGATCTTCAGGAGGATCCCATATTTGGTTGCCCTTAAGTACAAAAATCCAACATGTGCTGCCCTACTCAATCCTTCATCAGCAGAACCACTTGTATGGCCTTCAGCCCTGAAAGTCATCAATGAGCTTAACCCTGAGGCTAAATCTCTTCTCGAGAAAGCGCTCTTAGAAGCAAATAAAAAGAGAGAAAAGTCCATATTGAAGGAAGCTGCACATCTTGCTATTGAAGATGGCTCATCTGAGGTAAATACTCAAATAAGTATTACATTTATTTATCAAAATCCTAATTGCTCTCTGAGACAATTCTTGCATCTGAATCAGGATAGTGAAGTAGATATGTGTTGCATCTGCTTTGAACAAGCCTGCACAATACAGGTGGCGGAATGTAGCCACCAAATGTGCGCCCATTGTACCCTCGCGGTATGCTGCCAAAGTAGCAAGCCGAGTCAGCATCAAACCTGCGGATCGCTGAACAAGCCCCCTCTCTGCCCCTTCTGTAGAAGGACAATGACCCAACTGGTTGTTGCTAAGATGAACAAAGTTGAGAATGACAATGGGGTCATTAATGATGATGGTGATTATGATGAGGATGATTATGAGGTTGAAATGAGTCCCTCAAAGCCAACGTGGTCGAAGAAGTATTGGAGTTATAGTGAAGGCAGTAGTAGCTTCAGAGGCTTGTCAGCCATGGGTTCCCTTGGAAAGATGGTTATTCGTGGGACCGGAAAGATTTCAGCTGAGTGTAGCAGGGAGATGGATAAGAGTTCAACTGAGTTACCATAGGTCATCCATAACTCTGGTTCAAGGTGTGATTGACGAAGATGAAAACTTCAGGAGTAACATTGGAAGCTCATTTTTCTACATATCAATCGAATAAAAATCCCCGAAAGCTTCAAGGCGTGATGGATGAAGATGACCAGTGATCTTTAGCTATAGTACTATATATAATAGAAGGAAAGCCAAGAAAAGATCTAAGGGCGTAAGAGATGATGTATTATTGGAATACCCCAAAAGAATATTAAAGGAGAGGTTACTGTTGAGAAATGGTGTAAGAGATTGCCAATGGCCATGAGGAGAAGGCTAGTTCTGATTGTGACTCAGGCCCCTAAGGAAGAGGTAGAAGACGAGCAATAGTTGATCATGGTTTTTACCCCGGTGAATGAGTATGGAACATAAGTCTAGGTTAAGCCAAAGATACCTATGATCACTGTTATTAAAATCTTCCATCATATGGTTTTGTATTGGTTGATACTTGTTCCATTATAATTGTATTACTGTACTATTATTGCCCTCTTTGGCCCTATGAGCGTCTACTAGGCCCTGTGGCGCCTAGTGTGTATTCCTTGGGTCCAATCTCATCTCGTGCCAATCGAAAAAGCAAGACACAATAGCAAGGTCCTTTACATACGCTGATTATGTATCCAAATGTTCGTGACAAACTTAGGCATCACACTGTCATAGCCCCTGGTACTTTGGTGTGATAACCTCGGAGCCACTTATCCGGTCTTGCGCCATAGAATCAAGCATATCACTCTCGGCTACCACTTTGTCCGAGAAAGAGTACAAAACAAGTCTCTTCAAGTAGAGTTCATCTCATCCAAAGAACAAATTGCAGACCTCCTCGCAAAACTACTCTCAATGATCAGGTTTCTAGCACTACGCTCCAAACTGAATCTCCTTCAGCTAGGATCAAGGGGGATACTAAGCCCACTGGATCACAACCCAACTAAGATGGACAAGACCCATACAATACAAAGATAATTGGCATGAGAAGAGATTTGTGAACCGAAAACTTATTTATTTCATTGATCAAATATTGTTTATATATACAAATATAAAGAGATAAAAAAAAATAAAATAATAAAAGATAAGATAAAAAGATAAACTAACAAATAAAGGATAAGTACTGACCCAATACACTAGGTCCAATATACGAGGCTCATACTCTAACACTTCCCCTCAAGTTGGAGGTTGGAAAGAAACAACTCCGAGCTTGCGAATCAAGAAGTTGAAACGAGTAGGTCCAAGAGCATTAGCCATGGTGTATGCTACTTGAAGTGTGTCAAGGACATATTGTGCCTGAATAATGTCTAGTTGAATCTGTTCTTTGATGGTATGACAATCAATCTCAATATGCTTGGCACAGAATAATTGTTGGCTATATGAATGGCGGACTAATTATCACAAAAGAGGCGCATAGGAGCCTTGTATGAAAACCCTAGTGACTCAAGGAGAGAACGAAGCCAGAGGAGCTCACATGTAGTGGTTGTCATTGCTCTATATTCGGCCTCGATAGAAGATCTAGAACCAGTAGCTTGCTTCTTGGTTCTCCAAGAAATGGGTGAAGTACCGAGTAGAATAAAGTAGCTTGTAGTGGAGCGTCTAGTGACAAGACAAGCTGCATAATCGGAGTCACAAAACGCACGTATGCACGAATCACTAGAGCAAGATAAGAAAATACCAAGAGCAGGTGTTGATTTTAGGTAACGAAGAACCTTCAAGGCAGAATCTCATTGGCCACGGCGCGGAGAAGCCATAAACTAGGAAAGCATATGAATTGAGTATGCAAGTTCAAGGCGAGTGATGGACAAGTAGATAAGACGTCTAACCAATCGACGATATTTTTTAGGATCATCAAGCAGGGCAAAAGAATCTAATTGAAGACGGTGATTAGCAGACATTGGAAAAGATGCGGGTTCGCATCCAAGAAGACCAGATTGGCCAAAATATCCAGAGTGCATTTTCGTGGGTTAAACCATAAACTAGACGGGGTGCGAACAATTTCAACTAGTATATTACCCACACCTTGTGCTGTTTTGAATAATAATAGTTTAGATGTTCTTATGTGTTATATAAATTAATTTTATATATATATATATATAATTTATATTATTTTGTTTTAAAATTATATATATAATTGAATTGATAAATAATTATATTATGTTGTGATGGAAAAATGAACAAACTTTATATTACATTTATAGATTAAAAAAAAAGTAAAGATATAGCATGGTTCTACATATATGGGAAATTTTGAGTTATCAAATAATTTGTTGGTTGATAAAATATTAATAACTCAAATATTAATAATTAAATAATTTTTTAAGAAGATTTATAGAATATTTGTGTGGTTAATTGTTAGCTTTTCATTATTGAGTACTTACACTACCCAAAAAAATTTATTATGTTAAAAGCTTATAAAACTTTTAATTTGATAAATGATTTGTATATTAAATCAATCAAATTATTATTTTTTTTTACATGTATGATATTTCAAATCCAATCCATATAAAATTAGACAGTCATGATGAAAATCATAACTATAGTTGCATTTTTTTTATTGTGACTGAATAATAATTATGTGTAGCATAACTTTCAAGTTCCAATATTGATTACAGGTCACAATATTGGAACTTGAATTAAACATTTTAATAACAAATTTTTTGCAGTTAATATTCAAATTCATTTACTAACATTTCAATTTTGAGGTTTAAATATCTATTATAGATATAGATGAATTTGTTATCTTTTATTTATTTACAACCTCTTCATGCAGTTAAAAATTAATTTATTAAAAACGTTATACAATGTTAATTATCAACATAAAGCAAGAGAATTTGAGGTACATAAAATTTTACAATTAAATTTGGACGGGATGGATCTACTACGAAAATGAGAAATTATTAAATTAATAGCATTGATATCATTCAAGTAGATATAACTTAAAAAAATTAATAAAAACTGAGAAAATAATTAAATTTGAATTGTACATTAACAATGATATCATTTTATATTTTTATTATTAGAACAATATATATTGATAATGATTTTTTTAAATTGACATAAAGAAGATTTTGTAAATACACAACAAATTGTTAAATCATCGATAATATCTTAAAAAAATCTTCGTCATTATCGTTTTGGATATTTTTTTAATTTGACATAAAGGATATTTTGTAGATATTTTTTATAAAATTAAAATTTAATTGTTTTACTGACATTTACTATAACAAAATTCAAAGATATTTTAAATATATTTTAACTTTAATTAATGACTTTACTAAAATATTTTTTATAGATTTTAAATTTGAAAAACCACTTTTTAAAAAAAATTGGGGGTTGGGAGAACCGTGGCTTGACACGTGACAATAGAGGCTCCTACTTTAATATATATAAGATTCCTTAGAAGAACGGAAGGGGTCCAAGGTCCTTCATATGAAAGAAAAAATGAAGGTAATCTTTAAATCTGCTAACTGTAGCAAGATTGTTGCTAGTAATGACGATATCATCAACATAAATCAAAATCTAAAGGGTGAGACCTGACCGTTTGAAGGTGAAAAAAGAGTATGAGCACGGGGCTGATGAAACCCATATTGTAGAACGGCATATGCGAACTTGTGAAACCAATTCTGAGGAGCTTGACGAAGACCATACAATAGTTTCTTGAGGCGACAGAGTTTGAAAGAGGTTTGAAAATCGAGAGGTGGTAGCATATATACTTCCTCATGCAGATCCCCATAAAGAGAAGCATTATGACGTCCATCTGATGAACTTCCCAGCTATGGATGGAGGCAATGGAAAGAAGTGGTTTGATTGTGACAAATTTAGCAACATGAGCAAAAGTTTCATTATAATTTATGTCTTCTTGTTGACGGTTTCCCGGTGCAACCAAACACGCCTATTAACGTTCAACCTGCCCATCGGAGTTCTATTTGACACAAAAAACCCATTTGGAGCGAATAAGTTTACTATCTAGAGGGAGATCAACATATTACCAAGTATTGTTGCGGTGTAGGACCGCTTATCATCTTGCATGGCCTTTTGCCTTGGATTAGAAACTGCGTCTTTGAAAGAGGTCAATTTTTGTTCCGTATATACAAAGTTAATAGTAGTAATATAGGCAGGAGAAAAATGTTCATATGATAAAGAATTTCTTATGGAATACCGGGTACCTAAGTTTAGTGGAGGAGAAGGTTGACTAGATTGAAAATCAAAATTAGTTGCCTTTTGACAAACATAATCTCATAGGAGGATAGAGGGTTTTGAAGTACGGGAGTTACGACGAGGTGGATTGGCAGACGGAGCAACATGAACAGGTGGTGGAGTTGGAATATCTGTAACACCCCGAATCCGCGGGACTCGGGATGCTACGGGTTGGGGCCTCACAATGGGTCCCGACCCTTAGCCTGACAACAATTTCACCGGATCTTGCAACAAGGCACAAATAAAGGCCAAAAACCGAAATGCATTTTTATACAATGTTATGAAACCCGAAAATAAAAGGAAGGAAAGACTTCAGCCGTCCTTACAACAACATCAACATAATATACAATAACAACAACACAATGACTCCCAAACCCAAAACAACCTAAGATGTACGGAACCCCGGCTGCCCACTCCTCCGGATCACTCGGCCACATCCTATCCTGCACATCAACTACAACAATCGGTATAAAACCGTTAGCTCACATTCTAGGCATTATAAGAATAATATGGCACAAACACACATAGGAACACAAACACACAACATGCTCATAAACATACACATCCGTTACTTATAATCTTTTTAGGTTATTCCATATCTAATTCATTCGTTCAAGTGTGACACGAGAGTCTTATAACTCTCGCCTCTGTCCCCGTGTAACCAACAGGAGTGTGGCGGCGCCCAACCCGTATACCCTGAGGGAGTGATGAAGAAGCCCGCCCGTATACCGTGTATGGCCTGGTCGCAGAGATCCCCCCAGTCTCCCTCGGGAAACTGAGCGGTGATGTCACCGCCCGATAATAATAGTAACAACGATGGGCCAATATATAAGGTCAAGTAACTCCTAATCCATTTTCATGCTTAAAAGCGGTAAATACACACCACCATATACATCCAAATAAGGCATAGAAGCGGCTAAGTAAGTCCAAGGACTTACCTCTCTCAAGGTAACTCGAAACCACTCTCAACTTCCCGCAGGAAAACGCTCTAAGCCTGACCAAGTGAAGCACTCTATCAATAACCAACTAAAAAGCTAGAAGTTCTCGGACTTCTAGTCTCCAACATATATATATATATATATATATGATATCTAACTCTAGCATGCTAGGTCCAATCTATTATCTCGAGGATCTTCATAAGATCGTAAGAAAGGTAAAGCAACAAGTTCCATATCCAAACTAATACCTAGGGTTCATGGCCACTACATGGCATTTGCTCTACGTTATGCTAAGTTCCTTTAACAAGTTATACTATCATAACCGAACTAACGAAGGAGAAGTACTCACACGAGATCCAAAGTGAAGCACGGTCTACGGAGTCAAGAACGAGTTCGATGGCTTTTATTGGGCGCTTCCGGACCTAAGAACAAACTAAGAAAAATTAGCTTAAACGCTAATTTTGGGAGGAAGGTTTAGCGCATGTAGATATTCCAATGAAAACTCCGTTTTCCAAAACCGAGGTTAAACTCGTTAAAACAATTTCCGGGCAAAATATCCAAAATGGAAGGTTGATTGAAAAACCGAAATTTTAATTTCTCCAACAATCGAGTTTAACCCATCAAAGACACCAAATAATTTACAAACGAGTTTGGGTCACAACTACAACAAAATTTAAGGGTTTGATAATATAATAACCCACTGCAGGGGCATAAAAGTTCCTTTTTCAAAGTTATTTGGTCACAACTGCAATTATCAACAAACTAGGGCCAAAACTGCATTAATTACAAAGAAAGGGCCACACTTGAAATATATTCAAAAGTCTCTCTTCACCCTCTGTTGAAGCGTGACAGAAGAAGGGAGTTAGGGCCACAACCCTGGCGGCTGACGCAAGTGGCGGATGGCAGATGGCCGGTGTTGGTGCAGGCGGCGACTCCACGGAGGCACTCCGCTGCGGCGTCTCCGACAGCGGCAGTTACTACACAAAAGCCAGGGCGGCCGAGTTACGCAGGGGAGGAGAGGAAAAGAGAAAGGAGGGAGGGATAGAGGCGGCCACTCACCGTTCCGGCAGCCCAGGCGGCTCGAGGCGGGGCGAGGCGGCTTCAGCTCTTTCTGGCGGGCTCCTGGCGGCGTTGCAGGCAGCTATGGCTCCGGTCGAGAATAGAAGAGAGGAGGAGAGGGAGTTGAGAGCTGTGAGGGAGAATGAGATGGGGAAAAAAAAATGTGAGGCTGGGCTGCTTGGGGTAGACAAGACGGGAGGGTGGTGAAGGGTCGGTAGCGTCGCAGGCCTGCAGGCGGGTGAAACGAGGGGGCGCGGCTAGCCCTAGCCCTAGGCGGCAGTTGCAGCTCTCACCAGACAGAGAGAAGGTAGCACACGCGAGAGAAGGAGAAGAAAAAGAAGAAAAAGGAAAAAGGAAAGAAAAATAAGAAGAAAAGAAATAATAAAGGATGGGCTCGATTAAAAACATTTGGAACGGAATTTCCGAGTCGGAAATATTTTTCGAACCATTCCGAAAGTAAACCACAAAATATGAATATACTCGGAAAGCTATTTTTAAGTCGTAAAAGTACTTTAAATAAAATATTAAATCTAATAAAATACCGATATAAGTAGGAAAATAAAAATCAAAAACGCGCCAAAATTTGGGGCGTTACATTAGATCCCCTAAAAAGAAGTTTCGTCCCGAAACTTGATATACGTCGAACTTCTCGGTCTCTAAGGCCGAGGTAGAAACTCATAACAAGGAAGGCTTAGACATTCTAATCTATATACACTAAAACTGCTCCAACCACTATCGCAATATAACTATAACCGGTCATAAAACCCGTTCTCTCACGGCGCAAACAACATATAACATCGCACATATACACATTAAGGGAAGGACTGGGTATAACCCGTCGATTCTATCAAGCTACTAATTCGGCGTAAAACTAAACCAAAGATACTATACTCCGTCTACAGCTAAATCACCATAACTGACAATCTTTCTCGAGTCATGTATGTACTCCCTCGACTGATACACAGAAAATACCGGGTGAACACTCTCTAATCTTGGCGGCAACACCAACTTTTAAGACACTTCTCCAACTCGCGCTAAGACCTCAAAAAGGTCGATATACCGGAACTCCACTTCCTTCTCGGGTCTTTCTCAAGCAGCGCCAAAGAAGATCGAACTTCCAACCTACACTGCTGGCTTTGGTTCTTGTCAAACCAAACTTTGATGTTATATTTCCTCAATTCTTGTTGCAAATTCTAAGTGATGAAGGAAGTACTTTACCTCACACCGCTTCTACTATCGAGACCCGTATGCTATTACTTATCATTCCTCAATACTTGACCAAGGCCTTGTCTTGAAGAATCACTTGTACACTTCAAACCCATCATTCCTCCAAGCAAATCAAAACAGTTGTACCTATAAATCTCCTCTTTAACTCTCAAAACTCTATTATTAAATAGTGACAAGAAAATCTTAACTTAATCTTAGAAGGGACTACGACCCTTGCATTTACACTTGACAGGTGGTCATGATACCAAAGATCTACCCCGCCTCTAAGGAATGGTGATAAGAAAATCTTCTAACCGGAAGGGTCCAACTATAGGGCTTAACCGTGCTTCCAAACATTTGACCTCATGAAATCCCAACACATTGGGGGAGTTCTTCGTATTCTTCATACGCTTGTATCATTCCTTCAAGTAGGTGCAATATCAATCCGACCATAAGGGTTCAAATCTTAATCTTTCATATACTCCCCGGATATCTCAAGTCGACATCCGGCTTCACAGCTTCGGGTTGGGGCCTCACAATGGGTCCCGACCCTTAGCCTGACAACAATTTCACCGGATCTTGCAACAAGGCACAAATAAAGGCCAAAAACCGAAATGCATTTTTATACAATGTTATGAAACCCGAAAATAAAAGGAAGGAAAGACTTCAGCCGTCCTTACAACAACATCAACATAATATACAATAACAACAACACAATGACTCCAAAACCCAAAACAACCTAAGATGTACGGAACCCCGGCTGCCCACTCCTCCGGATCACTCGGCCACATCCTATCCTGCACATCAACTACAACAATCGGTATAAAACCGTTAGCTCACATTCTAGGCATTATAAGAATAATATGGCACAAACACACATAGGAACACAAACACACAACATGCTCATAAACATACACATCCGTTACTTATAATCTTTTTAGGTTATTCCATATCTAATTCATTCGTTCAAGTGTGACACGAGAGTCTTATAACTCTCGCCTCTGTCCCCGTGTAACCAACAGGAGTGTGGCGGCGCCCAACCCGTATACCTTGAGGGAGTGATGAAGAAGCCCGCCCGTATACCGTGTATGGCCTGGTCGCAGAGATCCCCCCAGTCTCCCTCGGGAAACTAAGCGGTGATGTCACCGCCCGATAATAATAGTAACAACGATGGGCCAATATATAAGGTCAAGTAACTCCTAATCCATTTTCATGCTTAAAAGCGGTAAACACACACCACCATATACATCCAAATAAGGCATAGAAGCGGCTAAGTAAGTCCAAGGACTTACCTCTCTCAAGGTAACTCGAAACCACTCTCAACTTCCCGCAGGAAAACGCTCTAAGCCTGACCAAGTGAAGCACTCTATCAATAACCAACTAAAAAGCTAGAAGTTCTCGGACTTCTAGTCTCCAACATATATATATATGATATCTAACTCTAGCATGCTAGGTCCAATCTATTATCTCGAGGATCTTCATAAGATCGTAAGAAAGGTAAAGCAACAAGTTCCATATCCAACAAGGCACAAATTAAAGGCATAAAACTCAAAAGTAGTTTATAATGTATGCAAGAAAAGAAAGGAAGGGATACAAGTTGGAAACTCAACCGAGTCCTCAAAACGACACAACGTAAAGGAATCCAATCGTACAACAAGACATAATCCGACAACAAATAAAACCCCCAAAAACATCCCCGTCCTATGATGTACGGAGACCACTCGGCTGTCCACTCCTCCACCTCACTCGGCGGCATCCCTAACCTGCAAGTCGTCTACACAAAACGGTTTTAAACCGATTGTTCTAGTTGATGTGCAGGATAGGATGTGGCCGAGTGATCCGGAGGAGTGGGCAGCCGGGGTTCCGTACATCTTAGGTTGTTTTGGGTTTTGGAGTCATTGTGTTGTTGTTATTGTATATTATGTTGATGTTGTTGTAAGGACGGCTGAAGTCTTTCCTTCCTTTTATTTTCGGGTTTCATAACATTGTATAAAAATGCATTTCGGTTTTTGGCCTTTATTTGTGCCTTGTTGCAAGATCCGGTGAAATTGTTGTCAAGCTAAGGGTCGGGACCCATTGTGAGGCCCCAACCCGTAGCATCCCGAGTCCCGCGGATTCGGGGTGTTACAATATCGGTGTGTTCCGTGGGAGATGAATTTGTATCAGGAGAGTGGGGAGGTGAGGGTTACGCTTCGGACGAAATGAGAGAAGGCATGTCAAGAGAGGTTTGGAAGGTAGGGCCGGCATCAAAAGGAGGGGGTTGTAAGAGGTAGTTGGGAGGTGGGGACCGAGTCAGGTAGAAATGAGGGAGAGGCGTTAGAAGGTAGTGCGAAAGTAGGGCCCGTGGTAGGAAGAAAGGAGGGAGTTGGTGCGCCAACAGGGTGTTGTATGAAGAAAGGAGGGAGTTGGCGCGTCAGTAGGGTGTTAGGGAGGGGGCCTGTATAAGTTGGTTGGGGAGGAGGGCCCATGTCAGGTAAGGTATTTGCTGGGGGGGATTTTTGTAGGTGGGGGTTTCTTTCTAGTATGTTTCAAGGGTTATGAAAAATTCGATGGGGTCCGTTGTGGACTTTGTAGGTTTGGGGGAATTTATCGATTCAGAGAACGGAAAAATGTTTTCTTAAAAACGTGCATCATGCGTTGTAAGAATTTCTCGAGTATTAAGATCTAACATTTTCTAGGCCTTTTGTGAAGATGGTTATCCTATGAGATACATTTTTGACCCCGGTATCGAAATTTGTCCGAAGATCGAGGTATAAAGGAACAATAAGTAAGACAACCAAACACCCAAAGATGGTCAAGACTAGGTGGAGAACCATGAAATAGCTCATAAGGAGTTTTGTGATGGAGGATGGGTGTGGGGTGCGATTAATAAGGTAGCAAGTCGTAAGGACACATTCTCCCCAAAGAGACATAGGTAAGTTTGCTTGAAACATCAGGGATCGAGCGATATTAAGGATATGACGGTATTTGCGTTCTACCCTTCCATTTTGTTGAGGTGTGTATATGTAAGAGATTTCTAGATGGATATCTTTTTCCCCGAAGAAAGGGTCGAATGAAAATAAATTCCTTAGCATTATCACTACGAAAGGTTTTGACACAAGTATGAAATTGAGTCTCAACCATGACACAAAAATTTCCAATTAAAGTGGCGACTTCAGCTTTTTCCTTTCGTAAATAAACTCAGGTGCAACAGGAGTACTCGTATAAAATTCTAAGAATGTAGGAACAATTGGAAGTAGAAAGGGTTTGATGGGGACCTCAAATATCTAAGTGGATTAATTTAAATAAGGACGAAACATCAGAACTACTAACAACAAAAGATGATCTAGGTAGTTTGGCCCGATGACATCTGGTAGTTTGGCCCGGTGATAGATGTCACAAGGATAGGTGGTTTTGGTGTGACCAAGACGGTTATGGTGGAGGTGGTGTCAACATGGTAAGACATGAAGGGGGCGGAGAAGCATTTGTTATCTAGCAAAGCCAATAAATTTCATCACGAGCTTCACCCACTCCAATCTCTCTCTTCTCGAAGTACGGTTCTTTATAACACAAGGTAACTAATTTAGGGAAAGTAGATGGTGAGCGAGGAAAGTAATCAATGATTCCCTATCATATGAAAAGAGGTCCCCAATAAACGATCCAAGGGTACAAAAGAGAACGGTAGGAGTTCAAAGCATATATGAGGGTATTCCATTGAGTATCATCAATTTCAGGGTCAATATTTTTACGGTCCTAAGAGGTTAAGGAACCATGAGAGGGAGATGTGAAGTTAGCTTGTCCCGCCACCCCAATAAATGACCGTTATGATACCGGCCAAGGTCGTTTCTGATACTGACGGCCAAAGTTGTTTACTGATGGCCAAAGTTTTCTCTGATACTGGAGGACAAAGTATTTTCTGATACCGGTCACCGAATTCGTTTATGATATTGACAGCCAAAGTCGTCTTTGACACTGGCAGCAAAGTTCTCTCTACTACTGGCGGACAAAGTATTCTCTCATACTGACAGCCGGAGGAGTTTTCTCTTATACGGGCAACAAAGTATTGTTTGATATTGGCGGCAAAAGTTGTTTCTGATACTAACGGACAAATTTGTTTTGGATACCGTGGAAGCGGCAATAGGGTTAATTTTAATTTTTAGGTTTAGGTTTTGTTATGTGAAGAATCGTAGGTTAAGGAAAGTATTCTGATACCATGAAGAAATTTGTGAAATGAAAGCTTCTTTATTTCATTGATCAAATATTATTTATATAGACAAATATAAAGAGATAAAAAGATAAACTAACAAAAGATAAGATAAAAAAGTTAAACTAATAAACAAAAGATAACACCATCGATCGCCATAGGGTTTTTTCGTCGCCCATCGATCGCCATCCGTTCTGTTTTTGATTCACCGGTCTTCCTCGACAACCACCACACCGGCCTTCCTCACAGCTCTTCGCCGGATTTTATGGATACATACAACTTACAAGAAGACGGAAGTTTACAGTGAAAGGACGAAACGCAGGAGGCTTTTGGTTGGAGTAGTTGATTTGTGGATGCCGTCCAGCGTCGCCTCATGTTTGAGGACGAATCAGTAGACGGAAGTTAGTGAACATTGTGAGTGTTAATGGTGGTTGATCTACGTCCGCGAAGTGTTCGATGAAATGTTTTTGAGGATTTTTTGATCTAGTTTGGTATGAAGATAGATTTCTTACCCTATGGATTGTCGCCCGTAATGTGTTTGATGAAATGTCTCTAGGAATTGCTGGTTCCGATATGACAACGGATGGTAGAGGTTTCCTTCATTGTCCTCTTAGGGCATTTCAAGATTGTCGGGATGGAGTAGAAGGAAGCAAAGGTTTCTCTTGTTTGGTTTCTCATCTTAAAAGGCAACATTTTTGTTCCGAAGATAACAAAAATGTGATTCGCGACACTATTGAGAATAACCTTGATGTATTTGTGGCTTTTGAGGAGTCCTTGAGATATCTTGGGTTGTGGTTATGCGGGCGTTGTATCAGTATGCATGCTTTGAGTCGTGCATGTCATCACTCTGATGGTTTTGTTCGTGTTACTGATGAGGACATAGTGGTAGGAAGCTACATTTTGGGTATCTCGAAGCCGATCGTGGGAGAGTCGTTTGTTGCGGTTATTGTGGATGGGTTGGTTTTTGATGTGGGTTTGCTCAATAAAGTTTTCGCATTCCTATCACTATTGTGAAGAGTATCCCGCATAACTGTCGTCTTGCTTTCTCTCAAGCTCTAAAGGGTGCTCTTCAGAGAGTGGTCGCTGAGCCATGTTTTGTGGATGCCTGGGTTGCGTTGCATTTTCTTCCTTGGTGCACTTTGCAAGTGTTCAAGCCTTTGAATAGGAGAGATAGTAGATCAAGGAGTAGAAGGTATATTCAACAGCAACGGATCATGCAGTCTCTGGCTTTGTGGGGTGAGGACGGCGGTATCGACAAGCTAGTGCGGGGTTTGTTAGACCATTCCGAGCATGGGTTTTTGGGGTGTAATAGGGGCGCCTCAACGGATGGTGATAGACAGAGAGTGGGACCTAATATCAAGCAGTGTCTTCGCAAGGTCTCTGATGGACATTTCACGATGGCTGTT
The DNA here is from genome assembly GCA_033239045.1 of Fagopyrum esculentum. Classification (NCBI taxonomy): domain Eukaryota; kingdom Viridiplantae; phylum Streptophyta; class Magnoliopsida; order Caryophyllales; family Polygonaceae; genus Fagopyrum; species Fagopyrum esculentum. Next base: position 93,598,525 of record BSUD01000008.1, on the reverse strand, counting down.
AAGGTTTTGTCCTCTTCTGGTGTGGCTTCGTTTGGTGATGAGACTGTAAAAGGCTTTGGAGGCTAAGCACCCCTTCAAGTCTCCACCTTCTCGCGTATGTGAGGTTCTGGAATCTCCCCTTGTTGCTAATGTTGATTTGATTCTTAGGTGTATTAAGTCCTTTCCCAAAGGTACTTCTTGCGGCAGGGATGGTCTGAGGGCACAACACGTGTTAGATGCTATGTGTGGGGATGGTTGCGCTATTGTTGTTGATCTTCTACGAGTGATCTCATTTGTTGTTAAAATTGTGGTTGGGAGGCAGATGTCCAGCGAGTTTGGCGGAGTTTGTGGCTTTTGCTCCTCTTACGCCATTATTGAAGCCTGACAATGGGATTCGACCCATTGCAGTTGACACTATTTGGAGGCGGTTAGTTTCTAAGGTTGCCATGAAAGGGGTGAGTAAAAATATGACAACCTATCTAGCGGATTTTCAGTTTGGAGTAGGCATCTCTGGTGGCGCAGAGGCTGTTTTGCATAGTGTCAACAGGGTTTTGAGCGAGCGGCATGATGATGGTTCGCTTGCTATGCTTATAGTGGATTTCTCGAATGCTTTTAATTCTTGTTGATAGGACAGTATTGCTTCGTGAGGTGAGGAGGAGATGTCCATCTATTTCTTTATGGGTTAAGTTTTTGTATGGTCAGCCTACTCGATTGTATCTGGGGGATAGATTTATCTGGTCATCTACAAGAGTACAACAATGTGACCCCTTAGAGCCACTCCTTTTTGCGCTTGTCTTACATCCACTTGTGCACGCTATCCGTGACAACTGTAAGCCTCTTCTTCATGCTTAGTATTTAGATGATGGGACAATCATTGGTCGATCGGAGGATGTGGCTAAGGCACTTGGTATTATTTTGGAGGTTGGTCTGAATTTTGGACTTGAGTTGAATGTTAAAAAAACTGAGTTATTTTGGCCTTCATATGATGGTTCGAAGCTTCAAGACGGGTTATTCCCTAGAGACATTGCGAGACCATCTTTGGGGTTGAAGTTGTTGGGAGGGGCTGTGAGTAGAGATAGTGGTTTTATTAAAGAATTTGTTATGAAGAGAGCTGATAAGGCATTGGAGCTGATGCGTCTTCTCCCGCAGCGTAGGAACCCGCAAAGTGAGCTTTTCTTACTTCGTTCGTGTTTGGGTGTAGCGAAGATGTTTTTTGGCCTGAGGACTTGTCAGCCAGAGCATGTGAAGGATGTGGCATCTTGTTTTGACACGGGACTTCGTGGGTCGATTGAGGATATTGTGGTTTGTGGGGGTCCTTTTTTCGGGGATCTTCATTGGCGGTTTTCTTCCTTGCCTATTCGACGTGGAGGGCTCAGTTTGTACTCTACTATGGAGGCGTTTTCTTACGCTTTTGTAGCCTTCAGAGCTCAGTCTTGGGTGCTCCAAGACCATATCTTGCGTGACAGTGGGATATCCGGTATGTATTCAGATTTTTACATAGCTTTAGATGACCTGCATGTGGCTATCCCGGAGTTCGACCTTTCCAACTTTACTAGTAAGGACACCGTCCCCCCTAAGCCCCAACATATTTTGGCGGATGCTCTTTTGATAAAATTGTTCAGGAGATGGTTGAGATGTTTGATATGACTAATAGGCAAAAAGCAGTTTTCGGATGTCTGCAAGCGCCGCATAGCCAAGATTTTCTTCTTGTCATTCCCATTGATGGACTTGTTCAATTCATGTCCCCAGTGGAATACCGCTCCATTCTCAAGTACCGACTTATGATTCCGCTTTTCTCAGTTGGTGAGGTTTGCCCCATTCCTAATTGTCGGAGGGTGTTGGATGCTTTTGGGGAGCATGTTTACATTGTAAGGAACTTCCTGGCTTCAAGTATAGGTATAATCTGGTTCGTGATGTTCTTTGTGATACCTTTAGACAGGCCGGAATTTCTGTAAAGAAAGAAGCACCTGTGAACTTCTTGACTGATTCGCGAGATGGAAGGTCGACATTGCGGCCGAAGGATGTTTGGTTGGAGTGGAGGGAAGCATGCATGTATTGATTTGACGGGGTCTCACCGCTTGTGGGATTAGGGAACGGACCTTTTGTTGTGGGTCAGGCAGCTTATAAAGCAGCATCTGCTAAGGTGTCCAAGCATGGAAGGGCATGTGTTGAAAACCAACACGTAGTTCTTCCATTTGCTTTTGACACATTTGGTTTTTTGCACCTGATGCTGTTGATATTCTCAAGATGGTGCAAAGAGTTATGCATAGTAATATTATGTCCTCTAGATTTGCAGATGTTGATTTTAAAAGGTTAGGTTTTGCCATCCAAAATGGGGTAGCGGCGCAACTTGTTGCTCGTTTACCTTCTACTTCTATGTAAATAGTTATACTATATAAATACTCTAACAACATTATATGATTGCGCTTGTAAATCTATATATACAGAACTCGTGAAATCCTAATTAATCAGAAAACATCTTTTCGTTGAAGACATTGTTCATAGTAGTGTCAAGTTAGGATCGCGATTGCATTTTATCTTATAGCAAAAACGTCGGCAAATATTGTAATTATGCTACAACTCTTTGTTACATAAATGTAAGCAGAGGAAGATGTAGCACGCAACGTCATCCTAATAAGATTATGATTGAAGACAAAGATGACAATATTGAGCGTAAAAAAATAGGACCAAGAGTCCATTTGGGAAGCCTTAATTTTATAAAGATTATCAGGGTTATGGGAAGAAAAAAAAGATATGAAGTGTGCGTTTGAGAGCACATACTTACCAAGATTATGATAGCTTGTTGTTTCAGTTTATATTCTTATCGTTTCATAAGCTATATGAAGGGAACTTAAGGTATGTGATTGAATGATATATTACAAATATAATCTATTAAAATTAATTTAAAATGAAAACATAATCTTTTAGTTATACCTTTTTCCTAATTTTGTTTCGTACGGTATCTTATCAAAAAAAATAAAGTCCTTCAACCAGCTACTAACTACAGCTACCAATAAAGTTCAACATAAAGCTAACTTGTTGCACACAAACCGACATAAGGGGCTCAAAGCTGAGAGGACAGTCAAGCTTCTCTAACCGAGCTGTAAAATAGGTGTGGTGAGTTCCGTTTGCTTGCTTCCCTCACAGTCGGAAAAACTCATAAATTAGTTAATGCGAATTTGGAAGTCACTTCGCTACCTGTCATTAAGAGTTTTGCCTTCAGTAAGGGGAGCGAAAGTCAAAAAGGAAATCCATCTCCTAGTCACTTCAGCTCTAATAAGCTCAAGTTTTTAAAAGGACCCCAAACCAACCTTCCAAGAGGAACGCCCTCCTCGCTGTAATGGAGATATGCAACCCGCGAAGTTGCGCAAACTCCTTTATCTTTCCTATTTTTGTTTCTTACTGCAAAAAATCCTCTAATGTGTCATTTTTCACCGCTTATCTGACTGTTGGCATTCAAATTCATGGCGTCACTTTAACCTATATTTCATGCATCCAGCAAAATCATCACATTTTGTATTCACCTTCTTCTGCGACCCTTTGAGCTCAATACTTATCAACACCACCACAAACCCCCAACTGCAGTGACCATCAGCTTACACCACGCAAGGAATTAATGCCTCTGCACTGGAGTATAGACTATGGAACCACAAAATGTTGTCAACATTGATGCTGACATCGTGCAAAAGCAGTGAAGAAAAAATGTTCCATTCAGGGTTGGATGAATTAAAATTCCATCTGATGTTCCACGATGGGTATACATACATTAGAATAGGGATCAGAACACAGTAAAAAGAGGTATTTATCACACTATCAAGCACTGCTGTAATAGAATTTTTTCAAGGTTAGCTGATACATTTGAGATATACTACTAGTTTTTCAGTTGCACTGAATAGTTACGGCTTGCAAGTTGCAGCAGGTCGATACTGTCCAATTCCTAGAAGATCCTGGGAGAAAACACCAATAAAGTGTCAGCAAATTCGGATGTACTGTTGAGTATAAACTGCGAAAAGATTTGAAGTCCAAAACTGCTTGTGTCTTAAAATCCAAGAATTCAAGTATTATCAGCAAGCAGGAGAAAGGTAAAATAAGACATAAAGAACAGGAATAAAACTAGCTTCAGAAACTATGACAAGGGATTTATTTCAAAGTCAAATAACAAAGTGTCTGGTTTGCTTGATCCTAATCAGGAGCGAACTAGTTTTGGCAAAAACCGAAGACTACCACACCACCAGCATGTAGCTATTTCAGTAACAAAAAATGACAATCTTTAAACACAAAGAAGAGATGCTTTGGAGACATCCTCTCTATATGCATTTACAGCAGATTGGGATTCTATTGACTTGACCTAGAAAAAAAACTTCTACTAATGCCGAATGTAGCAACCGTATGGTCATGTGAATTGTAAGAACAAGAGCATGAGCACCTTTTTATATCTAGCAGAATCACCATGAACAACATTCAGGACTAAATGCATCATGTCCCAAAAGAAAAAGGTGTAGCCTCAACATAATAATAAAACAAATAAAAGCAATGGTGTTACTTTTACAAGCAAAACATGGAAATATTGATGGGTGAATCATAAGAGAGCAACCTGGCAAGCTTTATTCTTGGCTCTAGTTTCAGCTGTACTAGGTATATCACTATTTGGTTTCATAAATTTCTTCTCACGCCTGTCGGATGAGCCCCATCCATCAGAAAACCTACCACCCCTGATGAGAAGAATGAACAAGATATTCAATCAATACCGCGGATATACAAGCATGAAGCATCATTTTCTGTTGAAGCTCCAACACTCAGCAAGTATAATACATACGGCATGTGTGCTCGGACTAAAAATTCTGCACGCATGACATTTCGGTTATCATCAAATTCGAGAGTCTTGTCCTTGATTTCAAAGGATATGTTGAAATAAAAGGCCATCTTCCTCCAACCTATTCAGTGGAAAAGCATATATAATTATAAATTCCATCCAAACAAAAAGTAATAAAGGATGGAAAGAGTTCTGCTTTGTACCTGACTTCTTAATGTAAGGGTTTCCTGAAATCATGGTGTAATCAGATTTCTCCAGAATCTGCTAATTTATCAAAATATGAGACCAAGAAACTCAAGATTCTAGAAGCAACTTCCGGATGACATAAACGCCACAAAACATCTCAACATGAAAGAATTCTTTTTTGGTGTGAAGGAGGTCCGGTATGGGCTTTATCATCCATGTAAAAGGGCCAAGTAGTTATCAAAAAGAATGCATAAACTTAGAGGAAAATAGTGGCAGTAGAATTCTAATTGTTGATGCAAGGAAGGGTGGTGAAGTACAAGAATCTGAAGCATGGTTTTAGAGAACAATGGGCAGACGGTCAAACACAAATTTCACCATACATTTTGCAGGGTTTATACAGTTAAAGCCTCATGTATGAGTTTGAGTCTTTGTTTCTAATGAAGAAACTCAATACAAGACGTATGAATAGTTAATTATGTGACTAGTCCTGAAAACCTACAAGGACAACCAATCAGCCAGAGGTGGTTGAAACTTGAAATTAGATTTAAGAAGCAGTCCAGTTTATATTCCAATATCGCATATGCGCACACAAGAAAGTAAACATACTTGTAACTCAAATCTTCCAATAATACTGAATAGCAAAAAGATAGATAGTATTTCATGCATTGACTTCAAACCATGAACAATTGAAGAATGATAGGATTTAGTTCAACTAACCGCCATAGCCGTATCCTGGTACTCCTTAAACAAATTTACAGTATTAACCCGCCCTCCGAAGGGAATTTGCCTCGATATGTCCCTGTCTTCTCCTCGTAAACAATCAATTGGCATCCGATTCTCTGTAAAAGGACTAATATCTTTCCCGGAGAACCTCCGCGACTCCGGCGAAGAGTAAACAGGAGTCACCGGAGACCGCTTTACCTGCGCATGTCTCACAGCTACCAAAGGACTTCTTTCGGTCACCTCGGAGACGTGGTATGACGATCGCGACATCTTCTGTGGACGTTGATGGTCGTAATCGAAGCTATCGTACACCTCGCCGCGTCCGTCGCCATAGTACGAAGAAACGGCGTTATTCGAGGAGGAATGGTGGTTGTTCCTAAAGGCTTTAGAGGAATATTTCTGTAACTGTTGAGGTGGAGATGGAGACGAGGCCTGGTGGAGGATTTGAGGAGTTCGACAGTTGGAAGGTTTGAGGGTCAGGGGTTTGCGGGATTTGGAGGCGGAGACGGCGGTGTGAGTGGTGGTGATGGCGGTGGAGTAAGAAGCGGCCGCAGAGTCAATGACGGCCCATAGATCTGCGTCGTCTAAGTCTTTATCGTCGACGGGGAGAAGGATCGGAGAAGCCATTGGTGAAGCTCCGACAAAGGGCTTGGTAGCTGATGCTCGCTTTCACTCTTCCCCCGTGGACTGTACTCTTTTGAATTCGAATTGTTTTCAGCGGAAAAGCAACGTAGCCAAGTATTTACACCGCACGACGTCGTATCGTGTGTAGCTTTGCACATGTAAGACTAGGGCCGGGTTAGTATTTACCCGTTGATTGAATTTAAGGGCCGGGTAAGGAAAAAACGTTGATTTTGAGGGTTTGTTTGAGGGCGAGAAAGAAATTATTCTTTTATGATCCTTAAATCATTATTTCTTTTTGTTATGTAATAAAAAAAAAAAATTCATTTATTTTTCCAAATTTCTCTCTCCCTGATCATTGCTTTTGTTTCAACAGCAAGTCTTGGCAATAGTTGGCATCTACTTGGCTCTCATTATTTAGCTCGAAGATCCTACGTATTTGACACTGACGAAGTATACTTGGATTGAACATACACACATAAATCGTTGATTAAGGTAACTAGGGTTTTAAAATTATATGTTAGAGTCAAATTTTCTTGGTTTGCACCTTTGTTTCATTCTTCTAGTTCTTCGTGTATAAGGTGATTTTGTGTTGTATTTGTTGGCACCAGCGATAAATTGGAAGTTACGTTGGACTTGTGTTCATAGATAGACATACTCCAACAAGTATAAGTACTAATATAATGTATTACTTTAATTGGTATGCTCACTATGTGCTCACCATTGTGTTGAATTTGCTATATTACTTTAACTAATATGATCACTATGTGCTCACTTGTGTGTTGAATCTGATACTATATTACTTCAACTAATATGATCACTATGTGCTCACTTGTGTGTTGAATCTGATATATTACTTCACCAAGCTGCCATGTGCTCAACTAAAGGGTATGTTGAAATTGTAAATAAGTGGGATTATGTCATGTGCAATGCTAGTTATAATCAACTATTATTACTTCTTGTCCTTTGTGTTTATCTTATTTTTGGATCAGTTGAGGGTTCATATGAAAATATTTTAGTTTGTTAATATAATGACTAGTAAATCAGTGGCATTATAATGAACCGGTATGTAGTTAGAGTTTAATAAATTTTCTTCATAACTTTATTCACTAGAAGGTCTCTTTGTTTGTAAAAGACTTGAAGCTCACCAACAATGATCTTTGTCATTCCACTAAATATCAATGACAAACGTAAATTTCAATGGTCATTATAGTTAACTTATCAAAGAGAATTCCAAACTTAATACTAACACAAGAATAGTGATTAAGCAGCAAGGGTCGAACCCAAGAGAGTGAGAGTGTGATAAGTGCAATTGTGATTGTATTATCAATTATAAGTATTAGGGGGGGGGGGGGGGGGGGGGG
>BSUD01000008.1:93533451-93590780 GCA_033239045.1 Fagopyrum esculentum | reverse complement strand
ATATATATATATATATATATATATATATATATATATATATATATATATATTAAGTCAACTGACATTCATATAACTTAACAAGTTCCTAATCCATAGACTTACAAGATCAAACAACAAGTTAGCATTTAAACAAAGATAAAGAGATACATAAAAGATAAACAACCCGTTAATCTTGATTATGTAGTTATATTCCTTTTCACAAAGATATTTACAACCCGTTAATACCTAATGTGTTTGCTACTAGAATAATGACCCGAACCCAGAACCACTTAACCTTAGCATTTTGCATGAGATTTAGACTACTTAGGTGATCAAACTATGTAGAAAATAACATGCAAACAAAGTTAGAAGCTTGGAATATAACACAAATATGACTTCAAAAAAACTTCTATTTAAAAAGAGTTACAATCGGCCTGTATGAAACTTCAATCAACCCAATGCAGCAAGGAGACTTAACACTCCATACAAAGACTTAAACAAGACAAATGAAAAATGAGAGGTTTTTGATGGGAAAAGAGATGATTCTAACATCAGTCTAGCATCTCTATTTATCCTACTAACGACACTAAATTGCAATAAATGGGTTGTCTAAACTGTCACCTTAATGGCCCTAAAAGGAGGGTTTAAACAGTCAAAATTATGACGTCTATTTCAAAACCACGGGCGCGGATTTGGGAGTTGTGAGGGTGGTTTACTGCAAAATGGTCCATTTTCAACTTAGCCGCATGTAACACCCCAAGTTCTGGGAACTCGAAGCGTTACGGGCTAGGACCGCACAATGGGTCTCGACCCTTAGAGTAGCAACAACAAACGGATCTTACAACAAGGCACAAACGAATAAAAACCAAAACTCAATATAAAACCAAAGGTTTAAACAAAAGAAAGTGTGAAAGACTCGCAACCGAGTTCAAAACAAAAAGGGAAAACAACAACAAAACATAAACCCAATCCCGTCCTATAATGTACGGGAACCCCAACTGACCACACCATCCAGATCACTCAGCAGCATCCTGAACCTACGGAACATCTACAACGACGGTATAAACCGTTAGCTAACATTCTAGATACTAGCAAGAGCGTGTAAAGGCACAAACACACATAAGGTAAAGAAAACACATAACATGCTTGCACCCAACCGGTTATTATCTTTCTTAAAGTTATCCATTACTATTTCAACTTCTTTTGTCACACGAGAATCTCCCAAAACTCGCCTCCACTTCCGTCTACCAATAGGAATATATCAGTACTATCCGTTACCTACGGGCCTGGGTTGCAAGAGCACATTCTAGTCTCCTGTAGAACTAGACAAGTGGTCACCACCCGGTTATCATACACTTGGGCCAATTAAGGTTATAAAGGGTGAATCCTATTCCGGTTATCCGTTATACAATAACAAGCAACACAAACAAGCCAATACAATCCAACTAATACGCGGAATGAAGCTAAGTAAGTCCAAGGGACTTACCTCACTCGAAGGTAACTCAAAGGCTCAACAACAACTCATAGAACACTCAGGAAAAGCTCAGTTTCTCTCAGGAAATGAGCAAGGAAAGCCTGTTCACACAAGCATCACGAATCAGGAACGAACGGTTACTAGAAATCTATAACTTCTAGTCTCAATGATCTCTAAGAGATCTCCACAAGCTAAGGGCTCAACCTTAGTCTAACAACATACTCAGAAAACAAGGAACATCCATAAGAATCAAAGAAAGGAACGAGGAAAGAAAGGAAGGAAGCAACTCACAAGAATGGGAGTTACTACAGAGGAAACCGCAGCGGCGGCTGGACGAGGTGCCCCTTGTTCAACTCTTGGTAGTCGATACATAACCTTATTGACCCGTCTTTCTTTCTGACGAAGAGAACTGATGCGCCCCAAGGAGATACACCAGGGCGGATGAAGCCCTTCTCTGCTAACTCTTCGAGTTGCTTCTTCAACTTAAACATCTCGATAGGTGTCATACGATAAGGATCCTTAGAGATCGGTCTCGTACCGGACTCTAGATCAATGCCAAAGTCTACACTCCTATATGGAGGTAGACCTGATGGCTCTCCAAAGTTGTCAGCAAACTTGCAAGCTACTAGAATCTCCTCCAAAGCCGGACTCGTATTATCCTTCATGGCATAACACCAAAAAACCTCGCAACCTTGACTGATAAGTCTCGCAACTCGCACTGCACTGATGACTGTACCAGTTTTCCCGAGATCCCATCCTCGGAAGATCTCAACGTGGCTTGCATCAGTAGATACTGTCACTGTCCTCTTGCCGATGTCCAAAACTGCTCGATGTCGATCCATCCAATCCATACCCAAAATAACTTCTTCATGTACTAAGTACATGACAAAGAAGTCAGCTGGCCAATCGCGACCTCCCAATGGGCAATCGCAAACCTCTCGTGTACCTCGAATCTTAACCCATCGGGTAATCCTATAAAGAAGGGTCTACCTTCTACAATAGCTAAGGCTAATCGATCTACACATGCATCATATATAAAAGAATGCGTAGCACCGGTATTGAAAAGAACTCTGACAGGAAAACCATTAATATGAATGACACTTGTGGTTGCTGATGTTGTCGGCTCTAAAACACTCCTCAACTCATACACTCTGGCTGATGCATCTTTGGTGTCTGCAGATCCACCAACACGTCCTTTACCTCTCCCCTTTCCCAGAGTGGAACCCTGAGAAACAGTAGAACCAGCAACTCTTTGCTGCTGCTGATATTGAGATATCTGTCCTCCTCCAACAACACTAGCAGATGAAGAATCCTGCTGTGATAGCGCGTTGCCCTGACGACAAAACGCAGCTCTTTGTCCGGGCTTGCAACATGAAAAGCATGTCACTGCTGGCTTCTTGCAATCAGCTCGGATGTGTCCTACACCTCCGCAGTTGTGATACTACCGTCCTTTGTCAGAACTCTGTTGGAAACCAAAATGTCCCGGCGCCTGACTATGCCGAAAACCAGCTGCTCCAGCTCCAACACTGGCTGATCCAGTCTTTTGTCTCTTCTCATGACCTCCTGTCTGAGAAGCTCTCCTCTAGCCCGGTCAGTCTCTCTCATAAGCAGAAGCTCTATCCTGATAGTCCATCAAAGAATCACAACGAAAACCAACAAGATAAGAGCGTGTAGACTCTCTCAACCTCCGAGAGAAAAGGTAAACATGCTAATCCTCTGGTGGTCCAGACGGACCCAACAAAGACAACTCATCCTGAAACTTGCTGCTGATCTCAACAATAGGAAAATCCTCGAATCCAGTCTCAAGGAAATCCTGAAGACGGTCTCTCCTCATAGCTGTAGGGAAGTAGCGATCTTTGATCACCGTCTTCATCTACTCATAACTAGTAACCTTACTACGAACGGTCCTCCACCAAGAATGAGTTTGATCTTTCAGTAACGTCTGTGTTATGTTGACTCGACGTCCCTCTAGGCAACCGATAGCCTCCATAGCAGAATCCAGCTATCCTAGCCACTGCTCAACCTCTAATTTTGTCTTTCCCATGAAGGTGGGAACCTTCAGCTGATCAAAAGCCTTCAACCAACTGTCGGGCTTTGGCTCATTTGCCTCAGTCGGCGCTCTAACAACCTCAATAACTCTAGCAGGCGGGGCAACAACCTGTGTAACTCGCTGCGATACCTCAACTGATCTCGCGGGAATTGGCGGCACTGGTGTTGGTCATCCAGTCCCGATAGCCTCCTCAACTCTCTGCACATAGTCGCGATATGCAAAAGCTCCGATAGACACTCGTGCGTACTAAATCGATGGCACTCTCTATGCTCCGGACCTAGCAGCGGTCTCGTTCCCAGCCTCAGGAACAACACTCTCAGCAACCTCTTCAGCAAACGCCTCAGTGATAGGCGGATCAGCAACAGGGGCTTGGCCCCGACCTCTAGCTAGTGGAGATCTTCTTGCACATCCTCGTCCACAGTCGGTAGGTGGAAGTGGTGGTCGACCCTTTCCTCGCCCTATAGAAGCGGTAGCTCTAGTGCGTGCCATCTGCTATAAGGATATATATATAAGACTATACCTATATAGATATAAGGCCACACTACAGCTAAAGCAAAAATCCAAGAAAAACATATAAAGGCCAACATATAAGAACTACACTGTTGAGATCTGCGGAGGTAGTGGTGGTCGCCTGTACATGCATCCCAGACCGACAAGTTTAAAAAAACCCTTATGAAAACGTTAGACCCCTTGAGGGTTCTGTTTATTTATCCATCCGACCTTTAGAAGATTTCGACTGCCGTTGTTGCCAACCTAGAGCTCAGATAACATATTGTAACACCCCAAGTTTTGGAAACTCGAAGCACTACGGGCTAGGACCGCACAATAATAGCAAACAGATCTTACAACAAGGCACATACGAATGAAAACCAAAACTCAATATAAAACCAAAGGTTTAAACAAAGGAAAGCGTGAAAGACTCGCAGCCGAGTTCAAAACAAAAGGGAAAGCAACAACAAAACATAAACCCGATCCCGTCCTATAATGTAAGGGAACCCCGGTTTACCACACCATCCGGATCACTCAACAGCATCCTGAACCTGCGGAACATCTACAACGACGGTATAAATTGTTAGCTAACATTCTAGATACTAGCAAGAGCGTAAAGGCACAAAAACACATAAGGTAAAGAAAATACATAGCATGCTTGCACCCAACCGGTTATTATCTTTCTTAAAGTTATCCATTACTAATTCAACTTCTTTTATCACACGAGAATCTCCCGAAACTCGCCTCCGCTTCCGTCTACTAATTGGAATAGATCAGTATTATCCGTTACCTACGAGCCTGGATTGCAAGAGCACATTCTAGTCTCCTGTAGAACTAGACAAGTTGTCACCGCCCGGTTATCATACACTTGGGCCAATTAAGGTTATAAAGGGTGAATCCTATTCCGGTTATCCGTTATACAATAACAAACAACACAAACAAGCAAATACAATCCAACTAATATGCGGAATGAAGCTAAGTGAGTCCAAGGGACTTACCTCACTCGAAGGTAACTCAAAGGCTCAGCAACAACTCAGAGAACACTCAAGAAAAGCTCAATTTCCCTCAGGAAAGGAGCAAGGAAATCCTGTTCACACAAGTATCACGAATCAGGAACAAAACGGTTGCTAGAACTCTATGACTTCTAGTCTCAATGATCTCTAAGAGATCTCTACAAGCTAAGGGCTCAACCTTAGTCTAACAACATACTCAGGAAACAAGGAACATCCATAAGAATCAAGGAAAGGAACGAGGAAAGAAAGGAAGGAAGCAACTCACAAGAACGGGAGTTACTGTAGAGGAAACCGCAGGGGTGGCTGGACAAGGTGTAGGGTCGAATGGCCACGGGGACGGGGATGTGCAGGCGCGGGGGCGGCTGCTTGACAAAAAGCACTGTCGGCTTTCTCTTCGATAGAAATCACAGTAAGGGACACCAAAGCTCAAACCTTTGATTCCAACACGTTAAGACTCAACTCCAGGGAGGCTGAGAACAACGATACATCAATCACGAGAAGCCAACAAGAATCAAGGTTCAAACTTGATTCTTGGAGGAGAAGAAAAGAAGAGAAAGAAGGAGAAAACAAAAAGAAAGAAGGAAGCATACTATAGTACAAGAACGTAAGGGAGAATAGAGAATGATGAACTTACATGTTCAGCAAGATCACAGGGGAGCAAGGGAAAGGCTACAGCTCTTAGGGTTGAAGACGAAAGCAAGAAACAAGAAAAATGAGGAAAAGGCGGGAATATATAGAGACGGGCTGGAAAGATAGAAGTAAGGACGTTTAGGGTTAGAAAGAAGATAAGGAAACCAACCCATAAATCGGATAATCTATCTATGGAAGGAATATAAAACGAACAAAAGAAAGATCGGGCGCGATCTGTCGTCAGCCACAGGGGTGGCTGACCTTGCCGCGGGTGCGGCCTGCCGCAGGGGCAACACTCTTCACTGCGGGAGCGGTGAAAGCAAATGATTGGGTCTTACACCGCAGAGGCGGCATGAGAGTGCCACAAGGGAGGCGACTTTAATGCTTTGGAAATGCTTGACTCTTCATTTGCTGATGTTTCCATCGTCTTTGCTCCACATGCAAGAGGCGCTGACATTGGCCTCCAGGTGGTGTCACCGCGGGTGCGGGGCAAGGCCGGCGCGGTGGAGGTGAGAAGTGTCTTCTGGGCACTGGAGAGGCGCAGGGAGGAGAGTTGGGTGCGTCAGTCACGGCGGGGGCAGTGATACTTTGACGCGGGAGCGGGTAACCGACAAAAAGTCGTCTTGGTTGTCTTCTTTGATCTTCTTCTCTTCCATTTGTTGCTAAATCCTTGGATATCTTCATATTTCACTTCTTCATCTGGATTTACATAGTAGCAACAACCTACAACTAACAACCAAAAGACTCTAAAAACATGCTATAACTACCTAGATATGATAGTGATTTCATAACCTATCAATCAGTCTTAGTCCGTTTGGTTGGAGAAGGAGAAACGGAAACGGAAATGGAATGTAATAACAAGGGAAATGAATGCAAAACCGTTATCGACGAAAAGTGTTTGGTTTGACACAAAATCAGTAGAATAATGCCTTGTTTCAAATCTATCTTTATTCATTTACCATCAAATTGTCCTAAAATCACATGTACTTTGAAGATTTTGTTCGTTTAACACCTCCGTTGTATCACATCCCCAATAACAAAATACACCGTCAAATTGACAAAAAAAAAACAAAATTGTATCTATACGTATTCTCATACCAAATTTGTACAATATAACCTTAATTTGAGCCAGATTTGCTTATATCATGGATGTTATCTTACTAGCCAAATCGGAATCAGGGGTATCCAAATATATGAAGGGTGCAAGAAACGGAGGCGGCGGGAGTTTGTACTCCTAGTAACGAGCATAATTTTTTGCCATGGACGGTTCTCCAGATTGAGGAAGAAAGTGAACATATGAAGAAGCATAGATAATGAGAGTCGTCTCAATCTATGCTAAATGCAATATTTTTATGGTTTTATATTTATGAATGCATACAGAAAGGGAAAATACTCAATAAAGAGAAAAAATGCAACACATGAAACGTGTGACATGAAAGAGAAATATGATATTAAAATGTGAGTAAAGCACCCCATGCTTAAACTACACATCACCCTCGATGTAAAAAAAAAGTAAAAAGTAGAAGGTACTCACAAAGCAAGTAATGCATATGGTGGAAGGGAAGAATGATGACAAAAAGATGGAATGATGTGGGGACTTCTTGAAGTCTGCATTGTCTATCCTTAGAATCTTAAAAATAGCTTGCATGAACATAACAAACAACCTTCATATAGAAAAGGAAAAAAAATAACATAAGCAAACGAGAGAAGCAAGTGATAAAAAAAAGAAAAAAAGGAAAATCAAATTCATGGATTGTCTCCCATGTAGCACTTGTTTTTGGTCATTAGCTCGATTCATATATCTTAATCCAAAGGGAACCTTCACCATCACGAATGGAGGTGTAGGCAAAGTGTGCATCGGTGGAGGGTGGGAAGTGGGTGGGGACGAACAAGACACTCTTTTATCGTCTAGGGCGGGTAGAACGGAGAACGGGGGTGTGGGTGAGATGGGGCATTTCTTGGGTGAGGATGGCGGTGCGTGGAGGGTGGTATGGTAGATGGAGGTGGGATGTTGGGTAAAAGGGTAGGTTTAGAGGATATGGAGGGTGTCTTATTGTCATGCCCATATGGTGTAATGATGAATAGATTTTCCATTATAGGCTTTCTAGGGCATGAGACGAGTATCGAAACGGGCAATCTAACTCAAAAGCCTTTGGAGTCACTGCTCTATACGCTCAACGAAACGACCAACTTGGCCAATTGGGTAGCCGTTGGTGGCCGTCATGTGGTCGTTTGGCAATGGAGTGTGGGTACGACCTTTAGTCTTTATTTTAGTTAATTGGGAGTTATTGTAATGGTCATGGGGCGGCCATCTAGTGGTTGTGGGGTGGCCGTCTCCTAGTCGTTTGAGCTCTCTAGCTTGTTGCCTTACATCCTCCAAAGTATTGGAAGTCAATCCAGTCTTAACTTTCTCGCCCTCAAAGGTAGGGCGTCTAATGTTGCTTGAATAATTTCTAAGGTAATATTCATGCCTTCTATGTGTGCAATGATTTTAAGATGTTCAGCTTCCAATCCTTAGACTCGGTGTTCCATGAATTCATGAAGATCTCGGAGAACGTCGAGTTCTTTATTCAATTTGAAGTTTCTTTCCACGAGATCTTTCACTATTGCATTGAGCTTTCGGATAGTAATTGTCATATCTATTTGATCTCTTAGAATTTCTTTCAAAAGTATTCGCTAGAAGGCCACCTTTTGGTGAGGATGTATCCTAGCGTCCAACATTTGAGGGTGATGGGCCCTTTCATCAGCAAGCTCAGCCTTGCGATCTTAGCATGTGGATCAATAACAAAGAGTTGATTTCCTTGATCTTCCATTGTTATAGCAACAACTTTCTTGGCGAAATTCCATTTGCAGAAGGTGTGTTCAATCTCGTTCTCCAAAGAGACAAGTTCGCTCGAATAACGAATTATGCGCATTTAACAATCTAACTGCGAGTTCAAAAACAAAAAAAAAATAATTAAAAAATTAGCAAATAAAATAAATAATTAACCATTTTTAGAGCAAATAAAAAAATTAAAAAAAATTGAAAGTTAATATTAATCAATTTTATTTACAATCCTCCGCAACAACGCCAAAAACTTGATCATGAAAGTTTTACTGAAGTACAACGACCTCCCCCCAAGGAAATGGGATCAGATGTAGTATAATTGGGTATCGAATTCAAAAGGATTGTGTCTAAATTGAATAAGACTAATAGTTACTTATTTTACTTATTTTAAGCATAAAATAAAGCAATAAAATAAGCAATGGGGACAAACAAAGAAAATGTGGATGTTAAAGAAATGGGAAGAACACTGATCTAAGGAAACAAGAATTCCCACTATAATGATTCAATATATTAATGCATATATATTTCATGAACATTGAATAATGATGCAATAAAATCGCCTTGGTCATAGACAAACCAATAGCGTTCTTTTCAACTCACGTAGCTCTCAATCTAGCGGTTTAGAGAGTATAAAAAACCCATTAAAAACATAGAAATCCGTTAAAGACCAAGAAAAACCTTTGCTTGTGGTGCTTCATTTTAAAAGGGTTCAAAGACCAGAACTTTCTACGATGATTAGAAATCCTCGAAGCTTTGATAAACTCATACTCTCAAAAACCAAGTTCTTCTTAGTAAATCCAATTAAACAAAATTTGTTTTTGGCTCTTCACTTGTTTTATCTAAACCAATGTAAAACGTCACTCCTTTCGAAGGTTTTTAAAAGGTGGAGTAAAATAGTTTGAAAAGAAACAATATCAAAATCTCAATTCATAAAGATATATGCAAACAATATATTAAAGCATTATAGGAGCCATCCAATCCTTATATCAGGGAGAACGATTAGTCAATCATGATGAAATATAAAGCAAAGACCATATGTTAAACCAACAAAGATAGAACTTATAAGAGTTTGGTTCCTCTAGGGTAACCTTCAAGCAAAACTAACAATATCTGACAGCTAGAACAAGGAGGGAATAAAAAACTACTGAATTCAGGAGGAATCGGCGTATCTAACCCTAAGGTTAAGGGGTGTTTATATAGGGGAGAAATCGGAGGGTTAACACAAAATGTACACTTTTCCGTGGATGAAATAGAAGATTTGGAAGGTCTCGTTGCGGCATAAAATGGCCAGCCAATCGGCAAGGATACAACCACCATATGGCCGTATGACCACCGTTTTGTGGGCGCTTCACTCCTTTGTCATGAGCTGCATGGGTTGGGATTTGGCATAGGTCATGGCGTCGAAGTCTCGAACCACACGGCCAGCAAAACGGCATAGCAACGGCCACCCTACGGTCGTGCACTAGCCGTTTGGTGGGCATTTCACCAACTGTAATATCGAATCTTCCTCTTTTGCGCCGATCTTCTGGACTTCAAGTTGTAGTTCCTCAATCATATTGATCTTCTCTTCTACTCTGACCTCAGGGAGAATGCAATTTTGACACTTTTGATGCCTTAAGTTCCTGAAACACATAAATTCCAAGGTAGATACCAAAATACCAAAAGTGGACGATTTTCGTATAAAACGGCATATATGAAATGGAAAAAGAGGGTATGATATGCATGAAAACTAGGTGTAAAAAGTATTACATTTGACACTCATCATATGTTTAGTGAGCTCAATTTGATTATCATCTTGTTTGAACATATGGATGAATCTTATCATGTCTTAGATCTATCTTATTGTTGGAATCTATGATTCAAGTTCTTCATTAAAAAGTATGTTGATATGAGCATGTGAAAGTTCATTTTTCATGAATGTGATTGATTATTTTATGAGCTTATTTTCCTTTGATCATGCCTATATCTCCTACATTACTTGATCAATTAATTAAACTTAATTTCTGAGTTACTCTTGCATTCTTGAAATTTGATATCATCTACGATTGCGACCATGGTTTAGATACCAATCAATTCAATATCTTACCAACCATGCCTAGGAGAAAAATTTATGTTAATTATCCACACAAGAAACACAAAGGCAACATGTCTATGGAGACTAAGGAGGGAAGTGATGAAGAGTTTGATGAATCCAAGGATAGTCCACCCCCAAACCCTCCATTGATCCCAAATTCGAAAGTAAAGATTGTCATTACAAAGAATTTCAAGGAGAATTATGTTAGGTTTAGCAAAGTTGAGGTTAGACCCACTAGATACCTAGATCACTCCTTGATTGAGGGTTTAGGAATGGATCATGATATTATGCCATGTTTTCTAAAGTTGTATTGAATCTTTCTTGAGGAGTAAGGAAATTACTTATAAGGAGCTTACTCTAGAGTTCCTTAGTACTTTGGAGATTTCTTACCCATCTAGAGACCCCATTCTTCCCACCATGACTATTCGTCTTGGAAATGAAGACCGTTCCTTAGATGTGGATGATCTTGGGTATGCCAACTTGTGATGACTATTAATCTCAACTTGCCCATAAATGTTGGGCAAGTATAGCTTCTACTTCTTATTCGGCCAGCAAAACCAAAAGTTCAATCATAGACCACCCAACTATTCACTTGTTCTTTAGTATTCTAAGTGAAAACATCTTTAGCCGGGTGGATAGTATTGCCACTCCTATTTTTTATGAGATATACATATCTTGGAGTGCCTTTAGAAGCATTATGCCCAACATACCCTACATGTTAGTGAAGTTCTTTGACAAACCCTAAGGCCACCCTCTCGTTTTCTTTCATGTATATTCTTCCGCCTCTCTTCCTTTCTCTCCTCCAACCTCTTCACAATGCTCAAGAGTTGAACTCTCCACTTCCGGTGAACAACTACAGATTGTCAAGTCAAGATCCGTCCTTGTGCATCTTCCAAAAGAACCGTAAGTTGTTTTTCTTCTCTTTATTCTTCCTTCTTGTTTCTTAAGCATCTTTTGGAGGTTATCTTGACTCCCTCTTTTCCCTTATGCTTGTGTGTCGAACGCTAGATCAAAAGGGCTTAGTAGTGTCTACAATAAAGGAGTGGACGACCAAGAGAAGAACCACTGAAGTACGAGCTATGCTGCTCATCGACGAAGGCAACAACGGAAGTGTTATTGTTCACCCGCGGTTGTGCCTGCACCCAGCGGTAGTCACTCCTCGTTGTTTGTCACCACTCCCGTGCCTCTAGACAACCACAATCATGGCCAGTCATCACGGTCGCAGCTTCATTCCTCCGGGGTCGCAGAATCATTCTAGTGAGCTTCTAAGTTGACCTTTTGACTTAAGAGTTGGATCTAGGTACTTGATCCTTCCTTACTAGTTATCTTATGATTCCTTTATGACTATGCAAAGTAGCGTCATGCGAGGTTGAATCCTAGCGGAACTAGTTCGAATGCCAATTAGTGGTGATATGGGTATATTGATGAATGTTTGTTTAAGTGGTTTGGAAGTTTTGTTGAGATAAGATTAATGGAGGAAACTGCATCAAGCAGTTTCCGGATATTCTGAGGATGGACTATTGATGGGTTTTTAATGTAGCTTAAGTTGATAGAATCATTGTTGAGCTAGGAGTTAGAGACTTCTAGTGTCGGATAGTTGATTGACCCACGTGTCCTAGTGGTTAGGCGGTTAAGTATATTCATGCGAGAACTAAGAGTTGTTGATTGGTGGATTACCTAGATAAAGGTAAGTCCTTTGGGCTTACTTAGATACTTTCATATATTGGTTGAGTACATGAGTGGTGATTGTTATATGTGTTATAGTATGATTATTGGTTGAGTATTATTGTATAATTCGCCCAAGTGTAACGGGTGGTGGCATCATGTGCTCAGCTCCCGAGGGAGACTGAGAGGTTCTCCGCAACAAGGCCAAACATGATATACGGGAAGGGTACTGATCCCCTCCCTATGGTATACGGGGAGGTGCATCGATCCACTCCAACTGGATAATGGGACGGAGGCGAGAGTCTTAGACTTCTCGTGCCAAAAGCTTAATCAGATTTAAGAGTGTATGACCATAAGAAAGATAATAAACGGGTTTTCGTAATAGCATGCTCTATGTTGATATTTTTGCATTATGTGTGTTTGTTCTTGTGTGTTCTTCTAGTATGTTGATGGTTACCCGATGGGGGTACCCGATGGGGGTAAGGTTAGAGGTAACCGGGAGATTCACGATTGTCCTATTTGTTTTGGAAATCATGATGGGTTAGTAGACTTCTTCGTCATGTATTTAGTACATGAGGTAGTCATCTTGGGGATGGACCAACATGGTGCGGTCCTGGATATCGGTAAGAGGAACGTGATGGTCACTACCGAGGCAGTTCATGTTGAGATATTCCGATACTTGGACCTCAGAAA
The DNA here is from genome assembly GCA_033239045.1 of Fagopyrum esculentum. NCBI lineage: Eukaryota > Viridiplantae > Streptophyta > Magnoliopsida > Caryophyllales > Polygonaceae > Fagopyrum > Fagopyrum esculentum. Next base: position 93,577,886 of record BSUD01000008.1, on the reverse strand, counting down.
GACCGGTACAATTATCAGCGCCATCAAAGCAGCGAGATTGATTAGGCAGGGTTGCGAGGCCTTTTGGTGTTATGCCATGAAGGAGAGTAAGAGCCCGGTTTTGGAGGAGATTCCCGTAGTGAGTGAGTTCACTGACGTATTCAGTGCGCCGCCAGGTTTGCCTCCGCAGAGGAGCGTAGACTTCAGCATTGAGTTGGAGTCTAGTACGAGACCGATCTCGAAGGTACCTTACTGCATAACGCGCGCCTATCGAGTTGCTTGAGCTGAAGAAGAAGTTAGAGGAGTTAGGTTATAAGGTCTTCATATGCCCTAGTGTTTCTCCATGGGGTGCACCAATACTATTTGTTAGGAAGAAGGACGGGTCAATGAGGCTGTGCATTGACTATAGCGAGCTGAACAAGGTTACTATCAAGAACAAGTATTTGTTGCCCCGCATTGATGATTTGTTAGACCATCTGCATGGAGCTACAATATTCTCCCAGATTAATTTGAGGTCAGGGTATCACCAGTTGAGGGTGAGAGAGCAGGATGTGCCTAAGACGGCATTTCGGACCATGTATGGACACTACGAGTTCGTAGCGATGCCATTCGGGTTGACGAATGCGCCAAACATGCTCCTGGAGTTGATGAATGGCATCTTCATCGACATCCTAGACCATTTTGTGGTGGTCTTCATAGATGACATCCTAGCATACTCTATGAGAAGAGAGGAGCATGCAAGACACTTGAGAACGGTGTTACGAGTCTTGCAAGATAGAGAGTTGTACGCTAAGCTCTCTAAGTGTGAGTATTGGATGTTTGAGGTGGCCTTCCTTGGTCATGTAGTTTAGCTGAGGGGGTCAAGGTTGATCCTGCAAAGATAGAGTTTGTATCTTAATGGATGCCTTCGAGGAATGTTATGGAGGTATGCAACTTCCTAGGCTTGGCGGGTTATTACCGTCGGTTTATGGGAGGGTTTTCAGTGATCGCTCGACCACTCACTTGCCTGATGGGGAAGACTACCCGGTTTTGTATGGTACGAGCTATGCCAACAGAGTTTTGAGAAGCTGAAGAGGAGGTTGATTTCCACTCTTATCCTAGCTCAGCCAGAGGGCTTTGAGGAATTTGTAGTATACAGTGATGCATCCAAGCTGGGCTTGGCTTGTGTGTTGATGCAGCGAGGCAAAGTCATTGCGTATGCGTCTAGACAATTGAATATGTTTGGTGAGAATTATATGACACAAGACCTTTAGTTAGTTGCAGTGGTACATGCACTGAAGATATGGCGCCACTATTTGTATCTGAAAACGTGTTAGATCTTCACAGACCATAAGAGTCTGAAGTACATATTCACTAACCAAGAGTTGAATAATCACCAAAGGAGATTGCTAGAGATGATCAAGGACTTTGATTTAGAGATATTATACCATCCGGGGAAGGAGAATGTTGTCACCAATACTCTTATCAAGAAGACGCCTTGAGAGAAGATGATAGCTCGACTGACGGCTCAACCTCAATTACAAAGAGATCTAGCGTGGCTAGAGTTGGATATCCAGTTCCCGGATACGGACAACCACTTGTCCACTTTGGAGTTGCTACATATCTGTTGGGAGAGATCCGACAAAAGCAAGAGAGTTATCCGACACTGACGAAGATCCGAGACATGATGTCTCGAGGTGAGGCACCGTAGTTCACTATAGGTGCCGACAGGATGATGAGATGTCATGAGCGGGTATGTGTTCCATCAACAAGAGAGCTGAGACAGAGGATTTTAGAGGAGGCTCACACTACACGTTACTTAGTACACCTAGGTGCGAGTAAGATGTATCAAGATGTGAGACATTCTTTCTAGTGGGGTGGGATGAGGCCCGATGTGGCTAGATACGTAGCTTAGTGTGCAACCTGTCAGCAGGTCAAGATTAAGCATCGCAGTTCAGGAGGGGAGCTTCACCCATTACTGGTACCACAATGGAAGTGGGAGAACATCTCCATGGATTTTGTTACCGGTTTGAGACCGATTCGGATCTTTGATGTGATTTGGGTGGTAGTAGATCGACTAATGAAGACCGCATGTTTCATTCCTATTAAAGAAACGTGGCCGATGAGTTAGTTAAATGAGGATTTCACTAGGCAGATAGTGAGACTTCATGGGGTATCGAGGACCATCGCCTTTGACCGAGATGGATGGTTTACCTCGAGGTTTTGGCAGTGTATCACCCGCAGACAAACTGTCAGTTTGAGAGGACTGACCTTGGAGGATATGTTGAGAGCTTATGTGCTGGATTGGGGACAAGTGTGGCTAGATCACCTCCTTTGGTTGAGTTTTCATATAAGAACAGTTGGAACACGTCAATTGGGATGACACCTTATGAGGCATTGTATGGGCAGAGGTGTCGTACACCCCTATGTTGGGATGAGCCGAGTAGTGTTGGTGGAGTAGCTCCTGAGCAGATATAGGATGACATCGCTCGAGTAGCGTTGATCCGGGAGCGGAAGCTGGCTGCGTAGAGTCGCTAGAAGTCTTATGCTTACAAGAGGTACCGGCCTCTAGAGTATAGAGTAGGAGCTCGTGTTTGGTTGAGAGTATCACCGACGCGGGGCGTCAAACGTTCTGGCATTAAGGAGAAGTTGAGTCCCTGAGATGTCGGACTATTCGAGATTTTGGAGCGGGTTGGAGAGGTTGCATACCGGCTAGCCTTATCACAAAGATTTGAGGGTGTTCACCCAGTCTTTCACATGTCTCAAACTTAGGGAGTACATACCGGACCCGCGACACGTCATCAGGTACAAGGACCTGGTGGTCGAGCCGGACCACACCTTCATAGCTCATCCGCTAGTTGTCCTAGAGAGGAGTATGAGACACTTAGGATCGAAGGACATACCAATGGTGCGAGTCCAGTGGTCTAGACAAGGAGCCAATGAGGCTACTTGGGATTGTATCAGGAGGAACTATCCGGAGTTCTATGATGAGTTAGCGGTTGATATAGGATCTTTGGGTTAGTTCTCGGATCCTTGCTTACTTATGTGTTATGTGTTGTTACATGCTTTCATGTTTGTGTGGTTTATGATCATGAGGATCTTGCTGTGTTGTTTTGAGTGGAGTATGTGTATAGCTTAGAAGGATGATGCCTTCTCGGGATTATGTTGTTATACCTCGGTGTTTTAGACCAAGAATATTGGCGTTTATCAAAGTTTTGAGACAAACCTTGTTTTTAGGGGGAACTGATGTAACAACCGGATTTTAGAGGCTCAGATGAGACACCGCCCCCGCGACCGCGGCAGGTTGCTTACACGCGGCCACATCTTATGTTTTCTACGGCCACGGGGAAACAAAAGATAGTGATCTTACGGTTTTGTAACTGTCAAGATTGTTTCATTTCTTGGTTTTATCACGATCTCTCGATCCATTTCCTTCCCTCTACAGTTCCTAGACTTCACAAATCCTAAGGTGGCCTTCTTGTTTTCTCTCACGTATCTTCTTCCTCCTCTCTTCATCTTTCTCCTTCAACCTCTTCTTAATTGCTCAAGAGTAGAAGTCTCCTCTTCCAGTGAATGACTATCGATTGTTAGATCAAGATCCGTTCTTGTGCATCTTCTAGAATAACTGTAAGTTGTTCTTCTCTCTGGTTTTATAAGCATCTTTTGGAGGTTATCTTTATTTCCTCTTTTCCCTTATGCTTGTGCGTATAATGCTGGATCAAAAGGACTTAGTGGTGTCTACAGTATAGGAGTGGATGATCATGAGAAGAACCACAAAGTACGAACCTTGCTGCTCATCAACGTGGGTTGTTGTTGTTCACCCGCGGTCGTGCCTGAACCCAGCTGCAATCGTGCCTTAACGTTTGTCACTGCCCCCGCGCCTCTAGACTACCGCAGTCACGGCCAGTCACCGCGGTTGCGCCCTTGTGTCGCCGTGGTCGCCGACACTACTTTCCCGCGGTCGCGCCTTAATTCCTACGCGGTTGTGGAATCGTTCCACTAAGCTCTTAATACGACCTTTTGACTTAAGAGTTGGATTTAGATACTTGATCCTTTCTTCCTAATTATCTTATGATTCTTTTATGAGTATGCAGAGTAGCATCATGTTAGGTTGGATCCTATCAGAACTAGTATGAATGCCAATTAATGGTGATATGGGTATATTGAGGAATGATTGGTTTAAGTGGTTTGGAAGTTTTGTTGCGATATGATTAGTGGAGGAAACTGCTTGATTTAGTTTCTGGATATTTTGAGGATGAATTATTGATGGTTTTGCGATGTAGCTTAAGTTTATAGAATCATGGTTGACCTAGAAGTTAGAGACTTCTAGTGTCGGATAGTTGATTGACCCACATGAGAGGTTGTTGCTATATGTGTTATAGTATGATTATTGGTTTAGTACTACCGATGTATAATTGGTCCAAGTGTAACGGGCGGTGGCATCACGTGCTCAGCTCCTAAGGGAGACTAGAAGGTTCTCTGCGACAAGACCATACATGGTATACGGGGAGGGTACTGATCCACTCCATATGGTATACGGGGAGGTGCAGCGATCCACTCCAGCTGGATAAAGCAACGAAGGCGAGAGTTTTTAGACTTCTCGTGTCACAAGCTTAATTGGATTAAGAGTGTATGACCTTAAGACAGATAATAAACGGGTTTTGTGATAGCCAGCTCTATGTTGATATATCCGCATTATGTGTATTTGTGCTTGTATGTTCTTCTACTGTGTTGATGGTTAGCTAACGGTTTATCCGTATTGTTAGATGCCTTGCATGATAGGGTAGCTGCCGAGTGATCTGGATGGTGTGGTCAGTCGGAGTTTCCGTACGTTGTAGGATGGGTGGTGGTTTATTTGCTTTCTTTCGTTATTGACATTTGTAGTATAGTGTTGACATTATTGTTATACTCGGTTGAGTGTCTTATGTTGATCATGACATTGCATCTATTTTATTCAGTTTCGGTATTTTGACTTTTGTGCCTTGTTGTAAGGTTCGGTAATATTTTTGTCGAGTTAGGGTCAGGACCCATTGTGAAGTCCTAACTCGTAGCGCCCCGAGTTTGAGATTTGGGGTGTTACAAAGATCAAGGTGAGAAAGATGTTGCTACCTATATATATCTTAATTTATTATAGTAGGAATTCTTGTATCCTTAGATAGCTTCCATCATATTGTTTACAATTATTACCACCTGACATCATCATCCCAGTCCTAGTAAGATCTCATAGAGTTTTCGAAAAAGTCTGTTGTATGGTTTTCGTGCACAATATGGTCTTCGCTCCATTCTCCATCCCCATGCGCAAATCCTCCACCCGGTTCCTTTGCCAACAGATGATAGTAGATAAATGGAAGAACGAAGTGTTACTGTCACCACACTCCAACCAATGTTGCCTTGACTTTTGACACCACAAAATCTCCTTTTGCTAGAGGGTAAGATCTATCTAGTTGATAATCTCAACCTCCTTACTAATCAAGGCGTTAGAAGCTCCGGCCGCAAGTTTTGCAGTAATCCTACCAAGTTGTTTGATCAACTCGTCCTTCCGAGATTGAGTGTGCTAGTTCTATTAGACTAACAAAGATTGAACTTGATTCAGGAAATGACGACTATCTTTATCTCAAGGTTCTAAATTTCATAAGCCCATAGGATTTATATTAGAGAAAATTACCAAAAATTAGCCGTTAAATAGGATTATTTGCAACTAACCACCCGTTAGTTGGTTACTTGCCCATAACCACCCATTACATGTCTTCCGTTAATAAATTACCATCTATCCCCATATTCCGTCCATTTTTTCATTTAAGGCCCCACTTTTCATTATTTTAATATTTTTCTCTCTAAATCACTATGTTTCGTTAACTGGAATATTAACGGAGTTTTTCTTATTAAAAAGAAAAACCAAGTTAAATGAATCAAGTTAAACAAACCAAGTTATAAAAATCAAACCCTCCATATATTTTTATAAATTTATAGATTTTATGAAAATAATAAGAAAAAAATCAAATAAATCTCCGTATTAGAAATTGGTTTTCTTCCTCAGAATTTCTAATGATAAAATAAGATTTTTTTTCATTTTTCCAGAAAACTCATTTATCCGGTAAAAAAAATTTATATTAAATTTTGGGTTTAATATTGTTTATTAAAATCTCCAAAAAGTTTTTCCCCCAAAATTTTGTAATATAAAGAATCATTGTAAAAAAAATATGATTTTTACTATTAATTTTGAAATTTTTTTAAAAAAACCAAAACACTATTTTTAAAAACTCAAAAAAAAATATTTGAAAAAAGCCAAAATCTATTTTACAAAATTTATTTTTATGGAAAAAATTCCAAAAATATTGAAAAAAAAAAAATTTTTGTAAGAAAATCGGTTCGGATTGAATTCAATTGGTTCATGGTTAAAAGAGAAAAGTATCCAAATATTTAAAAGTGGGACCCTTTAACATTTTTTTGACGGAAATGAGATGGGTGTTAATTTATTAACAAAACACATGTGCAATTAGCTAACTAACGGTGATTAGTTGTAAGTGACCTTATTTAACGGGTCACTTTCGGTATTTTTCTCTTTATATAAACTTGGCTATTTTGAAAGAGTGTCTCTAGTTTAATCTACCGTATATATTCTAAGTCCTCCAGGAGTTTGACCTTCATCTATAGCAATTTTGAGTAGGGTTGTTCAAACGGTCCAAGGACCGGATCGTTTTGATTTTTTTAAAATATTTTTATTGGTTTAATATGGTCTAGTCCGATCCAAATCCAAACGGGTTGTTTCCATGTCCTTTTTAAAAGTGGTAACAAACGGTTCGGATCGGACCGGAACATTACAGTCTAGGATTGGACCGGGCCGTAATAATATGGACGGAGATCCCATCGGACCGGATCCAATAGTTACGGTCCAAGATCAGACTGGACTACTCCAAATGTGCACACTCCTAACTACGAGAGTTTCTATAGTTGTTCATTAGGTAAAATTTTTATGCATCAAGAATTGTTGAACTTACATTAGACAATGCCTTGACTGTTTGTTGACTGAATTCACCTTGTTTATAACATGACTATTGATTGATATACCATGCATTGTGGGGATGCTTATTTCTAATACTCTTTGTCATATCTTTTGTAACTCATTTAAATCAGTTAAATTAACTTTTTTCTTTTATTGTCTTAACAAATTATTTGAAGTTGAAATTAATATGGGCATACTTCCCATTAATTGACACTCGATTACTAAGATTGATCTCGTCATACTTGTGATTTTGGTTGTGAGCTATTTAGTGTGTTTAGCTCGTTGGAGGTAGATGATTGATCATTTTGGAGCACATTTGCTTATGTCGCCTAAGGAACTAGTTTGGAGCACTTTGGTTAGTCCCTATTGTAGATGTCCTGGGGGTTATCATGCAAGTAGATATGGGGTCCGTTCGGCAATTGTGGGAGATTATTGTGGGAATTATTATTTTTAATAATCTCCCAAATAATGGATAATTCAAGTGAAGATGGATTAAAAATTTTGGTCAAATAATTTCTCAAAAGTATATTGAGCAAAATAGTCTCCTAATCTATATACACTACTAAAGCAGTATGAAGAACCGTAAGGTGAATATAAAGGATATAAATACTGTAGAAGGGGGTTGAATAGAGTATGAGAACTTTTCGCAAAAACCTATCTCACTGCTTTGAAACTGATTTCAAAGGCCTTGATGTCGATATGAGCTCTTTGTGACACAACTAGTTTTCAAGGGCTTTGAAAGTGATTTCAAGGGCCTTGACTTTGAAAATCTGCAAAGCAACGTTAGTCACAATAAAGCATGATATGGTGCGGAAATGAAAAGATCAACACGGTGATATGCTTACGAAGTTCGGCTCTAACAACCTACTCTCCGTCTTAGGGTTTACCCGTAGGATCTAACTATCTATTATCAGCTTCAAAGAGTCCTAGATACGAACTAGAAAAAATCCCCTTTTTCTCTCACAGTAGCCAATGCTACGATCTAATTTCAACTCTTAACCTAGTTATAATAGCCTAGTTACTTCGCAGAATAACACACACTCGAGTATAACACTCTCTAGATATACCAATGAAGCTCTCGTGTTTTTTCTCTCTTTAAAGAATAAAGCTTTTGTAAACTAAGAGGAAGAAAAACTCTTGGAACGAATGAAGATAGCTTTGGATCGCTTGAAGACTTAGATGTTTACGTGTAAGCTTGTTGTTCTCTTCAATCGACATCTTCATTTATAGTCTTCGATGGAGAAGTCTTCTAGCCGTTGTTGATTTTTCTTCTTCTCCATAGAAAACGGTGTATGTTGAGATGAAATAGCCGTTATAGATTCTTTTTATCCTCTTCATATCCATAACGCACATTGATTTTCTTCTCCAGAATCTTCGAGTTTGTTGAGGAACTTTGGTTGAAGATCTTCAAAATCTTTGTAAGATCCGTTGGGAAGAAATGTTTAATCTTGCATCAATTTGGTTAAGATCTTTGCAAGATCTTTTTGTTGGGCCAAATCTTCTTGTTAGTCGAGATCTTCTTGTTGGCCAAATATTCTTGAAATCTTCTTGGAAGATCTTCTCTTGATCCTTGGTAGATTTGGTTGTTGAGATTGAATCTTGAATTTCAAATTCCTTCCGGCCAATATGTTCTTTGTATCATGTTTCAAGGCTTCGTCTTTGATCCCTTGAAATGGTTTTCAAGGCCTTCGTGTTGAACCTTTGAAATGTTTTCCAATCTCTGCGCTTCTCCATTGCATCCGTTTTCAAGGCCTCCATTCATCCCTTGAAATGCTTTCCAAGGCATGCATACATTTGACAAACACAAAACCAAACAGACCAATCTAGAAATAAAATCGATATTTGTTAGTATAAAAACCGCTCATTTGTGTTAAGTTTTTCATCATCACATATGCATATATATATATATATATATATAATCGAGGTGGAGTTTTCACAATATACATTGACGCTGACGTGGCGCGCTATGTAGACAATATTTTAAAATAGAGCTCTCACAATTTACGCCAATAAATACTTTATTTTTAAATCCAATAAAAATATTTTAGGTGATCAAGAGAAATCTTTGCGTTAATTTCAATTTTGGCTGTTACAAATTTTATTGTTAATAAATATTTTTCTTAAATTCAATTTTTAAATCCAATAAAAAAATTCCAGCTTGTATCTCAAGTAAAATAATTTATTTTTTGGAAAGTTTTTTTATTTTTTCTTCATTTATTTCGGAAGGATTATAAACTCAATCTATTTACGTTAATTATTTTTAAGATTTTGCTATCCTACATCGATTATCAAGGAAGGCTGATAGTTTGATAAGGTAAGATCCCAGTTTTCACCTTCACCGCGGGGCGGTGAAGGAGGCCGCCCTAGCGGCCTTGGTTTCTGTCACCACCCCCGCGGTGACAAGGGGCCGCCTCTGCGGCCCAGGAGATCCGCCCGTGCGGATTCGCTGCGGATCGCTCCCAATTTGTTTTCGTTCGTTTTTTTCTTCCTTCCATAGATAGAGTATCCGATCTTCTATCGTTTGGGCCAACTTCCTTATCTTCTTCCAAACCCTAGACGTGCTTTCCATCTATCTTTCCCGCCTCTTCTATATATTCCCGCCTTTTCTTATTTTTCCCTTTTCTTGCTTACGTCTTCTTCAACCCTAGAGTGTTGTAGCCTTGCTTCCTGTGACCTTACTGAACGTGTAAGTCTTCCCCTCCGAATTCTTCATCACGTTTATGTAGTTGTTGCATGCCTACTCATTTCTGTTTCATTTTCTTCTTTCGTTCTTCCTTTTCTTCTTCTCCAAGAATCAAGTTTGAACCTTGATTCTTGTTTGCATCCCCGTTGTTGATGTGTTGTTGTTCTCAGGCTCTTTTGGTTGAGTCTTGATGTGGTTGGATCAAAGGTTCAAGCTTTAGATCCCTTGTTGAGAGTTCTGTCGATTAGAAACCCCGACAGCGTCTTCTGCTGAGAATCCGCCCCCGCGTCTGCATAGAGCCGCCCCTGCGGATTTCCTCCCTACCGCCCCTACGCCTTTACCCAGCTGCCCCCGCGGTTTCTTCTGTAGTAACTCCCATTCTTGTGAATTGCTTCCTTCCTTTAACACCCTAAATTCTCAGAACTCGGGGAACTACTGGTGAGGACCCCACAATGGGTCCCGACCTTAGTTTGACAACAATTTTACTAGGAACTTGCAACAAGGCACAAACGTATTTAAAACCTTTTGAAAATATCAAAAAGTATTTACATGAATGATCAACACATGGAAGCCTTACAAAGCATAAATATATTAATAACATGCATGCTGAACGGAAGACTCCCTGTCCCCATCTAATGAGTACGTGGACCCGGCTTACCATCCGTTCCGGATCTCTCTGCAACTTTCTATCTCTACAAATTCTACAACACAGATAAACCGTTAGCTAACAATTCAAAAATAAGTAGAATAAAAATAACACAAACACAACTCAGGCAAAATAAAACAATCATCACGCTGGCACACAAACCGGTTATTATCTGGTACTTAGGTGATTCACTTTATTCCGTTTTAAAGTTGTGGTACAAGAAATCTTAAGATTTCTTTCCTCCGTTCCTTATCCAACTGGTGATGGTTTGGCACACCTCCGGCAGTGGCGTCCCTGCAAACCAAGTATGGACTAGTCCCTAAAGAAACCCCCAACACCCTCGGGTTAACTGGGTAGAATGCCACTTCCCGTTACTCTTAGGCCAAATATATAGGTCGGTCAATAATTAATAAAAGTACTCTTATAAACACAACATTCAAACACCACTATCGTCATTCACACTCATATCCAAAAGCTAGCTAAGTAAGTCCAAATGACTTACTTGAATCGAAACTCAATTCCCGTTATCTCAACTCGGTCCGCAACTGTTGGGACTCAATTGCCTGTCGGGCAAGTGGATCAAAATACATCCCATATTCTTAGAAGTCTATAACTTCTAAGATGTAGAATCCTTTCAAGAGAAATTACTAAAAATGCCCTCCTAAGGTAAATGACCATTTGACCCTTGGTCCCGAAACTCTCAAAAATCCTATAATATATGCTCAAACCTTTCTTTGGGACTTAATTCCATAATCTAACTCTTAAGAGTTATTTTAGGTAGAACTTATAGATTACACATTTTTCTTAACTTTTAAAAAAGGCCACTGAGGTCCATCTTTAGCCTATAATACGAGACTCAAATAAATTTATAAAAATTCTAAGAAAATTATCCAAGTCTTCTATGATATACATACAAATCACAATGTCAAAGATCTCCCAAAAATACTCCGTCAACAATCCTACACAAATCCCCAAAGTTGGGTCCAACATCCATAAATCTCATACTTAGCCATAATTTGTGTAATTTTCTAACTGCACCATCAGTCCAGTTTGGACCTTCATAAATCTAAATCTAACCATTAAATAAACCTCAACTTTTTCAACATCACCCTATGCATGACACTTTATAACATACTAATTGAACGATGGATTATATTTCTAAGGTATCTAAACATAAGTTCAAACATGACTGCACAACAAAAAAAATGGTTCCAGCACTTAGAGAATTTTAGCATCTTCTAGAAAACTGCTTACAGCCTCAACTTCGAAAAATCATAACTACTAAACCTTTTGATGAAATCCTCTAAAATTTTGATATATTCTAGTATGTAATCCTAACTATTACAAATCTAAAATTTCAAGTCCAACAGAGTTCAATAACCTATTCAAATCTATCTCACAAAACTGCATCACAAGCAGTTTTTCTCAACACTTAGAATATTCAGCATAACTTACAAAAATTGCGTGAGGAATCAACTTTGGAACACCTTAACTCTCAAACCGTAGCTCGGATTCCTCTCAAACTTTATTAAACAACATATCCGAAATTCAGCCACAAAAGAGGAGTCTAACTTACCCAAATCTGGACTCCAAGTCAGTTGTTCGTCACCTTATAACCCAGAAAGAATGCATCAGCTTTCAAGCCATCTTCGAGGGCTGCTATGAAAGGGTCTAATATACAAATGAGGCTCTCATCAACACATAAGTAGAGAGTGCAATGTAGAGAAGGGAGGACGACTGATTCGGGTCTGGACAATAACAAGGATGGCGCCAAAAACTTGTTCGCCCCTAGAGGTGTGTGCAAATAAGTTTTAAATTTATAAAACTAGAATCAAGCAGCGAACCCGCAGTGTACGGATCGAGGTAGCTAAGCAAGAATTCCAGAGTATCGAACACAGGGATTTGGGTGGGAACAAACTCGATTTCAGGTTATCAAGCAAGTAAATATAGGAGTTATGCAAATATTGGGAAAACAACAATCCTAAAGATCCAGGTATCCAGTTGCGGCAGTAGATTCAAGATATACTAATGATGTAAAGACAGAGTTGAGATATGCAAAGGTATACTAAAGTAAGGTAATCGTACGGTTGAGGTTCCAAAAACCTTATGTAACTCACCTAAAAGATACTCCCTATACAGGTTGTTGAGGCTCAATATAGAAGGATTCTAAAGATGAGGATTAGTATCAAATACCCAAACTTACAACCTAAAGATCAAGACTAACTTAACCGATTGAGGTTGTTGAGGCTCACAATCGAGGTAGAGGCTGTTGAGGCTCACTACCACCTAGAAAAGACAAGTCTAAACTAAGTTAAAGCGAATCTTTAACTTTGGATTAAAGTAAAAGCAGGCTCGTAAACTAGAGGGAAATTACGGTTGGATCTTGAGATTCCACGGTCGTGGAACTCAAGAACTGCCCGTAATTTTAGGTTGTCGACGATTCTCTCTAACTCTCAGGGTCTAATTTGTTTGCGATCGATCTATCATCACCTATGCCGCAACTATCAACCCTTCACTTTAGAATTGTTAAGGGTTTTTAGCCAATAACAGTCATTTTGATATCAAATCAAGAATCAAAGAGTAAAGGATGAAAACTTTCAAGAACTATCAATAATCTTCAAATGAATCTCAAGATCACAATCAAGAGCAAGTGTTTATCAAAAGATTCAAAACAGAATAAACAAACACAACCTTAGGAAAAAGGAGAAACGGGATATCAATCCGTTTCCGATTCAAACCTAAACAAGAAGAGAGATCTTCTTGCAAAATCTTCCAAGAACTTCGATCTTCCACAATTCCGAAGATCACAACAGCAATCTCCACCAAAAGTGCGAGATTTGAGCAACTCTCCGATGCGAACTTTGATCTCCAATGAGATCTCCCAAATACCTCTAAACGAGGGTTTGTGCGTTGCTAAGCGGGAATGTACGTCTATGCGTGGATGCAAGAACGCTAAGTAGGTCTAAGCGATCCCCTGAAATCTCCTTTCTTCCGTCTTTTTATAATGCAGGGCAAGGTGTCGGCCCGGCCCGATCTTCAAAAGATCATGGCTTCGAAGTGTGGCGAAAGATTCGCCAAGATCACGGTCGTGGAAGATTCCACGACCGTAATTCTAGGGCGTGGAAACAATTACGGTTAGTTCCACGACCGTAGAATCCCCTGGAATGAACATCGAATTCTGACTCTGAATCCACGGCCGTAATTCTGAACGTGGTTTTGGATTCCGGCCGTATTTTAGGGCGTAATTTAGGGCATGAACGTGATTCTTCCCTAAACTCGTGCATTCCTCAATCTAATACTCCAAATTGCTTCCAAAAAGTGTCCTCGATCTATGGACATATCAACTCAACTCTCCTTTGCTTGATTCCGTTCGGAAATAGCTCCAAATCACCTATAATCAACATAGAACTTGTGTAGACATCCATATCGACAATATAGGCAATACTAGCTCACATATGTATAAAGATCAATCAAAGACTATCAATATGAATCAAATACGATTAGAAAACGTGCCTAAAATATCACAATATTTCATGCTAACAAGTGCAATGTAGAGAAGGGAGGACGACTGATTCGGGTCTGGACAATAACAAGGATGGTCCGATTTGTGTGTAGAGTAAGAGGGTAACGTTGGATCCGACGCCTGATGTGGTGTTCCCGTGGCTACCCGGGTTGCTGGCTTCCAAGCAAGAGGTGGAGGAATGGAGCACCGCCACTATCTACATCTCCCTTGCTGTTGGTGCGAAGACGGTGGCATGAGGAGACCGACTGATGCTGCGGTGGCTTGGCGTCGTCCTTGTAGAGGAGGGCGAAGTCGTGGTCTGATGCGCGCCGCCAACGAGGGTTCCTGGTTACTGCAATTTGGTGATGAAGACCTCTGCACCGCTACCGTCTTCAGCCGGCAGGGAAGGCGTGGACGAGCCCGGCAATAGGGTCAATTGGGAAGGCTCACCACTAGCGTAGACTAGTACAAATGTTGGAGGGCTCGCTGCGAGCGTGGATGGGAAGGTTGGAATGATGCGATTGCTTGTTGGAGAGGGAGTAGCTCTTGGCGTCATTTCTGCTACTGTCCCTTGAGCAATTACTTTGCGTAGAAGGCTGGAAACCTAGGGATGAGGAATGAGAGGAGTAGCGGCTGGAGATGTACGTGGAGCAGGTTGGTGTCTCTTGGGTTGGCTTCTTCATGGGCTGGCGAGAGGTGAGGTAGAGCAAGCAAGGGTTGGCTGGAGAAATGTGTGTGGGCCTATCACAAGGCCGGATGGTACATGGGCTGGACAAGAAGGATGCAAGCTTGGTTGGGCTTGTCTAGACATTATCATGGCTTTGTCATGGGCTTGTCAAATGCTTGTCATCTCATCCTACTCCTGCAAGAGTGTTATAAGTAGTATTTTATGTGATCAAACTCCACATAAAATCATAAAAGTTGGTAAGAAACATTTTATGTGATTAACTCTTCACATAAAATGATAGAATTGTCAAAGGAAGGAATTATCGTGAAACTTTTATCATTTTATGCGAGCAATAATTTAACATAAAATGATAAGATTTATGTTGATAAAAAAAATATAAAATAAAAAGAAATAACTGAAATAAATTTTCGGGTATTACACTTCCTTTCTTTCCTCGGTCCTTTCCTTGATTCATATGAATGTTCCTTGTCTCCTGAGTATGCTGTAAGACTAAGGTTGAACAATTAGCTTGTGGAGATTTCTTAAAGATCATTGAGACTAGAAGTTATAGACTTTTAGCAACCGTTTCGTTCCTGATTCGTGATGCTTGTGTGAACAGGCTTTTCTTGCTCCTTTCCTGAGGGAAACTGAGGGTTCTTTGAGTTGTAGCTGAGTTTAGATTACCTTCGAGTGAGGTAAGTCCCTTGGACTTACTTAGCTTCATTCCGTATATTGGTTTGAGTGTTTTGTCTTGTTGTGTTCTTTATCATGTTATAACGGATAACCGGGATAGGATTCACCTTTATAAACTTAAGTGGCCCAAGTATATGATAACCGGGCGGTGACCACTTGTCTAGTTCTACAAGAGACTAGAATGTGCTCTTACAACCCATGTAATATCCGTAAAATTTTTTTCCTTTTATTTTCGAGTCAAATCGGGTTTCGATCCGTTGACTTTTTCCCATTCTACCTAGTATTGCACCCTTTCACAAATTCTATCATTTTATGTAGAATTTAATTCACATGAAATGATGAGATTACACCAAACCCTAATTGTACAACCCTAGCTATGTATATGTATTTTGACAAAACTCGGAGAATCTTATTCCGATACCCATCCAAGTTACATTTATGGGACATAATATTACGTTACGGGTCCTTAACAGGATCGAGTTGTTATGATGGGCCACTACTCACCTTGTTAAAACCGTACCTTCCTCAGCTATCTAATTTGGGCTCAATTAGGTAATTAATTTTAATCTTGATTAAGACCTTAATCGGATTATTTAACCCTAACCTAACAACACCCTAACTCTATCTACGTAAAACCCTCCTCGTGCCGCTGTTACCCTCACGCACACTAGTGGTGAGCATCTACACTTCAAGCGACCCCTTGGGCCTGCAAGCTGGAAGTTGGTGGCGACGGCAAACCGGCGACTGGCGGCAGCACTTCCAGACCGACGAGGTGAGTCCCATCACCCTACGTTGTTCTTGGCGAGTCTCTACTACTAACCGACGGTTTCCATTGCCCAGCCGATGAAGCTTCTTCGAATTCCGCCTCCGATCTGGGTCGCATCACAGCCGGCTGAGGGCCTCGCAACGTCGCTAGCAGTCCACCATCAAACCCTCCTCGATCTTCATTGTTGGCAACGAGGTGAGCCAAACGTTGTTCCCTCTTCCCTCTCTTTTCCCCCTCTGATTTCACGCAGTAATAGCACATGAGGGAGACCTTCAACAACCTTCCTTTCTTCATCTTCATTGTCGAGCAGCAGCAGACGCCACCACTCCGACTCGCAGGTGCACACCTCCTTAGCCGCAGTTGAAGCAGTCCCCTCCACCGTAGGGGGCGGCATACACCAGCCACTGGTGTGACAGTTTTGTGTCTGCAGGTACGTCCATGTGATAGAGTCACAACTATGTCTTCTTCTTCGTACTCGTGAGCTCCTCGAGTTTTCTTGTCGGGTAAACACCGCACCTCCCTTCACTGCATTGCCATCTCTATATATGTGCTGATTAGAACCCCCTGTTTGTGTCATGAAACCTTCTGGAGCAGCCATGGAAGGTGAATAGAAGAGCTGTTACGTTTCTGAGTTTCGGAAGTGACGAACATCCAACTTCAGATCCAGATTTGGGTAAGTTAGACTCCATATTTGTTGCTAATTTGGATATGTTTTAGTTGGTATTGTATAGTATAACAAGCTGAAATTTAAAAGGAATCCGAGTTACAGTTTAAGAGTTATGGTGTTTTGATAGCATGTACTATAGTCTATATTTTGGGGCTGGTTTAGACGTTTTATCTGCAATAATCTACATGTATGGATGTATATTATGTGATTATATTGTTGTTTCATCTACCTTTATGGGAATCGAGGTCTACACCTAGTTTCGTTGTAATTGTAGGTAAAATGGCAGGTTTTGGATTAAAATGGAGTTAAGGAGCTAAAGAGTCATAGGAGCTACATTCTGGAGCTTAAGGAAGAACTCAGGAAGCACGGAAATGATGAAGAAGATTGATTTTGGACCAGATTTGAGAGATTTCACATTCAGTTGAGACTCACCTCGGTCAGCTACAGTGTCACCTCGACCGAGGTGATCTTGAGGAGCGTCCCGACAGAGGCGAACACCCTGCGGCCGGCAAGATATATATATTTTTGGCTGAGATCTTTTATTTTTGGAAAGAAGATATCTTATATTTTTGGGCTGGATTTCTGGAAGGAAGATATTATTTATGGAAGATCTATTTTAGAGATATGGATATATTTTCTAGGAAATTATCTTTTTAAGATATTATTATCTTTGGAAGATAATTCTCTTATATAAAGGGTTGGATTTTTCACAAGTTCAACCATGCTTACATGCTGAGAACATCCAGCAATTAAGGGATTTTTCTGGAAGTTTTGAAGGAAGGATTGAAGGATTTAAAATCAAGGAAGGAAGGATTCATAGTTTAGAATTAGCTTTTGAGGGAGTTTGTAAGAGTTTCTTAGATTTCCTTTTGGTTTGTTGTCTTAGCTGATTTGTGATTTGAGGAACGCTTGTTATTTGATATTTGATTCAGTTATTGAAACCTTTTTCTTAAGGTTTTCTTGTTCGAAAATTGATTCCCTTTCCATATATTTGATTATTGTTATCATGATGATTGTTGGCTAAGTTTCTTGTGCGATTCTAGGGTGATTGGCTGAAAGTTGTGGGAAAAACAATGATAGAATGATCTTAATCCCAGCAGGACCCTGAAATCTCGAGTCTTTAACCTTAACCCTAGAACACCTCGCTCAGTCGAAGAACATCTCGGCCAGGGTGGGATCTGACTGAACGAGGTGAATCTTTCCTGATCCGAAGCTGAAGTTAAGTGTTCTAGTTTGCCAAATCCTATCCTTATTACACCTTTCCTGGTTCAATGAAAGCCTAGGACGAGACTTACCCGGTGATTCCTTTGTTTGTTTACCTAAGATTATGAGTGTAGGTAATAAAGGTTTATCCTTTATTGGGGTTTGAGTGTGCCTTCATCCCACTCTTGTGAGTTAGCCTTAGACTTACCCGGTAAAGGTTGATTCTATTCCCTTGGATGGAGTGTTGGTTTGAGATTATAGTTCCTTTCCTTAGTACCTTGAGACTTACCCTGTGATAGGAGCTTTGGTTTGGGATAGTGAGTAGTGAGACTTACCCGGTGATCTATTCCCACCTTAGACACACCTTCCCTTTGCAAACCTCAGCTTTGTCCGCGTTATCCTTTGAGATCTTGAGTCGGAACCACAACTAGATGCTTTAATCCCTAGAATCCGCATTTTCCCTTATTTGACCTTTATATCTTCTTGATTGCTTTAATTGCTTTTGGTTAATTGCAATATTTGACGACCTGATTCTGTGCTTTGTTTCACCTAAGTCCTTGTGATTGACCCATGGAATTCTTGCTTTTATTACAATTGACCCGTACAGTGCGGGTTCGCATATTTGTTCAAGCATACTTCTTGGGTTATAAATTTAAAGCTTGCACACACCGTTTGGAGTGAACATGTTCAAAAGTGGAGACCTTGAGCATTATATAGGTTGTGCTAAATTTTGTCTAAGTATGAAGAAAACTGCCTTTGATACAGTTTTGTCATACAGATTTGATTGGGTTATATCCCTTGGTTAGACTTGAATTTTGGATATGTCATAGTTAGAATTACATTGTAGAATATAGTAAAATTTGAGAGGATTTCTTCAAGAGGTTTAGTAGTTATGATTTCAAAGTCGAGGGTGTAAGCAATTTTCTAGATGGTTGCTGAAAGGTTTCTAAGTGTTGGAAACATTTTGTGTTGTGCAGCCATGCTTGAACTTAAGTTTAGATACCGTAAAAATATATCCACCTTTCCGTTTTTAGTATGTTATAGAGTGTCATGCATAGGGAGATGTATAAAAAATTGAGCTTGATCCAACAGTTAGATGTAGATTTATAAAGATCCAAAGTTGACTAGTTGAGCAGTTTAAAAAAATACTCAGTTTTTGGCTAAGTCTGAATTTCTGGTTTTGGAACCGACTTTGGGAATTTGTTTAGAAGTGGCTATTAGGTATTTTTGGGAAATTCTTGCTTCTTTAGATAGAGTGCATGGCATATAAGACTTAGAGATTTTTGATAGAATTTTTATATTTTTACTCGGGGCTCGCATCATAGAATAAAGTTGGATCCTAGTGACATTTTTGAGGAGTGAGGAGAATGTGTATTTTTTCTAGTTTCTACCTTAACTCATTCTTAAAAGTTAGAATATGAAATTATGTCCCAAAGAAGTGGATAGACATATTTTAGGGGATTTTTGAAAGTTTCAGAACGAAGGGTAAAATGGTCATTCTACCCTAGGAGGGTATTTTAGTAATTTCTCTTTTGTTAGAATCTTACATCTTAGAAGTCATAGACTTCTAAGTGTATGGGAAATGTTTTGATCCACTTGCCTCTTGTGACAGGCAATTGAGTGATATACGGTTGCTAACCGGGTTGAGATTTGAGAGTCGAGATTGATTCAGGTAAGTCATTTGGGCTTACTTAGCTAGCTTCTGGATATGAGTGTGAATAACGATAGTGGTGTTTGAATGATGTGTTTATAAGTATACTTATTAATTATCGACTGACCTACATATTTGGCCTAAGAGTAACGGGCGGTGACATTCTACCCAGTTAGCCCGAGGGCGCTGGGGGTTTCTTTAGGGACTAGTCCATACTTGGTTTGTAGTGACGCTACCGGCAGAGGTGTGCTAGACCTGCACCCGTTGGATAAGGAACGGAGGCGAGAAATATTAACATTTCTCGTGCCACAACTTTAAACTGGAATAAAGTGAATCACCTAAGCTATCGGATAATAACCGGATTGTGTGCCAGCATGATGAGTGTTTATGTTACCTTGGATGTGTTTGTGCTATCTTTATTCTATTTATATTTGGATTGTTAGCTAACGGTTATTTCATGCTGTAGATTTCGTAGAGATAGACAATTGCAGAGAGATAAAAAAAATGGTCAGTCGGGTCCACGTACTCATTAGATAGGGATGGGGGAGTCTTTCATTCGGCATGCATGTTATATATATATATATATATATATATATATATATATATATATATATATATATATATATGTTTAGTAAGGATGTAATGTGTTGTTCATTCATACAAATACTGTTTGTTATTTTCAAAGAATGTAAATACATTTGTGCCTTGTTGTAAGATCATAGTAAAGTCGTTGTTAAACCAAGGTTGGGACCCATTTTTAATTCCGTCTATTTCCGAGTTAAACCGGATTTCAATCCGTTGACCTTTATCTCATGACACTTAGTGTTATACACCACCACAATTTCCTTATCAAGTTATGTAATCTTAAATTTACATAAAATGAGGAAATGTTAATCAAACCCTAAACATGCAAACCCTAGTAGTTATATACATATATTGGGACAAGACCATGGCATGAATTGGACAAAAATTTGACAAGACCATGACAATGGTTGACAAGCTCCTTAGCATGCCTTGTTTCCAACCAACCCAAGAAAGTAGCAGCCCATGCCCAACCACTCCTCTCCCTTACTGCACGCCTAACCAGTTGCTTGAGTTTGTACGTTGGCCCAGCAGCGAGGCAACAACTCGAGGAGGCCGAGATACGCAATCAGCCCAACTGTGAAGGCGTCCCCTAAGCAGCAGCCTGGCGTGCTAGATGGGTCCACATGAAGCTGAGTTGGAGGAGAGATATGCGTACGTAACAGCCCCAAAAATCTCGCTGCATTCCCCCTCTTTACTCCGACATTTATGTACAGATGCACGCTGATCTCAACCCTTTCCCTTCCTTCGTCGAAACCAGATCCAAAGCTCTCGCCTTTCCCTTGAACCGTTTCTCTTCAACGAGATCTTGCTGCTGCAACCTTTCTGCACACCATATGTTTCTGCACACAGTAGCCATCTTCATGGACATAAACACCAGCAAGCATATGGCCTTCGCTTCCCTACTGCACGAGACACCAACAACAGTAGCAAGAGCCTCCCTTTTCGGTCTTGCACGAAAGCACTTTGAGCCTTGTAAGCCGAGTAAGATCCACACCACTCCCCTTGCTTCACTCCATATATATATATATATATATATATATATATATATATATATGTGCTAATAGTTGTCTCTGAACCATTGTTGAAACCCATATACTACAGCTAAGAAGCAACTCAAGGAACTGTTGCATTTTCTCAGCTTTTTCCGACTTTGTCGAGCATCCAACTTCGGGTCCAGATTTAGGTAAGTTAGACTCCTCCTTTGTTGCTGAATTTCGGATATGTTGTAGTCAGTGTGGCATAGTATATCATACTAAAATTTGGGAACAATCGGAGTTACGGTGTGAGAGTTATAGTATCCCGAAGTTGGCTATTCATGCAGTTTTTTTTAGTGTGCTGAGTTTGAAGAATTTTGCTTGAGATGCAGTTTTGTGGAATAAATTTGGAGGGGTTATTGACTTCTGTTAGACTTGAATTTTTGACAAGTTATAGCTGATATAGTATAGTAGATCATACTAAAATTTTAGAGGAATCCATACTGTTTTGAGAGATAGTTTTGAATAAGATTTTGATCTCTGTTTGACTTGAATTTTGGATATGATATAGTTGGCATATTGTGGTGGAACATATTAAAATTTGGGATGAATCCAGCAAGTGGTTTAGGAGTTATGAATTTTTGAAGTTGAGACCTTAAACAGTTTTCTGGATGTTTGTTGAGTGCTGGAATTATCTGGGTTGTGCAGTCATGTTTGAGCTTAAGTTTGGATACCTTAGAAACATAATCCACCGTTCCGTTTTTAATATGTTATAGAGTGTCTTGCATAGTGTGGTGTATCAAAAGTTGGGGTTGATCCAACGGTTGGATTTAGATCTATGAAGGTCCAAAGTGGACTGGCTGAGCAGTTAAGAAATACTCAGTTTTTTGCTAAGTCTGAATTTCTGGTTTAGGAACTGACTTTGAGAATTTGTGTAGAAGTGATTATTATGTATTTTTGGGAAATTCTGACTACTATGGATAGAGTGCATAACATAAAAGACTTAGAGATTTTTGTTAGACTTTTTATTTTTTTTTATTCGGTTCTCATATCTTAAGCCAAAGTCGGACCTTGACGACTTTTTATGAAAGTCAAGAATGTAGTTAACTCTTCTAAATCGTTAGCAAACTTTCCTTTGAGAGTTTGAGTGTGGTTTTGAGTTCCAAAGAATAGTTTGGAACTTTGTTATAAAATTTTATAATGCTTCGGGACTAGGGGTAAAACAGTCATTTATCCGTATAAGGGTATTTTGATAATTTAGCTGATGGTAGAGTTAAATATCTTAGAAGTCAGAGACTTCTAATTAAGTGGGATATATTATTGATCCACTTGCCTTTTATAACAGGCGGTTGAGTTCCTGCGGTTACCGACCGAGTCGAGATAATGAGATTATGTTTGAATTCAGGTAAGTTCTTTGGGCTTACTTAGCTGACTTCTAGATATGAGTATGAATAATGGTAGTGGTGTGTGAATGAAATGCTTACAGTTATATTTTAGTAATATTTATATACCGACCTATACCTTGGCCTAAGAGTAACGGGCGGTGGCATTCTGCTCAATTAGCTTGAGGGCGCTGGGGGTTTCTTTAGGGACTAGTCCACACTCGGTTTGTAGTGATGCTACCGGCGGAGGTAAGCTAGACTTACACCCAGTTGGATAAGGAACGGAGGCAAGAACTCTTAAGATTTCTCGTGCCACAACTGTAAAATGGAATAAGGTGACTCACTTAATGAACAGATAATAACCGGTTTGTGTGCCAGCATGATGATTGTTTTATGTTATCTTGAGTGTGTTTGTGCTATCCTTATTCTGCTTATTTTTTGGATTGTTAGCTAACGGTTTATCCGTGTTGTAGATTTGTAGAGATAGACAGTTGCAGAGTGATCCAGAACGGATGGTCAACCGGGTCCACGTACTCATTAGATGGGGACGGGGGAGTCTCCCTTACAGCATGCATGTTATGTATATGTATATGTTTTGTAAGGCTGTCACATGTGTACATTCATACAGTAAAAATATTATGTTTTGAAATTGTTTTAAATACATTTGTGCCTTGTTGTAAGATCATAGTAAAATTGTTGTTAAACCAAGGTCGGGACCCATTGTGAGGTCCTAACCAGTGGCTCCCCGAGTTCCGAGAACTTGGGGTGTTACAGACGGAAGCGGAGGCGAGTTTCGGGAGATGCTCGTGTGACAAAAGAAATTGAATTAGTAACGGATAACTTAACTAAAGATAATAACCAGTTGTTTGCGACCATGCTATATGATAACACGATTTATTGCTTAGTTTTAGGTAATCATTTAGATAGATTTCTCACTCATTCATGCATGTGATAACACGATTTATGACTTAGGTTTAGGTAATCATTTAGATAGATTTCTCACTCATTCATGCACGTTTTGGCATTGGTTCATGACGTCTTCGCTCAATTCATGCATATTTCTAGAAAAGATGTCTACACTACCTTTTATCGGTTTTGTAGGTAATTCGGGGATCTATTGGACATTAATCGATACATATGAGGGCCAAGCCTCATAGTGGTACACATCCAAAGCTAAGGAGGAGCATAATTGGAGCAACAAAGGACACAAAGACCCCTATTGGTGCAAGCAATGGAGCAACTCATGGCTAGACGATCATAGCATGTTTCTGTTGAAGAAAATCGGACCAACTAGCAGCTAAATCGGCCGATTTTTGTCCACTGGGTCGATTTTTAGGGCTTTGACAGCTTAAACCACGTGTCCCACGATCTCTTGTCCGTCCTTGCTCTTGGTGGAGAATATAAGTGGTCCTGCAGGTTGTTGCTGAGCATCTCTCCTCTCCCACACTCTCATTCACAGCTCATCAATTGGGGGGAAAGATTGGAGGAGAAGAAAAGCTCTCAAGGATTGAAGGAAGAACAAGAACACCATTCTAGGAGTTTAGTGAGATTTTGAGTGACTTTTGAGTGATTTTTGTAATCTTGGATTGAAGAATGATTTCAAGGATTGTTAGGAACGTTTTGGATCTTCATTTAAGAGTTTGTAAGTCTTGCTACAACTAAGATTTAGTTGAGATTTATTGATTTACTTGCTTATCTTTCATTATCCATCTATGAACACCATGTATGCTTGTTTGATGATTTCGGATCTTGATATGCATATTATTGGCTAGTTTGTTGTGATTCTGGAGCGATGGATTGATGGTTATGGATAGGGTGATGATAGGATGGGCTTATATGTTAGTTTAGGATGATTTATATGCACGAAACTCACAACATAAGGAAAAATCGACCTGTTCATCAGATAAATCGGCCGATTTATTTGTAGAACAGCCCGATTTATTCTTCTGTTGCTCTTTAAATGATAAATCTGAATGTTAGGGGTGTTAGGTTGTTAAATCCTAGTGTTTATTAAGCCTAATTTAGCTTAGGATCACCTAATGCTATCAACCTAAGTGAAGGAAGAGATCTACCCGATGATTCCCGATCTTAGATACCTTAGAGGATGAATTCTAGGTAGTAGTGAGCCTCACAAGCCGCTATTGGATCGTGTGTGCTAGGATTATTGCTTGAGATTTCCCTATTCCGAGACTTACCCGGTAAGGAGAGGGTTACCCCTTAAGTAGTATCTAGTTTGTGTGGAATTCCTTATTCTAACCCCTTGAGACCTACCCGGTAATAGGAGTTTGATTGCGGGATTAGTGAAGTGAGAGACCTACCCGGTAATTGCTTCCATTTGTGAAACATTCTTTCCCCAACACCGCAGCTTGTCCTTAGAATCCTTAGAACCTTGAGTCCAATGCCATAACCGGAAATCTTGACCTCTAGAATCTACTTTTCTCTCTTGATCATATACTTTGTGTGATTTGTGTTACTTGCTTGTTTTGCTAGCTTGAGTTGTTAGTTGTTTTATTACCTTGCTTGACTTTTGATCTTTGTTTGATCACCACAAAAACCAACAAAAACATTGTGTTTTCCATTTTCTTTGTTCCTCATCTTATCTAGTCTAGATTCACACTATCTTTGATCATTGTTTGACTCAATTTCACCTTAGTCTTTGTGTTCGACCTCGGAATACTATCCCTACTACAAACATCCCGTACACTGCGGGTTCGCTAGGAGTTAGGATATATATAACGAGTATAAATTTAAAGCTTATTGCGTGCACATCACACGATCTTAGCGTAACAGCATGGTTTAGCACTAGTTCACGACGTTTGCACTCAATTCATTTACTTTGTCGAGATAGACGTCTACACGGACTTGTGCGTTGCTTTGTAGGTATTTTGGGAGATTTAGGAGCTAAAACGATACGTTTGAGGATCATTCATCTAGATGACACACCCTCGGACTCATTAGGACACAAGCTAAAGGCCAAGGAGGATTCATGGAACCTTGCCAACATAAGCCATGCACCAAACCATGGCTTAACGAGCCTAGAAGAAGCTTCTAGAGCAAACCACGGTCTAGACCAAGACCACGACCGTGGTTCTACCCGTGGATTTTGCCAGATTCTTGTGACAGCTGTGCCACGACTCTCATGGCCAGCTCATGCAAAATTTGTTATAAAAGTGGTCCTTCATTGGCTGAGAAGAGCATCTTGGAGCAGCTCTCCATTATCCTCTAACAAAAGTATTCTCTCAACAAGAAGTCTTTCTAGGAAGGAAAGTGTCAAAAAGGAAGAAGAAGAGCTCCATTGAAGAGGAGAAGAAGAACACACACCATTACCACACCTTGATAATTGTTGTAGTGAAGAATTTCGGATTCTATTTCTAGAGTTGTATGAACCATTTGAACCTTCTTTAAGAAGGATTGTGAGTTACTCTAATTCTATTTTCAGCTTGGTTTTGTTTTAGTTCACTTGTTCATCTCTTTTGCTTCATCATCTTGCAAATGGATGTCATGATTTTATGTTTGCTTGTTTCAATTTCTATTATGAACGTTGTAGGCTAAATAGATGTGGTTCTAGGGTAAGGAAAGGATGGTTAATGCTAGGGCTATGATAGGATGGACTTAGGTTTACCTTTGGATGACTTGTGTGCATGAACGTACCCTCTGCTAGGAATCACGGTTAGTTCTTGCCAAACCACGGCCGTGGTTTAGGTAGAACACCCCGTGATTTTCCCTGGTTCGGTGGATCTAGTCTTAGATTGTTAGAATGTTGAAATCCTAAGTGTTTGTTGAGTTAAATCTATCCTAGGGTGACCTAGTGTTAGCAAATAAGTGTTAGGAGAGACTTACCCGGTAATCCTTACTCTTACATTCCAAAGATAACAAACCTTAGGTAGTGGTGAGCCTAATAAGCCGCCATTGGATTAAGTGTGCTGGATGGTAGCTTAGGACTAACCCTTCCGAGACTTACCCGGTGAGGATAGGTTGGATCTTTAGATAACAATCCGGTTTGAGTAGAATTCCGTCCCTCAGGCTCTTAGAGACTTACCCGGTGATGAGACCTCGGGAATGGACTAGCGGACCATGAGACCTACCCGGTGATTGATCCCAAATTAGAAACACTTAACCCCAACATAGTTAATCCAAGGAATGAATAGATAGCTTGAGTCCTATGCCATAACCAGAACTTGCAAACCCTAGAATCCGTCTTTTCTTTCTTTGATCTATATCTTGTTTAGCTTGTTTATTTGTGTTGATTCATAGTTTAGTTGATTGTTTACTTTGCATGAATTGTGATCTTTGATTGATCACCAAAAAAACCAACCAAAAACATTTGAGACTTTCATTTCTTTATTTCTTTCTTTTCTTTCAACCTAGGTCTTTACTAAACTCAATCACAAATCGAATCAATTTCACCTTAGTCTTTGTGTTCGACCTCGGAATACTATCCCTACTACAAACGTCCCGTACACTGCGGGTTTCACTAGGAGTTAGGATAAATATAACGAGAATATAAATTGAAAACCCATTTGCGCATCACGATCTTAGCGTAACACTATATGTTTACTTTACCTTATGTGTGTTTGTGCCTTTACGTTCTTTCTGATATCTAGAATGCTAGCTAACGGTTTATACCGATGTTGTAGATGCTTTGCACGATATAGGTATTGTTGAGTGATCGGTACGGTGTGGTCATCCGGGGTTCCCATACATTATAGGACGGGATCAGGTTTATGTTTATGTTGTTGCTTTCCCTTTGTTTTGAACTTGGATGCGAGTCTTTTACGATTTCCGTTGTTTAAACCTTTGGTTTTATATTGAGTTTTGGTTTTCATTCATTTGTGTCTTGTTGTAAGATCCATTGTGTTGTTGCTACTCTGAGGGTCGGGACCCATTGTGAGGTCCTAGCCCGTAACGCTTCGAGTTCCCAAAACTTGGGGTGTTACAATATGGTATCAGAGGCAGGTTGACAACCAAAACACTCGAAATTTTCTAAAAGTCGGATTGATAAATAAATAGAACCCGCAAAGGGTCTAACGTTTTCCGAAAGGGGTTTTGTTTTAGATTTGTCGGTCTGGGATAGATGTACGGGAAACCACCACTACCTCCACGGATCTCAGCAGTTAGTGTTTCTTATGTTGGCCTTTATATGCTTTTCCTGGATTTCTGCTTTAGCTGTAGCGTGGCCTTATATCTATATATATCCTTATATATTTATCCTTATCACAGATGGTGCGTACTAGAGCTACATCTGCTATGGGGCGAGGAAGGGATCGACCACAACTTCCACTTGCCCTCCGTGGACAAGGACGTGCAGGAAGACCTCCACTAGCTAGAGGTTGGGGCCAAGCCCCCGTTGTTGATCTACCAATCGTTAAGGCGTTTGCTGAGGAGGTTGCTGAGAGTGTTCTTGAGGCTGGGAACGGGACCATCGCTAGGTCCGGAGCACAAAGAGCGCTATCGATGGAGTCGAGTATCCATAGGAGCTTTTGCATATCGCGACTATGTATAGAGAGTTGAGGAGGCTATCAGGACTGGAGGACCAGCACCAGTGCCGCCAGTTCCCGCGAGATCAGCTGAGGTTTTGCAGAGAGTTACACAGGTTGTTGCCCCGTTTGCTAGAGTTGTTGAGGTTGCTAGAGTTCTAGTTGAGGCGCGAGAGCCGAAGCCCGGCAGTTGGTTGAAGGCTTTCGACCAGCTGAAGGTTCCCACTTTCATGGGAAAGACAGGATGGGAGGTGGAGTTGTGGCTAGGACAACTGGATTCTGCTATGGAAGCGATCAGTTGCCCAAAGGGACGTCGAATTAACATAGCACAAACGCTGTTGAAGGATCAAGCTCATTCTTGGTGGAGGACCGTTTGTAGTAAGGTCACCAGTTATGAGCAGATGAAGATGGTGATCAGGGATCACTACTGTCCTACAACTATGAGGAGGGACCGTCTTCAAGATTTTCTCGAAGCTAGATTCGAGGATTTGCCTATTGCTGGATCATCAGGAAGTTTCAGGATGAGTTTTCTTTGTTGGGTCCGTCTGCACCACGTGAAGATCAGCATGTTTATCTTTTCTCTTGGAGGTTGAGAGAGTCTACACGCTCTTATCTTATTGGTTTCTGTTGTGATTCTTTGGTAGACTATCAAGATAGAGCTTCTGCAAACGAGAGAGACCAATCGGGTCAGGGGAGAGCTTCTCAGGCAGGAGGTCCTGAGAAGAGACATCGGACTGGATCAGCCATTGCTGGAGGTGGAGTATCTGGGTTTGGACGTAGTTAGATGGCAGGACATTCTGGTTTCTAGCAGAGTTTTGACAAAGGACGGTAGTGTCACAACTGCGGAGGTGTAGGACACATTCAAGCTGATTGCAAGAAGCCTACAGTTACTTGTTTTTCCTGTGGTAAGCTAGGACACAGAACTGCGTTTTGCCGTCAGGACAAGGTGTCATCGTAGTGGGGTTCTTCACCTGTTAGTGCTGCAGGAGGAGGACAATGACCCATGTATCAACAGCAGCGAGTGCCTGGTTCTACCGTTCATCAAGGTTCCACTCCGGATCAAGGCAAAGGATGAGAAGGTGGTACTTCTAACACCAGAGGTGCCTCAGCTAGAGTTTATCAATTGAGGAGTGTTGTAGAGCCGACAGCGCTAGCGACCACATATATCATTCATATTAATGGTTTTACAGTCAGAGTCCTTTTCGATACCGGTGCTACGCATTCTTTTATATCTTATGCTTGTGTAGATTGATTGCCCTTAGTTATCGTAGAAGGTAGACCCTTCTTTATAGGATTACCTAATGGGAGTAAGATTAGAGGTACACGAGAAGTTCGTGATTGCCCTATTAGAATGTGAGGTCGCGATTGGCCAACTGACTTCATTGTCATGTACTTAGTACATGAAGAAGTTATTCTGGGTATGGATTGGATAGATCGACACCGAGTTTGGACATCGGCAAGAGGACAGTGACGGTAACTATAGATGCAAGGCATGTTGGGATCTTTAGAGGATGGGATCTAGGGAAGACCGGTACAATCATCAGCGCAGTCCGAGTTGCGAGACTTATGGGACAGGGTTGCAAAGCTTTTTGGTGCTATGCCATGAAGGATAGTACGAGTCCGGCTTTGAAGGAGATTCTAGTAGCTTGCTAGTTTCCCGACGTCTTTGGAGAGCCATCAGGTTTGCCTTCACAAAGGAGTGTCGACTTTGGCATTGACTTAGTGTTCGCCCTAAAACATGCGTGCAATCAAGTCTTAAATTTATAAAACTAGAATAAAAGCAAGCGAACCCGCAGTGTACGGATTGACATAGATTAGCAAATATTCCAGAGTATTGATCACATGGATTTGGTGAAACAAAAACCCAGTCTCAAGTTATCGAGCAAATAAGGTATAAAGCTTTGCAAATATTGGGGAAAACAGCAACCCTAAAGATCCAGGTATCCAATTGTGACAATCGATTCAAGATATACTAAAGAACTAAGGACAGAGTTAAGAGTTGCAAAGGTATGCTAAAGTAAAGCAATGTACGGTGAAGTTCCAAGACTTTATATGACTTATCTAAAGACACTCTCTATAAAGGTTGTTGAGGCTTCAGCATAGAAAGGATCTATGGACAAGAATTAATCTCAAATACCCAAACTTGTAACCCAAGGATCAAAACTAACTAAAACGATTAAGGTTGTGACACTCGAAATCGAAATAGAGGGTGATGAGTCTCACTACTACCTAGAAAAGGGCAAGCCAAGACTAGATTAAAGCTAATCTTTAACCTTGGATCAAAGTAAAAGCAAAGTTCGTAAACTAGGGTAAATCACGGTCAGATCTTGAGAACCACAGCCGTGGAACTTCAAGAACAGGCCGTGATTTGGGTTCGTCGACGAGATCTCTCTAACTCTCAAGGTCCAATCAATTTACGATCGATCTATCATCATCTAAGCTACAACTATCAACCCTTCACCTTAGAATTGCTAAAGGGTTTTAGCCAGCAATCATTGTCATGATATCAATATTCAAATCAAAGAAAATAAAAGATGAAAACCCTCGAATACTTAATAAAACTTCGAAACCAATTCTCAAATCCAAACACTAGAAGTGATAATCAATTGACTCAAAATATAGAACACAAAACCTCACAATAATCTAAGGCAAGTATGAAGAACAGGTTGTCAATCCGTCTTCAATGCCAAAAACCTAAGAAAGAGGTAAAAAAACCTTCGGCGATCTTCAATCCACCCTAGGCAAGAATGCTCCAAGCAAAGTAAGCGGCCGTCCACGTCTCCGCGAGATCCAACGCAAATGTAACGGGAATAAGCCATAAGCGTCGATGTCCAAAACTCTCTTTTCTGACCTTTTTATAAGGTGGGGAAGAAGGTAGCCTTCCCGGCCCATCACGTAAATAACGTGGCAATTGAAGACTCGTCAAAAGATCGCCTAAATCACGGTCTCAAGGGATTCCACGACCGTGGTTTAGAGCGTGGAATTGGATTACGGTCCCTCGTGACTTCCACGACCGTACTTTAGGCCGTGTAACTTACTGGAATGCTCCACGCTCATGATGCCAAGATCCACGGCCGTGGTTTAGAGCGTGGACTCTTCTACGGCCGTAACTCATGGCGTGGAAGTGCAAAATGCTTGTAGTTTCCTTTGTGTCGTGACATTCTTCATCCTAGCTCTTTCCATAGCTTCCTTGATGTATTCCTGATCCTCGGATATGATCGAATCCTCTCTTTTCTCTCTTAATAGCTCCCATTTAGCTCCTTTTCGCCTACAATCAACACAAAGCTAGTGTAGACATCCATATCGACAACAATAGAGGAACAAGCTAACAATCACTTCTAAACTTCATCCATGTACACACTAATGAGAGAAAAACAACCAAAATAAGTGCCTAGAATATCGCAATTTTTCATGCTAACAAAATACCCCATACTTGTTACTTGCTTGTCCCCAAGCAAGGTCTTTGAAAGCACTAAAACACAAGTTAGAATGAAATATGCATGCAATCTTGAAACAAAAACATTCTTTAGGTAAATGTGCTTCTAGTCAATAGATCATCCTCAAATCTTGCTTCATTCGTTCTTGAAAACGCTTGTATACATAAACCAAAGAATGTAAAGCAAAGAAACATCACAAATCGCTTAAACTTTGAGACAAACATCATAACCTTCAAGTATTATCAAAATCAAGCATAAGAGATTTCAATTTAGATCACCAAGTCAAATAACTTTCTTTTGATCTTAAGGACTTTCAAGTAAGGTCTAGAATGTGGAAGGGAGGGAAACGTATAAGGGATATAATGCATGAATCCGGGAAAATGAATAACCAACTCTATTTCTTTTCACTTTGAATTGCGACACCATCAACTTTGAGCTTTGCTCTCTTCTTTTTCACATTATTTTTCGACTTTACTTTTTGAAAGATGGACAGAGGTGCACAAAAACCGAAGCCTAGGAGATTGGCGTTTCTCAATTTCGAGATGCCTCAAACCCTTGATGCACATACCATAATTCATTAGGATTATCGCTCAATCCGACTTTGACAAGACACAAACACCCGGCTATGTAAATGATGCCGAGTTACTCATCGTCATGATTGACTTCCCCAAACCTATTAATTCTATTCATTGAATGCAAAAATTTGCTTTCATGGCCCTCCCACATCAAACATGCCAAATATCAACTCCTCCAAATTCCCGGATAGGTAAGGGAGGCAATTACTTTCATTGTGGGGCTAAGTGATCAAAGGAAGAAGAAAGAAAATCGAATTGCCTTAATCATTTCATAAAGAAGTATAAGAACTCATCATGTGATTTCAACTTCAATTTCTCAATATGATTTAGATAGAACTTTCACATTATGAAACTTGCAAGAAAGGATAAACAACTCATTCAATTTCTTTTCAATTCATTATTCCGTTTAAGCATAGAATTGTCATCAAAAATTCATTCCGCAAGTAGGAACTATCATAGAAGTCATCTCTAGTCTTAGAAGCACAAGAACTTTTTCAAAATTTTCCAAATTTTCAAATTTTTATGGGTTTTTCAAACTTTTTCATGCAATGCAATAATGAAACGTGTGACTATGAAAATGAAACATGCAAGTGTTATGGATAGAAGCAAGCAAACAAATGTAGTAGACTTATTACAACACATAGTCACACCCCACCCCATACTTAGAATATACATTGTCCTCAATGTTCGAAAAAGAAATAAAGAAAAGAAGAAAAGGAAAATGAACTCACTAAAAACGGCGGTGGGGCGGCTGAACTTACATCCTCTAAGCTCATCACTATGGTGGTGGGAATGGTGGGAATGGATGGAACTCGGGGCTGAAATGCCGCCCAAACTGCTGGCGGTAGATGTCTCGCATCTTCCGATCATGCTCATCAACCCGTACGTCGCGGGTGTCCTGGCGGATCTCCAAATCACCGACTCTCCTTGAAAGGTCGGTAGCCCACTCCGGTAGCTGCTCATACCAGGCTGGTGGCTGGCCGTATCATGCTGGTGCGTCCTATGGTGCCGGTGTTGTTGGTGACTGACTGTACCATGGTGGTGGAGCTCCTATCCACTCCGGATGTGCTCCGTACCAAGTGGGCGGAGTGTCTATCCATGTCGGCCTCTCACTCACGCTAGCACGGCGAGAGGAAGAGGCTCCTGAAGGTCTAGTTGGTCGTGGTGAACGCCTGGGAGGGTCAGGGAAGTATGCCGGCTGATCCGGGAAACTGCCAAAGTCATGCTCCTCACCTCCTCCCTCAAAACCATCACCTCCTCCTATCTCCTCCTCAACATCTGCAGCCGGTACCTCATCGGGAACGCAGGGAGGTGCTACTAACCTATTCGTATGCATAGCAACGAATGTCTGCTTCCAATTATGGCGTCCAACCATAATGGAATACTTAGGAAGCCATGGAATACCTCTACCTCCTCACTCCTCCCATGGCATACCGGCGGTAGGTGGACCGCGGTGCCTAAGGAAGATGATCACCCTAGTCATCAAACTATTGAGACCCAAAGGTCTCGTTGCAATCCTAGTGCAAGCAAAAAAATCTATCCCCAACTGCCTAGCGATGTGGGTGACCATACCACCATATCCAATGTTCCCGGCTCTCTTATTCTTGAGCTTACTCATGGTGGAGGCTAAGAGGGTAGCACAATCAGCAGGTCTACCGTGCAGCATAGAATAGAGAAGGAACAACTCATTTGTCTTAATCTTCTAAGGGGTCTCGGTCCTAAGGAAAAGACACTCAGAAAGGACTCTATGAGCTATCTTCAAGGCTAAGTGATAGGTGAGCTTAGCCTTGGTGTCAGCTGGCTGCCAGTGGTCCTCGCTAACATAGATCATGGCAATATCCTCCTAGAAATCCTTAGCGTATACACCGCTAGGAAAACGACCATTGAAGGTCTCTTGGAACCCAAATAAGGCTCCAAACTCCAAGATCGAGAACTCATAGTTTTCCTCCATCAGCCTAAAGGAAACAGTCCTATCCATAGCACTATGCTCGAAAGAAATCACAAACTCCCTAGTAATCTCTGTTCGCTCCAAACGGTGTGTGCAAGCTTTAAATTTATAACCCTAGATGTAAGCATAAAACAAGGATGCGAACCCGCAGTGTACGGGTCAATCGTAGTAAAAAGCAAGGAATTTCAGGGGTCGATCACAGGGACTTAGTGAAACAAAGTCGGAATAGGTAAGCTTTGTAATTACTAACCACAAAAAGCAATTAAAACAATCAAGGATGATAAAAGTCAATAAAGGAAATATGCAATTCTAGGGATTAAAGCATCTAGTTATGGTTCCAACTCAAGATCTAAAAATAAGCGGACAAAGCTGAGGTTTTTGCAAAGGGAAGGTATTACTAAAGTGGATTAGATCACCGGGTAAGTCTCACTAATCACTAATCCCAAACCGCAACTCCTATTACCGGGTAAGTCTCAAGGAATTAAGGAAAAGAACTATAACCTCAAACTAACACGCCACCTAAGGGAATAGAATCAACCTTTACCGGGTAAGTCTCAGGCTAACTCACAAAGATGGGATGAAAGCACACTCAAACCCTAATAAAGGATAAACCTTTATTACCTACACTTATGATCTTAGGTAAACAAACAAAGGAATTACCGGGTAAGTCTCATCCTAGGCTTGCATTGAACCAAGAAAGGTATAATAACAATAGGATTTGGCAAACTCTAACACTTAGCTCTTAGTTTCGGATCAGATAAGTCACCTCGGTCAGCCAAATTCCACCCCGGCCGAGATGTTCATCGACTGAGCGAGATGCTTAGGGTTAAGGATAAAGACTCGAGCTTTCAGGGTCCTACTGTGATTATGATTATTCTATCATTGTTTTTCCCACAACCTTCAGTCAATCACCCTAGAATCGCACAAAGAGATTAGCCACTCATCATCATGAAAGTATTAATCAAATATATGGGAAGAAAGAGAATAATTGAACAAGAAAACCTTAAGAGAAAGGCTTCAATAACTGAATCAATTATCAAAACAACAAGCGTTCCTTGGATTAAAATCCAACAAGACAATCAACAAAGAAGGGAATCTAAGATAATCTTACAAAAACCCTTCAAAAAGATATAAAAGCTATAGACTTTCTTCCTTCAACCTTCAAAAAGGTTCTTCAAATCTCCCAACTGGAGTATGGCTGCAGCGGATGTCTAAGCACAATCGGTGGTATAGCATGATGTGGATTTGTGGAAAATCAATCCTTTTTATAGGAAAATTACTCTCCAAAGATAAGATATCTTAGAAAGATCTCTTCCCATAAAAATAGGTAAAATATATGGGCAAACTTATCTTCTTCCTTCTAGGAACCCAGCCCAAAAATATAAGATCCTCTTTCCAAAGATAAAAGATCTCATCCAAGAATAAAATATTCTCGCCGCGTCCAAGGTGTTCGCCTCGGTCGAGTCGGCTCCTCTGGATCACCTCGGTCGAGGTGACTCTGTAGTCAACCGAGGTGAATCACAACTGAATGTGAAATCTCTCAAATCTGGTCCAAAGTGAATCTTTAATCCAATTCCATGATTCCTGGATTATTCCTTAAGCTCCTGAATGTAGCTCCATTGACTCCATAGCTCCTTTTGCTCCTTTTTGATGCAAAACGTGCCATTTTACCTACAATTACAACAAAACTAGGTGTAGACCTCGATTCACGCAAAGGTAGATGAAACGACAATATAATCACATAATATACATACAAACATGCAGATTATTGAAGATAAAACGTCTAAACAAACCCCAAAATATAGACAATAATTCATGCTATCAAAATACCCCATACTTAGCCCTTTCTTGTCCCTAAGCAAGTTCCGCATATAAAATACAAGATAGAATGGATTATAAGTTATAAAGATCAATGAAAAAGCCTTTTCAAAACATTTTTGATGGTGTGCTACAATCATAGATCACTCTATGAGAGTACTTCATGAAATTTAAAATCAAAATATGATCAAAACATTTTATAAATATGAGAAAGTTGTTCATCTTTGCATAAAATCATAGAATGCATAATAAGTCGTAATTATTGAAATTAATCATGTATAATCCAGTTTAAACCAATAAGTCAATCAACAAGCTCGAGGTCTCAAGGGCTTCCCAAAAGAAAGGTCAAGAAACGGGTAGGGTTGGGATGTATAGAAGGTAATGTGGTGCTAGAATCCGGGAAAAGGATATCACTTCACTTTCACTTTCACTTCACTTTCAACATCATCCACCAATAAGCTTTGCTTATTTCACACTTTTTCCTTTTTTACTTTACTTTTTGGGATGCATGGACAGAGGTGCACAATAACCGAAGCCTAGGAGATCAGCAATCATCAATTTCTTGAGATGCATCAAACCCTTGATGCACATACCATGACCCGTTAGGAATATCGCTCAATCCGACTTTGGCAAGACACAAACACCCGACTATGTGAATGGTGCCGAGTTTTTCATCATCATGATTGACTTCCCCAAACCTATTTATTACTTTCTAACACTTTCACTTCCAGCCAACTTCTCAACTTTTACTTCACTTGCTTTAACCACTTTGCTTGCTTCCAAATTCCCGGATAGGTAAAGGGAGGCAAATATGTATATGAGGGGCTAAGCATGATCAAGAAGAAGAAGAGAGAAGAATGAATTGCCTTGGTCTTTCCAGGAAGAAAGTGAGAGAACTCATAATGTGGTGCCAACCTTCAAATTCAACATAATTTGGATAAAAACAAAGTATTAAACATGCCAAAAATTTCAAACAAAGCATTTAGCAACTTAAGCATATCATAAAACCTTTCAAACATATAAAGATTTCAAAACCAGTCAGTAAACAAGATCTTCACTGAGATCATATCCAGATAAGAAGCACAAAACGTTTCGAAAACTCTTAGTTAAACCACCTCGGTCGAGGTGTTCTAAGTCAACCGAGGTGAAGTACCTCGTTTGGCCAGAATCACTTCGGTCGAGGGCAAAAAAAATATTTTTTGTCCAGTTTTTGACGTTTTTTCTCAATCAAATAACCTGTATGCATGCATGTAATCTCAGATAAGCACATAAAGCAAAATAAAGCATAAATATCCGATAAAGTCGAGTCATACATCCATAAGAGTCGAGTAATACATAAACACCCCATACTTGGGACACACTATCCCAGTGGGTCAAAATAAGTCTAAAGAAATAAAGTACTCACCGGACATACCTGAGCTGCATAATAAATAAAGAAAGAAAATCCTGCAAGCTCTCAATAATCCCGATCCAGTGGTGGTGGTGGTGGCACGTACGGATACTGAGATGGGTCGAAAGGGTATCCCATGACGTGCTAAAACTGAATCTCAGCCATCGTGTGCTGGTAGTGTAATCTCTCCTGCATCTCACGGATATCCAGGGATAGGGCAGCATAAGAATCGATCATCTGATCCGTCAGATAATCAATCCGACGGTGAGCATTTGGATCTCTCTGTCGGCGTAGGAAGGTAGGTGAAGGAGCTGACAAACTCCAAAGTCAGCTCTAGGTAAGCCGGTGCTCGGATCTCAGTGAACTGCTCAAGGCCCACCATAGAAATCATACATCTCAGATCTCCATCCACATGGAGACAATCAAATGCAGAATTGTCCAGGAAGCGAGGTGCAATCACTGGACGGGCCGCTATGCGGTCATAATCAACCTGGTGTCTCTCGTGGATCACCGGTCTAGTACGTCTAGAGGAAGAAGAAGGGGAAGGAGAGGATCTGTCCCTCAGGACCAACTGTCTATCTGAACTCATCTTTTCAGAAACCTGTCAGACCACCTCGGTTGGCCTGACAACTCTGTAGAACACCTCGGCCGAGGCACAGGCCGACTGGACCGAGGCGAAAAACTGCGCGACTGATTTCTTCAAAAATCCAGTTCTTTTCCCCCAAAATCACTACAACAAGTTCTTATGGGGTACTTAATCTGTTTCTCAGCAAATGCAGGGGCAACCAAAGCCCAAATCGAAGGAAAACTGTGTAGATAGACGAGGTTAGGGTTTTTTCGATATTTACCCCGATTCGGTCGATTGGCTCGTTTTTCTTGCAGATTGGCGCTTGCACTGTGATCCTCTACCCTTTCTTAGTAGATTGGAAGCAAGAATCGTCGAAAACGAGCGCAGATTGGCGAAGCGAGGCGAAAGACGTGCCGCGGTCGAGGAGAAGGTAAAGGAGGAGAGAGAAATCTCGGCCCCCTTTTATACCCTTTTCTGGAGCTGATGTCACCTCGGTTGAGGTGGTCTCGACTGGACCGAGGTGGTATGGACCGAGGTGGATCTTCTGAAACCCTAGTCGCCTCGGTTGCTCAAGAATCATCTCGGTCGAGGTGCTGTTACAACAACCGAGATGTGTCTCAGTCAATCTCCGTCTTCTCAAATTCTCGAACTTCTGTCCTTCCAGTTGTGCTCCTGGTTTGTATTCCTTCCTTAGATGTCACCTGGCGTCTGTCTAGGATGCCGAAAACAAAACAAAGTAAAGCAAAAGCAAACTATCTAAGCTAGACTAGAAAAAGGGAAAAGAAAGCAATACCTTGGGTTGCCTCCCAAGAAGTGCTTGATTTAAGGTCGCTAGCTGGACCATGCGGTGTCTCTATGCATGATGGGAAGTGCCCTCACCCCATACTTCACCTCCATCATGGGGTGAAGTGAGTAAGTCTAGCAAACGCTCCAACAAGTGCAAGTGCTCATCGGGGAATGAATCGTCTATGGGTGGGTTGTCCTTCTCGCGTGAAGATGGAGGTAGCCGGCTGAGGTGATCCGCAACAGAATTTTCGGATCCCTTCTTATCGCGGATCTCTAAGTCAAACTCTTGAAGCAAGAAAATCCATCGAATAAGGCGTGGCTTGGCATCTTTCTTAGCGAGCAAGTAACGTATGGCTGCATGGTCGGTGTAGACAATGACTTTCGCCCCTACTAAGTAAGAACGAAACTTCTCGAAAGCATATACAACCGTCAGTAGCTCCTTCTCGGTGGTGGCGTAGTTACGCTGGGCTTCATCTAGCGTCTTGCTAGCATAGTAAATGGCGGTGGTCCGGTCATCCTTCTTTTGTCCAAGCACCGCTCCTACGGCCACATCACTAGCATCACACATGATCTCAAAGGGCAAGGTCCAATCCGGAGGTTGGATAATGGGAGCGGAGATCAACGCTTCCTTAATCCTGTAAAAAGCATCAAGACACTCCTGCAAAAACTCCAACATAACGTCTTTATTCAAGAGGTTAGTTAGAGGTTTAGAAATCTTAGAGAAGTCCTTGATTAATCTCCTGTAGAAACCTGCATGCCCGAGAAAACTCCTCACACCTTTAACAGAACAAGGGGGAGGGAGTTTCTCAATAGTCTCGATCTTAGGGCGATCGACCTCAATACCTCGATTAGAAACAAGGTGTCCTAGCACAATGCCTTCATTAACCATAAAATGACACTTCTCCCAATTCAAAACAAGAT
The DNA here is from genome assembly GCA_033239045.1 of Fagopyrum esculentum. Lineage (NCBI taxonomy): Eukaryota > Viridiplantae > Streptophyta > Magnoliopsida > Caryophyllales > Polygonaceae > Fagopyrum > Fagopyrum esculentum. Next base: position 93,538,586 of record BSUD01000008.1, on the reverse strand, counting down.
TAGTGTCCTCACATCTTTGTAGCACTAGAGAAAGGTTAGATAGGAAATCATCAAAAGAGGAACCATATACTGAAAAATCATCCATAAATACCTCCATGATTTCCTCTATATACTCGGAAAAGATAGCCATCATGCATCGCTGGAAGGTAGCGGGTGCATTGCACAATCCAAAAGGCATCCTCCTATAAGCGAATGTCCCCCACGGACAAGTGAAAGTGGTCTTCTCCTGATCATCCGGATGGATAGGAATCTGGAAGAAACCACTATAGCCGTCTAAATAGCAGAAGTGTGAATGCTGGGCCAACCGTTCGAGCATTTGATCAATGAAGGGAAGTGGAAAATGGTCCTTCCGAGTGGTTGTGTTCAGCTTCCTATAATCAATACAAACCCTCCAGCCCGTGACGGTCCTGGTTGGAATCAACTCGTTGTTCTTATTCGTCACAACGGTCATCCCTCCTTTCTTCGGAACTACATGCACCGGGCTAACCCATTTGTTGTCCGAGATAGGATATATGAAACCTGCATCCAACAACTTAAGAATTTCTTTATTCACAACCTCTTGCATGATCGGATTTAACCGTCTTTGAGGTTCCCGTGAAGTCTTATGATCGTCCTCCATTAGAATTCTATGCATGCAGAAAGAAGGCTTAATGCCAATAAGATCATCTATAGTATAACCCAAAGCCTTTTGATGCTTCCTCAGGACATGCATTAGTTTAGACAATTCAGATTCGGAGAGGGAAACACTAACAATAACAGGATAGGTGGAATCCGGTCCAAGAAAGACATACCTCAAGTGATTTGGGAGTTGTTTCAGCTCCACAACAGGTGGTGCTTTCTGAGGGGGCTCCTTGCTTCCTCCTTCCAGTGGAGTTGATCCAGAAACTGGACTTTCGGAAGTCTCAGTTGAAATCATCTCGCCTTAGACCTCGGTCGAGGCGCAGAGGCTTTGACCGAGATGTTCTTCAGTCGCCTCGCTTGGTCCAGGAAGTGCCTCGGTCGAGGTACTGTAACTGGAACCGAAACTAAAGATCTTCGTCTCCTGGATTAGTTTCTCAGTTTTAGCTCCTGGATCTTCTTCCAGTGCCTTTAAGCTCCGTATATCTGCATCACAAGAGGCATCTATACCTTCCTCCATTAAACTAAAACTAATAACTTTCTCAAGTGGATCGTTAATAAGGATAGAGCTCACCAATTCTCTTGATTCTTCTTCATCATAGATGTTGAATATATCATCTCCTAGCTGCTCTCCTTTCATAGCCGCGAGTAATGCAAATTCCACTTCATCTCCGCCAATATTGAATTTCAACTTGGCGTTCTTACAATCGACATTGCAACCCGAAGTTGCTAGAAATGGCCTCCCGAGAATGATAGGAACAGGATAATTTGCGGGAATCAAGCACAACAAAGTCTATAGGTAAATAGAAGTTACCTAACTTAACTGGAACGTCTTCCAAAATTCCCACGGGATGGGTAATGGAGCGGTCCGCCGTGTATAATCGAATCTTCACCGGCTTAGGCAATCCAAGTCCGATCTTCACACATAGCTCCAGCGGAATAATGCTCACGCTAACTCCTAGATCACATAAGGCTTCACAAGTGACATCCCCAACTTAAATGGGAATGCAAAATGAGCCGGGATCTCTCAACTTGGGTGGCATCTTCTCCTTCATGATTTGAATAAGCTCCAAAGATTTAGATGTCATCCTTACTTCACCAAAGTCCTCCAGCTTCCTCTTCCTTGATAGGATCTCTTTTAAGAACTTCCCATAGGCAGGCATCCCTAGAATAGCATCAAGGAAAGGAATGTTAATGTGTAGTTTATGCATAAAGTCAAGGAACTTACCAAAGTGCTTGTCTAGATGTGCTCTGGCCCTTGACTGGGGGAATGGAAGTGGTGGTTTATATGCAGGAGGTGGAATATAAACTTTAGTTTTCCCCTCCGCTTTTTGTGGCTCCACCTCGGTTGGCATCTCGGCCGAAGTGTTCTTTGACTGCACCTGAATCGAGGTGGTCTTCGTCGGTATTGGCACCGACCGAGGCACTGGATTTGTAGTCTTCAGTTCACTCCTCGTCGTTATGGCCATAATCTGGCCCTTAGGGTTGCTTTCCGTTCTTGCTGGAAGCTTCCCTGGATCTCTTGGCGTTTCATTTGCCCTACTAGCAAGTTGTTGTTCAAAGGCTTTTTGGGCCTTCGAAAATGAAATCATTGATGTCTCCATAGCGCTAAGCTTGATCAAGATGGCCTCCAGCACTGCGTCTTTCTTTTCCGGCTGGGACGAACTTGATCCTTGCCCCTGGCTCTTTAATGGAGTAGAAGAAGAAGAAGGGGAAGAGAGGAAAGGATTAGAGGAATCGTTAGAATTGGAGTTAGAATGATTGTTACCCGAATTTTGGTTGTTCGCCCTCCAATTATTGTTGTTGGATCCTCTATTGTTGTTGTAGTTGTTGTTCCGGGAACCGTTGTTGTTGTTACGGTATCCATTGTTGTTGTTCCTTGATCCTTGATCTTCTTTCTTGGTTTGAGCAACCAAGAGTTCCTTCAATTGCTTCACGTCATTCTTCAAAGACATGAGTTGATTGTTGTTAGGCGGAGCATCTTGAAAGTTAACTCTTTTAACTCCACCTTTAGCTCCTTGGTGGGAATATTTCTCCATATGCAAAGCTTGCTTCTCTATAAAGTCCCAAGCTTCGTCAATCGCCATGTCCATAAATGTACCGGCGGATAGTAGTTGGAGGTTGAATTGGGTGCTTCCGTCCAGTCCCTTGAAGTATATCTCCAACAACTCTATCTTTGGAATCCCATGATGTGGGCAATCCAAAAGAATGTCTTTAAACCTCTCCCATGACTTGGAGAAGCTCTCCTTGTCCTTCTTAATGAATGCATTAATCTTCCTTCTCATTTCAGCGGTCTTAGAGGGGGGAAAGAATTTAGTCAAGAATTCCGTAGTCATCTCCTCCCAAGTACTGATTTTTCCTCGAGGAAGAGATTGATACCAAGTAAGAGCTCTATCTTTTAAAGAAAAGTAAAAAGGTCTTAGCTTGTAGTTGTTGTTTTCTATTCTTGAGGGTCTCAAGGTCTCCATCAAGATCTCATAGTTTTGCAGTTGTTGATGCGGAGATTCCTTCTCTAGCCCTCCAAACTGGCATTGGTGAATCATGGAAAGAACTTGCGGTCGAAGTTCGTAGTCATGGTCCGCCGGATCTCCTAGGTTAACTCTAGGATGCCTCAGATGTTGATTGGGATCCATCCTTTGCCCTAGGGTTTGTGGGATTCCTGCAAAAAGAGCGCATCGGCCTGGTATCCGAGGTGGAAGTACATCGGCCGGGGCAACAGGTGCTGGGACCTGCCTCGGTCGAGGGTCTGGAACTGGATCCTGCATCGGTCGAGGATCCGGAACAAGGTCTTCCCTCGGTCGAAGTAGATACTGGTCTAGTAAGGCTGCCATATCTGCTTCGATCGCTTCAGTCCTAGTACGAGTTTCTTCTTTCTCCTGCCTCAGTTCTTCCCTGCTGAGGCGTAGCTGTTCTAACGCCTCCTTCAATTCGGCCTCAAGATCGCGATCGTCTTGGTTGGCCATCTTCGCTTTTCTTAAGCGTCGTTTATATGTCTTTTCTGGTTCCGGGATCGTAAGGAACGATTTCCTTCCCAGCGCGGGTTCTTCGCATAAACCTAAGAAAAGAACCTGCGAAAGTCACTCAAGTAGAGTGGTTAGTAGACACGGGGGCAAGTGCCCCAAAAGCGTACCGCAACCGGCTCGGTCTAGACCAAGTCCCCGGCAACGGCGCCAAAAACTTGTTCGCTCCAAACGGTGTGTGCAAGCTTTAAATTTATAACCCTAGATGTAAGCTTAAAACAAGGATGCGAACCCGCAGTGTATGGGTCAATCGTAGTAAAAAGCAAGGAATTCCAGGGGTCGATCACAGGGACTTAGTGAAACAAAGTCGGAATAGGTAAGCTTTGTAATTACTAACCACAAAAAGCAATTAAAACAATCAAGGATGATAAAAGTCAATAAAGGAAATATGCAATTCTAGGGATTAAAGCATCTAGTTGTGGTTCCAACTCAAGATCTAAAGATAAGCGGACAAAGCTGAGGTTTTTGAAAAAGGGAAGGTATTACTAAAGTGGATTAGATCACTAGGTAAGTCTCACTAATCACTAATCCCAAACCGTAACTCCTATTACCGGGTAAGTCTCAAGGAATTAAGGAAAAGAACTATAACCTCAAACTAACACGCCACCTAAGGGAATAGAATCAACCTTTACCGGGTAAGTCTCAGGCTAACTCACAAAGATGGGATGAAAGCACACTCAAACCCTAATAAAGGATAAACCTTTATTACCTACACTTATGATCTTAGGTAAACAAACAAAGGAATTACCGGGTAAGTCTCATCCTAGGCTTGCATTGAACCAAGAAAGGTATAATAACTGTCACGCTAGAAAGTGTACGCAATAAGCCTTAAATTTTACTTGTTATAATTATCCTAATTCTAAGCGCACCCGCAGTGTACGGGACGTATGTAGAAAGATAAGTACTCCAAGGTCGAACACAAAGACTACGGTGAAATCAAACTAAGTTGTGATTGAATTTAGCAAGGTCTAATCTAAGCAAGGAAAGGGGAAATCGAAAATTGTTTTTGTTGGTTTTAGATAATCAAAATCGAAAATCACAGCTCATGCAAACAACCAAATCAAACTCAATCGAAAAGATCGGCACAAATAAACAAATAGAACAAGATGTGATCAAGAGAGAAGGGAAATGGATTCTAGGGGTTGGAAATTCCGGTTATGGCATAATCTCAAGTTATCTATTCATTCTTTGGATTGATGATGATATGCTTGGGATTTAGTGTTTCTAAAATGGGATCAATCACCGGGTAAGTCTCATGATCCAACTAGTCCACACCTAAGGTCTCACTACCGGTTAAGTCTCTAAGACCCTAAGGGTAGGATTTTAACACAAACCGGATTATTACCTAGAGGTCTAACCTATCCTCACCGGGTAAGTCTCGGAAAGGGAAGTTCTAAGCAACTATCCTAGCACACTTGATCCAATGGCGGCTTATTAGGCTCACCATTACCTAAGATCTTGCTATTTTAGATTCTAAGGGCAAGGATCACCGGGTAA
>BSUD01000008.1:93473954-93532467 GCA_033239045.1 Fagopyrum esculentum | reverse complement strand
AACAATACAATCAACAAAGAAGGGAATCTAAGATGATCTTACAAAAACCCTTCAAAAAGCTATAAAAGCTATAGACTTTCTTCCTTCAACCTTCAAAAAGGTTCTTCAAATCTCCCAACTGGAGTATGGCTGCAGCGGATGTCTAAGCACAATCGGTGGTATAGCATGATGTGGATTTGTGGAAAATCCAACCCTTTTTATAGGAAAATTACTCTCCAAGGATAAGATATCTTAGAAAGATCTCTTCCCATAAAAATAGGTAAAATATATGGGCAAACTTATCTCTTCCTTCCAGGAACCCAGCCCAAAAATAAAAGATCTTCTTTCCAAAGATAAAAGATCTCAGCCAAGAATAAAATATTCTCGCCGCGTCCAAGGTTTTCGCCTCGGTCGAGTCGGCTCCTCTGGATCACCTCGGTCGAGGTGACTCTGTAGTCAACCGAGGTGAATCACAACTGAATGTGAAATCTCTCAAATCTGGTCCAAAGTGAATCTTTAATCCAATTCCATGATTCCTGGATTATTCCTTAAGCTCCTGAATGTAGCTCCATTGACTCCATAGCTCCTTTTGCTCCTTTTTGATGCAAAACGTGCCATTTTACCTACGATTACAACAAAACTAGGTGTAGACCTCGATTCACGCAAAGGTAGATGAAACGACAATATAATCACATAATATACATACAAACATGCAGATTATTGAAGATAAAACGTCTAAACAAACCCAAAATATAGACAATAATTCATGCTATCAATCTCCTCATATGCGTCTTTCCTAATAGCGGAGAAGACAATCAAACCGGCTCTATCTAAAAGCCAAGTCAGGTCATTCACCACATTCAGCGGCTCTAACTCCTCAAGAACTAAGTAGAGCGGTCCTATGACCGTCCTCTTCTCGATCCTTTCTAAGGCATCGAGGTAATCCTCATGGATTTTTGGAATTCTAGGAGGTGGGGGTGATGGTGGCTCACTAGAGGGTACTTGGGAGGAGGAGGAAGCATCACCTTTCCTATTCTTGCTTCTAGTAGAAATTCTCCTTATCAAATCCATCTGAGAGAGAAAATCACAGTCTGTTCTACAAAACCACGGCCGTGGAACCTATAGAGACCGTGGTTCGGCACAGTTTTGCTCAAATCTCAACAAATCAACCACCAAACTCAGCAAAGCCTGTCCTAGACTGATTTCAATCTCAATCCTATGCAATGTGCCTAAGTTCTTGTGAGAAATAGACCCAAATTGACCAAGTAGAGAAGTAGAAGAAAAACATAGGTTTTTAGATCTATGAATCCAAATTCCGTCTTTTGTAGGGATTGTCCACTTGATTTGTTGATTGGATCTTGTAGATGATCGGAAATGCTTCACTTTAGCACCAAGAATCGCTCGAAACGGTTTCCGAACGAAGAATTGCGAGATGGGGAGGTTTTTCGGGTTTTAGGTCGTGGAAGAGGAGCGTGGATTTGGGGATGGGGGTCTTTTTGTGAAGGAAAGTGGTTTATATAGTGGCCGTAAAATTTTTGGAAAATCACGGTCACTCGGGAGTTTCCACGGCCGTGGTTTTGTACGGAACTGTGGTTTTGGTGATTTTTCTCAAACTTTTGCAAATTACGGTCACTGTAGCTTCCACGACCGTGGTTTAGGGCGTGGAACTCTTTGTAATGTGCCAAAATCCGAGTTTCGTCAATTCCTTCTAACTTTTTCCTCCCCATTGCCTATTCCATTGTTCCTACATCCAAAAACACGACATACCGGGGGGTATCGAGGGAAAAAACAAAGCAAAAACGACTAAACTAATCTAATCTATGAATGATAGACAAAAGCATAAGTGCAATACCTTGGGTTGCCTCCCAAGAAGCGCTTGTTTAAGGTCCGTAGCTAGACCGTACTTGCACCTATTCGAGTGCGGTAGGCGCGAACTCCTTAGCTTGGAGTTCCGGTGAATACTTCTTGAGTCGTTGACCGTTCACCTTAAAGCTTCCGCCCTTTTCACCCCATGCTTCAACTGCGCCATGGGGAAAAACATGTTTGATTAGATAAGGTCCAGTCCAACGAGATTTAAGCTTACCTGGAAAGAGACGAAGTCTTGAATTGAAGAGGAGAACTAGATCTCCTTCTTTAAGGTCCTTTGGAATGATATGCTTATCATGCCAACCTATTTTGGCTACACTTCCACAATAATTTCAGCATTCTATTCACGACATTCTTCTCATTACATCTTCACCCCGCACTTGCTTTTCACACATTCAAACACACTAGCATGCTCCCATTCCCGGATGGGTTTAAAAGGAGGTCAAATTTTATATCAATTGAGGTGCTTAAGCAATCATGATCAAGATGAGAAGTAGAGAAAGATGAAATGCCTTATTCATTCCTAGATGGTATGCAAGAACTATCATGTAATTTCGACTTTCAATACTCAATCCATTCTAGGCAATCACCATGCTCTCAAGTCATTCATGAAATTCAAGAGAAGTAGTTCAAGTCCACATAAGCATTTATCAATTTAACACATAAGGCCATTCATAGCCAATCACAAGACAAGTTTTCATCATTAGGATCATATCCAAGCCTAGAAAGCACAAAAAAAATTTTAAATTTTCTGATTTTTATGGAATTTTCGAAATGAATATATACAATGCAAGACATGTGCAAATATTAACCTATCCTAGATGCTCTTCATGCAAAGGATCATGCAAACCCCACCCCATACTTAGAAACACATTGTCCCCAATGTGGTATACAAGTAAAGAGAGTGAAAGAAGGTTCTCACAATGTAAAATGGTTTTCTTTGGTATTTGGGAATTCTCAAGAGGATTGATGTTGGATGATCCTTTCAACCATGGTAGGGAGCTCTAAGCATCCTTCAAGCCTTGAAACCCGCGCTAGGCACCGCTAGCCGTCCAAGTTCCGCGTCCGCTCCACCCATAATTGGTGAGGGTTTCATCATCATCAATTCCAAGAGAGGCTTCCAATGCCACTAATGTTCTAGCACACAAAATAGACAAAACACACAAAGCACATAAAAACAGAAAAATCTAAGCTAAAATGAAGGAAAAATGTTACCGATGGGTTGCCTCCCACCAAGCGCTTCTTTAAGGTCATTAGCTTGACCAAACTCGGGAGCGTTTATGCAAGGTGAAGCGGGGCAATCATGTCTATCGGTGTTCCCGGAATGTATTTCTTCAAGCGATGCCCATTCACTTTAAAATCTCCACAATGCTCCCCTCCTATTTCAATTGCTCCATGGGGGAAGATCTTCTTCACCACATATGGCCCGGTCCATCTTGATTTGAGTTTTCCGGGAAAGAGTCTTAGCCTTGAGTTGAAGAGGAGGACAAGATCTCCTTCACTCAACTCCTTTGGGATGATCTTCTTGTCATGCCACCTTTTGGTTCTCTCCTTGTAGATCCGGGCATTCTCATAAGCTTCCAACCGGAGTTCCTCAAGTGCATTGATATCAAGCAATCTCTTTTCTCCCGCCTCCTTGAGGTCAAAGTTTAGCCACTTAATGGCCCAATAAGCTCTATGCTCCATTTCCACCGGAAGATGGCAAGACTTGCCATAGACCAACTTGTAGGGAGTGGTGCCAATAGGTGTTTTGAAGGCGGTTCTATATGCCCATAGTGCGTCATTGAGCTTCATGGCCCAATCCTTCCTTGTCCTAGACACCGTCTTTTCGAGGATGGCCTTGATTTCTCGGTTGGAGATCTCCACTTGACCACTAGTTTGGGGGTGGTAAGGTGTTGCCATTTTGTGAGTCACCCCATACTTGGCCAAAAGTGCTCCAAAATTCCTATTTGTGAAGTGCTTCCCTCCATCACTAATGATCACCCTTGGTGTTCCAAACCTAGGGAAGATCACTCGGTTGAAGAACCGCACCACCACCTTGGCATCATTTGTAGGAGAGGCGATTGCCTCTACCCATCTTGACACATAGTCCACCGCCAATAGGATGAATAGATTGCCACATGAAGAAGGGAATGGTCCCATGAAGTCTACGCCCCACACATCAAAAATCTCAACTTCTTGGATGTTGTTCAAGGGCATTTCATTCCTCCTTGAGATGTTCCCCGTTCTTTGGCAAGCATCACATGCCGCTACAAAACCTTGCACATCTCTAAACAAGTTAGGCCAATAAAAACCGGATTGCAATACCTTGGCACACGTTTTGTGTGAGCTAGCATGGCCTCCACATGGTAAGGAGTGACAATGCCGGATCACACTCTCCATTTCATCTTCCGGTATGCATCTTCTAAGCACCCCATCCGGGCCTCTCTTGAATAGAAGTGGCTCATTCCAATAGTAATGCCTTACATCGTTGAAGAACTTCTTCTTTTGTGCATATGTTAGTCCGGGAGGCACTTCCTCACACACCAAGTAATTCACAATGTCGGCATACCACGGTTCATTTCCTCTAGCCACTTGGAATAAGCATTCTTCCACCAATTGCAATTGCTCATCCCGGAATGAATCATCTATCGGGATGTTGTCTTTCCCAAGCTCCAATGGTGGGAGTCTACTAAGGTGATCCGCCACCGAGTTCTCGGATCCTTTCTTATCTCTTATCTCCAAATCAAACTCTTGAAGAAGAAGGATCCACCGAATCAACCTTGGCTTGGCATCCTTCTTTGTAAGTAGATAACGGATCGCCGCATGATCCGTATAAACTATGACCTTTGCTCCAACAAGGTATGAACGGAACTTCTCAAATGCATATACCACCGCTAACAACTCCTTCTCGGTAGTAGCATAATTGAGTTGGGCATCATCTAGCGTCTTGCTAGCATAGTAAATGGCATGAGTGCGCCCTTCCTTCCTTTGCCCCAAAACAGCCCCTACGGCCACATCACTTGCATCGCACATGATCTCAAACGGTAAACTCCAATCCGGAGGTTGCATGATGGGTGCGGAGATCAAGGCGTTCTTCAACCTACAAAATGCTTCAAGACAATCCTTGGAAAACACAAAATCAACATCTTTCATTAGTAGGTTAGTGAGAGGCTTAGAAATTTTAGAGAAATCTTGGATGAACCTCCGGTAAAAACCGGCATGCCCTAAGAAACTCCTTACCCCCTTCACCGAGGTAGGTGGTGGCAACTTCTCTATCGTTTCAATCTTAGCTCTATCAACCTCAATGCCACGGTTAGACACCAAGTGTCCTAACACAATACCTTCACTTACCATGAAGTGGCATTTCTCCCAATTTAAGACAAGATTCGTCTCCTCACATCTTTGCAATACTAATGACAAGTTAGCCAAGCAATCATCAAAAGAAGAGCCATAAACAGAGAAATCATCCATGAACACCTCCATGATATTTTCTATGTATTCCGAAAAGATAGCCATCATACACCTTTGGAAGGTGGCGGGTGCATTACACAACCCAAATGGCATTCTCCTATATGCAAATGTTCCCCATGGACATGTAAAAGTTGTTTTCTCTTGGTCATCGGGGTGGATAGGGATTTGGAAAAATCCGCTATAGCCATCTAGATAGCAAAAGTGAGAGTGTTGAGCTAATCTTTCTAGCATTTGGTCAATGAAGGGGAGGGGAAAGTGATCCTTCCTAGAAGCCATGTTCAATTTCCTATAATCTATACACATTCTCCATCCCGTGACCGTCCTAGTAGGTATTAGTTCATTGTTCTCATTAGTTACTACAGTCATTCCACCCTTCTTAGGTACTACATGAACGGGGCTAACCCACTTACTATCCGAGATAGGGTAGATAATTCCCGCATCTAGCAACTTAATGATTTCCTTTTTGACCACCTCTTTCATTATAGGGTTCAATCTCCTTTGATGTTCAATAGAGGGTTTGTGGTTATCTTCCATCATTATCTTATGCATGCACAAAGATGGCTTAATGCCAACCAAATCATCAATAGTATAACCAATGGCTTTCCTATGCAATCTCAATTCATGTAGCAATTTAGCAAGTTCATCGTCACTCAAGCATGCATTAACAATCACCGGATATGTAGAATTATCACCAAGGAATGCATACTTTAAATGAGAGGGGAGGGGTTTGAGTTCAAGTGAGGGAGGACCTTTTTCGGTTGAAGACGATCCAAATAAGATTGGGTGAGATGAATCCGAAACAAATGAAGACTCCCCTTGGCTCCTAGAAGCTTGATCGTCATTAAGAGCTGATTCAGGGGAAACCACGGTTGGAATCACGGTTGGCTCAACTTCCACGACCGTGGTTCCTTCCAGGCTTGTTTTTCGGAGTTGTCCAGAGAGTTTGACGGCCGTGGTTCCTGGATCTCGGCCGTGGAACTTACAGCTGTTCACAATTTCTTCATGGCTCCCAAATCCAACTCTTGGCTCTTCTTCCAATGCCTCCAAGGCTTTGATCTCTTCATTGCAATCCTCCTCAATGTCTTCCTCCATCATACTCAAGGTGAGAACCTTTTCCAAGGGATCCTTGATCAAAATTGAGCTCACCATTTCTCTAGATTCCTCTTGCTCGACTATGTTGAAGATGTCTTCATCAAGGGTTGGCCCTTTCATCATAGTGGACAGCTTGAACTTGATGTTCTCCTCTCCAATGTTAAAGGAGAGAGTCCCGTTCTTGCAATCCACTAAACATCCGGATGTGGCTAGGAAAGGTCTTCCTAGGATGATGGGAACCGGGTAATCCGCCGGAATGTCCAACACTACAAAGTCGATAGGTACATAGAATCCTCCCAATTGCACCGGAATGTCTTCAAGAATCCCAACCGGGTGAGTGATGGATCGGTCCGCCATATAGAGGGTCATCTTGACCGGTTTTGGCTCTCCTAGCCCGACCTTGTTACTAAGTGCAAGCGGTATGATGCTTACACTCGCCCCAAGATCACAAAGGGCTTCGTACTTCACATCTCCTACTCCAATTGGAACACAAAAAGAGCCCGGATCCCTTAGCTTGGGAGGCATCTCCTCCTTCATTGTTTGGATTAACTCCGAGGATCTCTTGGTCATCCTAATCTCCCCATACTCCTCCAACTTCCTTTTGTTGGAGAGTATTTCCTTCAAGAACTTTCCGTATGCCGGCATTCCTAAAATGGCATCCATGAACGGAATGTTAATATGTAATTTGGACATTAGTTCAAGGAACTTACCAAAGTGATTGTCCAAACGAGCTCTTGCTCTTGATTGTGGGAATGGTAGTGGCGGCTTGTATGGAGGCGGTGCTACATAAGTTGGCTCTACATCCTTGCCCCTTCCTCCATCATCTTGCTTTCTTCCCTCTTCTACCACTACTTGCTTTCCCTTAGCTTGGTCCTTGGGCAAAGGATCCTTCATACTCAACCCACTCCTTGTTGTGATAGCCAAAACTTGACCTCTTGGGTTGTCTCCGGTTCTTCCGGGAAGCTTCCCCGGATCCCTATGTGCCTCACCCGCTTTTTGAAAGACTTGCGCTTCCAAGACCTTTTGAGCCTTAGAAATTGAAGTAACGGTACTCTCAAGTCCACTCAACCTTCCTAGCAATTGTTCAAACATGACCTCGGTTCTATCTTTTGAAGGTTGAGTAAAACCGGGTGGAGGTTCTTGTGAAGCTCTTTGTGGTGGAGTTGTGCTTGTGGAAGCGGGAGGGTTCAAGGCTCCATCCGGATTTGAGTAAGAAAAACCGGGATGGTTATGGTTGGGCCGGTAATTGTTGAATTGCCGGTTGTTGTTGAAGTTCCTTGGGCCTTGGTAATTGTTGAAGTTGCCCCTTCCCATGTAATTGACATCCACCTCCTTGGAAGACAAGTTTGCTTGTGGAGGTGCTTGAGGAGTCGCTTGGCCTTTCAAGGTGGTAGTGCACAACTCTCTCAAGGATTTCAACTCATTGTTGATGGCGTCAAGCTTAAAATTGCTCATGGTGACTTCACTCACCTCATATGCTCCCGCCTTTCTTCCTTCACTCTTCCTATGCGAGTACTTCTCAATCACTAGAGCTTGCTTCTCCACAAACTCCCAAGCATCATCAACATGTTTTTCCATAAATGTCCCACCGGAAAGTGATTGAAGTTTGAATTGGCTATCTTCATCAAGCCCTTTGAAGTAGATTTCCAATAGCTCAATTTTTGGTATGCCATGGTGCGGACAATCTAGAAGAAGATCTTTGAATCTCTCCCAAGACTTGAACAAACTCTCTCTATCCCTCATCACGAAGGCATTGATCTTTCCTCTTAACTCGGTGGTCTTTGAAGGTGGGAAGAACTTGGTCAAGAACTCGGTTGTCATCTCTTCCCAAGTGCCAACTCTTCCTTGTGGAATAGATTGATACCAAGCTAAGGCTTTGTCCTTTAGAGAGAAGGAAAAGGCCCTTAGCTTATGGTTGTTGCTCTCCAATCTCGGTGGTCTAAGAGTTTCCATCAAGATCTCATAATTCATCAAGTGTTGATGAGGAGACTCTCCTTCCATCCCTCCAAATTGATTGTGCCGGATCATTTGTAGAACTTGAGGGCGGAGCTCATAGTTGTGGGTTGCGGGATCTCCTAGATTCACACCCGGTCGGTGTGCTCTTTGTGCCGGATCCATGCGCCTCCCTAGGGTTTGTGGCTCTTCAATGGCAATTGGAACAACCCTAACATTAGCCGCCGGCTGCGGTTGTGGTGGAGGTGGTGGAGGTTGTCGGCGATTAAGCTCTCCTTGAACAAGAGCTTGCCTAATCTCTTCAATCTCCCTTCTAGTTTCCTCTTGCCTCTCATTGGCAAGCCTCCTTTCTTCCTCCAAGAGTTCATCTCTAAGCCTTATTTGCTCTAAGACTTCATCCAATTCAGCTTGAAGATTTCTACCGGCCATCTCTCTCTCTTTTCGGATGTTCTTAGATCTAGATCGAAGGGTTTTCTCCGGTTCGGGATCGAATGGAGCTAGATCCTTGCCCCGAGATCTTCGCATACACCTAAAGAGAAGTGGATGTCCTGAAAAACAAAGACACAAACCAAAAAGAGATCAAAAGTAACAAGAAAGATCTACACTAGAATCAATCACAAAATAGACTCAATCTAGACCTAGTCCCCGGCAACGGCGCCAAAAACTTGTCACGCTAGAAAGTGTACGCAATAAGCCTTAAATTTTACTTGTTATAATTATCCTAATTCTAAGCGCACCCGCAGTGTACGGGACGTATGTAGAAAGATAAGTACTCCAAGGTCGAACACAAAGACTACGGTGAAATCGAACTAAGTTGTGATTGAATTTAGCAAGGTCTAATCTAAGCAAGGAAAGGGGAAATCGAAAATTGTTTTTGTTGGTTTTAGATAATCAAAATCGAAAATCACAGCTCATGCAAACAACCAAATCAAACTCAATCGAAAAGATCGGCACAAATAAACAAATAGAACAAGATGTGATCAAGAGAGAAGGGAAATGGATTCTAGGGGTTGGAAATTCCGGTTATGGCATAATCTCAAGTTATCTATTCATTCTTTGGATTGATGATGATATGCTTGGGATTTAGTGTTTCTAAAATGGGATCAATCACCGGGTAAGTCTCATGATCCAACTAGTCCACACCTAAGGTCTCACTACCGGTTAAGTCTCTAAGACCCTAAGGGTAGGATTTTAACACAAACCGGATTATTACCTAGAGGTCTAACCTATCCTCACCGGGTAAGTCTCGGAAAGGGAAGTTCTAAGCAACTATCCTAGCACACTTGATCCAATGGCGGCTTATTAGGCTCACCATTACCTAAGATCTTGCTATTTTAGATTCTAAGGGCAAGGATCACCGGGTAAATCTCTCCTAACTCTTAGTCTCTACACTAGGACATCCTAGGGTAGGTTAAACTCAGCAAAAACTTAGGGTTTCAACAATTTTATGAACCTAAGGTAAGATCCTTCGAATCAGGAAAATCACGGTTCGTTCTACAGAAACCACGGCCGTGGTTCTTCAAGAACTACCCGTGATTCCTAACAGTAGCCACGTCCATAAATAAAAATCATCCAAAGGTAAATTTAAGTTCATCCTATCATAGATCTAGCCATAACCATCTTTTCCTAACCCTAGAATCACATCAATCTAGCCTACAACATTCATATTGGAATTCAAAACAAACAAGCATAGATTCATAATCTCCATAGCAAGAAAAATGAGAGAAAGAAGATGAACAAATAAACTCCAAATAAAATCCAAATCTGAAGATTGAATTTAGGATGACTTACAATCCTTCCAAAGGAAGGTTCAAGAGTTCAAAAACTTCTAGAAACAAATCCGAAAATACAAGAGCTAAGTGTGTCTTCTCCTCTCCTCTTCAATGGCAATGGCTCCTTTCTTCTTCTTCTTGCACTTTCCTTCCTAGAAAAATCTTTCTTCTTCTTGGAATATATTTTGTCCAAAGGCAATAGAGAATGTGTGAGCTGCTCCCCCAAAACTACCCCAAAATCCCAGCTGCCTCTAACAACATTCAAGGACCACTTTTATAACCAATTTCTTCATGAGCTGGCCATGAGAGTCGTGGCACAGCTGTCACGAGAATCTGGCAAAAACCACGGCCATTTCCACGGCCGTGATTCTCCAGGAAACCGTGATTGCTAACAGAAACTTTGTTTACGCTCAATAGGCTGTGGTTTGGTGTATGGCCTGTGTTGGCAAGGTTCCTTGGGTCCTCTTTGGCTCTTGGCTTGCGTTCCAATGAGTTTGGAAACATGTCCTCTTAATGAGCGACCCTCAAACGCCTCGTTTAAGCTCGAAACTTCCCTAAATACCTACAAAACGCACACAAGTCCGTGTAGACGTCTATCTCGACAAATTACATGTTTTGAGTGCAAAACGCATTGGACTAGTGCTAGATAATGCATGATTGAGCGAGAATCCTACCTAAATGTGCACCTAAAACTATACTATAAATCGTGTTATCAATAACAATAGGATTTGGCAAACTCTAACACTTAACTCTCAGTTTTGGATCAGATAAGTCACCTCGGTCAGCCAAATTCCACCCTGGCCGAGATGTTCATCGACTGAGCGAGATGCTTAGGGTTAAGGATAAAGACTCGAGCTTTCAGGGTCCTACTTTGATTAAGATTATTCTATCATTGTTTTTCCCACAACCTTCAGCCAATCACCCTAGAATCACACAAAGAGATTAGCCACTCATCATCATGAAAGTATTAATCAAATATATGGGAAGAAAGAGAATAATTGAACAAGAAAACCTTAAGAGAAAGGCTTCAATAACTGAATCAATTATCAAAACAACAAGCGTTCCTTGGATTAAAATCTAACAATACAATCAACAAAGAAGGGAATCTAAGATGATCTTACAAAAACCCTTCAAAAAGCTATAAAAGCTATAGACTTTCTTCCTTCAACCTTCAAAAAGGTTCTTCAAATCTCCCAACTGGAGTATGGCTGCAGCGGATGTCTAAGCACAATCGGTGGTATAGCATGATGTGGATTTGTGGAAAATCCAACCCTTTTTATAGGAAAATTACTCTCCAAGGATAAGATATCTTAG
Organism: Fagopyrum esculentum; assembly: GCA_033239045.1. Classification (NCBI taxonomy): domain Eukaryota; kingdom Viridiplantae; phylum Streptophyta; class Magnoliopsida; order Caryophyllales; family Polygonaceae; genus Fagopyrum; species Fagopyrum esculentum. Next base: position 93,521,038 of record BSUD01000008.1, on the reverse strand, counting down.
AAAGATCTCTTCCCATAAAAATAGGTAAAATATATGGGCAAACTTATCTCTTCCTTCCAGGAACCCAGCCCAAAAATAAAAGATCTTCTTTCCAAAGATAAAAGATCTCAGCCAAGAATAAAATATTCTCGCCGCGTCCAAGGTTTTCGCCTCGGTCGAGTCGGCTCCTCTGGATCACCTCGGTCGAGGTGACTCTGTAGTCAACCGAGGTGAATCACAACTGAATGTGAAATCTCTCAAATCTGGTCCAAAGTGAATCTTTAATCCAATTCCATGATTCCTGGATTATTCCTTAAGCTCCTGAATGTAGCTCCATTGACTCCATAGCTCCTTTTGCTCCTTTTTGATGCAAAACGTGCCATTTTACCTACGATTACAACAAAACTAGGTGTAGACCTCGATTCACGCAAAGGTAGATGAAACGACAATATAATCACATAATATACATACAAACATGCAGATTATTGAAGATAAAACGTCTAAACAAACCCAAAATATAGACAATAATTCATGCTATCAATCTCCTCATATGCGTCTTTCCTAATAGCGGAGAAGACAATAAAACCGGCTCTATCTAAAAGCCAAGTCAGGTCATTCACCACATTCAGCGGCTCTAACTCCTCAAGAACTAAGTAGAGCGGTCCTATGACCGTCCTCTTCTCGATCCTTTCTAAGGCATCGAGGTAATCCTCATGGATTTTTGGAATTCTAGGAGGTGGGGGTGATGGTGGCTCACTAGAGGGTACTTGGGAGGAGGAGGAAGCATCACCTTTCCTATTCTTGCTTCTAGTAGAAATTCTCCTTATCAAATCCATCTGAGAGAGAAAATCACAGTCTGTTCTACAAAACCACGGCCGTGGAACCTATAGAGACCGTGGTTCGGCACAGTTTTGCTCAAATCTCAACAAATCAACCACCAAACTCAGCAAAGCCTGTCCTAGACTGATTTCAATCTCAATCCTATGCAATGTGCCTAAGTTCTTGTGAGAAATAGACCCAAATTGACCAAGTAGAGAAGTAGAAGAAAAACATAGGTTTTTAGATCTATGAATCCAAATTCCGTCTTTTGTAGGGATTGTCCACTTGATTTGTTGATTGGATCTTGTAGATGATCGGAAATGCTTCACTTTAGCACCAAGAATCGCTCGAAACGGTTTCCGAACGAAGAATTGCGAGATGGGGAGGTTTTTCGGGTTTTAGGTCGTGGAAGAGGAGCGTGGATTTGGGGATGGGGGTCTTTTTGTGAAGGAAAGTGGTTTATATAGTGGCCGTAAAATTTTTGGAAAATCACGGTCACTCGGGAGTTTCCACGGCCGTGGTTTTGTACGGAACTGTGGTTTTGGTGATTTTTCTCAAACTTTTGCAAATTACGGTCACTGTAGCTTCCACGACCGTGGTTTAGGGCGTGGAACTCTTTGTAATGTGCCAAAATCCGAGTTTCGTCAATTCCTTCTAACTTTTTCCTCCCCATTGCCTATTCCATTGTTCCTACATCCAAAAACACGACATACCGGGGGGTATCGAGGGAAAAAACAAAGCAAAAACGACTAAACTAATCTAATCTATGAATGATAGACAAAAGCATAAGTGCAATACCTTGGGTTGCCTCCCAAGAAGCGCTTGTTTAAGGTCCGTAGCTAGACCGTACTTGCACCTATTCGAGTGCGGTAGGCGCGAACTCCTTAGCTTGGAGTTCCGGTGAATACTTCTTGAGTCGTTGACCGTTCACCTTAAAGCTTCCGCCCTTTTCACCCCATGCTTCAACTGCGCCATGGGGAAAAACATGTTTGATTAGATAAGGTCCAGTCCAACGAGATTTAAGCTTACCTGGAAAGAGACGAAGTCTTGAATTGAAGAGGAGAACTAGATCTCCTTCTTTAAGGTCCTTTGGAATGATATGCTTATCATGCCAACGTTTCGCTCTCTCCTTATAGATCTTGGCGTTCTCGTAGGCGTTTAAGCGAAGTTCTTCAAGCTCGTTAAGGTCCAAAAGGCGCTTCTCGCCCGCTTCCTTCATGCTGAAGTTCAACCACTTTACCGCCCAATACGCCTTATGTTCCAGCTCTACCGGTAAGTGACAAGACTTCCCATACACAAGGTTGTATGGTGTCGTTCCTATGGGAGTCTTGTATGCAGTCCGGTATGCCCAGAATGCATCATCTAGCTTCAAAGACCAATCTTTCCTTGTCTTCAAAACTGTTTTCTCTAGGATTCCTTTAATCTCCCGATTCGAAATCTCCACTTGTCTACTCGTTTGTGGATGATAAGGGGTGGCGATCTTGTGAGTCACCCCATACTTAACTAGTAGAGCTTCGAATCGTCGGGCAATGAAGTGAGAGCCTCCATCACTAATGATAGTCCGTGATGTCCCAAATCTTGGAAAAATAGTCTTGTTAAAGAACTTAACCACAACCATGGCATCATTAGTTAGAGAGGCAATCACTTCAACCCATCTCGAAACATAACCTACAGCTAGAAGTATGTGTTGGTTTCCACAAGATGATGGGAAAGGTCCCATGAAGTCTACTCCCCAAACGTCAAAGATCTCTACCTCCTGAATGTTGTTAAGAGGCATTTCGTTTCTCCTAGATATGTTTCCTGTTCTTTGACAAACATCGCAGCAGAAAACAAAGGTTAGCACATCTTTAAATAAAGTAGGCCAAAAGAATCCAAATTGCGATACCTTAGCGCTAGTCTTGTTCGAGCTAGAGTGTCCTCCACAAAGTAGTGAATAATAATGACGGATGACACTTTGCATCTCCTCTTTCGGCACACATCGTCGAATGATGCCGTCAGGACCTCTCTTGAAGAGGAGAGGTTCCTTCCACAATGTTCGCCCAAAAGGTGTGCGTCAAAGTCTTAATATTTATATCTAGAACTCAAAAGCAAAGCGAACCCGCAGTGTACGGATCAGCTGTAGAAAGGTAAGAATTCCAGAGTCGAACTCAGGGATTTGGTGAGAATAAATTTGAAATCAGTTATCTAGCGGAAGTGTAAAAACTTTTATGATTTGATAAAGAGAGAAATGATTCCAAGGGTTCAAGTATCCGATTTCGGCTTTCGATTCAAGACACTTCTATAGATATAAGACAGAGTTTATATTGTCAAGATTAAATGTTCAAAAGTAGATATCGTACGGTGAAGTTCCGAAACCTATATAACTAATCTAAAGATTCTCTCTATAAGGGTTGTTGAGGCTGCAATATAGAAAGACCTAAAGACAAGAATTATGCTCAAACTAACTATCTAAAACTCCAGGATATGACTCTCCAAAGTAAAGATTAGAAAGCACACTTAATTTTTTAATAAAGGATGTTGAATCTCTTTATTACCCAAATCTTGCGATCTTAATCTATTAAATGTAGAAACAGGTTTGAAGTGCCTTCATACATTCAATTAGAGGGTAGAAAGGTTAATCAAGATTGGGATTTAGGCAAGGATTAGTTTTGATTAAAGATTAGTTCAATTAAAGTTCGTTAGAAGAATAAATCGCCCTGTTCATAAGAAAATCGGCCGATTTTCCTCAAGAACAGTCCGATTTTCCTGTTTGTCGCAAAACTAAAATCTAAACTCTCAGGGTCTTAATGTTTGAATGAGTTCAGTCTATCATCATCTAAGCCTTAATCATCAACTATTCTCCCCAGAATCACAAGGTTTTTAGCCAACCATTTTCAAAATCGAATCAAATTAATTATTGAAAAAGATATCGCAAAGAAACCAAATCTTGAATGAAAAATCCAAAAACCTTCAAATCTGTAAACGATTGTCAAAACAAATCAACGTATCTCTTAAGTTACTCAAATTCGTGCCTAAAAACAGTAAACACTTCAATGAACAAAGAAATCTCACAACTAGAATCAAGATTAGCTTCCCGGCAAAGAGTTCTTCAATCTCCTTCCAAGAATCTTCAATTCTTCCCAAACGTGTAAAGATTTCCCGCTGCGGCCTCCTCGTTTTCGTTCCTAGGGTTCTCCTCTATAGTTTCTTGCAAGTGGGCCGTTTGGCAAAACTCTCCTCCAGCCCCAAATTAATTGGGCTTTGTGTCGTCTTTTTATTTGGCTGAAAAACATAATAAATCGATCCAGTCGATTTACACACAAAACCGTTCGATTTCTTTAAGGGAAAATCGTCCGATTTATGTGTAAATTGGCACGATTTTCTTCAACAGAAAGTGCTCTTCTCTTGAATCGTATTCTATGCTTCTTCTTTGTAATTCCTTAGTTCTTTGTGATTCCTTTTTGACTCCTTTAGCTTCCTTAACATCCTTAGATGCTCCTTGCTTTGCTTTAGCTTCCCATTCCACTCCATTTACCTGCAATTCATCCAAAACTCGTGTAGACCTCTATTTCCGACAATTAATTGAATAGAACATAAAAGGCATACAAAATCTCTCTAAATGTAAGGTAAATAGAGATAAAGTTCTGTAATATGCATGAATATGATGATACATAATTCATGTCATCACACAAGTATTCCCAAACATCCTTAAAGAACTTCTTCCTTTGTGCATAGGATAGTCCGGGTGGTATTTCCTAGCAAACCAAATGATCCGCAACAGAATTTTCCGAACCCTTCTTGTCATGGATCTCTAGATCGAATTCTTGTAGGAGAAGAATCCATCTAATCAGCCTTGGTTTCGCATCCTTCTTTGCAAGTAGATACCGGATCGCAGCATGATCCGTGTATACAATCACCTTTGCACCTACAAGATAAGAACGGAACTTTTCAAATGCATAAACAATAGCTAGAAATTCCTTTTCAGTAGTGGCATATTTAAGTTGCGCTTCATCTAGCGTCTTGCTAGCGTAGTAGATAGCATGGGTTCGTCCTTCCTTCTTTTGCCCAAGCACAACTCCTATAGCTACGTCACTTGCATCACACATGACCTCGAATGGAAGATTCCAATCCGGAGGTTGAATGATCGGGGCTGAGATTAGAGCTTCCCGAATCTTATGAAACGCATCTAAGCACTCCTGCGAGAAATAAAAAACTGCATCCTTCATCAATAGATTAGTAAGCGGTTTTGATATCTTAGAGAAATCCTTTATAAAACGTCTATAAAATCCAGCATGTCCTATAAAGCTTATTATCCCCTTCACCGAAGATGGAGGAGGGAGCTTTTCTATAGTTTCTATCTTAGCCTTATCTACCTCGATCCCTCTACTAGAGATCAAGTGTTCGAGTAAAATGCCTTCCTTCACCATAAATTGACTCTTCTCCCAATTAAGAACTAGGTTAGTGTCTTCACACCTTTGTAGCATAAGAGAAAGGTTAGAGAGACAATTATCGAAAGAGGAACCATAAATAGAAAAGTCATCCATGAAAACCTCCATGATCTCCTCTATGTACTCCGAGAAGATAGCCATCATGCACCTTTGGAAGGTAGATGGGGCGTTGCAAAGCCCGAACGGCATTCTCCTATAAGTGAACGTACCCCATGGGCACGTGAATGTGGTCTTCTCTTGATCGTCTAGATGAATCGGGATCTGAAAGAAGCCACTATAACCGTCAAGATAGCAAAAATGAGAATGTTGTGCTAACCTTTCAAGCATTTGGTCAATGAAGGGTAATGGGAAGTGATCCTTTCTAGTTGCATTGTTCAGCTTCCGGTAATCAATGCACATCCTCCATCCAGTCATTGAACTTGTAGGAATGAGCTCTTTGTTCTTATTGGTGATGACCGTCATTCCTCCCTTCTTTGGAACAACCTGTACGGGACTCACCCACTTGCTATCGGAGATAGAGTAGATGATACATGCATCAAGTAGTTTAATAATTTCCTTCTTGACAACCTCCTTCATGGTCGGATGTAACCGCCGTTGAGGTTGTCGTGAAGTTCTAAAGTCTTCTTCCATTAGGATCTTATGCATGCATAATGAAGGCTTAATCCCTACTAGATCCTCTATAGTGTAACCTAAGGCTAGCCTATGTTTCCTTAGAACAACCATAAGCTGACTATGCTCATCTTCACTTAGATCAGAACTAACAATTATCGGAAAGGTAGAATTAGATCCTAGAAATGCGTACCTTAAATGTGTGGGAAGTGGTTTCAATTCCATCACTATCGGAGTCTCTAGTGGCTCTTGAGGAGTGTCAAATGCTTCCTTGGAAGTCTCTAAGGGTATAGAAGTTGTTGAAGTAGACTCAAGAGAAGTGGTAGAAAGAACGTAATTGTCCTCAGATTTTCCCAAAATTACGGCACCTCTGTTTCCTCCACGGCCGTGGTTTAGGGCGTGGAAGTCAATTACGGCACCTCTGATAGTTCCACGGCCGTGGTTTTGGCCGTGTAACTTACTGGAATCCTCTGAATAGCTAATTACGGTCATGTTGGTGGGAACCACGGCCGTGGAATAGCACGACTGGCCGTGATTCCTCACGTCTTCTGACCCATCGTAGAGTTTTTCAAACTCTTCTTCATGTACTTCCTTTAGCTCCTCCAAAGCTTCAATTTCCTCATTGCATTCCTCTTCCTCTCCTTTCTCCGTAATGCTCATAGTGATCACCTTTTGCAAAGGATCCTTGAATAGAATTGAGCTTACATCCTCTCTAGATGCCTCTTCGTCATGGATGTTAAACATATCCTCTTCAAGAGGTGGCTCTTTCATCAAAGTGGAAAGAACAAACTCTACCTTTTCCTCTCCTATGTTGAAGATGAGTCTAGCATTCTTGCAATCCATCATACAACCGGATGGTGCAAGAAACGGTCTTCCGAGTATGATCGAGACTGGACTATCTACAGGAATGTCAAGCACAACAAAATCTATTGGAACATAGAACTTACCAAGCTTGATCGGGACGTCTTCAATGATACCGACGGGACGAGTTATGGATCGATCCGCCATGTATAATGTCATCTTCACCGGTTTAGGTTCGCCTAAACCGATCTTCTTGCATAAGGCAATCGGAATGATGTTAACTCTTGCTCCTAAATCACATAATGCATCATATGTGACATCTCCTACTCCGATTGGAACACAAAATGACCCCGGATCCTTCAGCTTTGGGGGCATCTTTTCCTTCATCATTTTGATGAGATCCGACGATTCCAAACTCATCTTGACTTCTCCAAAGTCTTCCAGTTTCCTCATATTAGAGAGGAACTCCTTTAAGAACTTTCCATATGTTGGCATACCTACAATTGCATCAATGAAAGGTATATTAATATGCAGTTTGCTCATGATTTCAATGAACTTACCGAATTGCTTGTCTAGACGCGCTCTTGCTCTAGATTGTGGAAATGGTAGGGGAGGTTTGTAGGCTGGAGGAGGAATGTAGATGTCTTCCTTCTCCTTCCCCTTTTCCTTCTTCTTTTCGACGGGAACTTCCACAAACATAGGTTGCGGGTCGGTGGTTGTTGCTCCGCTCCTAGTTGTGATAGCCATCACCCTTCCTTTCGGGTTATCCTCCGTCTTTCTTGGAAGTTTTCCTTGATTTCTAGGTCCTCAGCATTGCTGAACATTTGGTTATCTAAAACCTTTTGAGCTTTATCAACCTTAGTAATGTGACTCTCCAACCCTTGAAGCTTTCCCAAGATCGTTTCCATCATGGGATCGGGCTTCTCTTTCCCCGAAGTACTTCCACTATTAGATGTTTGCCCCTGGCTTTTCAAAGGAATGGAAGAAGAAGATGGTGGAGTTAGTGAATTTCCTGAATTGGGATAAGAATTACCGGAGTTTTGTTGTTGGTTGGAACGCCAATTGTTGTTGTTTGAACTTCTATTGTTGTTCCAATTGTTATTCCGGTTGTTGTTATTGTTCCAATTATTCCGGTTGTTGTTCCGGCTGTTGCGATTGTTGTTCTCATTCCCATTGTGGTTATTGTTGTTTCCAAAATAACTAACATCTTTCTCCTAAGGCTTTTGAAAGCTAGCTTTGATGACTTCCTTCAATTCTTTAATCTCGGTGTTGAGAGAAAATATTTGAGTTTGAGCAGCTTGTGTTAGCTTTGCTCCTTGCTCCACTTGATTAGCTTCCACCTTCCGATGAGAGTACTTCTCAATGACTCGGGCTTGCTTCTCAATGAAGCCCCAAATGTCATCTTCCCTCATGTCCATGAATGTGTCACATGAAAGGGATTGGAGCTTGAATTGTGTTTCCACATCCAGTCCCTTATAGTATATCTCCAATAACTCCAATTTGGAAATGCCATGGTGTGGGCAATCCAATAGTAAATCCTGAAATCTTTCCCAAGACTGAAACAAACTTTCATTAGATCTCATAGAAAAAGCATTAATTTTACCTCTCAACTCCGCCGTCTTGGATGGCAGAAAGAACTTGGTTAGGATCTCCGAAGATAGATCCTCCCATGTGTTGAATCTTCCATTTGGAAGAGCTTGATACCAAGATAAAGCTTTCCCTTTCAAAGAGAAAAAGAATGGCTTGATCTTGTAATTATTGGTGGTTGCATTCTTTGGCTTCATTGTCTCCATCAAGATCTCAAAATTCTGTAAATGTTGATGTGGAGATTCGACACTCGTTCCTCCAAACTGGCTTTGGCGAACGATGGTAATAACTTGTGGGTTAAAGCTAAACCCCTGAATATCGTTAGCATCAAAATTCACACCTAGACGGCGTGGTTGCTGAATCGGATCCATTCTTTGGCCAAGAGTTCTTGGCTCTTCATCTACACGAGCGGCTCTCGCACCCCCAGCCGGGATACGATGATTGGCGGCTGGTCTTGGATTATTCTAGTTCGTATTGATCGTTGGATCAATGTCCTCTAGCGACGGCATGGAGTAGTCGCTCTCTTCATCGGATGAGTCGGTTCTAACCGATCTTGTCGGTTTGCTTCTCTTCTTCTTCTTGAAACCACTCATCTCCAACCTCATTTGCAGCATCATGTCCTTGAACTCATCAATTTGCAATTGATGACGCTCTGATTCTTCCCTGCGAGTCTTCTCGCTCCATCTAAGTCGAGCTTCGGAATCATCCAACTCTTCTTGGATATCCCTTTCTTTATTTTCAGCCATCTTTCATTCTTTGAGCTTCTTTCTCAAAGTCTTCTCAAGTTCTTGATCAAGAGGTAAGAGGTCTTTGTTGGTACTAGACCTGCGCATATACCTAGAAGAACCTGCAAATAACACTCACAAGAGATATCAAATAACAAGAGCAAAGCTCCCAAGCTCGACAACCTATAGGAGTTGTGCTTGGGCATTGACTTAGTGTTCGCCCTCAAACGTGCGTGCAATCAAGTCTTAAATTTATAAAACTAGAATAAAAGCAAGCGAACCCGCAGTGTACGGATCGACGTAGATTAGCAAATATTCCGGATTATCGATCACAGGGATTTGGTGAAACAAAACCTAGTCTCAAGTTATCGAGCAAATAAGGTATAAAGCTTTGTAAATATTGGGGAAAACAGCAACCCTAAAGATCCATGTATCCAATTGTGGCAATCGATTCAAGATATACTAAAGAACTAAGGACAGAGTTAAGAGTTGCAAATATGCTAAAGTAAAGCAATTTACGGTGAAGTTCCAAGACTTTATATGACTTATCTAAAGACACTCTCTATAAAGGTTGTTGAGGCTTCAGTATATAAAGGATCTATGGACAAGAATTAATCTCAAATACCCAAACTTGTAACCCAAGGATCAAAACTAACTAAAACGATTAAGGTTGTGACACTCGAAATCGAAATAGAGGGTGATGAGTCTCACTACTACCTAGAAAAGGGCAAGCCAAGACTAGATTAAAGCTAATCTTTAACCTTGGATCAAAGTAAAAACAAAGTTCGTAAACTAGGGTAAATCACGGTCAGATCTTGAGAACCACGGTCGTGGAACTTCAAGAACAGGTCGTGATTTGGGTTCGTCGACGAGATCTCTCTAACTCTCAGGGTCCAATCAATTTACGATCGATCTATCATCATCTAAGCCACAGCTATCAACCCTTCACCTTAGAATTGCTAGAGGTTTTAGCCATCAATCATTGTCATGATATCAATATTCAAACCAAAGAGAATAAAATATGAAAACCCTCGAATACTTAATAAAACTTCGAAACCAATTCTCAAATCCGAACACAAGAAGTGATAATCAATGGATTCAGAATATAGAACACAAAACCTCACAATAATCTAAGGTAAGTATGAAGAACAGGTTGTCAATCCGTCTTCAATGCCAAAACCTAAGAAAGAGGTAAAAAAACCTTCGGCAATCTTCAATCCACCCTAGGCAAGAATGCTCCAAGCAAAGTAAGCGGCCGTCCACGTCTCCGCGAGATCCAAAGCAAATGTAACGGGAATAAGCCGTAAGCGTCGATGCCCAAAACTCTCTTTTCAGACCTTTTTATAAGATGGGGAAGAAGGTAACCGTCCCGGCCCATCACGTAAATAACGTGGCAATTGAAGACTCGTCAAAAGATCGCCTAAATCACGGTCTCAAGGGATTCCACGACCGTGGTTTAGAGCGTGGAATTGGATTACGGTCCCTCGTGACTTCCACGACCGTACTTTAGGCCGTGTAACTTACTGGAATGCTCTACGCTCATGATGCCAAGATCAACAGCCGTGGTTTAGAGCGTGGACTCTTCTACAGCCGTAATTCAGGGCGTGGAAGTGCAAAATGCTTGTTGTTTCCTTTGTGTCATGACATTCTTCATCCTAGCTCTTTCCTTAGCTTCATTGATGTGTTCTTAATCCTCGTTTATGATCGAATCCTCTCTTTTCTCTCTTAATAGCTCCCATTTAGCTCCTTTTCGCCTACAATCAACACAAAGCTAGTGTAGACATCCATATCGACAATAATAGAGGAACAAGCTAACAATTGCTTCTAAACTTCATCCATGTACACACTAATGAGAGAAAAACAACCAAAATAAGTGCCTAGAATATCGCAATATTTCATGCTAACACTTAGAGCCCGGTACGAGACCAATCTCTAAGGCTCATTATCTTATGGCGCCTATCGAGATGCTTGAGTTGAAGAAGTAGCTCGAGGAGTTAGCTGAGAAGGGCTTCATCCACCCTAGTGTATCTCCTTGAAGCGCACCAGTACTCTTCGTTAGGAAGAAGGACAGGTCAATGAGGTTATGTATCGACTACCGAGAGCTTAACAAGGTGCCTATCAAGAATAAGTACCCATTTCCCCGTATCGACGATCTTTTGGATCAGCTGCATGAAGCTTTAGTGTTTTCAAGGATCGATCTGAGATCAGGATATCACCAGTTGAGGGTGAGAGCAGGACATAGCCAAGACGCATTTCGGACCAGATATGGATACTACGAGTTTGTAGTGATGCCATTCGGGCTTACAAATGCACCCGTAGTTTTCATGGAGTTGATGAACAACATCTTCATCGATTTTCTAGACCAGTTTGTAGTTGTCTTCATAGATGACATTCTGGTTTACTCTCGCAGCAGAGATGGGCATGTAGGACACTTGAAAATCGTTCTTCAGGTCTTACAAGATAGGGAGCTTTACGCCAAGCTCTTTAAGTGCGAGTTTTGGATGTCCGAGGTAGCATTCCTTTATCACATCGTTTCAACGGAAAGGATCAAGGTAGATCTGGAGAAGATCGAGTCAGTAGCATCTTGGCCGCCTCCTAAGAACGTCAAGGAGGTACGCAACTTCTTAGGATTGACGGGCTAATACCGGCGTTTTGTTGAGGGTTTTTCAATTATCGGCCGACCACTCACTTCCTTGATGAGGAAGTCTACGAGGTTCGTATGGTTCGAGCCATGCCTGCACAGCTTCGAGGAGCTGAAGAAGAGGTTGACCTTTGCTCCTATCTTATCTCAGCTATAGGGCATTGAGGACTTTGTGTTTTACATCAATGCATCCAAAATGGGCTTGGGATGTGTTCTGATGCAGAGGGGTAAGGTGATTGCTTACGCATCTAGACAATTAAAGACATACGAGGAGCATTACCCTACCCATGATCTTGAGTTGGATGATGTGGTTCATGCTTTGAAGATTTGGAGGCATTATTTATACGGAGGTACGTGTCAAATTTTTACCGATCATAAGAGTCTAAAGTACATATTCACTCAGCATGAGTTGAATAACCGCCAGAGGAGATGGTTAGATTCGATCAAGGACTTCGACCTTGAGATGTTATATCACCCGAGAAAGGCTAACGTGGTAGTTGATGCCCTCAGTAGGAAGACTCCCCAGGAGATGGCGATCGCTAGGCTAACAGCTTAGCCACAGTTACAGCAAGACCTTGCATGGCTAGAGATGGATATCCACTTCCTGGATTCTGACAGCCAGTTGTCCACCTTGGAGCTAGTACTTGATATGTTGGCTGAAATCCGGCAGAAGCAGGAGAGTTGTCCAGCTTTGACACAGATCCGAGACTAGATGTCTCGAGGGGAGGCGCCACAGTTTGCAGTTGGTGCCGACGGGATCTTGAGACGCCAGGAGCGTGTATGTGTGCCTTCCGATCGAGAGTTGAGATAGAGGATCCTACAGGAGACTCACTCTTCACCTTACTCAGTGCACCCCGGTGCGAGTAAGATGTACCGTTAAATCAAACGCTCTTTCTGGTGGGAGGTCTGAAGCCAGACATCACGAGATATGTAGCTAAGTGTGCGACCTGTCAGTAGGTCAAGATAGAGCATCATCAACCAAGAAGCGAGTTACACCCACTCTTCGTCTCCTAGTGGAAGTGGAAGGAAATCTCTATGGATTTCGTTACCGGTTTGAGACCGAGTCGAGGCTTTGATGCTATTTGGGTGATAGTAGATCGTCTGACGAAGACCGCACGTTTTATCCCGATCAAGAAAACGTGGCCGGTGAGTCGATTGGCAGAGGAGTTCACTAGACAGATAATGAGACTTCATGGATTACCTAGGACCATAGTCTCTGTAGAGATCGACGGTTCACCTTGAGGTTTTGACAACAAGTGCATGCCGCCCTAGGTACGAGTCCGTAGTTCACGACTGCCTATCATCCTCAGACCGATGGTCAGTCCGAGTGGACCATCCAAACTCTGGAGGACATGTTGCGAGCCTGCGTGTTGGACTAGGGACAGGTGTGGCCAAATCACCTTCCCTTAGTAGAGTTTTCGTATAACAATAGTTGGCACACATCGACCAGGATGGCTCCTTATGAGGCTTTATGCAGACAAAGATGCCGTACACCATTGTGTTGGGACGAGCCGAGAAGTGCTAGTGGAGTAGCTGTTCGCCACTTAGCGTGCGTGAAAATAAGTCTTAAATTTATAAAACTAGAAACCAAGCAAGCGAACCCGCAGTGTACGGATCGACGTAGCTAAGCAAGAATTCCAAAGTATCGAACACAGGGATTTGGGGGGAACAAATTCAGTTATAGGTTATCAAGCAAGTAAATGTATGAAGTTTTTCAAATTATTGGGAAAACAACAATCCTAAAGATCCAGGAATCGAGTTGTGGCAATCGATTCGAGATATACTAAAGATATAAGGATAGAGTTGAGGTACGCAAAGGTATACGAATGTAAGGCAATGTACGGTGAAGTTCCAAGACCTTATATGATTCACCTAAAGGCACTCTCTATAAAGGTTGTTGAGGCTTCAGTATAGAAAGATTCTAAAAGTAAATGTTAACGTCAAATACCCAAACTTGTAATCCAAGGATCAAGACTAACTAAACCAATTAAGGTTATGACACTCGAAATCAGGGTAGAGGTTGTTGAGGCTTCACTACCACCTAGAAAAGGCAAGCCTAGACTAAGTTAAAGAAAATCTTTAACTTTGGATTAAAGTAAAAGCAAGGCTCCTAACTGACACAAAATTACGGGTAGTTCTTGAGTTCCACGGCCGTGGAAGCTCAAGAACAGACCGTGGATTAGGTTCGTCGGCGATTCTCTCTAACTCTCAAGATCCAATCTGTTTACGATCGATCTATCATCATCTAAGCCACAACTATCAACCCTTCACCTTAGAATTGCTAAAGGGTTTTAGCCAACAACAGTCATATTGATATCAAATTCAAGATTTAAAAGAATAAAAGATGAAAACTTCCGAAAACCTTAAATAACCTTCAAATCAATCTCAATCCACAAATATCAATGATAATGCAACTCAGATTTGGAATGAACACAAACAAGTAACTATTCTAGATAAGAACGAAGAACGGGATGTCAATCCGTCTTCTAATCAAACCTAGAAATAAAGTATGAAATCTCCTTACGAACATTCTTCCAAATCTTCACTCTTTCTCCAACTTTCCGTCGCGAAATAGCAATCTCCACACGTCCCACTTGAAACCCTAGGCACGTGCAATAAGTGTAGGCAAAGTCTAAGCGAAGGTGACGGAATCTCTCTTCTTCCGTCCTTTTATAGGGTAAGATAAAATATTAGCCCGGCCCATTGCGTAAAAGATCATGGCTTCAAAGTGTGCGTTAAAAGATTGTCAGAATCACGGTTATCCAAGATTCCACGCCCGTGATTTAGAGCGTGGAAACTCATCACGGTTTTTCACAACCCTCCACGGCCGTGTAAGTTGCTGGAATGATCCACGCTTGTCTTGCCAAAGTTCCACGGCCGTGGAATAGAACGTGGAATCTAGTACGGCCGTATTTTAGAGCGTGGTTTAGAGGTAGTTCGTAATTTTCCTTAGTCTCGTGCTATTCTTCAAGTTAGCACCTTCCTTAGCTCCTAGTGATGTCCTCAATCCTTGGACATGCTCACTCTAACTCCATTCTCTCTCAATCCGTTCGGAATTAGCTCTTAATTGCCTACAATCAACACAAAGCTTATGTAGACCTCTATATCGACAAAATAGATAAACTAACTCACAAATACTTCAATGCTTTATCAATGACTACCAATATGGATGAAATACACGTAGAAAACATGCCTAAAATATCACAATATTTCATGCTAACAAATAACCCCATACTTGCCACTTGCTTGTCCCTAAGCAAGGTCTTTCAAAGCTTTAAAACTCAAGTTAGGATGAAATATGTGTACCTTCTCATAGCAAAACTTCTTTTGGATGAATGTGCCTTCTAATCAATAGATCATTCTCAAATTTTGCTTCATTCGTTTATAAGACTTTCATACACATAATCAAAGAGTAAAGAGTAAAGAAAGCTCATGAATCAATCAAACTTCCATGTAAACATCATAACCTTCAAACATTATCAAAATCAATCTTAAGAAACTTCAATTTAGATCACCAAGTCATATAACATTCTTTTGATCTTAAGGACTTTCAAACAAGGTCTAGAATGTGGAAAGGGAAGGAAAACTTTAAGGAATGTGGTGCATGAATCCGGGAAAGTGGATAACTATTTTTTTTCTTCTTCTCTTGCAGTTTCCGCAGCACTTTCAACTTAGAGCTTCGCTCTCTTCTTTTCATTTTTCGACTTTACTTTTGGAGTTATGGATAGAGGTGCACAAAAACCGAAGCCTAGGAGATTGGCGTTTCTCAATTTTTATGAGATGCCTCAAACCCTTAGCGCACATACCATAATCCGCTAGGAATATCGCTCAATCCGACTTTGGCAAGACACAAACACCCGGCTATGTGAATGGTGCCGAGTTACTCATCATCATGATTGACTTCCCCAAACCTATAATTTCTTTCTATTCTTTTGAATGAAAAGTATTGCTTTCATGGCCCTCTCACATCAAACATGCCTTTTTCATTCAACTCCTCCAAATTCCCGGACAGGTAAAGGAGGTCATTATTTCAATGAGGGGCTAAATGATCAAAGAAAGAAGAAAGAAAATCGAATTGCCTTAATCATCTCAAAAAGAAGCATAAGAACTTATTATGTGATTTCAACCTTAATTCCTCAACATGATTTAAGTAACATTTATCACATTATGAAACTTGCAAAAGAGGGATTGATAACACGATTTATAGTATAGTTTTAAGTGCACATTTAGGTAGAATTCCCGCTCAATCATGCATTATCTAGCACTAGTCCAATGCGTTTTGCACTCAAAACATGTAATTTGCCGAGATAGACGTCTACACGGACTTGTGTGCGTTTTGTAGGTATTTCGGGAAGTTTCGAGCTTAAACGAGGCGTTTGAGGGTCGCTCATTAAGAGACATGTTTCCAAACTCATTGGAACGCAATGCCAAGAGCCAAAGAGGACTCAAGGAACCTTGCCAACACAGGCCATACACCAAACCACAGCCTATTGAGCGTAAACAAAGTTTCTGTTAGAAATCACGGTTTCCTGGAGAATCACGGCCGTGGAAATGGCCGTGGTTTTTGCCAGATTCTCGTGACAGCTGTGCCACGACTCTCATGGCCAGCTCATGAAGAAATTGGTTATAAAAGTGGTCCTTGAATGTTGTTAGAGGCAGCTGGGATTTGGGGGTAGTTTGGGAGTAGCAGCTCACACATTCTCCATTGCCTTCACAAAATATATTCCAAGAAGAAGAGGGATTTTTCTAGGAAGGAAAGTACAAGAAGAAGAAGAAAGGAGCTATTGCCATTGAAGAAAAGAGGAGAAGGCACACCCTAATCTTGTATTTCGGATTTATTTCTTGAAGTTTTTGAACCCTTAAACCTTCCTTTGGAAGGGTTGTAAGTCATCCTAAATTCGATCTTCAGATTTGGATTCTATTTGGAGTTATTTGTTCATCTTCCTTCTCTTGTTATTCTTGCTATGGAGACCATAAATCTATGCTTGTTTGTTTTGATTTCCCATATGAATGTTGTAGGCTAGATTGATGTGATTCTAGGGTTAGGTAAGGAAGGTTATGGCTAGATCTATGATAGGATGAACTTAGATGTACCTTTGGATGATGTTTGTTTATGGACGTAGCTACTGTTAGGAATCACGGGTAGTTCTTGAAGAACCACGGCCGTGGTTTCTGTAGAACGAACCGTGATTTTCCTGATTCGAAGAATCTTACCTTAGGTTCATAAAATTGTTGAAACCCTAAGTTTTTGGCTGAGTTTAACCTACCCTAGGGTGTCCTAGTGTAGAGACTAAGAGTTAGGAGAGACTTACCCGGTAATCCTTGCCCTTAGAACCCAAAATAGTAAAGCCTTAGGTAATGGTGAGCCTAATAAGCCGCCATTGGATTAAGTGTGCTAGGATAGTTGCTTAGAACTTCCCTTTCCGAGACTTACCCGGTAAGGATAGGCTAGACCTCTAGGTAACAATCCGGTTTGTGTTAAAATCCTATCCTTAGGTTCTTAGAGACTTAACCGGTAATGAGACCTTAGGTGTGGACTAGTTGGATCATGAGACCTACCCGGTAATTGATCCCATTTTAGAAACATTAAATCCCAAGTATATCATCATCAATCCAAAGTATGAATAGATAACTTGAGATTATGCCATAACCGGAATTTCCAACCCCTAGAATCCATTTTCCTTTTCTCTTGATCACATCTTGTTCTATTTGTTTATTTGTGCCGATCTTTTCGATTGAGTTTGATTTGGTTGTTTGCATAAGCTGTGATTTTCGATTTTGATCATCTAAAACCAACAAAAACAATTTTCGATTTCCCCTTTCCTTGCTTAGATTAGACCTTGCTAAATTCAATCACAACTTAGTTCGATTTCACCGTAGTCTTTGTGTTCGACCTTGGAGTACTTATCTTTCTACATACGTCCCGTACACTGCGGGTGCGCTTAGAATTAGGGTAAATATAACAAGTAAAATTTAAGGCTTATTGCGTACACTTTCTAGCGTAACAAGTTTTTGGCGCCGTTGCCGGGGACTAGGTCTAGATTGAGTCTATTTTGTGATTGATTCTAGTGTAGATCTTTCTTGTTTCTTTTGATTTCTTTTTGGTTAGTGTCTTTGCTTTTCAGGACATCTACTTCTCTTTAGGTGTATGCGAAGATCTCGTGGCAAGGATCTAGCTCCATTCGATCCCGAACCGGAGAAAACCCTTCGATCTAGATCTAAGAACATTCGAAAAGAGAGAGAGATGGCCGGTAGAAATCTTCAAGCTGAATTGGATGAAGCTTTAGAGCAAATAAGGCTAAGAGATGAGCTCTTAGAGGAAGAGAGGAGACTTGCCAATGAGAGGCAAGAGGAAACAAGAAGGGAGATTGAAGAGATTAGGCAAGCCCTTGTTCAAGGAGAGCTTAATCGCCGACAACCTCCTCCACCACAACCGCAACCGGCGGCTAATGTTAGGGGTGTTCCCATTGCTATTGAGGAGCCACAAACCCTAGGGAGACGTATGGATCCGGCACAAAGAGCACACCGACCGGGTGTGAATCTAGGAGATCCCGCAACCCACAACTATGAGCTCCGCCCTCAAGTTCTACAAATGATCCGGCACAATCAATTTGGAGGGATGGAAGGAGAGTCCCCTCATCAACACTTGATGAATTATGAGATCTTGATGGAGACTCTTAGACCACCAAGATTGGAGAGCAACAACCATAAGCTAAGGGCCTTTTCCTTCTCTCTTAAGGACAAAGCCTTAGCTTGGTATCAATCTATTCCACAAGGAAGAGTTGGAACATGGGAAGAGATGACAACCGAGTTCTTGACCAAGTTCTTCCCACCTTCCAAAACCACCGAGTTAAGAGGGAAGATCAATGCCTTTGTGATGAGGGATAGAGAAAGCTTGTTCAAGTCTTGGGAGAGATTCAAAGACCTTCTTCTAGATTGTCCACACCATGGCATACCAAAGATTGAGCTATTGGAAATCTACTTCAAGGGGCTTGATGAAGATAGCCAATTCAAGCTTCAATCACTCTCCGGTGGGACATTTATGGAGAAACATGTGGATGATGCTTGGGAGTTTGTGGAGAAGCAAGCTCTAGTGATTGAGAAGTACTCGCATAGGAAGAGTGAAGGGAGAAAGGCGGGAGCATATGAGGTGAGTGAAGTCACCATGAGCAATTTCAAGCTTGACGCCATCAACAACGAGTTGAAATCCTTAAGAGAGTTATGCACTACAACCTTGAAGAGCCAAACAACTCCTCAAGCACCTCCACAAGCAAACTTGTCTTCCAAGGAGGTGGATGTCAACTACATGGGAAGGGGCAACTTCAACAATTACCAAGGCCCAAGGAACTTCAACAACAACCGGCAATTCAACAATTACCGGCCAAACCATAACCATCCCGGCTTTTCTTACTCAAATCCGGATGGAGCCTTGAACCCTCCCGCTTCCACAAGCACAACTCCACCACAAAGAGCTTCACAAGAACCCCCACCCGGTTTTACTCAACCTTCAAAAGATAGAACCGAAGTCATGTTTGAACAATTGCTCGGAAGATTGAGTGGGCTTGAGAGCACCGTCACTTCAATTTCTAAGGCTCAAAAAGTCTTGGAAGCACAAGTCTTCCAAAAGGCGGGTGAGGCACATAGAGATCCGGGGAAGCTTCCCGGAAGAACCGAGGACAACCCAAGAGGTCAAGTTTTGGCTATCACAACAAGGAGTGGGTTGAGTATGAAGGATCCTTTGCCCAAGGACCAAGCTAAGGGGAGTCAAGTAGTGGTGGAAGAGGGAAGAAAGCAAGATGATGGAGGCAAGAGCAAGAATGTAGAACCAACCTATGTGGCACCGCCTCCATACAAGCCACCACTACCGTTCCCACAATCAAGAGCAAGAGCTCGTTTGGACAATCACTTTGGTAAGTTCCTTGAACTAATGTCCAAGTTACATATTAACATTCCGTTCATGGATGCCATCTTAGGAATGCCGGCATATGGGAAGTTCTTGAAGGAAATACTATCCAACAAAAGGAAGTTGGAAGAGTATGGGGAGATTAGGATGACCAAGAGATCCTCGGAGTTGATCCAAACAATGAAGGAGGAGATGCCTCCCAAGCTAAGGGATCCGGGTTCTTTTTGTGTTCCAATTGGAGTAGGAGATGTGAAGTACGAAGCCCTTTGTGATCTTGGGGCGAGTGTAAGCATCATACCGCTCGCACTTAGTAACAAGGTCGGACTAGGAGAGCCAAAACCGGTCAAGATGACCCTCTATATGGCGGACCGATCCATCACTCACCCGGTTGGGATTCTTGAAGATATTCCGGTGCAATTGGGAGGATTCTATGTACCTATCGACTTTGTAGTATTGGACATTCCGGCGGATTACCCGGTTCCCATCATCCTAGGAAGACCTTTCCTAGCCACATCCGGATGCCTAGTGGATTGCAAGAACGGGACTCTCTCCTTCAACATTGGAGAGGAGAACATCAAGTTCAAGCTGTCCACTATGATGAAAGGGCCGACCCTTGATGAAGACATCTTCAACATAGTCGAGCAAGAGGAATCTAGAGAAATGGTGAGCTCGATTTTGATCAAGGATCCCTTGGAAAAGGTTCTCACCTTGAGTATAATGGAGGAAGACATTGAGGAGGATTGCAATGAAGAGATCAAAGCCTTGGAGGCATTAGAAGAAGAGCCAAGAGTTGGATTTGGGAGCCATGAAGAAATTGTGAACAGCTGTAAGTTCCACGGTCGAGATCCAGGAACCACGGCCGTCAAACTCTCTGGACAACTCCGAAAAACAAGCCTGGAAGGAACCACGGTCGTGGAAGTTGAGCCAACCGTGATTCCAACCGTGGTTTCCCCTGCATCAGCTCTTAATGACGATCAAGCTTCTAGGAGCCAAAGGGAGTCTTCCTTTGCTTTGGATTCATCTCACCCAATCTTATTTGGATCGTCTTCAACCGAAAAAGGTCCTCCCTCACTTGAACTCAAACCCCTCCCCTCTCATTTAAAGTATGCATTCCTTGGTGATAATTCTACATATCCAGTGATTGTTAATGCGTGCTTGAGTGATGATGAACTTGCTAAATTGCTACATGAATTGAGATTGCATAGGAAAGCCATTGGTTATACTATTGATGATTTGGTTGGCATTAAGCCATCTTTGTGCATGCATAAGATAATGATGGAAGATAACCACAAACCCTCTATAGAGCATCAAAGGAGATTGAACCCTATAATGAAAGAGGTGGTCAAAAAAGAAATCATTAAATTGCTAGATGCGGGAATTATCTACCCTATCTCGGATAGTAAGTGGGTTAGCCCCGTTCATGTAGTACCTAAGAAGGGTGGAATGACGGTAGTAACTAATGAGAACAATGAACTAATACCAACTAGAACGGTCACGGGATGGAGAATGTGTATAGATTATAGGAAATTGAACATGGCCTCTAGGAAAGATCACTTTCCCCTCCCCTTCATTGACCAAATGTTAGAAAGATTAGCTCAACACTCTCACTTTTGCTATCTAGATGGGTATAGCGGATTTTTCCAAATCCCTATCCACCCCGATGACCAAGAGAAAACAACTTTTACATGTCCATGGGGAACATTTGCATATAGGAGAATGCCATTTGGGTTGTGTAATGCACCCGCCACCTTCCAAAGGTGCATGATGGCTATCTTTTCGGAATACATAGAAAATATCATGGAGGTGTTCATGGATGATTTCTCTGTTTATGGTTCTTCTTTTGATGATTGCTTAGCTAACTTGTCATTAGTATTGCAAAGATGTGAGGAGACAAATCTTGTCTTAAATTGGGAAAAATGCCACTTCATGGTAAGTGAAGGTATTGTGTTAGGACACTTGGTGTCTAACCGTGGCATTGAGGTTGATAGGGCTAAGATTGAAACAATAGAGAAGTTGCCACCACCTACCTCGGTGAAGGGGGTAAGGAGTTTCTTAGGGCATGCCGGTTTTTACCGGAGGTTCATCCAAGATTTCTCTAAAATTTCTAAGCCTCTTACTAACCTACTAATGAAAGATGTTGATTTTGTGTTTTCCAAGGATTGTCTTGAAGCATTTTGTAGGTTGAAGAACGCCTTGATCTCCGCACCTATCATGCAACCTCCGGATTGGAGTCTACCATTTGAGATCATGTGCGATGCAAGTGATGTGGCCGTAGGGGCTGTTTTGGGGCAAAGGAAGGAAGGGCGCACTCATGCCATTTACTATGCTAGCAAGACGCTAGATGATGCCCAGCTCAATTATGCTACTACCGAGAAGGAATTGTTAGCGGTAGTGTATGCATTTGAGAAGTTCCGTTCATACCTTGTTGGAGCAAAGGTCATAGTTTACACGGATCATGCGGCGATCCGTTATCTACTTACAAAGAAGGATGCCAAGCCAAGGTTGATTCGGTGGATCCTCCTTCTTCAAGAGTTTGATTTGGAGATAAGAGACAAGAAGGGATCCGAGAACTCGGTGGCGGATCACCTTAGTAGACTCCCACCATTGAAGCTTGGGGAAGACAACATCCCGATAGATGATTCATTTCGGGACGAGCAATTGCAATTGGTGGAAGAATGCTTATTCCAAGTGGCTAGAGGAAATGAACCGTGGTATGCCGACATTGTGAATTACTTGGTGTGTGAGGAGGTACCTCCCGGACTAACGTATGCACAAAGGAAGAAGTTCTTCAACGATGTAAGGCATTACTATTGGAGCGAGCCACTTCTATTCAAGAGAGGCCCGGATGGGGTGCTTAGGAGATGCATACCGGAAGATGAAATGGAGAGTGTGATCCGGCATTGTCACTCCTTACCATGTGGAGGCCATGCTAGCTCACACAAAACGTGTGCCAAGGTATTGCAATCCGGTTTTTATTGGCCTAACTTGTTTAGAGATGTGCAAGGTTTTGTAGCGGCATGTGATGCTTGCCAAAGAACGGGAAACATCTCAAGGAGGAATGAAATGCCCTTGAACAACATCCAAGAAGTTGAGATTTTTGATGTGTGGGGTGTAGACTTCATGGGGCCATTCCCTTCTTCATGTGGCAATCTATTCATCCTATTGGCGGTGGACTATGTGTCAAGATGGGTAGAGGCAATCGCCTCTCCTACGAATGATGCCAAGGTGGTGGTGCGGTTTTTCAACCGAGTGATCTTCCCTAGGTTTGGAACACCAAGGGTGATCATTAGTGATGGAGGGAAGCACTTCACAAATAGGAACTTTGGAGCACTTTTGGCTAAGTATGGGGTGACTCATAAAGTGGCAACACCTTACCATCCCCAAACAAGTGGCCAAGTGGAGATCTCCAACCGGGAGATCAAGGCCATTCTCGAGAAGACGGTGTCTAGGACTAGGAAGGATTGGGCCATGAAGCTCAATGACGCACTATGGGCATATAGAACCGCCTTCAAGACACCTATTGGCACCACCCCCTACAAGTTGGTCTATGGCAAGTCTTGCCATCTTCCGGTGGAAATGGAGCATAGAGCTTATTGGGCCATTAAGTGGCTAAATTTTGACCTCAAGGAGGCGGGAGAAAAGAGATTGCTTGATATCAATGCACTTGAGGAACTCCGGTTGGAAGCTTATGAGAATGCCCGGATCTACAAGGAGAGAACCAAAAGGTGGCATGATAAGAGGATCATTCCAAAGGAGTTGAGTGAAGGAGATCTTGTCCTCCTCTTCAACTCAAGGCTAAGACTCTTTCCCGGGAAACTCAAATCAAGATGGACCGGGCCATATGTGGTGAAGAAGATTTTCCCCCATGGAGCAATTGAAATAGGAGGGGAGCATTGTGGAGATTTCAAAGTGAATGGGCATCGCTTGAAGAAATACATTCCGGGAGCACCGATAGACATGATTGCCCCGCTTCACCTTGCATAAACACTCCCGAGTTTGGTCAAGCTAATGACCTTAAAGAAGCGCTTGGTGGGAGGCAACCCATCGGTAACATTTTTCCTTCATTTTTAGCATAGATTTTTCTGTTTTTATGTGCTTTGTGTGTTTTCTCTATTTTGTGTGCTAGAACATTAGTGGCATTGGAAGCCTTTCTTGGAATTGACGATGATGAAACCCTCACCAACTATGGGTGGAGCGGACGCGGAACTTGGACGGCTAGCAGTGCCTAGCGCGGGTTTCAAAGCTTGAAGGATGCTTAGAGCTCCCTACCATGGTTGAAAGGATCATCCAACATCAATCCTCTTGAGAACTCCCAAATACCAAAGAAAACCATTTTACATTGTGAGAACCTTCTTTCACTCTCTTTACTTGTATACCACATTGAGGACAATGTGTTTCTAAGTATGGGGTGGGGTTTGCATGATCCTTTGCATGAAGAGCATCTAGGATAGGTTAATATTTGCACATCTCTTGCATTGTATATATTCATTTCGAAAATTCCATAAAAATCAGAAAATTTAAAAATTTTTTGTGCTTTCTAGGCTTGGATATGATCCTAATGATGAAAACTTGTCTTGTGATTGGCTATGAATGGCCTTATGTGTTGAATCGATAAATGCATATATGGACTTGAACTACTTCTCTTGAATTTCATGAATGACTTGAGAGCATGATGATTGCCTAGAATGGATTGAGTATTGAAAATCGAAATTACATGATAGTTCTTGCATACCATCTAGGAATGAATAAGGCATTTCATTTTTTCTCTACTTCTCATCTTGATCATGATTGCTTGAGCACCTCAATTGATATAAATTTGACCTCCTTTTAAACCCATCCGGGAATAGGAGCATGCTAGTGTGTTTGAATGTGTGAAAAGCAAGTGCGGGGTGAAGATGTAATGAAAAGAATGTCGTGAATAGAATGCTGAAATTATTGTGGAAGTGTAGCCAAAATAGGTTTGGGGGCGTTGGTTTAAATGACAAGTAACTCGGTACACTTCACATAATCGGGTGTTGGTGCCTTGCCAAAGTCAAATGAGCCAATAGCCCTAACGAGCTTTGGTATGTGTGCCTGGTGTGGATGCACCTCGAAAAAGAGAAAAAGCCCGAGGATAGCTAATCACCAAGGTTTCGGCTATTGTACACCAATGCCATTGTCTCAAAAATGAATCAAAGAAAAGAAAAAAAGAAAGCGAGATAGGGAAAAACATGCACTTAGGGGAAGTTGATCGAGGACAAGGAGTGAAGTTAGTTCCATTCCCGGATTAGCATCACATACCTAGAAAATTCCCCTCCCCAAATTACAACGTTTCTTGGCCTTTTATGTCACAAGCCCTTATGACCTACTTGCATGTTTGTAAGACTTAGTAGTCTAGATTGGATAGACTCTTGATCTTCTTGACATCTCCGTCCTCCCAACTCATGCATACTTTTGAGTTAAGTACAATTGTCTTTCCATGACTTTATTATTTGATACATGATTGCTTATTCGATGGCCATTGATCATGACTATGAAGGTGATCCAATAGTAGAAGCACAAAACTAAAAAGATTTTGCCATTTTTCTGCATACATAAATCATGTCATCTCGTAGTCTATAGTTGGGAATTTGCTCGGGGACGAGCAAAGCTTAAGTATGGGGTATTTTGATAACACGATTTATAGTATAGTTTTAAGTGCACATTTAGGTAGAATTCCCGCTCAATCATGCATTATCTAGCACTAGTCCAATGCGTTTTGCACTCAAAACATGTAATTTGCCGAGATAGACGTCTACACGGACTTGTGTGCGTTTTGTAGGTATTTCGGGAAGTTTCGAGCTTAAACGAGGCGTTTGAGGGTCGCTCATTAAGAGACATGTTTCCAAACTCATTGGAACGCAATGCCAAGAGCCAAAGAGGACTCAAGGAACCTTGCCAACACAGGCCATACACCAAACCACAGCCTATTGAGCGTAAACAAAGTTTCTGTTAGAAATCACGGTTTCCTGGAGAATCACGGCCGTGGAAATGGCCGTGGTTTTTGCCAGATTCTCGTGACAGCTGTGCCACGACTCTCATGGCCAGCTCATGAAGAAATTGGTTATAAAAGTGGTCCTTGAATGTTGTTAGAGGCAGCTGGGATTTGGGGGTAGTTTGGGAGTAGCAGCTCACACATTCTCCATTGCCTTCACAAAATATATTCCAAGAAGAAGAGGGATTTTTCTAGGAAGGAAAGTACAAGAAGAAGAAGAAAGGAGCTATTGCCATTGAAGAAAAGAGGAGAAGGCACACCCTAATCTTGTATTTCGGATTTATTTCTTGAAGTTTTTGAACCCTTAAACCTTCCTTTGGAAGGGTTGTAAGTCATCCTAAATTCGATCTTCAGATTTGGATTCTATTTGGAGTTATTTGTTCATCTTCCTTCTCTTGTTATTCTTGCTATGGAGACCATAAATCTATGCTTGTTTGTTTTGATTTCCCATATGAATGTTGTAGGCTAGATTGATGTGATTCTAGGGTTAGGTAAGGAAGGTTATGGCTAGATCTATGATAGGATGAACTTAGATGTACCTTTGGATGATGTTTGTTTATGGACGTAGCTACTGTTAGGAATCACGGGTAGTTCTTGAAGAACCACGGCCGTGGTTTCTGTAGAACGAACCGTGATTTTCCTGATTCGAAGAATCTTACCTTAGGTTCATAAAATTGTTGAAACCCTAAGTTTTTGGCTGAGTTTAACCTACCCTAGGGTGTCCTAGTGTAGAGACTAAGAGTTAGGAGAGACTTACCCGGTAATCCTTGCCCTTAGAACCCAAAATAGTAAAGCCTTAGGTAATGGTGAGCCTAATAAGCCGCCATTGGATTAAGTGTGCTAGGATAGTTGCTTAGAACTTCCCTTTCCGAGACTTACCCGGTAAGGATAGGCTAGACCTCTAGGTAACAATCCGGTTTGTGTTAAAATCCTATCCTTAGGTTCTTAGAGACTTAACCGGTAATGAGACCTTAGGTGTGGACTAGTTGGATCATGAGACCTACCCGGTAATTGATCCCATTTTAGAAACATTAAATCCCAAGTATATCATCATCAATCCAAAGTATGAATAGATAACTTGAGATTATGCCATAACCGGAATTTCCAACCCCTAGAATCCATTTTCCTTTTCTCTTGATCACATCTTGTTCTATTTGTTTATTTGTGCCGATCTTTTCGATTGAGTTTGATTTGGTTGTTTGCATAAGCTGTGATTTTCGATTTTGATCATCTAAAACCAACAAAAACAATTTTCGATTTCCCCTTTCCTTGCTTAGATTAGACCTTGCTAAATTCAATCACAACTTAGTTCGATTTCACCGTAGTCTTTGTGTTCGACCTTGGAGTACTTATCTTTCTACATACGTCCCGTACACTGCGGGTGCGCTTAGAATTAGGGTAAATATAACAAGTAAAATTTAAGGCTTATTGCGTACACTTTCTAGCGTAACAGGGATAATCAACTCATTCAATTTCTTTTCAATTCACTATTTGTTTAAGCATGCGATGGTCATCAAAACTCAATTCACAAGTGGTGATTATCATAGAAATCATCTCTATCCTTAGAAGCACAAAATTATCAAAATTTTTCAATTTTTATGGATTTTTCAAAAGCTTTTTCATGCAATGCAATAATGAAACGTGTAACCATAGAATGAAACATGCAAGATAGTCTCAATAGAAGCATACAAAAGTGAGTAAGAGTTATTACAACTATTAGTCACACCCCACCCCATACTTGAAACAAACATTGTCCCTAATGTTCAAAGAAAAGAAAAAAAAGAAAAGAAAGAAAGAAAAAAGAACTCACAAAATGGTGGTGGAGCGGCTAAAACTGTCGATCATCAAATCGTCACTGCGGTGGAGGCAGAAACAGAGAGAAATTGGGATCATAGTACCGCCCGAACTGCTGGCGGTAGACGTCTCTCATCATGTGGTCCAGATCGTCCACTCGTGCATCTCTAGCGTCAGCACGGATCTCCAAAGGTCCAACCCTGCTGGAAAGGTTGGTAGCCCACTCTAGCAACTGCTCGTACCAGCCAGGCAGCTGGCTGTACCACGTCGGTGCATCTGAAGGTGCTGGTGCTGGTGGCGGTTGTGTAGACCATGGTGGAGGAGCTCCCATCCAATCCGTCTGCGTCCTATACCAAGCAGGAGGGTCAGCCATCCAAGTAGGCCTCTCGCTCACACTAGCACGGCGAGAGGAAGAGCCAGATGCTCTAGCAGGGCGGGGAGAACGTCTAGGCATGTCGGGAGCTGCATCCGGATGATCCGGGAATGTACCAAAGTCCTGCTCAACTCCTCCTCCTCCCTCATAATCATCTCCTCTCATCTCCTCCTCTACAACTGGTGGTGGTGGAACGTAGGGAGGGGCTACCAATCTGTTCGCATGCATGGCAGCGAACGTCGCCTTCCAGTTATGGCGTCCAGTCATAATGGAATACTCAGGGAGCCACTCAATGCCTCTCCCGGTTCTACTCTCCCACGGCATAGCAGCATATGGTGGACCTCTATGGGTGGGGAAGATGAGGCCTCTAGTCATAAGGGCCTGAAGTCCTAGGGGTCTAGCAGCAATACGTGTACAAGCCGAGAAATCAACCCCTAACTGTCTAGCAAGGTGGGTCAACATCCCACCATATCCAATGTTGCCAGCCCTCTTATTCTTTAGCTTGCTCATGGTAGCAGCTAAGAGGGTGGCGCAGTCAGCTGGCCTGCCATACAACATACTGTAGAGTAGGAATAACTCATCCGTCTTCATCTTCTGAGGTGTCTCCGTCCTAGGGAAGAGACACTCAGAAAGCACTCTGTGAGCTATCTTCAAGGCTAGATGGTAGATCAATCTAGCCTTGGTATCAGCAGGCTGCCAGCGGTCCTCGCTGGCATAGATCATAGCGATCTCTTCCCAGAAATCCTTGGCGTACACGCCACTGGGGAAACGACCATTGAAGGTCTCCTGGAACCCAAAGAAGGCTCCGAACTCTCTAATGGTAAAATCATAGTTTCTTTCCATCATCCGGAAAGAAACTGTCTTGTCGACATGGCTTGCTCAAAGGAAACTACAAACTCCCTCGTAATCTCCTCATAAGCATCTTCCCGATTAGCGGAGAAGATGACTAAGCCGGCTCTATCTAGGAGCCAAGTATGGTTTCCTCTCACATGCAGGGTGCTAGCTCGTCAAGCAGCAAGTATCGCGGTCCTATGACCGTCCTCTCCTCTATCCTCTCTAAGGCGTCTAAATGATCCTCATGGATAGTAGGGATCCTAGGGGGAGGTGGTGATGGTGATGAAGGAGGTGAAGGGAATGGAGGGGGAGGTGCTCTAGAAGAAGAAGCATCATTGCCTTTCCTCTTTTTATTCTTGTCCTTATTCCTACCGGATACTCTCCTCACAAAATCCATGTTCTGTTGAAAACCACGGTCTGTTCTTGGCTTTCCACGGCCGTGGAACGTACAATGACCGTGGTTCGTCTCGAAAATCCTCAAAACTCAACAAAAATTCACCAAACTCAGCAATCAATAAGTCCTAGACTAATTTCTTCCAATTCCAATCAGTTCTCCTACAATTTCTATCAAAAACAAAGCTGAATCGACAAAGAGAGAGAAAGAGCCAAAAACCTAGGTTTTCGGATTTTGTAATCCGAATTGTGGCTTCTCCGGTGAATTGCCGCTCGAATCGTTGCTTGGATCTTGTTGGTGATCGGATTTGCTTCAATCTAGGTCGAAGAATCGTTAAAAACGATTAACGAACGAAGATTTGGGAGGAAGGGCGTGGAATCGGCGTTTTGGGCATAATTTTGGGTTGTGGTGTAGTGTTTTGTGAAGAAACGTGGTTTATATAGTGGCCGTCAAAATTTTTGAAAACCACGGTCTATCGGGGGGTTCCACGGCCGTGGAAATGTACGGAACCGTGGTTTTGGTGATTTTTCTCAGGCTTTTGGAAATTACGGTCATTGTAGCTGTCACGACCGTGGAACTCTCTGTAATGCTCCAAAGTTCAAGTTTCGTCACTTTTCTTCAAACTTTCTCTTCCCCTTTCCTTTTCCACTGTTCCTACATCCAAAAACACGAACATACCGGAAGGTATCGAAGGCAAAACAAAGCAAAAACGTCTACACTAAACTAATCTATGAATCAAAAACAAAAATGACAATGCAATACCTTGGGTTACCTCCCAAGAAGCGCTTTGTTTAAGGTCCGTAGCTAGACCAAATTCACACTTATTCGAGTGCGGTAGGCGCGAACTCTTCAGCTTGAAGTTCCGGAGTATACTTCTTGAGTCGCTGACCGTTCACCTTGAAGCTTCCGCCCGTTTCACCCCATACTTCAACTGCACCATGGGGAAAAATATGTTTGATTAGAAAAGGTCCGGTCCAACGAGATTTAAGCTTACCTGGAAAGAGACGAAGCCTTGAGTTGAAGAGGAGAACTTGATCTCCCTCTTTGAAGTCCTTTGGAATGATATGCTTATCATGCCAACGCTTTGCTCTTTCTTTGTAAATCTTGGCGTTTTCATAAACGTTCAAGCGGAGTTCTTCAAGCTCATTTAGGTCCAAGAGACGCTTCTCTCCTGCTTCCTTCATGCTGAAATTCAGCCACTTGATTGCCCAAAACGCCTTGTGCTCCAACTCTACCGGTAGGTGACAAGACTTCCCATACACAAGGTTGTATGGTGTGGTTCCGATGGGAGTCTTATACGCAGTCCGGTATGCCCACAATGCGTCATCTAGCTTCAAAGACCAATCCTTCCTAGTCTTTGAAACCGTCTTCTCTAGGATTCCTTTGATCTCCCGGTTTGAGATCTCAACTTGTCCACTAGTTTGTGGATGATAAGGGGTGGTGATCTTGTGAGTCACCCCATACTTAGCTAAAAGAGCTTCAAAGCGCCGGGCAATGAAGTGAGAGCCTCCATCACTAATGATGGTCCGTGGTGTCCCAAATCGCGGGAAAATGGTCTTGTTAAAGAACTTAACCACTACCATGGCATCATTGGTGGGAGAGGCAATCGCTTCAACCCATCTTGAAACATAGTCAACCGCTAAAAGTATGTATTGGTTACCACAAGATGATGGGAATGGTCCCATGAAGTCTACTCCCCAAACGTCAAAGATCTCCACCTCTTGGATGTTGTTGAGAGGCATCTCATTCCTCCTAGAGATATTTCCTGTTCTTTGACAAGCATCGCATCAAGAAACAAAGGTTTGCACATCTTTAAATAGTGTAGGCCAAAAGAATCCAGATTGCAATACCTTAGCGCTAGTCTTGTTTGAACTAGCGTGTCCTCCACAAGGTAGTGAATGACAACGGCGGATGACACTTTGCATCTCATCTTCCGGCACACATCGCCGAATAATGCCATCCGGACCTCTCTTAAAGAGGAGAGGTTCATTCCAAAAGTATTCCCGAACATCCTTAAAGAACTTCTTTCTTTGTGCGTAGGACAATCCGGGCGGTATTTCCTGACAAACCAAATAGTTAACAAAATCAGCAAACCATGGTTTGTTACCTTTGGAGATCACATCGATGCACTCAATGATATGTAAATGTTCGTCCGGGAAGGAGTCATCTATAGGTAGATGGTCGTTCTCTAGATGTGTTAGACGACTCAAATGATCCGCAACAGAATTTTCCGAACCCTTCTTGTCGCGGATCTCTAGATCGAATTCTTGTAGGAGAAGAATCCATCTAATTAGCCTTGGCTTCGCATCCTTCTTTGCAAGGAGGTATCGGATCGCAGCATGATCCGTGTACACAATCACCTTTGCACCTACCAGATAAGAGCGAAATTTGTCAATTGCATAAACAATGGCTAAAAATTCCTTTTCCGTAGTGGCATAGTTGAGCTGCGCTTCATCTAGCGTCTTGCTAGCGTAGTAGATAGCGTGGGTTCGCCCTTCCTTTCTTTGTCCAAGAACAGCTCCTATAGCTACGTCACTTGCGTCACACATAACCTCAAAGGGGAGATTCCAATCCGGAGGTTGGATAATAGGGGCTGAAATTAGAGCTTCCCGAATCATGTTGAACGCATCCAAGCATTCCTGCGAAAACTCAAAAACTGCATCCTTCATCAATAGATTAGTTAGCGGCTTTGATATTTTAGAGAAATCCTTTATGAAGCGTCTATAAAATCCAGCATGTCCTAGAAAACTTCTTATCCCTTTCACCGAAGTTGGGGGAGGAAGCTTTTCTATAGTCTCTATTTTAGCTCTATCCACCTCAATCCCTCTACTAGAGATTAAGTGTCCTAGTACAATTCCTTTCTTCACCATGAATTGACACTTCTCTCAATTAAGAACTAGGTTAGTGTCTTCACACCTTTGTAACACAAGAGCAAGGTTAGAAAGACAATTGTCAAAAGAGGAACCATAAACGGAGAAGTCATCCATAAAAACCTCCATGATTTCCTCTATGTATTCGGAGAAGATGGCCATCATGCACCTTTGAAAGGTGGCTGGGGCGTTGCAAAGCCCGAACGGCATCCTCCTATAGGCAAACGTACCCCACGGGCACGTGAACGTGATCTTCTCTTGATCATCCGGGTGTATCAGGATCTAAAAGAAACCACTATAACCGTCAAGATAGCAAAAATGCGAATGTTGTGCTAATCTTTCAAGCATTTGGTCGATGAAGGGTAGTGGGAAGTGATCCTTCCTCGTCGCGTTGTTTAGCTTGCGGTAGTCTATGCACATCCGCCATCCTATTACGGTTCGGGTAGGAATGAGTTCGTTATTCTTGTTGGTGATGACCGTCATTCCTCCCTTCTTCGGAACCACTTTAACCGGGCTTACCCACTTGCTATCGGAGATAGGGTAGATGATACCTGCATCAAGCAATTTAAGAATTTCCTTCTTGACAACCTCCTTCATGGTCGGATTTAACCGCCTTTGAGGTTGTCGCGAAGTCCTAAAGTCCTCTTCCATTAATATCTTATGCATGCAGAGGGAAGGTTTGATTCCTACTAAGTCCTCTATAGTATATCCTCTCTCATGGTTTTGATGAGATCCGAAGAATCCGAACTCATCTTAACCTCTCCAAAGTCCTCTAGCTTTCTCTTGTTAGAGAGGATTTCCTTTAAGAACTTGCCATAAGCCGGCATACCTACAATAGCATCAATGAAAGGTATATTAATATGCAATTTGCTCATGAGTTCTATAAACTTACCGAATTGTTTATCTAGGCGCGCTCTCGCTCTAGATTGCGGGAACGGTAGGGGAGGTTTGTAAGCTGGAGGAGGAACGTAGACATCTTCCTTCTCCTTCCCCTTTTCTTTCTCTTTCTCAACGGGGACTTCTACAAACTTAGGTTGCGGGTCGGTAGTTGTTACTCCGCTCCTAGTTGTGATTGCCATCACCCTTCCTTTGGGGTTGTCCTCCGTTTTTCCTGGAAGTTTCCCTTGATTCCTAGGAACTTCCTCCGCATGGCTGAACATTTGGTTTTCTAAAACCTTTTGGGCTTTATCAACCTTAGTAATGCGATCATCAACCTTGATGATGCGAGTCTCCAACCCTTGAAGCTTCCCCAAAATCGTTTCCAACATGGGATCGGGCTTCTCTTTCCCCGAAGTGCTTCCACCATTAGATATTTGCCCCTGGCTTTTCAAAGGGGTGGAAGAAGAGGAAGGTGGACTTAGTGAATTTCCTGAATTGGAAGGATAAGAATTACCGGAATTTTGTTGATTGGAGCGCCAATTGTTGTTGTTTGAACCCCTATTGTTGTTCCAATTGTTGTTCCGGTTGTTGTTGTTGTTGTTCCAATTATTCCGGTTATTGTTCCGGTTATTCTCACTACCGTTGTGGTTATTGTTGTTGCCTAAATAACCCACATCTTGCTCCTTTTGCTTCGGAAAGTTATTCTTGATGGTTTCCTTCAATTCCTTAATCTCCGTATTGAGAGAAAAGATTTGAGTTTGAGCTGCTTGTGATAGTTTTGCTCCTTGATCCACATGATTAGCCTCCGCTTTCCGATGAGAATACTTCTCTATAACTCGCGCTTGCTTCTCAATGAAGTCCCAAGCGTCATCTTCCCTCATGTCCATGAATGTACCACATGAGAGGGATTGGAGCTTGAATTGTGTTTCCACATCCAGCCCCTTATAGTATATTTCCAATAATGCAAGCTTGGATATGCCATGATGAGGGCAATCCAATAGCAAATCCTGAAATCTTTCCCAAGATTGAAACAAACTTTCGTTAGATCTCATAGAAAATGCATTAATCTTACCTCTTAGCTCCGCCGTTTTGGATGGCGGAAAGAACTTAGTGAGGAACTCCACAGAAAGATCCTCCCATGTTTCAAGCTTCCCACTTGGAAGAGCTTGATACCAAGACAATGCTTTCCCCTTCAATGAGAAGAAGAAAGGCTTGAGTTTGTAGTTGTTGGTAGTTGCGTTCTTCGGCTTCATTATCTCCATCATAATCTCAAAGTTTTGTAGATGTTGGTGTGGAGATTCAGCACTTGTTCCACCAAATTGGTTTTGGCGAACAATGGTAATTACTTGAGGGTTGAACCTAAACCCTTGTGCATCGTCGGCATCAAAGTTCACACCTAAACGGCGTGGTTGCTGCGTTGGATCCATCCTTTGGCCAAGAGTTCTTGGCTCCTCTTCCACACGTTCGACCCTCGCATTCCTAGGTGGAACACGGCGATTTGCAGCTGGCCGTGGAAAGAATGGATTCACATTGATCGTGGGATCAATTTCCTCTAGTGGTGGCATGGAGGAGTCACTATCCTCATTAGATGAGTTGGCTCTAACCGATCTTCCCGGTCTCCTCCTTTTCTTTTTCTCCTTGAGGTTGTTTATTTCCAGCCTCATTTGGAACATCATGTCCGTTAGATCATCAACCTTCATTTGATGATGATCCGTTTCTTCTCTACGAGTCTTCTCACTCCATTGGAGTTGAGCTTCCTTTTCCGCTAACTCCGATTGGAGATCACGTTCTCTTTCTTCAGCCATTTTTATTTCTTTTCGCTTTCTCCTTAAAGTCCTCTCAAGCTCTTGATCAAGAGGTAAGAGGTCTTCGTTATTCCTAGACCTGCGCATACACTTGAAAAGATATCAAATAACAAGGGAGAAGCTCCCAAGCTTGACAACCAATAACCGAATTCGGCTTTGACCAAATCCCCGGCAACGGCGCCAAAAACTTAATCGCCACTTAGCGTGCGTGCAAATAAGTCTTAAATTTATAAAACTAGAAATCAAGCAAGCGAACCCCCAGTGTACGGATCGACGTAGCTAAGCAAGAATTCCAGAGTATCGAACACAGGGATTTGGGGGAAACAAATTCAATTATAGGTTATCAAGCAAGTAAATGTATGAAGCTTTTCAAATTGTTGGAAAAACAACAATTCTAAAGATCCAGGAATCCAGCTGCGGCAATCGATTCAAGATATACTAAAGATATAAGGACAGAGTTGAGGTATGCAAAGGTATACGAATGTAAGGCAATGTACGGTGAAGTTCCAAGACCTTATATGATTCACCTAAAGGCACTCTCTATAAAGGTTGTTGAGGCTTCAGTATAGAAAGATTCTAAAAGTAAATGTTAACGTCAAATACCCAAACTTGTAATCCAAGGATCAAGACTAACTAAACCAATTAAGGTTATGACACTAGAAATCAGGGTAGAGGTTGTTGAGGCTTCACTACCACCTAGAAAAGGCAAGCCTAGACTAAGTTAAAGCAAATCTTTAACTTTGGATTAAAGTAAAAGCAAGGCTCGTAACTGACACAAAATTACGGGTAGTTCTTGAGTTCCACGGACGTGGAAGCTCAAGAACAGACCGTGGATTAGGTTCGTCGGCGATTCTCTCTAACTCTCAGGATCCAATCTGTTTACGATCGATCTATCATCATCTAAGCCACAACTATCAACCCTTCACCTTAGAATTGCTAAAGGGTTTTAGCCAACAACAGTCATATTGATATTAAATTTAAGATTTAAAAGAATGAAAGATGAAAACTTCCGAAAACCTTAAATAACCTTCAAATCAATCTCAATCCACAAATATCAATGATAATGCAACTCAGATTTGGAATGAACACAAACAAGTAACTATTCTAGATAAGAACGAAGAACGGGATGTCAATCCGTCTTCTAATCAAACCTAGAAATAAAGTATGAAATCTCCTTACGAACAATCTTCCAAATCTTCACTCTTTCTCCAACTTTCCGTCGCGAAATAGCAATCTCCACACGTCCCACTTGAAACCCTAGGCACGTGCAATAAGCGTAGGCAAAGTCTAAGTGAAGGTGACGGAATCTCTCTTCTTCCGTCCTTTTATAGGGTAAGATAAAATATTAGCCCGGCCCATTGCGTAAAAGATCATGGCTTCAAAGTGTGCGTTAAAAGATCGTCAGAATCACGGTTATCCAAGATTCCACGCCCGTGATTTGGAGTGTGGTTTAGAGCGTGGAAACTCATCACGGTTTGTCACAACCCTCCACGGCCGTGTAAGTTGCTGGAATGATCCACGCTTGTCTTGCCAAAGTTCCACGGCCGTGGAATAGAACGTGGAATCTAGTACAGCCGTATTTTAGAGCGTGGTTTAGAGGTAGTTCGTAATTTTCCTTAGTCTCGTGCTATTCTTCAAGTTAGCACCTTCCTTAGCTCCTAGTGATGTCCTCAATCCTTGGACATGCTCACTCTAACTCCATTCTTTCTCAATCCGTTCGGAATTAGCTCTTAATTGCCTACAATCAACACGAAGCTTATGTAGACCTCTATATCGACAAAATAGATAAACTAACTCACAAATACTTCAATGCTTTATCAATGACTACCAATATGGATGAAATACACATAGAAAACGTGCCTAAAATATCACAATATTTCATGCTAACAATAGCACCTGAGCAGATACAGGATGGCATGGCTCGAGTAGCGGTGATCCGTGGGTGGTTGTTAGCAGCGCAGAGTCGACAGAAGTCTTATGCAGATAAGAGGCGCAGACCTCTAGAGTTCAAAGTTAGAGCTCAGGTTTGGTTGGGAGTATCTCTTACACGAGGCGTCAGACTTTTTGGTGTCAAGGGGAAGTTGAGTCCTAGATACATCGGACTATTTGAGATTTTGTTGCGAGTTGGAGAGGTAGTATACAGACTTGCTTTGCCACCAAGGCTTGAGGGTGTTGGCCCCATCTTCCATGTGTCTCAGTTACGGGAGTACATACCAGACCCGAGACACATCGTCATTCACGAGGATCTAGTGATCGAGCCAAACCACACGTTTGTTGAGCACCCGGTAGCCTTCTTAGAGCGTAGTACGAGACGCTTGCGTTTGAAGGAAATACCGATTATGAAGATTCAATGGTCGATGCGAGGACTAGATGAGGCGACTTGGGAGATAGTGGATAATATCCAAAGGAACTATCCGGAGTTTTACGCTAAGCTTGATGCACCTTTAGCATAGTTGTTATGATTGGGTTTTTCCTTCGTTTTGTGGCGTACGCTTTTGTGACGTTTTGAGTTACGTGCCCCGTTTGGGAATATATGAGTTGAGTTCAGTATTTCTGCATTGTTGTTATTATTCCTTCGGGTGTTGCAAGTTTCTGGACGAAACTTCTTTTCAGGGGGATTTGATATAAGATCTCAGTTTTCACCTTCACCGCCCCTGTAGTGAAGGAGGCCGCCGAAGCGGCCTTGGTGTCTGTCACCGCCCCCGCGGTGACAAGGGGTCGCCCCTGCGGATTCGCTGCAGATCGCGCCCGATTTGTTTTCATTCGTTTTATCTTCATTCCTTAAATAGAATATTCGATCTTCTATCTTTTGGACCGGCTTCCTTATCTTCTTCCAAACCCTAGACGTCCTTTCCATCTATCTTTCCCGCCTCTTCTATATATTCCTGCCTTTTCTTCTTTTTCCCGTTTCTTGCTTACGTCTTCTTCAACCCTAGAGTGTTGCAGCCTTGCTTCCTGTGACCTTGTTGAACGTGTAAGTCTTCCCCTTTGAATTCTTCATCACGTTCATGTAGTTGTTGCATGCCTTTTCATTCCGTTTCATTTTCTTCTTTCGTTCTTCCTTTTCTTCTTCTCTAAGAATCAAGTTTGAACCTTGATTCTTTTTTGCATCCCCGTTGTTGATGTGTTTTTGTTCTCGAGCTCTTTTGGTTGAGTCTTGACGTGGTTGGATCAAAGGTTCGAGTTTTGGATCCCTTGTTGAGAGTTTTGTCGAGAAGAAACCCCAACAGCGTCTTCTGTTGAGAACCGCGCCTACACAAAGCCGCCCTTGCGGATTTCCTCCCTGCCGCCCCATGCGTCTTTACCCAGCCGCCCCCGCGGTTTCTTCTGTAGTGACTCCCGTTTTTGTGAGTTGTTTCCTTCCTTGCTTTTCTCGTTCCTTTTCTTGATTCTTATGGATATTCTTTGTCCCCTGAGTATGCTGTAAGACTAATGTAACACCCCAAATTTTACAACTTGGGGAGTTACTGGTTAGGACCTCACAGTGGGTCCCGACCTTAGTTTGACAACAACTTAACAAGATCTTACAACAAGGCACAGATAAGGAAAAACCGGAAATCATAAATTAAGTCTTAACAACGTATGAATGTGACCAGAACAACCAACAGCCGGAAAACATAAGATAACAACTACGGATAGAACGAAAAGAACCAAGGTCCAACTAGAAATCCCACAAATAAAGAAACTGCAACACGTTCTAAAAGTACGACACCCCGGCTGACCACTACCACCCGGATCACTCGGCATCTGCTCTAACATGTGGTACGTCTGCACAACATAACAACTGTTAGCTAACTATCCAAATATAAGTAGAATAATAACAGCACAAACACACGCAGAATAATATAAACAAACATCATGCTGGCACACAACCGTTTATTATCTATTAATTAGGTGATTCATCTTATTCAATTTTACAGTTGTGGCACGAGAATCTTAAGAGTTCTCGCCTCCGTTCCTTATCCAACTGGGTGTAGGTCTAGCTTACCTCCGCCGGTAGCATCACTACAAACCGAGTGTGGACTAGTCCCTAAAGAAACCCTCAGCGCCCTCAAGCTAACTGAGCAGAATGCCACCGCCCGTTACTCTTAGGCCAAGTATAGGTCGGTAAATATTTATCACAACCTATAACTCTAAACATCTCAATCACACACCACTATCATCATTCATGCTCATATTCAGAAGTCAGCTAAGTAAGCCCAAAGGACTTACCTGAATCAAATCAAAATCCCGAAGCAATCCTACTACTGGATTCCGCAAGAACAGCAAATCAACCACCTGATTATGCAAGGAAAACTTTGATCAAAACATATTCACCCCTTAGAAGCTCCTTAACTTCTAAGTTAAGGAGGTTATCTAAGAAAGAGCCAACTACCCTATATTGGTAGAAGAGACGGTATTATCTCTAGGTCCGAAAAGCTTCAAGATACTAATAAGGGTTAATCTCAACCAATCTCCAACTTAACTAGTGTTTACTAAACTAGTTATTGCTTTATCCTTGCATACTAACCTGAGAGAGATCAATAAATATATATACATATATATATATATATATATATATATATATATATATATATATATATATATATATATATATATATATATATATATATATATATATATATATATATATATAT
Organism: Fagopyrum esculentum; assembly: GCA_033239045.1. Taxonomy (NCBI): domain Eukaryota; kingdom Viridiplantae; phylum Streptophyta; class Magnoliopsida; order Caryophyllales; family Polygonaceae; genus Fagopyrum; species Fagopyrum esculentum. The sequence continues at coordinate 93,481,948 of BSUD01000008.1, read as the reverse complement.
ATATATATATATATATATATATATATATATATATATATGATTCAAAGCAACTAAAACCAACAGGTACCATCTATGCACAATTACAAGCCTTGTTAAAGCTAAAACCTCAAACAAGCTAATCATCTATGTGTAATTAGCATAATTTAACCACTATCACAGGTCATCATGGCCTCACTATATTTAAACTTGTAAACAAATCTAATCTAACACATTTACCTTTTAACCTGCACGTTATCATCACCCAACTATTCGATTATCCAGCAAAACTCGGTCAAGTCACTGATGCTAAAACCTTAAACGTACATAAAAATGCAGTAGCCAAGAGAACTCACCCACAAATACGTCCCAACAGCCGATCGATGATACCCAACCCATAAGAGGACACAACGACCTAATTCAATCGGAACGGTCGTCGAATAGAGTCCGATCAAGTCTGCGTAGTACAAGCCAAAAGGGAGATCGATAAGTATGCTCCGATCACACTCGCAGCGTGAAAAGAGTTGACGAAGAAGGGCAAGAGCACGCTTACTTTCGGCGATGACGCGAAGACGGCAGGATGCGGCGGTGCTCCGGGTAACGAGAGGAGGAACTAGTTCTGCAGCTTGTGTCGAGTTCGACCCTAAAGATGGCAATTGACAGGTTGGGTTCAGTTGTAAGATTTTTGGGTGCAAGGACAGCCAGGGTTAGACTCACCTGGCGTTAGCGTTGACGATGATGTTCGACCAAGAAGGTTACCCCTCTAGATGGGCCTGCGTGTAAGAGACGGGTGGGATCTCTGATCCATTGTATTCCGGCTACCAGCACTCTCCACTTGCTCGCTTACTCTCGATGGTTGGCGGTGTAAATCACCGGCTGGCTATCGGGTTCCCAACGTCAATGTCCAGGAGAGTGGGAGGGCGCCGATGATCGAGAGGAGAGGCTTGCGTCTAGGTTTACGAAATGAAAGGAGGTTGTGATGTGGAAAGAAATCCCGTACATTAAGGTAGAGAAGTAACGGTTGGTTTAGAAAGGAAGGAAAAGATCTCTACTATTAAAACGTGCGTGAAACGAGCCTTAAAAGACACACATAGAGGCGGTTACCAAAAATCTGTGGCGTGCAGGCGTGGGTTAGTAGACAGCTCAACAGCTTACTCATCAAGGTAAGGAATGGGCTGGTGGGGATTTAGAAGAAAGGTAAATGTGAAGACTTGTCATCCGGCTCAAAAGGCCTTGTAAATTCTAAAGGTTGTACTAATTAAATAATTAGGGATAAGTATATTTTATGTGATTAAGAATCTCACATAAAATAATAAAACTCGCTTGATTCGTGACACTAAAAATTACGGCGTACAAACTCGAGTTGCTCGACATCCGGTTTGACTAAAAAAAATAAAAAAAAATAAATAAATAAAATTTCCGGATTTTACATCAGTACCCCCTTAAAATAAGTTTCGTCCCGAAACTTAGAATAAAGTGCTTATCCCGTGTCTCCTACCATTTAATTGTTTTAACTGAGCAGCTATTAGGTAAACTTCCCTCTCCCTTTCTAACACACAAGACTACTCAGTCATCACTCAAGCAGCATACAAATCATAATCATTCAACAAAATATAAAAACACAAAAGTCAATCACAAATCTGAGTATTAACCCGTTAGTACGGAAATAGCAGCTAACCCCACAAAGAACTCAAGGTAACTATGTCTAATGTTATCCTCAGTCTCCCATGTAGCCTCATCGGCTCCTCGTCTAGACCACTGGATCCTCAACATCGGTATCTCCTTAGAACGCAGACGCCTAGTACTACGTTCTAGGACGGCTACTGGGTACTCCACAAAAGTGTGATCTGGCTCGACTAGCAGATCCTCATGACTGATGACGTGTCTAGGATCCGGTATGTACTCTCTCAGCTGAAATACATGAAAAACTGGATGTACTCCCTCCAATCTCGGTGGCAGTGCTAATCGGTAGGCAACCTCTCCGACTCTCTCTAAGATCTCAAATAGACCGACATATCGGGGACTCAGCTTCCCCTTAATGCCGAAACGCCGGACTCCTCTCGTCGGTGACACTCTCAACCACACCTGTGCACCTACTCTAAACTCCAAAGGTCGACGCCGTTTATCGGCGTAGGATTTCTGACGACTCTGAGCTGCTAACATCCGCTCCCAGACTAAGGCAATCCGGGCGATGTCATCCTGTATCTGGTCTAGTGCTACCCCATCAGCCTTGCTAGGCTCATCCCAGTACAATGGTGTACAACATCTCCGCCCGTACAAAGCCTCATAAGATGCCATCCCAATAGACGTGTGCCAGCTGTTATTATATGAAAACTCTACGAGTGGGAGATGATCTGGACATACATGTCCCCAATCTAGTACACATGCCCGCAACATGTCCTCTAAGGTCTGAATGGTCCTCTCAGACTGACCGTCTGTCTGTGGGTGATAGGCAATGGTAAAGTGGAGACTCGTCCCCAGAGCAGTATGTACCTGCTGCCAAAATCTCGAGGTAAAATGTCCATCCCTGTCGGAGACGATAGTCCTCGGTACTTCATGGAGTCTCACAATGTGTCTAGTGAACTCCTCAGCTAGACGACTTACCGGCCACGTTTCCTTAATCGGAACGAAACGTGCGGTCTTCGTCAGACGGTCTACCACTACCCAAATGGCATCAAAACCTCTGTTGAGCCTCAACCCTGTAACAAAATCCATAGATATATCCTCCCACTTCCAATGTGGTATTGGAAGTGGGTGGAGCTCTCCTCCGGACCTACGATGCTCAATCTTGACCTGCTGACAGGTCGCACACTAGGCTACATACCGAGCCACATCAGGCCTCAAACCACCCCACCAGAAGAAACGTCTCACGTCCTTATACATCTTACTCGCTCCTGGATGTACGGAGTAAGGGGTAGCATGAGCCTCACCAAGTATCCTCTGTCTCAACTCACTGTCTGATGGCACACAGATACGGTCCTGCCGTCTCATCACTCCATCGGCACCAATAGTGAACTGAGGTGCCTCATCTCGTGACATCCGGTCTCGGATCCGGGTCAAAGTCGGACAGGTCTCCTGCTTTTGTCGGATCTCACCCAACAGAACAGGAAGTAACTCTAAGGTGGCTAACTGATGAGCTGTATCGGGGAACTGGATCTCTACCTCCAACCAAGCTAAGTCTCTCTGTAACTATGGTTGTACTGTCAACCGGGCTATCGCCTTCTCCCGAGGTGTCTTCCAACTCAAAGCGTCAGCAACTACATTCGCCTTCCCGGGGTGGTAGAGAATCTCAAGGTCGAAATCCTTGATCAACTCTAGCCACCGCCTCTGGCGGTTATTCAACTCCCGCTGAGTGAATATGTACTTCAGACTCTTATGGTCTGTGAAGATCTGACAGGTCGCCCCATAGAGATAGTGACGCCAAATCTTAAGGGCATGTACTACTGCAGCTAACTCCAGGTCATGGGTGGGGTAGTTCTCCTCATACGTCTTCAGCTGTCGAGACGCATACGCTATGACCTTACCTCTCTGCATCAAGACACACCCCAAGCCCAGCTTGGATGCGTCACTGTACACTACAAAGTCCTCTGTACCCTCAGGCTGGGCTAAAATCGGAGCAGACGTCAATCTCCTCTTCAGCTCCTCAAAACTCTGCTGACACAGCTCAGACCAGACAAACCGAGTAGTCTTCCTCAGGAGACAAGTAAGTGGTCGGGCGATCAGGGAAAACCCTTCCACAAACCGGCGGTAATAACCTGCCAATCCAAGAAAGCTGCGAACCTCCTTAACATTCTTTGGAGGTTGCCAAGAAGACACTGACTCAATCTCCGCCGGGTCGACCTTAATCCCCTCAACAGTCACTACATGGCCTAGGAAAGCCACCTCTGACATCCAAAACTCGCACTTGGATAGCTTAGCATATAGTTGGCTATCCTGTAGAATCTGTAATATTGTCCTCAAGTGTCCGGCATGCTCCTCTCGACTCCTAGAGTAAACTAGAATGTCGTCAATAAAGACAACTACAAACTGGTCTAAGAAGTCGATGAAAATCCCATTCATCAACTCCATAAATACTGTTGGCGCATTAGTGAGCCCGAATGGCATCACTGCAAACTCATAGTGGCCATACCTAGTCCGGAATGCCGTCTTAGGTATGTCCTGGTCTCTTACTCTCAGCTGGTGATAACCCGATCTCAAGTCTATCCTCGAGAACACTAACGCTCCATGCAGCTGGTCCAGCAGATCATCTATGCGAGGTAGTGGGTACTTATTCTTGATGGTGACCTTGTTCAACTCCCTGTAATCAATGCACAGCCTCATCGATCCATCCTTCTTCCTCACAAATAATACTGGTGCTCCCCAAGGAGAAACACTAGGGCGTATGAAGCCCTTCTCTGCTAACTCCTCTAACTTCTTCTTCAACTCAAGCAGCTCTATAGGTGCCATACGGTACGGGGCCTTCGAGATCGGTCTCGTGCCTGGCTCTAACTCAATGCTGAAATCAACACTCCTCTGTGGAGGTAGCCTTGGCAAGTCGTCACTGAATACCTCTGCAAACTCGCATGCAACTGGTATCTCCTCTACTGTTAGGCTCTTGCGCTCCTTCATGGCATAACACCAGAAGGCCTCGCAACCCTGTGCTATCAGTCTGGCTGCTCTCACTGCGCTAATAATTATGCCGGACTTTCCGAGGTCCCAACCTCGGAATATCACTCTGTGGCCCTCTCCAGTGGCGACAGTCACAGTTCTCCTACCAATATCTAAGACTGCTCCATGCCTGGTCATCCAATCTATCCCCAATATCACGTCCTCATGTGCTAAGGGCATGACTAGAAAGTTTACTAACCAAATCCGGCCTCCCAGATGAATAGGGCAGTCATAAATCTCTTGGGATCCTCTAACCTTACCCCCATCTAGTAACCCAACCACAAAAGGTACACCCTCTACTGTAGCTAAGGACAACCTATCTACGCATGCATCTGATATAAAGGAGTGTGTAGCACCCGTATCAAATAAAACTCGCACAAGTAATTCATGGATCCAAATAGTACTTGTGGTCGCGGGTGCTGTAGGCTGCTCAGTGCTCCTCAGCTCGAACACTCTCGATGGTCCTCCTCTGGTGTCAGTGGTACTACCATGTCCCCTGCCACGACCTGATCCCTGTGCCGTACTGTATGAAGAAGTATGTCCTGGAGCCCGGTATTGTTGCTGCTGCTGACTCGGTGCTCAGTACTGAGGAGGTCTTTGTACACTCTTCTCAGCACCTGCAGGAGAAGATCCTTGCTGTGAAGGGGCCCTACCCTAACGGCAGAAAGTAGCTCTGTGTCCCGGCTTCCCACAAATGAAGCAAGTGGTAGGTGGTCTCTGGCAATCTGTCTTATTGTCATCGCGGCTACCACAGTTAAAGCACTGTCGATCTCTACTGGAAGTCTGAATTGTAGGGTGGTAGCTGGACCTCCCCTGAGTCTGTCCTCGACCATAACCTGCTACTGCTGCACTGCTACCAGCATGTCCTGTCCTCTGCCGTTTATCCGACCCACTAGACTAAACTGCTTTCCTCGAAGCTGGCCTATCTCTCTCATAAGCAGAGGCCCTATCCTGATAGTTAGACAAAGTCTCACAGCGGAATCCTGCCAGATATGATCGGGTACTCTCTCTCAATCTCCTGGAGAAAAGGTAAACATGTTGCTCTTCTGGAGGTGCAACTAGTCCAAGTAGGGTCAACTCTTTCTGAAACTTCTTTATGGCTGCAGCAATCGGGATATCCTCAAATCCCGCCTCAATGAAATCTTGGAATCTCTCCCTCCTCAGCGAGATAGGACAGTACCTGTCCCTAACAATGTTCCTCATCTGCTCCCAACTGGTGACTCGGCTACGAATGGTACGCCACCATGAATGAGCATCATCTGTGAAACAAGTCTACACCAAATCCACCTGTCGATCCTCGGGGCAACGTATCGCCTCTAAAGCAGTCTCTATCTTCCCTATCTAGTGCTCCACCTCTAACCCTATTTCTCCACTGAATGAGGGAACCTTCTGAGAGTTGAAAGCCTTCAACCACTCATCCGGTCTCGGTGCTCTAGACCCAACAGGCGCTCTATCAGCATTAGCTCTCCTCTCAGGTACAACCGGCACCTGAGACACTCCCTGTGTCACCTGAGCTGACCTAGCCGGTACCACCGGTGGTACCTGGGTAAGCCTCTCAACTCTGGCAGCCTCCTCCATACGCTCGACGTATGCTCTGTACTCTCTATACTCAGATGCTCCAATAGAAACACGTTATGACTCAGTCGAACGTGCTCCCTGCGCTCCAGACCTAGCGGCGGTCTCATGCCTGACCTCGGGGCCTACACTCTCAGCTACCTCTTCCACAGCAGCCTCTGGTATGCTTGCTGCAGGTGGATTCTCTCGAGGAACTCGTCCTCGACCTCTCCCTAGTAGAGGTCTACCCCCACGACCACGCCCTCTAACAGCAGGGGTGCTATCAGCTCGATCTTGTCTAACTGGGGGAAGGGGGGACGACCCCTACCTCGGCCAGTCGCTGGTGTAGCCCTAGTACGTGTCATCTGCACGGACGGTAACAACTACAGTTATAATCTAACTAATCTATCATAAACAGTAAAAGTCTATAATAATAATACTAAAAATACCGAGATTCGCGGAGGTAGTGGTGGTCATCCGTACTTTCTATCCCAACCCGATTATGCATGCATTTTAAAACCAAAATTCCTTTTAGAAACTCAGACCCCTTTTGGGTTCTGCTTATTTACTTATATGACCTTTTTAGAAGATTTCAAGTGCCATTGTTGCCAACCTAGAGCTCTGATACCATGTTGTAACACCCCAAATTTTACAACTTGGGGAGTTACTGGTTAGGACCTCACAGTGGGTCCCGACCTTAGTTTGACAACAACTTAACAAGATCTTACAACAAGGCACAGATAAGGAAAAACCGGAAATCATAAATTAAGTCTTAACAACGTATGAATGTGACCAGAACAACCAACAGCCGGAAAACATAAGATAACAACTACGGATAGAACGAAAAGAACCAAGGTCCAACTAGAAATCCCACAAATAAAGAAACTGCAACACGTTCTAAAAGTACGACACCCCGGCTGACCACTACCATCCGGATCACTCGGCATCTGCTCTAACATGTGGTACGTCTGCACAACATAACAACTGTTAGCTAACTATCCAAATATAAGTAGAATAATAACTGCACAAACACACGCAGAATAATATAAACAAACATCATGCTGGCACACAACCGTTTATTATCTATTAATTAGGTGATTCATCTTATTCAATTTTACAGTTGTGACACGAGAATCTTAAGAGTTCTCGCCTCCGTTCCTTATCCAACTGGGTGTAGGTCTAGCTTACCTCCGCCAGTAGCATCACTACAAACCGAGTGTGGACTAGTCCCTAAAGAAACCCTCAGCGCCCTCAAGCTAACTAAGCAGAATGCCACCGCCCGTTACTCTTAGGCCAAGTATAGGTCGGTAAATATTTATCACAACCTATAACTCTAAACATCTCAATCACACACCACTATCATCATTCATGCTCATATTCAGAAGTCAGCTAAGTAAGCACAAAGGACTTACCTGAATCAAATCAAAATCCCGAAACAATCCTACTACTGGATTCCGCAAGAACAGCAAATCAACCACCTGATTATGCAAGGAAAACTTTGATCAAAACATATTCACCCGTTAGAAGCTCCTTAACTTCTAAGTTAAGGAGGTTATCTAAGAAAGAGCCAACTACCCTATATTGGTAGAAGAGACGGTATTATCTCTAGGTCCGAAAAGCTTCAAAATACTAATAAGGGTTAATCTCAACCAATCTCCAACTTAACTAGTGTTTACTAATCTAGTTATTGCTTTATCCTTCCATACTAACCTGAGAGAGATCAATAAATATATATACATATATATATATATATATATATATATATATATATATATATATATATATATATATATATATATATATATATATATATATAT
>BSUD01000008.1:93407593-93464245 GCA_033239045.1 Fagopyrum esculentum | reverse complement strand
CCCCCCCCCCCCCCCCCCATGGTTGCCGCCCCCGCGCCCAGGCGCACTCGCAGCTAGGTATTGGCGCCCCAACGGTGTTGTGCTTCTCCTCCGTCATGCGACTGCAATACTCCGGCTCGCCCAGATCTGTGGTGTTTCCGCCTGTATGAAGGGGTGATAGACATTGCTCCTTGATGCTTAACTCCGTCCGACCAGATCGAGGTAGAGAAGACCCACCTGGCGCCGTTAATCGTGCGTCCGAGAAGACAAAGGGTACTAGTTACCGTTCAGTTGAAGGTGGGTCTGGAGGGACTCGTCGGTGCATCGAAGTCTGCGGTGTAGAAAGTTGTGTCCAAGGAGGAAAAGAGGAAAGGGGAAAGAATATGCCACCGTGCCCATCGAGTGTGAAAGAGAGAGGTGAAGGAGAGGGCGGTTAAGGCAGAGTGAGGGGAAAAAGTGAGCGTGAAACAGGGAAGGGGAAAGAAGTTGCTCCTTAACGGGCTCAGGTGGCGGGTCTTTATGGGCCTCGCTATCTTGTCTTCATAACGGGCCCGGATGGTGTTCATGCAATTAAGAACTCTTTAACGGGTTGAGAAAAAGGAAAAAACGATTTTGCGTATTTTATGTGTAAGAAAATTCCCACGTAAATTAATAAAAATATCAACGGACTCGGTGTAAGATAAAATGACAAAAATGACGGAAAGGTCCATACCGGTCGAGTTCCGGTTTGTCTCGGAAATAAACGGAAATTAAATTTTCGGATGTTACACTAGTTCCCCCTTAAAATAAGTTTCGTCCCGAAACTTGAAAGAAGAAAATGCAAAAGAAATAAAGCGCCGGAAAGAGTCACAAACGATTAAGTTCTGATTTGTTTCTGAGATAGCCGGAAGTAAAATTTTCGGGTATTACATTAATCCCCCTTAACAATAAGTTTCATCCCGAAACTTAGGGTAAGACAATCATAAGGTAGGCCTATAAGGCACCAGTCTTGGGTATCCAATCACTAAACAAAAGTCTCGTCGTTTTCACATATAAGTACCCCTCACATCATAGATTACAAATAAAACACACATCACTGACTAAGCACTCAAGCATGAAATAAACCCATGGTCAAACAATATCACACAGATACAAGACCAAGCCCTAACTCGTCGCTCTCGACGTTACAACTATCTCAACATGGGTCTCTTAAAGGTTACTTCTCATACAATCCACAATATCTCAGGTAGCCTCGTCGGCTTTTCATAAAACCGCCGACTCTGAAATCTTTTCATATACTTACATCACAAGCGTCTGCTACCACGTTCTAGAGTGGTTACTCGTTATCTCACCGGTATCATCTAGCTCAACCGTCCGATCTTCTAATTTGATGACCTAACTCGTGTCTGGTAGGTATTCCCTCTAGCCGGATCTGTGAAAAAAAATAGGGTTATACTCTCCAATAGGATGAGGAGTACTAGTCCCTCAAACACTTCTAGAACGCTTTAACACCTCAAATGGTTGCTCATGCAACTCACCTCCAGATCATTTGATGACCTTACGGAAAAATAATCTATTCAACTCTCTTCCTTTCATTACCACCACTTGCTTCTGGCCTTCTGAAAAGGTTCTGACTACACCCTCAAGGCCAAAGGTCTTAGATATCCACCAGCACTTTACCCAGTGCTTAATGCTCTTTGTATCACAACTCACTTGGTCTTGTCTTTTACTATGACTCGATCATTTTTGTTCCTCAAATACGGAATTATCACCTATACCCTTTTCGGGTCTAACACTTGAGACAACTAAAATAGAATCATGTGGTCATCCTCTGTGTTCACTTAGTGTTAACATATTATTTATAGATCTCTAATATATCGTTAGCTTAACCTTAGGCTTCTCACGCATTTTCCAAGATCTTAAGTGGCATAGAAAGTGTTCGTACTGATGACACCATCAGCATTGTACTCTTATATCCGCCACTTTTATCGGACTAGTAATATCTTTCTGCCTCAAAACGCAACTCGGCTCCGTTCCGATATAACATTTCACGCATACTTTACTCTGAGATTATGCTTCCTCTATGCATGATTACTAGGTTGTAAGTATACTCCCATAGCTTCTTTTTCTTATATGTCTTTCGACTCGGTCTGATAGTTACTCACCTTGAGCTCCCTAGTGCAAACCATGCACAATACTTTTATTACATCGTTAATTCTTCTCTCAATCTATCAAGAAAACTCACTCTAGAGTACTCCGTTAGTATAGAATTCCAAAACCACTTGTGTGGCAACATGTAACGAAGTCGTCAGTCTTCACTCGGATCTATAATAGGGTAACACTATCTTTCTATAACCTCTATATTCCCATACAATATTTCCAGTCACTCCGCATAGCCTATCTCATGTTCTTTTCAAACGAAATGCATTTCACCAACTATCATCATTTTAAACTCGACACATCGTTTTTCTGTACCATTGAGCATCTTGCTCTCTAGGTTAGGACACACCACGCTTCCGATGTGCTACTCTGATAATTATGTTGTCACCCATCAATCATAAGGACATTTCCTGTGAGTCCAAAGTGATGGTCCCCAAAACTCTTTCTCCCAATTACACCATAAGTCCTATCCGGATGAAGTATCAAGAACCTTCCTTACTTGCCTTAAGGAAATAAGATAACAGTTAGAGGACAACCTCTTCCGTTTACTTTCTAAATTCTTCTAACACGGATCCAAACTCTTTGACTCAACCGAAGTTTGATCTGAACCAACCAGTAAGAAATCTCTAACACGATTCTCTTTATACCTTTAGTTCATCCAAGAAGGTTGTCGTTGCCTACTTGAGGAAATCCTCCAAGGCATCGGTACAACTACTTCCTAAATCCACAGTCACAAATACCTCTTCTTAACGGCACATAACTCATCAATATCAAACAACACTTGTACGTCCTCCGTTGACTTCGGTCAGTCTATAGTTGGCTTATCTCAATATCCCGGACTCACTCTTCTCATACTTTTACTAGCATAAAATTCTTGGTGAGTATCAACTACTCGGTTAATCCTTTTACCCTTCATTAGTTCGTTCTATCTCCCACACTTCTGTTTACTTAGGGCCAACTCTCTTTCACGAGTCCCACTGTGTCATTCATCTGACATCCATAGTCGTTCCAAGTCCTCTACGATAGGTTGTAAGCGTTCTTGCAGTTCTTATGACCTTAATTATCATCCACTTGCAGTTCCTCTTAAATGAACCGTTTTGTGTTGATGACTTAGGTCCCGTGATAATTGGGGTTACCCTGGACTCTCGAATCCACCCATGCCGCTCCCACATACACATTCCTTCGCTGGTGTTGGTGGCAATATTGTCTTCATGACACTTTGTTGACCTTGTTACAGGGCTTCCACTCTTTTGATACTGGCGTTGCGATTCTTTCAAACTTCTTATATCTTTGAGAAGGTCAAAACCTCTCCACACTTGTGGGGTCTACCTTTTCGCTTTTACACTCAATTGTAGATATTCATTCCGTGCACCTTAGATCCTGATATTCGGGTCGACACTCCATCTCTTCTGATCTCTCATGCCCATAATTGTTCATGCGGCATCCGCCTCGATTGTAACGTCCTTTATTCCGTCATCTTGGTTGTATGCCGTTCTACTTGGTTCTTGTTCCAAAATTGTTATCTCTATTTTGAGCTCTTGTCGTCTCTTGCATGATTCTTCTAATTCATCTCTCGGCTTCATACAGTCATGTCTCTGGTATGGCTTTATATTCTTTCTATCTGAGCTGCCTCGAGAACTTCTTCCTCATCTGATTGTCCTTGTGGTGAAAATTATCTCAACATTTTTACTTCTTTGCTCGCTCGTTCTTCAGATGAATTATACGGGTCACCAGTACACCCTACAAAGTATAATACTCAATCCAAGGTCTGAGTTCGTTGTCTCGTATGGAAAACTCTTCAAGTCCGCTACCGATTTATCATGAGGCGATAATCGCTTCATGATATCACTACTAAAGGATATAAAATATCCTTTAAGATGCTAACACGCTACTAGGGGTGTAATACGAGCGGCTCGAGCCGAGCACCTGGGTGTTCATGCTCAGCTCATTTAGAAACGAGCCGAGCCGAGCCGAGCCTGAAAGATTTTACGAGCCTACGATCAGGCTCGCATTCGGCTCGCGAGCTTTTTTGAAAGCTTGGGCTTGGGCTCGGGAAGCTCTTTTGCTACACGAGACGAGCTCGGGATCGTGGAGCTCCTTCGGCTCGTTTGAGCTCGTTTGAGAGACTTGAGAGACGAGAATAATTAAGTTAATGGAGCATGAATGAAATTGTTGGCCGCTTACATTCAATCATTCAATCGTCTAATAATCCAACTCCACCTAAATAAAAAAAAACTAGGTGTTTCACGTGCATTACATGTTCACCCAAGTTTAAAACACGTGAAACAACACCGAACCAAATTAAAAATACCCAGTGTGTTCAAGTGTTCAACACAACCAAAGTTACAAAGACTAAACGACACAAATGAACCCTTCAATCTTCAAGCTTCAAGCTTCAATGATTACTTCAAATCTTCAATCTTCAGAACTCAAAAGTCAGATCCATCTTGTAAAAGTGCAATTTAACAACTAAATCAGAAACAACCGAGTCATTCAATCAAGAACAAAAACACATTCAGCAACTTTATCATTTGGAGTGCTCATTGTCTAAAAAAGAATTAAACAAACTCAACAACATACAGTTATAACTCATAAGCAGTTAAGTTTCAATTTAGTATATGGATACAATTTGTGTTTACATAATAAAATACAAATAGGCAAAACAGAAAAACACATTCTGGTAAAGCAAAGCAAAACAGAAAGAAAAAAAACATTCAGCAAAGCACTCAGTACAATAAATTCACTGCAATATGGAACCTCCAAGCTCGTGATCGTCTGAATTGAAGATTCAGATGACAACATTTCAGAAATAATCTAAAAGAAGTCTCTTCACGAAACTAACATAACAAGAAGCTTATGCAAAGGCCATTTGCATCACTGTATTTAGCAATTAGATTAGCCTCAGTACTTTATTAACTTTGCATCCAACATAATTTTTGATTTTTATATAAAATCTTGCTCTTAATCTATCTAGTGTTATAATCATGATATCTTGACAATCATCCATAATGATTGTGAATAATATAATAATATTTATTGTTACTAAATAAAAAAAATTATATATATAAATCAATGTAAGAGTTGTATTATAGAAACATGTTTAATTAATGGTAAAAATCAAATAAACAATGCTAAGTTGGTTATAGATTGATAATTTTTACTCCATAATTTTTACTCCGTAATCAAATAAACAATGCTAAGTTGGTTATACTTAACATTCCTCTTAACAAATTGAACCAAACGAATGTTAGTAGCAAATGGAGCAAGTCTAAATGGAAAGTTTGTCAACAACAAATGGAGCAAATGAAGCAACAGTAAAACACATTCAGCAATCAGCGCTCAGCAGCAAATAAAGCAAGAGTCGAGCCAAATAGCGAGAGAAAGAGAGACCGCTCAGCAGCAAATGGAGCAAGAGTCGAGCCAAATAGAGAGAGAGAGAGAGAGAGAGAGAGAGAGAGAGAGAGAGAGAGAGAGAGAGAGAGAGAGAGAGACCGTACCTGATGCTGAGAGAGACCGGAGACTACTCGCCTTGCTCAGAGTCGGATTCGGAGGTGGAGTCTGACAGACTGCAAGAATCGAGCCCTAAAGTCATACCAATATAATCGAGCCCTAAAACCAGTTAGCAAGAGAGAGACCGTGCCTGATGCTGAGAGAGACTGGAGACTTCTGAGTTTGCTCGGAGTCCGAGTCAGAGGTGGAGTCTGATAGACTGCAAGAATCGAGCCCTAAAGTCAGACCAATACAATGGAGCCCTATACCAGTCAGCAAGAAAGAGACCGTACCTGATGCCGAGAGAGACCGGAGACTGCTCACCTTGCTCGGAGTCGGAATCGGAGGTGGAGTTTGACAGACTGCAAGAATCGAGCCCTAAAGTCAGACCAATACAATCTAATAGAGAGCGAGAGGCACTGCGGGGCGAGACTGAGACAACGAGAGAAAGAGACCGTACCTGAGGGGACTCAGGGAGTGAGGGCCGGTCTTCGTCGGCCGACGGCTGCTCGTCGTTGTCGATAGTCACCAATCTGTGGTCCGCCTTTGTCAATAGGCGCTAATAGTGAGGTTGGTGAGAGATTGAGAGGCCGAATCGTATTAGGTTTTGGAACTTCCCCACTTCCCCTCCCTAATTTCCTTACGCCTTGCGGCCCTTGCTTTCTTCTATTTTATTTTACGAGCTTATACGAGCCGCTCTTAATCGGCTCGGGCTCGTCACGAGCCCAATATCAGGCTCGTATTCTGCTTGTTTTATAATATGAACGAGCCGAATAAGAGCTTTTGACGTGTTGAGCCCGAGCTGCTCGTTTCAAATTACACTCCTACACGCTGCACACACACATACATATATATATATATATATATATATATATATATATATATATATATATATATATATATATATATATATATATATATATATATATATATATATAAATATATATATATATATATATACATTAAAACATATCAATATAAGTCTATATACTAACTCACATATCATTCCAAGTTGTAGAGATCCACGGAGAACGATGGCGGTCCGACGTACTACTAACCCAACAACCCGACTATGCGCGTGTGTAAAAACAGAAATCTGTTTTGAAAATCTTATACCTCTTTCGGGTTCTAGTTATTTTATACATTCAGTCTTTTAGAAGATTTCAAGTGTCATTGTTGCCAACCTAGAGCTCTAATACCATATTGCAACACCCCAAATTCTCAAAACTCGGGGAGCTACTAGTTAGGACCTCAGAATAGGTCCCAACCTTAGTTTGACAAAAATTTTACTAGGATCTCACAACAAGGCACAAACGTATTTAAATCATTTGAAAACGTTAAATAATATTTACATGAATGGTATGTATCAGCCTTACAAGACAGAGATAATACTACAACGCATATGAAGAAACTGAAGACACCCTCGACCCCATCTAAGTGAGTACGTGGACCCTATTGACATCCCCTCTGGATCACTCTACAGCCGTCTTAACCTGCAAGGCATCTACAAAGCGGTATAAAACCGTTAGCTAACATTCTAAACATTAGAATAAAGGTAAAGGCACATGAACACATAAAGAAGACAACACATACAACATGCAAACACTCAAGTCCATTTATTATCTTTATTTACGTTATTCCTTACTAATTCAACTTCTTTTGTCACACAAGAATCTCCTGAAACCCGCCTCCGCTTCCGTCTACCAACAGGAATAGATCAGCACTATCCGTTACTTGCGGGCCTGGGTTGCAAGAGCACATTCTAGTCTCCTATAGAACTAGACAAGTGGTCACCGCCCGGATATCATACACTTAGGCCAATTAAGGTATTATATAGGTCGTCCTATTCCGGTTTCGTTGTTTTAACATAACTAGCACACACCACCAATACACAACATACTAATACAAAGAAGTCAGCTAAGTAAGTCCGTGGACTTACCTAAACCAGGTCAAGTCCTGTCAACCAAAGCACTCGATCCCGCTGAGTAGTATCTCAACCGCCTGATCATAACATAAAGTTCATATCAATATACTATCCGACCTCTAGAAGTCGCAACTTCTAGTTCAACAAATGGAAAACCGAGAAATCGCACTAAACCAAATCTTTTCTAAGAACAGACGGTTTTACCCCTAGGATCCGGAAACTCTAAAGTTTCCCTGAGATCTAAAGAAAATCTACCAGAACCCAATACAAATATCTAACTCTCCGGAGGAAGAATCTATTGAGTTTGAAAGATGACTATCTTTCAAACTTACTATCTACTACTAAGGCTCAACTAACATATTGCTACTAAATCCCAAACATACCGATTCACCTACTCACATGCTCAACCATGACTACCAATGATATAATCCATAAGGGTACACAATCCCCAAACCATCTCCAAGATCACACACTTAAAACCTAGCACAACTTTTCTTTATACAAACTACGCTTATACCTATGTTTGAGACATCACAACTCCAAATCTAACCGTTGGATCGCTCTCCAAACTTAATACCTAATACTACGTATATCCATGTACATCATACCAAAAATTCATGTTCATCCGAGATATCTAACTCATTCAAATCTGGATCACAAAACTGCATCAACATGCAGTTTTTCCTACACTTAGAAATTTCAGTAACCATCCAGAAAACTGCTTACAACCTCGACTTTGAAAAATCATAACTACTAAACCTCTCGATGGAATCCTCTCAAATTTTGATATATTCTACTATGAAATCTTAACTATGACATATCCAAAATTCAAGTCCAACAGAGGTCAATAACCCATCTAAATCTATTCCACAAAACTGCGTCCCAAGCAGTTGTTTTCTCGAACTTAAATTATTCAGCACTGTTCTAAAAACTACACGAAGAACCAACTTTGGAGAACTATATCTCTTAAATTATAGCTCGGAATGTTCTAAAAATTCAGCATGTTATACTATACAACTCCATCTATAACATATCCGAAAATCAACAACAAAGGAGGAGTCTAACTTACCCAGAACTAGACCCAAAGTTGACCGTACGTCACTTCTGAAAACTCAGAAAACGCTTCAAGCCATCTTCCGAGGCTGTTAGGGACGGTTTGAAGACACAAACGGATACTCACATCAGCGTATACACATCAAGAGGAAAAAGTAGTAAGGAGGTGAAGTCTTTACCGGACGTTCGAGACTCCAGTGGCTCCCATGCATGAGGAAGAAGCAGGAGGGGTGCAACTTCCTATTGTTGAGGTGCACCGAGCCCAGATCCTAACGCAGGTGCGGACCAGCAAGGATGGCGCCCACCCTGCGGCCATGGCTGCCGCACCTAGGCGCACTCGCGGCTAGGTACTGCCGCCCCCGCGGTGTTGTGCTTCTCCTCCGTCTTGCGGCTGCGATACTCCGGCTCGCCTAGGTCTGTGGTGTTGCTGCCTGTATGAAGGGATGTTACATACGTAAAGTAGTTTTTGGTTTATATCACCAGCATACGCAACTTTCTAATCATTTTATTAACAAATACCCGTGCAAGACACGGGATATAAACTAGTAATCTCCTAAAAAGGCATGCCAAACGCACCAATGATGGTATATATATAACTTCAAAAGGTAGAAATATAATACTATGTATATATTTCATTATGCAATTTATAAAATAAAAGTTTGATTGAATTAAATTGTGAGTATTCTTTATTTTGTTTAGTAATTTAAAATATTTTTGTAGTGAACAGCCCTTAATGTACAAAAAATGTTTGATACAATATGCAGTTGTGTATATGTCCCAATCTCTTTACAAAAGATTGTAACAGATTTCTTCCGTCTTGGTAAGGTAGGGATAATGGGTGATGACATTGTGCTTATCTTGCTCACTAGTGGTGTGGTGTCTACGTCTGTCTAGGGTGCACGGAGGCCACATTGCTCCACCACTAAAACTTGTTCGATATGATAAGCTTTTTTTTGGGTAGTTGAAGTTATCTTGTATAGTCTAATCCTTCTGTGTATTTTTCAAAACAGGTAAATCTAATAAAAATTTATATATATTTGACGAAACTAGATTGTCTCTACACACATCGTAATCCCATTTAACTCTGAGTTCGGGTGACGTTCATCAAAGGACAACTTCGTCTTTTCGGGTTCGATCTAGACTAAGTCTCTATCGGACTAAGACTCATCTTAGTACGTTTTCTAAAAAATATATATTTATATCTATCTTATATACTAACGGAGCCTGTAAACTGATATTCTACGTAGTTTCGTACAGTCACCCCATCAATCTTACAAGTGTCATATATTCGTTAAACCACATCACATTAATATTTAATTAATTAATATCTTAACAATTTTCATTCAAATTCGAGTTCCTAACAAACTCTAATTTTATTTTTTTTATAAACATATATAACAATTAAAAATGTATTGGTATTATATAATTAAAAATTAGTTTAATATTTAATTTAATATTATTATTATTTTAACAATTTTGTTTATATTTTTTGGTCAGGCATAGAAAAATCCCGAGCTAATCCGCACTTATCATATCCAGAAAGAAAATTACAATCGAGTCATATGAGGATACATACCCTCTAAGGTCATCTAAATAATAGCTCTAGAGCAAAGAGGAGGATCCACAAGGATGTGTCACCGATCTCTAGAGATAAAGCATTGTTAGCAATAGAGTCAGCCACCATATTACCTTCACGAAAAATATGATCGAGATCAACAACTCAATCTCGAAAAAAAAGCCTTGGAATTTTAAAACACGATCTATTGTTATTGTAGACTATAAACATACTATTTAGTAAAACTACAATATTATTAATTAGTTTTATATATGAAATAAATTTTTTCTTACTAAGTTATATTTATCTAACAATATATTAAAATTTTATTTTGTTGAGGTCTCAAATATTTTATGGGCTAATTTGGTAGCTAAGCCTTTTTGAGTTTTTTATTTAGTAATTAGGCTTATAGCAATTTTTAATTTAGTAAATATACCCCTATTTTATGGTTCTTTCCTCTTCTACTTACCTTCTCTTCAAACCCTATATACGAAAGTGAAATTTTCAAGCCGTTGCAGCCGCCCTTCTCTTCATCTTCCCTTCTCTTCAAAGCTCTTCATCTTCTACTTACCCAAACCTCACTTGTACGTATACTAGCAGCAAACTGGTATGAGAAATTCTTGAGTACTCTTCTCGTTCTCTGTTCGTTCTCATTCTCGTATTTCTGCTACTCTTATATTCGTTCTTATTCTCTCTTCTGTTATTTATTTGTTCTCGTTCTTTGGTACTCTTCTCGTTCTCTCCTTGAGCATGATGGGCTCGAAATGGATCTTCTAGTGATCAGTAAGTTATCTAGTGTTTTTGTTGTTGATTATTGCGAATCTGATTCTTTGTTGCTGATTATTGTGAACACCTCATACCAAAATACTATTGGAGTGTCGGAGTCTCAACTAACTTGAGTCTTACTTGCACATCTCCGCCTCGCACTCTTGTGTATTATAGCTTCAATGGCGACTACCCGGGGTTTGGTGCTGTCACGGCCGGTAACCTTTGTAACAGGGAACCTTAAGAAACTAGAAGAAGTGAAAGCCATTTTAGGACAATATATTCTCTTTCAGTCGCTTAAGCTCGATCGTAACCTTCCCTCTTTCAATTTTGCTTTTCTTTTTGCTTCTATCGCCTCTTAGGAATTGATTGCTGAAATTTGACATAATTCATTTTTTTTGATTGGTAACAATGCCAGAATTACAAGGTGAGCCAGAAGATATCTCCAAGGAAAAGGCTCGTTTGGCTGTTGCATAGGTATTTGAAATGAATGTTGGTGTTGCTTGTTTGTATTTGGAATGAATGTTGGTTTTGCTTGATCTTTTTCATGTCGAAGGCTAAATCTATATTTTTCTTCTTTCTAGCTGTTGAAGGTCATACCAGAATGAGATATAAGTGAGATCTTTGCACAATATATCGAAATTTTGTGACATTCTTTTTCCAACTTATCTTTGCACAGGAACAACAAGTGAGATCGTCAATATTTTCTAGCAACAGAAAATTCCCATTAGTTTCGCGCAATCTGGACTCGAATGTGGTGCTTTTGATGGGTCTCTATATATAACATCTCAGGAGAAAGAGTTATCATGTTTTGAGATTTTTAACTTCTGGTATGAGAAATTCTGGTAAGAAATTATTGTATAAAATTTCTGGCATTGTAAATTTTTGGTATGTAAATCTAGTACAAATTTTTGGTATGAAAAATTTCTGGTATATGTAAATTGTGAGTATATAAATTTCTGGTATGAAAATTCTGGTATGAAAAATTCATTCCAGAAAATAAATAAGAAAAGAAAAAAGGCAAAAAAAAAAGAAAATAAAAAAATTTAGTATTTAAAAATTAAAACTTACACTTACATAACAAATAACAAACATCAATTATTATTTTTTTAAATAGAGGGGATATTTATTTTTACCTATCATTAAATAAAAGTGGTAAAAAGTAATGAGGTACATTTACTAAACACAAAACTAAAAAAAAGAAAAAAAAAACAATTTGATTTACTAGGCTTTTTCTAGTTTTGTGTCTAGTATATGTACCCATTGAGAGAAGAGTGTGTAAAGTTTGAGAATAAATACAAAAGGTTGGGGTATATTTACTTAATTGAAACATTGAAAAGCCTAGTTACTACTCTAGTTTTTCAAAAAGGTCTATTTACCAAAATTGCCCAACTAAAATATGCCTACTTTGTCTAATTCTTTCATATTTTATTACGCTTGATATTCTTACAATTACGATTATTTTGATAGTTTTAATTGAACTTATCTTACAATAAACAAACAAGAAAATAATAATTATCATCACAATCTCCAAAGAATTATAAAGAGAACAAAAATATTTATATAATAATAACTTGTCATCATTTTTATGGTAAAAAGTTACAAAAAAATGGGTTAAATAAGCTTTTATTTTGTAGACCCCTCTAATTTACCACATATATATAATTTCCCTCTAGATCAAAGAATTGGATTAAATAGAGGTATATTTACTAAATGAGTTTATGCTATGGACACTCTTAATAGAGTAATAGTGTTAAAAGGTCTAGTTAGTCATTTTACCCAAAACTTATTATTATCATTTTCTATCCTCTAAACCTCACTTATCATAGGTATATATATATATAATAATGTACAATCAAACAACTAAGTTTATCAAATTTATAGGTAATTTTTCGGATATAACTTATTAGGCGTATCTTGTTTGGTGATGTGATTATCTTATATTTTTTTTAAAAAAAACATTTTATTATACATTTTTTTAACAAACCAATTTTTTATCAATAAACCATCTTATAAAAAATGTTTCATTGAATTGAACACATATATTGTCTTTAAGTAAATTTCTGATAAGTATTTGATCATATTGTCTAGAATACCCTTATTGCACTTAATTATTAAATGTAAATTTAATATTTTTTCGAAAATCATTTTTACGCTGTAAATTAGTTGATGTATATTTATTTATTTTTGTAGAAATTTTT
The DNA here is from genome assembly GCA_033239045.1 of Fagopyrum esculentum. Lineage (NCBI taxonomy): Eukaryota > Viridiplantae > Streptophyta > Magnoliopsida > Caryophyllales > Polygonaceae > Fagopyrum > Fagopyrum esculentum. Next base: position 93,451,140 of record BSUD01000008.1, on the reverse strand, counting down.
TTTTATAAAGCTATTAATTAATTGGAAATTAAGGAATTTTTCATGAACATTTTTATTTAATTCATATCATGAAGAATTTGCATATATTTCTTTCAATATATTGCCTTAAAAATAGAAGAAAAAGAGAAAAAACGACATCGGAGTTTTATTGAGCAATTTCATAATAATAATAATAATAAGAAGAAGCAAACTCAACGTAAATTATAGATGTATATTATATAACTTTATCACTCCAATTTATTTTGTTTTTGCACTGATACATAACAAAATTTTAATCAACAAAAATTTAGTGATCACTCTCTGTTAACGTCTCTTAATCACTTGCAAGAGACAAATTAAATATAATTATAGGTGTATTACAAATAGAATAAAAAAAATATATTTGTCTTCTGAGGATTTTTTTGGCAGGATTCAAATACGGGGTTTACAATTCACTATCATCGAGTTATTTCTCATAATACTCGGGTTTTTAACCACTTTGATATAATTGTTATAAATAAATTTTGTACTTTCGCTCATCTAAACTAGTATAATTTACAGCACAAGGGAGGGTGATAATGGTTGAATTTGTCGATGTTTTAGTGCACAAGGGTGTTTGTTATCCAATGCTTTAGCGCACGAGGGTGTGAATATGTTTTTATGATTTATTGCACAATAGTTTGTTTGTCTTCTAATAACAATTTTTTTACTTGAATTTATATTGAAACTGAAGATGAACTTGTTCACGCTTTTATTGCACTAGTATTTGCTTCTATATTGAACTAGTATAATACCCGCACCTTGTGCGGGGGTTTTGAAAAAAATAAGAAAGAATATTGTGAAATAAGTTTTTTTTACGTGTTTTTGTTTTGTATACTTCTCTAATCTAATTGACTTACCACTATTACTTTATTAAGGATAAATTTACTAAATGAGATTATACTATGGACATGCTTAACAGAATAATATTAATATATATAACAACATTTTTGTTTTTTTCCGATTATGTAATGAGTTTAGGGATTTTTTTTGGTTAATGGCTAACAATTTGATTTTACAAGTTTTTTGTATTTACCAACTCTTTTGTTTTTTTTGGGATTATAATGCTTATTGGTGTATTAAAATTTTTACTTTAATTAATTATTTTTGGACTATAAATCTATTAGTTAATTAGTTAATTTTATTTTTAATTATTTTTTTTACAAAAGATTTACGTGATCTAGAAGCTAATAAACTTAACATAATTAAACAAAAATTTAATTAATATAACTCAGCTAAATTCACGTGGTCTATATCTACAAGCTAAAAAAATTAATAAAAATTATATTTAATTCAAAATTAACTTAAAAATCCGATAACTATTATCTAAAAATAATTTATTTGTTGATGGGTGGAAGAAAATCAATAAATAAATAAAATTAACATAAAAAAGGTGTACACGTCAAAAAAAAATTTAGTAACTCGAAAATAGATCAGATACTCGGGGTTACGGTTAAAAATCAAATAAAGGGATGAAACTATAAAAAAATGATTGTTAATTATACAGTTTCAAAAAAAATGTGGGAGCTCCAATTCGAAATACTACTCTCACAACGCACCACGTAATTTGTCATGTATACTACTCTAGTAGTAGATATAGACTCGCACATAACATAAAATTTTTAGTTCCAAAAATATAAATCTTGTTCGACAAATTTGTAAAAGGTAAAAAGTTCTAAGGGAACCATGAAAAAAAATCAGATGGAACGTTCGGAAAAAAAAATCCGTTCGAATAAAAATCCTAACCGAAAATATAACTAAAACGGAAATGAAATCGAAACCTATTTAATTACAAGCCATGATAAAGATATAACAACAATGGAAATCAATTTACCGTCAAAATGGAAATCAATTTTGTTGATAAAATAAAAAAATTTTATTTAAAAAACTATCAAAAAATCCAATGGAATCATCTAAAATTTTAATATATATTTATAGGTATTTAAAAAAAACAACGTAAATTTTGATGGATTTTATCAAAAAAATAATTGTTCGCTTAAAATCTGATCGAATGTTTCGAAAATAAAATTCAATTCGAAATCAATTTAATTAAAACTCGCACATAACGTAAAGTTGTAGTTCCAAAAATATAAATTTTGTTCGACAAATTTGTAAAACGTAAAAGTTCTAAGCAAACCATGGAAAAATCTGATGGAACGTTCGGAAAAAAATCCGTCGAATAAAAATCCTAACCGAAAAATATAATTAAAAGAGAAATCAAAATCGCAATATCTTTTAATATATTTTTATAAATATTTATTTATTAAATAACTGATTTTGTTGTTAAGCTGATTTGATTGTTAAGCTAATTCGGTTAATATTTTTTTATTATTCAAAATTTTATTATAAGATAATTGTTCAAAAAAAAAGATTCGTTCGAATAATGTGAATTGGTTTCTATAAAATTGTTAATTTAATAATAAAAAGATTTTTTGGCCAAAAAAATTATTTAAAAATAGAGATTTATTGGCTTTAATTGTATGAGCTCCATTTCAAAAATACTACTTCTACAACGCGTCACGTCATCGACCCGTGCTCTGTTTTAGTATGTATAATAATAGATTTGATGATTTTTACTCTACAAGACTGTTGTCCGAGAAAACTGAACCAATAGTCTATATGAGATTTGAATTCATATCTTTATGCGTAACCACATTGCTCTTTCATTTGAATTGATAGCCTATATATATGATCGAACTCATAGGCTATGGTGAACCATTTCAAGTAGACCTGTACATATCCGGGCCCGGGCCGAGTTCGAGCCAGGCTTTATAAAATATTGAACCCGTTTAGCCGGACCCAGGCCTAGGATGGGTGCCGTACCTGCCCGGCCGGGCTCGCGGGTACCCGCTTATTAATTTTTTTTTAAATTTTTTTTATAAAGCCTGCCTCGAACCCGGCCCGGGGCCGGCCAAAAATATATGCTATTCGAAGAGAAACCACCTAGCATATATCTCTACTAAAATTCCTCTTTCTCTAACATATACACAAGTTATATCAATATCATCAATAAAAATTAAAAAACTCAAATCCTTATTTACATCCAGAAATTAATTGATTAGATGAACAAACCTGAAATGCATGTGACAGATTTGGAGACGACGAACAACTTAAGTTGTAGAGTACATTCTACGCACATAAAGAAACTAGTGTTCCTTGTCGTAGGGCTTGTAGTCGATTGCTACAACTCATCTTTTCTTTTTGTCGGCGTCTCAGATCTGTTGCAAAGTAGGGTTTTAGATAGAGAATCAACGATTGAGTTGGAGACAATTTGCTACAGCTCTTCGTCGCCATCACAAATCGATTGCAAAATTAGGGTTTAGATAGAGAGATCAATGACAAATCTGGAGACGATTGTTATGTTCAGGCTTGTAGGGCTCATAATTGGTTGCTTCATCTCCACCTTCGTCTTCTGTCTTCAAATCTGTTGTGAAATTGAAATAGGAAGAAGACGAGCGTTTTGATATTCAACATATCTAAATATGTAAAATGAATATTTTTCTATTATTTCCTTTCCTATTAGTTAGCTTCTAAAAAAATTATTTTTAAATTAATCACTCTCCTTAATTAATGAGAGGATCTCATTTGAAGAATTAGAACAGTTCATAAGAGGTGCCTGTGATGGAAGAAGATTGATGAATCTGAATTGTTTCTTCAAGAATTGCAAAACACTGTTTTATTCACTCATAGAAAAAACCAGTACAATGGACTGCATCTGTTTTAATATCGACAAAAACTATTAGAGTATAAAACCGGGTTCACACAAAACCGGTTCACTCTATATGTTCTATAATCCCCCTCAAGTTGGACTAGGAGAAGCATCAACAAGTCCTAACTTGAAAGATAAGTATTTGTGTTGGACTTCACCTAATGGCTTGGTAACTATATCAGCCAACTGTTGTTGAGAGCTTACATGAGAGGTCTTGATGAAACCTTGCACAACCTTTTCTCGAATGTAGTGACAATCATTATTCAGGTGTTTCGTACGCTCATGAAACACAGGGTGGAGACAATGTGTTGAGCCGCTCTGTTGTCACAATGAAGAGTGAGAGTTAGAGAAGTTGGAAATTGAAATTCTTACAGCAAAGCATGAAGCCATACTAACTCACTGCTGGCTTTAGACATGCATCTATATTCAGATTCAGTTGAAGATTTTTGACATTGTCTATTGCTTCTTAGTCTTCCAAGATACAAGAGAAGATCCAACAAACATGCAGTAGCCTGATAAAGAATGTGCAGTAAAAGCGCAAGCACCCCACTCAGCATCACTGTAACCATGCATGGTAAGAGATGAATTAGCTGATTAAAACAGGCTCCAATTCAATGTGCCTCGAAGATACTTCACAACATGTAAAGCAGCTTGCATGTGTGGTAGACGAGGAGAATGGGCAAATTGACTAAGATGTTGAACAACATAGGAAAGGTCAGGACGAGTAAGATTCAAGTACAACAATTTTCCTACCAATCTATGATATGCTTCAGGATCTGAACATAAATCTCCATCATCAATAGCTAGCTTGAGACCTCGTTGCATTGGAAACTTGGCAATGGTGCATTGTTTCATGTGCAGATCTTGAATAATGTCAAGAATGTACTTTCTTTAACTAAGAAGAGTACCTTTAGAGGACCTATAAACCTCGAATCGTAAAAATAAGAGAATAGGTCCCAAATCTTTGATGGTGAATGCAGAATGTAGAGCTTGCTTAGTGGACTGAATAGACTCAATGTCAGTCCCTATGAAGAGAAGATCATCAACATAGATCAAGATATACACTACCAAATTCTTATTCCTTTTAAAGAACAAGGAATAATCACTGTGAGCTCTTTCATAACCGAGCTTATAGAGAAACTGAGTAAGCTCAATGTTCCATTGTCGAGATGCTTGTTTCAACCCGTATAAAGACCGTTTAAGCTTGCAAACCTGACCAGAACTTGCTTTAGAATAGCCTAAAGGTGGAGTCATATACACATCATCTTCAATGAAACCATGCAAAAAAGAATTGTTGATGTCCAATTGGAAGATGGGCCACTGTTGAGAAGTAGCAATAGCAATGAGTGTTCGAACTGTTGCAAACTTTACCACAGGAGAAAAGGTGAACTTGTAATCCTTTCCTTCTCTTTGATTATAACCTTTAGCCACCAGACGGGCTTTATATCTCTCTAATGAACCATCTGCCTTGAACTTGATTTTGGAGACCCACTTAGACCCAATTACTGACTGTTCAGGTGGAAGATTGACAAGGTCCCAAGTGTGATTCATTTCTAAAGCTGAAATCTCCTTGTTCATTGCTTCAATCCATAATGGATCATGTCTAGCTTGAGCATAAGTGGATGGCTCTTTAACAGCTAAAAAATGAAATAGAGCAGCTACATACTCAGAAGAATTTGGAGGTCCAAAAATTGAGCTGCAAAAAAAGATTTAGATGTAGAAGTGTTATGTAAGAAAGGATCCACAAAATCTTGAAATTTTATAGGAGGTTGCCTTGGTCTGTTTGATCTTCGAAGATGACTTTGTGGCATTGAAGCATTAGGAATTAATGAAGTAGAAGATTCAGGTACTGTATCAATATCAGAAGTGAGATGATTTAAAGTCTGATCAGAAGACATATTTGGAGATATGGTAACAAGAGAAGCAATATCAAAGACAAACTGATTTGTAAACTGTTGAGGTATTAAGGGTTTATCAAAAGCAGGATTAACCAAAGGTAAAGACTGTTGGACACACTGAGGCTGCACAGAAATATCATGTTTGAATGGGAAAACTGTTTCTTGAAACTGCACATTGCGACTAATAAAAGTAGCATGTGTGGTCAAATCATACACTTTATAACCTTTTTGACCAGGGGAATAACCAATTAATATACATATGCTTGACTGAGGTCTAAACTTATCCTTGACTGGAGTATACTTCTTTGCAAAACACAAACAACCAAATACTCTCATATCGTCATAAGATGGATCAGATTCATGAAGAATAGCAAAGGGAACTCTCCACTGTAACACTAAACTAGGCAACATATTAATCACATGAACAGCTGTAAGAATGCAATCTCCCTAGAATCTTGATGGTAGATTAGCATGAATTTTAAGAGCTCGAGGAGTTTCAATAAATGTATATGTTTCCTCTTAACTCTTGCATTTTGTTGTGGAGTTCTAGGACAACTCTTCTTATGTATAATTCCATAAGAAGCAAATAATTGTTGACAATTGTGTGACATGAATTCACTACCATTATCACTTCTAATGGTCTTGACAAAACTGTTAAACTGAGTCTTAACATAAGGTATAAAGGACTGCAAACATTTAAGAATATCAGATTTTTGCCTGAGCAAGTATACCCATGTATATCTTGAACTCTCATCAACTAATGTGAAGAAATAAGAAGCTCCTGTCAAAATATGGTGCTTGTAAGGACCCCAAATATCAATATGTATTAAATCAAAACAATGAGTTGCCAAAGAGTGACTTTTATGGAAAGGTAATCTGGTTTGTTTAGCAATGATACATTAGTCACATAGGAATTTAGACTGCTTACAAGTCCCATCAATAAACCCTAATTTGTTTTTGGCTCCTAAAGCCATCTTGATCGACCTTCCCCAATTCAAGAAATTCAATCCATCAAAGTGAACTGAGACAAGTTGCGAACCTGGATAATCAGATGAGGCCAAGGACAAAGGATCATTCAATAGAGTCAGTTGTTGCTGATTAAGTGGCGGAAATTCGTTCTGAGTATGCTGGTAGTTTGGATTGTTCACCAAGGCGTTTAAATGAATTCACAAGCAATTTCGCGCGGAAAACGAAAGCAAAACCAGGATGCAGGAGGCAAGAACCAACGAATTATTCAATGTTCTACTCTGATAGCATTTGAACAATTAGAAGAGTTCATAAGAGGTGAACTGTGATGAAAGAAGATTGATGAATCTAAATCGTTTCTCCAAGAACTGAAAAACATTGTTTTATTCACTCATAGAAAAAACCAGTACAATGGACTGAATTTGTTTTTATATCGACAGAAACTATTAGAGTATAAAACCGGGTTCACACAAAACCGGGTTCACTCTATATATTCTATATCTCAGCCCTTGATTTTAATTAAGGGTTCACCGTGAAATCTTTTTACAGCTCTACTGGAGCAAACCCATTTTTTTTCGTTGGTAGTACCCGTGAGTTGAGGAACAATTTTTGGTCGGATAGACTCGTTGATAAAGTCGGTGATAACTCATTTCTTATAAATGTGGCCTAAATAATGTTGATCCAAATCTGTTACATAAATATTAAACCTAATACTACACGGATGTTTCAATGTTTAAATTGAAAATAAAAATCTCCGATAAGGCATAGATCCAACATGAAACAAGCTTGCTCGTCGTCCTCAGAATGCATGGCCGGAACTGTAGGTAATAAACTTTATTTATTGGAATCGGAGAGTTTGGAATGAAGCTGAGATCCGGCATCTTTTGGCTGATATTGTTAAGGATGAAGTTTTGAAGTTGCCGTTGATTAGATGGGAGATCCCAGATGAATTGTTTTGGTTTTATTCTATTAATTGTATTTTCTCGGTACGTTCAGCTTACATGTGGCACTTAGCACTCGTGAGGAGGCGAATGACACTGCTTGCTCGTCGTCGGTTGGGACTGGATCCAGTATTTGGAAGCAATTTTGGAAGATTAAAATGCTTCCCACTGTCATAAATCTTGTATGGCTTATCTTTTATCAAATACAAAAAAAACTCTAGCCAACGCATAAAAAGAAGGAAAACAAAGAGAAGTTTGTCTATTTTTCAATGTTTTACGTTTATGATTGATGTTTAATCTATCTCTCCTCAGGTCATCCACTAGGACAACAATCCACCACTTAACTATCTTCCATTTTAGTTATCTAATTCACAAACTTTTACAGTAGAATATCCCATTGATTTTTTAAATAAAAATTATATTCTTATTTAATAAAACGATAAATTAATTATAATGAAAAAATATAGTAATATGATTGATAATTTGGTGAATAAACTTTAATCTAAAGACCTATATATTTGTGCCAGAATTAATCATTACATTGATTCATCCATCATTCACATTTAATAAAAAGATATATAATTAGACAAAAAAATTTTGAGTGAGTTGGTTAAGGACGTTTTTTTTACCTACCATTTCATTAAGTAGACTTATTTGTTTATTAGGCGATAAATTGGATCCCTTTTATTTATGTAAAAGATTAATTTAAAAGGTTATTTGATAATTTCGATTTACACAACACAAGTCCAATCGAGTTACACTAGTCCAAGCCTAATCGAGTTACACAAGCCCAAACCTATCGAATTACACAAGTTCGAATTACACAAGCCCAAAACCAAGGTTCATCGTTTACACAAGGTTGAGTTACACAAGGTATTTTGTTCTTGTTTTTTGTCAAGTTATACTTAAAATCTAACGGTAATACACATTGTTGATACCCACTTTCATGTAATACACAATTTTTGTAACACCCCAAGTTCTGGACACTTGAAGCGTTACGGGCTAGGACCTCACAATGGCCCCCGACCCTAAGAGTAGCAACGACACAACGGATCTTACAACAAGACACAAACAAATGAAAATTAAAGGTTTGAACAAAGAAAAGCGTAAAAGACTCGTAGCCGAGTTCAAAACAAAAGGGAAACAAAAACTGAAATATAAACCCAATCCCGTCCTATAATATACGGGAACCCCGGCTGACCACATCATCCGGATCACTCCGCAGCGCCTATATCCTGCAAGACATCTACAACATCGGTATAAACCGTTAGCTAAAACTCTAGATATCAGGCATAAACACACATAGGGTAAAGTAAACACATAGACATGCTCACACTCATTCGGTTATGGTCTTTCGTTAAGGTTAATCCCTTTACTAATTCAACTTGTGGTTGTTACACGAGAATGACTATGACCTCGCCTCCGTCCCCTTTCACCAATAGGAATAGAACGTATGCATCTTTCTGTCACATGTTGGATTGGTCCCGAGAACACCTCTTAGTTTCCCCATTTTGAACTGGACAAGCGGTAACCGCCTGGTCATAATACACTTGGGTCAATTACGGTTATAAAGGTCAATCCTAGTTCCGATTATCAGTTATAGCATAAACAACAACACAACCAAGCCAAAACAATCAAACCAATGTACGGAACGCAGCTAAGTATGTCCAAGGGACTTACCTCACTCGAAGGTAACTCAAAGCTTAGCAAACAGCTCTGATAACCTCAGGAAAGAAAGCGGAAATCTTGTTCACACAAGGTATCACGAATAAGAAACCGAACAATTGCTAGAAGTCTATAACTTCTAGTCTCCATGAACTCTAAGAGATCTACACCAGCTAGGGTCACAAACCCGAGTCTTACATATCACCAAGGGTCAACAACATCCAAAAGAGCCAAGGAAAGGAATAAGGAAAGCAGCTCACCAAAGACGAGAAGATTGTAGAGAAATCGCAGGGGCAACAAGACAGAGGCGCGGAGGCGGCAGAGAAGGAAATCCGCAGGGGCGGCTCTGTGCAGGCGCAGGGCAAGTACGGTGCAGAAGCTATTATCGGCTTCTCATTTGACAACAGAACTTCAACAAGGCCAAAGCTTACTTTCTCAACACTCGAACACTTCACAACTCAACCAAGGAAGCCTATGAACGTCAACATATCAAGAATGGAACGATCTACAAGAATTAAGACTAAAACTTGATCCTTGGAGAAGAAGAAAAGGGAGGAACGAAGAAGGAAACAAAATAGAAGGGAAACGGCATGCAACAACACATTAACGTGATGAAGAACAAGGGAGGAAGAACTTACACATTCAGTAAGATCACATGAAGCAAGGCTTCAGCTCTCGAAGGTGAAGAAAACGTATGCAAGAAACGGGAAAAAAAAAGAGAAGACGGGTTTATATAGAAAAGGGGTGGAAAGATAGAAGGAAGGACGTTCTAAGGTTAGGAATAAGATAGCAAAGTCGGCCCATAAGATAGAAGATCGGATCTTCTATCTATGAAAGTAAGATAAAACAAACGAAAACAGATTAGGCACAATCTATGGCGAATCCGCAGGGGCGGATTGCCCTACCGCAGGGGCGGCTCATTGTCAACGTGGGGGCGGTGACAATCAAGGCTTGCCAGTGGGGCGGCCTTCTTCACCGCGGGGGCGGTGAAGGCAGAAACTGGGGTCTTACATCATATCCCCCTAAAAAAAAGTTTCGTCCTAAAACTTGCAACAATCCGATCAATCACACAACAACAATACGGAAACGCTGAACACTCATGTATTCCCACTTGGGGCACAAAACTCAGAACGCCACAAAAGCGTGCACAACTCAACAAAAAGGAATTGAAACGCAAAAACTATGCTAAAGGTACATCCAGCCCATCATAAAACTCCGGATAGTTCCTCTACATACTATCCTCTGTCTCCCAAGTCGCCTCATCATCTCCTCGCATCGATCACTTAATCTTCATCATCGGTATGTCCTTCGAAAGCAAACGTCTTGTACTACGCTCTAAGACAACTATCGGGTGCTCTATGAACGTGTGATCTGGCTCAACCACTAAATCCTCATGACTGACGATGTGCCTTGGATCTAGTATGTACTCCCGTAAATGAGACACATGGAAGACGGGGTGAGCACCCTCAAGCCTCGGCGGCAAAGCAAGTCTGTATGTTGCCTCTCTAACTCGCTCAAGAATCTCAAAACGTCCGACATATCTGGGACTCAGCTTCCCCTTGACGCCGAAGCGTCTGACGCCTCGTGTCGGGGACCAAACCTGAGCTCCAACTCTGAACTCCAGAGGTTTGCGCCTTTTATCTACATAACACTTTTGATGACTCTACGTGGTTAACTTCCACTCTCGGATCACTGCTACTCTGATCATGTCATCATGTATCTACTCAAGTGCTACTCCGCTAGCACTACTCGGCTCTTCCCAACACAACGGTGTACGATATCTCTCTCTATATAAAGCCTCATAAGGAGCCATCCTGATTGAATTGTGCCAACTATTGTTATACGAAAACTCCACTAAAAGAAGGTGGTCTTGCCACACTTGTCCCCACTCCAACACGCAGGCTCTCAACATGTGCTCCAAAGTCTGGATGGTCCGCTCTGACTAACCATTGGTCTATGGATAATAAGCAGTTGTGAACTGTAGACTCGTACCTAGGGTGGCATGCACTTACTACCAGAACCTCGAGGTGAACAGTCCGCCTCTATCAAAGACTATAGTCCTAGGTACTCCATGAAGTCTCACTATCTATCTAGTGAACTCCTTTGCTAATCGACTTACCGGCCATGTTTTATTGATAGGAATGAAACGTACGGTCTTCGTCAATCGATCCACTATAGCCTAGTTAACATCAAAACCACGACTCGGTCTCAGACCGGTGACAAAATCCATCGAGATGTCCTACCACTTCCACTAAGGGACGGGATGTGGGTGTAGCTCTTCTCCTGGTCGGTGATGCTCGATCTTGACCTGTTGACAAGTCGCACACTGAGCCACATATCTCGTCACATCTGGCTTCATACCCTCCCACCAGAAAGAGCGTATGATATCTTGATACATCTTACTCGCACTAGGGTGCATTGAGTAAGGTAAAGAATGAGCCTCTTATAGGATCCGTTGTCTAAACTCTCTATCTGAAGGCACACATACACGCTCCTGGCGTCACAAGATCCCATCAATACCAACTGCAAACTGTGGTGCCTCTCCTCGAGACATCCAGTCTCGGATCTGTGTCAAAGTTGGGAAACTCTCCTGTTTCTATCGGATCTCAACCAACATATCAGGTAAATATCTCCAAGGTGGATAGGTGCTTGCTGCAATCTAGAAAGTGGATATCCATATCTACCCATGCAAGGTCTCGCTGTAACTGTTGCTGAGTTGTCAGCCTAGCGATCGCCATCTCCCAGGGAGTCTTCCTACTAAGGGCATCAGCTACCACATTCACCTTTCCCGGGTTGTATATGATCTCAAGATCAAAGTCCTTGATCAACTCTAGCCATCTCCTTTGGCGGTTATTCAACTTCCAATGAGTGAATATGTACTTTAGACTCTTATGTTTTGTGAAAATCTGACACGTAGCTCTGTATAGACAATGCCTCCAAATCTTCAAAGCATGAACAACAGCGGTTACCTCAAGATCATAGGTAGGGCAATTCTCCTCATACGTCTTCAGTTGTCTAGATGTGTATGCAATCAGCTTACCCCTCTGCATAAGAACACACCCCAAGCCAAGCTTTGAAGCATCATTGTAACCACGAAGTCCTCAATGCCCTCTGGCTGAGCTAAGTAGGAGCAGAGGTCAACTTCTTCTTCAGCTCCTCGAAGCTCTGCAAGCACGGCTCGGACCCTACAAATCTCGTAGACTTCCTTAACAAGGAATTCAAAGGTCGGACAATAATTGAAAAGCCCTCCACAAAATGCCGGTAGTAGCCTGACAATCCTAAGAAGTTGCGTACCTCTTTGACATTCTTAGGAGGCGGCCATGATGCTACTGACCCGATCTTCGCCGGATCTACCTTGATCACTTCAGCTTAAACAATGTGACGAAGAAATGCCACCTCGGACATCCAAAACTCACACTTAGAGAGCTTATCGTAAAGCTCTCTATACTGTAGGACTTGGAGTACGATCCTTAAGTGTCCTACATGCTCCTCTCTATTGCGAGAGTATACCGGAATGTCATCTATGAAGACAACTACAAACTGGTCTAGGAAATCGATGAAGATGTTGTTCATCAATTCCATGAAAACTGCGGGCGCATTCGTGAGCCCGAATGCCATCACTACAAACTTGCAGTGGCCATACCTGGTCCGAAATGCCGTCTTGGCTATCATCCTGCTCCCTCACCCTCAGCTAGTGATATCCGGATCTCATATCGATCCGTGACAACAATGAAGCTCGATGTAGCTTGTCTAAAAGATCGTTGATACGGGGCAATGGAACTTATTCTTGATCGTCACCTTGTTAAGCTCTCGGTAGTCGATACATAGCCTCATTGACCCGTCTTTCTTCCTAACGAAGAGCACTGGTGTGTCCTAAGGAGATACTATAGGGCGGATGAAGCCCTTCTCAACTAACTCCTCGAGCTTCTTTTTAAGCTCAAGCATCTCAATAGGCGTCATACGGTAAGGAGCCTTAGAGATCGGTCTTGTACCGGGCTCAAGATCACTGTCAAAGTCTACACTCCTTTGTGGAGGTAAAATTGATGGCTCTCTAAAAACGTCGGAAATCTCGCAAGCTACTAGAATTTCCTCCAAAGCTGAACTCGTACTATCCTTCATGGCATAGCACTAGAAAGCCTCACAACCCTGACCGATAAGCCTTGCAACTCGAATTGCACTGATGACTGTACCGGTCTTTCTGAGATCTCATCCTCTGAATATCTCCACATGGCCTGCATCTATAGTTACCGTCACTGTCCTCTTGCCGATGCCCAAAACTGCTCAATGTCAATCCATCCAATCCATGCCCAATATAACCTCTTCATGTACTAAATACATGATGAAGAAGTCAGTTGACCAATCGCAACCTCCTAATCTAATAGGGCAATCACGAACCTCTAATCTTACCCTCATCGGGTAATCCTATAAAGAAGGGTCTCCCCTATACGGTAAATAAGGCCAATCTATTTACACATGCATCAGATAACAAGAATGTGTATGAATGGTACATGTGGTCGCCGGCGTTGTCAGCTTTATAGCACTCCTCAACTCTTAAACTCTAGCCGAAGCACCTCTGTTGTCAGAAGTACCAGCTCCTCGTCCTCTGCCTTGACCTGGAGTGGAACCTTGAGGAGTGGTAGAACAAGGAACTTTCTGCTGCTATTGCTGATATTGAGGTCTATATCCTCCTCCTGCAACACTAGTAGGTAAAGAACCCTATTGTGATAGCGCCTTGCCTTGACGGTAGAACGCATCTCTATGTCCGGGCTTGCCGCAAGAGTAGCAAGTCACAACAGCCTTCTTACAATCAGCTCTCATGTAAGAGCCTTAGTCTTTTAGGTGATGAGTTTGGCTGAACCGCCCCTGGCACATTTTGTAGGCCACCCCTACGCCTCACCAGATCCGCCCCTGCGGATTTGTGTGGCTACAACCACCTTCGTCGACTCTTTACCATGCTTTTGGTTGGCTTCCTATATAAGCTTCCCTTTTGCTTCAAGATGAGGGTTTCCTCATCTTCTCCAGTCTTCCTCTTCTCCTCACGTTCATCTTCTTCTCCTCCTCTCTTCCTTTGGATCTTCTTCTTGATCTTCTTTGATCTTGTGTGAGCTTGTGAGAGTTTTGAGCTTGGATTTGGATGATGATGATGTTTGCTATTGTTGTTGAGCTGAGAGTGCCAACTGCAGAGTGTTGTTGTTGATCTTTCTTCTGTTTTAGCCGAGCTGTGGAAAGTTTTTCATCTCCCTCTTCATCCTTTCTTCCTTGCTTCTTATCTTCCTCTTTAGCTTAGGATTCACAAGCTTAGGCTTGTGTGGATCTTCCTAGACGTTTTGATGTTCATACATGTGTATATATGTATGTATATGCTTGCTGCGTGGTGAAGAAGTGAAGAGAGATTGAGAGAAGGATCGGAGAGAAGTCGAAGATCAACCCTCTGCACACCAGCCGCCCCTACGCTTAAGTTGAGCCGCCCCTGCGCCTAGAGTGGTCCACCCCTGTGCCTCACTGCTGCAGTGCCTTGTGCCTCTTGCTTCCGCCGGTGTGTGTCCATGACATAACTAGTTGGTGTGTTTCCTTCTTTCCTTTCCATTGGCCTTGGCTTTAGATATGGCTAGGCTAGTATGGTTGAGGATGAGCTTGATGAGTTGTAAGTTGGGTTTGTGCCTTAGGAACTTGTATGTATGTTGAGGATCTTGAGATTTAGATACGGGTTATAGGTTGGTTATGGTTATGAGGTGTAGGAGATGCGTCTCCTAACCTTTGCATCGTTTGATTGTGTGTGCCTTGCTTATACGGGCGTCGATTGTTTCCTCTACGGGAAACTGTGACGTGGTACAGGTTTACGAGAGTTTCAACGAAGCCCATAGGACTTATTTAGCGTGTAGTTATGGATTTGAATAGTTGCAATGTTTGTGTGTGTTCGTATGGTTGTTGCATTTTATAACCTAAACCGGACTAGGATGACCACTTCATTACCTTAATTGGCCCAAGTGTATTATAACCGGGCGGTGACCACCTGCCAAAGCTCGCCGAGAGTGGAGGAGGTGCTCGTAAGCCAGTAGCTCAGGGCGGGTAGATCCCCATGCAAAAGTTGAGTTAAAGGGGGAAGAGACGGGGTTCTTTAGGCTCCTCGTGTCACAAAATAAGTTGAATTAGTAATGGAATAACATAATTAAAGATAATAAATGGATGTGTGTGTGGCATTGCATATTGTGATGTGTTGGTATATGTTTGTGCTATTACTTCATTCTTATTCATTTCTGTTAGCTAACGGTGTATATCGTGTTGTAGATGATCTGCAGGTTAGGAAGACTGCAAAGTGAGGCAGATGGGTGATCAGCCTAGGGCTTCTGTACACTAGGTTGTTCGTGGGATATGGGATGTTTTGTACTTGGATGTTTATGGTTGCCGTTTTGTACTCGACTATGATGTTGTAAACCTTTTGATGTATATGTTGTGCAGTTTTATGTATTTGGTTTTAATCTATCTATGCCTTGTTATAAGATCTAGTGAACTTGTTGTCAGGCTAGGGTCAGGATCCATTGTGAGATCTTAGCCCATGTGATGCTCCGAGTCCCGCGGATTTGGGGTGTTACAAATTTGGTATCAGAGCCTTAGGTTGACAACAATGGCACTTGCAATCTGCAATAAAGACGGAGTAGATGAATAAAGCAAAACCCGAAAGGGGTCTAACTTTTCAAAAGGATTTCGGTTTTGAAACGAGTACAGTGTTTTGGGATAGTGTGTACGGGAAGCCATCACCCTTTTGAGGATCTCCACAATATATAAATATATATATATATACCTATTATATGCTGATATGTTTGTTTATGGCCTTAAGTATTATATATATATATATACATGACCACCCCTTCCTCCAATAGTGATAGGTCAGGGACCAGCTCCCGCTGTTGACCCGCTGATAGCGGAGGAGGTACATGAGGAGGTAGCTGAGAGCGTCGTTCTTCAAACTAGGAGTGGTGGATCTGTGAGACAACGATCACAACGAGTCCAGTCAGATGACTCGGATCATGTCTCTATGAGGGGACTAGAGTTCTACGCTTACATCAGACGAGTTGAGGAGCCTACCAGAGCGGGTAGACATGCCCCGGATCTGCCAGCACAGGTGGGATCTTCCAAGTTATCTCAAGGAGCTACACAAGTGCCAATTGTATTGGCACGTGCTGCTGAGGTTGCTAGAGCTCCAAAGAAGTATAGAGGGCCTCGACCGCCTTTCTTTGGGAAGGTGGGATTGGAGACGGTGGTCTGGATTAAGCATGTAGACTTAGCTCTTGAGTCTATTAGATGCCTAGAGGGCAAACTGATAGAGTTAGTCCAGACTCTATTCCGTTACCTAGGTCATTAGTGGTGGAGGACTGTACGAGCCCGAGCCACTAGCTATGACCAGATGAGGGCTATGATCAGAGAGCGTTTCTGCCTTGCCTCACTGAGGAGGTAGAAACTACAAGACTTTGTGGATGCAGGCTTTGAGAATGTGCCGATAGCTGATGTCATTAGTCGTTTCCAGACAGAGCTGGTGCTAATGGGTCCAGCTGCACCTTTTGAGGACCAACGCGTGTTTTTGTTCTCCCGTCGATTGAGGGAGAGTACACGTTCTTACTTGGTGGGATTTCATTGTGAGTCTTTAACCGATTACTAGGACAGAGCCTTAGCTTACGAGCGTCAACGGGCTAGCCAAAGGAGGACTTCTCAGACGGGACGGTCTAAGAAGAGACAGTGTACCGGACAGACAGGTGCAGGAGCATCTGGATTCAAGCAAGGCCAGTCTCAAGGCTGCTCGAGTGGTCTAGTTTATACACAGACGTATGAGAGAGGTCGGCAGTGTTACAACTGCGGAGCATATGGACATATGAGGATTGAGTGCCCGAGAGCACCACTGACTTGCTTCTGTTGCGGGAAGCCAAGAGAGGGGGCTATATTTTGCCATCAGGGCACGGCGTCATCACAACAGGGTTCTTCCCCTAATAGTGCAACAAGAGGTGGACAGAGACCGCCTCAACACCAAACACAAGGACAATAGAGAGTCCCAGACACACTTGCTACTCAGGGTTCCACTCCAGGACCGAGTAGGGGTAGAGGTAGAGATGGCGGTACTAGTGACACCAGAGGAGCTCGAGGTCAAGTTTTTGAGTTGAGGAGTGCAGAGGAGCCGCCAACACCAGTTTCTACAGGTACCATTTTGATCAATGGTGTACTTGTTAGAGTTTTGTTTGATACGGGTGCGACGCACTCTTTCATATCTGATGCATGTGTGGATAAACTGACCTTAAATACTGTAGAGGGTATACCTTTCTTGATAGGGTTACTAGATGGGGGTCAAGTTAGAGGTACCCGAGAGGTACATGGTTGTCCTATACATTTAGGAAACTGTGGTTTGGTTGTGAACTTCTTTGTCATGCCATTGGTGCATGAGGAAGTCATTCTTGGTATGGATTGGATGGATAGACATCTTGTTGTGTTAGATGTTAGTAGGAGGACCATGACGGTCTCTACCAAGTTGGGTCAGATAGAGGTCATCGATAGGGCTGAGCAGATTGCGGTTCGGTTCACCGAACCGCAACCGAACCGCAAATTGTGGTCCAAACCGCAACCGAACCGCACTTAATCGGTTCGGTTTGCGGTCCACAAGTTTTTGTTTTGCGGTTTGCGGTTCAAACCACAAAAAAAAAACGCAAACCGCAAAAAAACCGCAAACCGCAAAAAAACCGCAAACCGCGAAAAAACCGCAAAAAAACCGCAAAACCGCAACCAAACCGCAAAAAAACCGCAAAACCACAAAAAAACCGCAAAACCGCAAGCAAACCGCAAATTGCGGTTCATTTGCGGTTCGAACCGCAACCGTGCGGTCCATGTTTTTCAGGTTTGCGGTTCGATTTGCGGTTTGCGGTTTTGGACCGATGCTCGGCCCTATTCTTTGAGGTTGGGACCTTGGGAAGACGGGTATGGTGATTAGTGCATTGCGTGTAGCGAGACTGATTGAACAAGGTTGTGAGGCCTTTTGGTGTTATGCCATGAAGGAGGGTGAGAGCCCAACGTTAGAGGATATCCCAGTGGTTTGTGAGTTTGTGGATGTGTTTGCTGAGCCGTCCAATTTACCGCCTCGGAGGAGCGTAGACTTCGGCATCGAGTTGGAGCCTGGTATGAGACCTATCTCGAAGGCCCTATATAGTATGGCGTCTGTCGAGTTATTAGAGTTGAAGAAGCAACTCGAGGAGTTAGCTAAGAAGGGCTTCATCTGCCCTAGCGTATCCCCGTGGGGAACACCTATCCTTTTTGTGTAGAAGAAGGACGGATCGCTGAGATTGTGCATCGACTACAAAGAGTTGAACAAGGTCATCATAAAGAACAAGTATCCATTGCCTCGTATTGATGACTTGTTAGATTAACTTTAGGGAACTACTGTGTTCTTTAGGATTGATTTGCGCTCGGGATATCACCAGCTAAGGGTGAGAGAGCAGAATGTGTATAAGACGGCATTTCGGACTCGGTATGACCACTACGAGTTTGTAGTGATGCCATTCGGAGTCACGAATGTGCCCGCCGTGTTTAGGGAGTTGATGAACGGCATATTCATCGACTTTTTGGATCAGTTTGTGGTGGTCTTCATAAATGATATCCTGGTGTACTCTCGTAGTAGAGAGGAACATGCAGAATATTAACGGATAGTGATGCAGGTATTGCGATATAGAGAACTGCATCCCATGTTCTCTAAGTGTGAGTTCTGGATGTCAGAGGTAGCCTTTCTGGGTCATGTTGTCACCACTGATGGGATCAAGGTTGATCCGGCGAAGACCGAGTCAGTAGAAGCATGGACGACACCGACGAATGTCAAGGAAGTGCACAGCTTTCTTGGTTTAGCCGGTTATTACCGACGCTTTGTGGAGGGGTTCTCTGTGATTGTCCGTTCACTTACCAGCCTGTTAAGGAAGACTGCCAGATTTGTATGGTTTGAGTAGTGTGCCTAGAGTATTGAGGAGTTGAAGAGGCGTTTGACTTCTGCTCCTATCTTGGCACAACTAGAGGGTATAGAGGACTTTGTGGTCTATAGTGATGCATCCAAGCTAGGCTGGAGATGCGTACTGATATAGGATGGTAGAGTGATTGCATATGCGTCTAGACAACTGAAGACGTATGAGGAGAACTACCCGACTCATGATCTGGAGTTGGCAGCGGTAGTTCATGCATTGAAGATATGGAGACATTACATGTATGGTGCTACATGGCAGATCTTCACAGACCATAAGAGTCTAAAGTATATTTTCACGTAGCGGGAATTGAATAACCGCCAGCGTAGATGGCTTGAGCTGATAAAGGACTTTGACTTTGAGATTCTGTACCATCCAAGGAAGGAGAATGTTGTCGCCAACGCCCTGAGCAGGAAGACGCCTCGAGAGAAGGTGATTGCGAGACTGATAATTCAACCTCAGTTGTAGAGAGATCTGGCGTTGCTAGAGCTGGATATCCAATTTCCTGATGAGGATGCCCAATTGAGCACCTTAGAGCTTCTACCTGATTTGTTGGGTGAGATTCAACAGAAGCAAGGGACCTGCCCGAAGTTGATGAGGATACGAGAGAGGATGTCTCGTGGTGATGCCCCATAGTTTTCCATAGAAGTAGATAAAGTGATGAGACGCCACGACCACGTCTGTGTACCCGCTGATGAGGAGCTGAGACAGAGGATTTTATAGGAGGCTCATTGTAAACTTTACTCTGTACATCCAGGTGCAAGTAAGATGTATCAGGATGTGAGATGATCATACTGGTGGGAAGGGATGAAGCCTGATGTGGCCAAATTTGTGGCTCAGTATGCGACCTGTCAACAGGTCAAGATAGAGCATTGTAGACTAGGAGGAGAACTCCATCCACTGTCCGTACCACAGTCGAAGTGGGAGGACATCTCCATGGACTTTGTGACAGGGTTGAGATCGAGCAGGAGCTTTGATGCTATCCGGGTTGTAGTTGATAGACTGACGAAGGCTGCACGTTTCATCCCTATCAAAGAGACGTGGCCAGTGAGCAGATTGGATGAGGAGTTCACTAGGCAGATAGTGAGAATCCATGGTGTACCAAGGACGATCGTCTCAGATCGAGATGGACGGTTCACCTTGAGGTTTTGACAGTAGATTTGGAATGCTTTTGGGACGAGTTTGCACTTCACGATTGAGTTTCATCCTCAAATAGATGGTTAGTCAGAGAGGAACATTCAGACGCTAAAGGACATGTTGTGAGCTTGTGTGTTGGTTTGGGGACAGGGATGGTCAGATTACCTCCCACTGGTTGAGTTCTCATACAACAATACCTAGCATGCATCAATTGGGGTGGCCCCATATGAGGCACTGTATGGGCGTAGATGTCGTACACCGTTATGATGGGATGAGCCTAGCAGTGTCAGTGGTATAGCGCCAGAGTAGATTCAGGATGACATGGTTCATGTAACGCTGTTAGAGAGAGGATGTTGGTTGCGCAGAGTCGCCAAAAGTCGTATGCAGACAAGAAGCGTCGACCTCTAGATTTCAGGGTAGGAGCTCATGTCTGGCTGAGGGTATCTCCGACGCGAGGCGTCAGACATTTTGGCATAAAGCGGAAGGTGAGTCCCTGATATGTCGGTCCTTTTGAGATACTGGATAGAGTTGGGAGAGCAGCGTACAGACTAGTGATAGCATGTATTATAGTCTATGTTTTGGGATTGGTTTAGACATTTTATCTTCATAAATCTGCATGTATGGATGTATATTCTTTGATCATTATGTTGTTTTGTTTACCTTTGCAAGAATCGAGATCTACACCTAGTTTCGTTGTAATCGTAGGGAAAATAGCTTGTTTTGGAACAATATGGAGCTAAGGAAGCTAAGGAGTCATTGGAGTTACATTATGGAGCATTGAGGAACTACAAGAAAGGCTCAAGAACCATGGAAATGAAATGGATGATTGACTTTGGACCAAATTAGAGAGATTTATATGCAGCTGAGATTCACCTCGGGTGGCCACAACATCACCTCGACCGAGGTGATCTTCGGGATGGGCTGGACCGAGGCGAATAATTCACCGGCCACGAGATCTTTATTTTTGGCTGAGATCTTCTATTTTTGGAAAGTGATTTTCCTATATTTTAGGATGGATTTCTAGATGAAAGCATATCTTTTTGGCTGATTTATTTGGAAGATTGGAAGATATTCTAAGGAAGTGCCTTTGGAGATATTTTATCTTAGGAAAGTGATTCTCTTATATAAAGAGGTGTATTTTCTGGATGTTAGATATCTTGGAGCTGTAGATCTCCAGATCAGAAAGCAAGTATTAGGATAGGAAGTTGAAGGAATTTTGGAAGGTTGAAGATCAAAGGAAGGAAGAAAGTTAGCTTTGAAGGAAGGTTGAAGGAAGTTGATCATTCCTTAGGTTTCTGTGAAGAACTCGTGATGGAAAGGAAATCGTTCCTTATGATCCCGAACCAAAAAAGACATACAAAAGAAGATTGAAAGAAACTAAGATGGCCGATCAAGTTAATCAAGATCTTGAAGCCGAATTGAAGGAGGCATTGGAATAACTTCGCCTCAATAAAGAAGAATTGCAGGGAGAAAAAGACGAGACTCGTGCAAGAACTGAAGAGATTCAAGCTGATATGGCTGCTCTACGAGCTCAGATCTTACCTCGACCGGTCCCAGTTGCTCGACTGAGGTAAGATCCAACCCTAGTTGCACCAGCCGAGATACACCCACCACCTCGGATTCCGGCCATGGTAGATCGAGGTGATCTTTTTGCTGGAGTTCCGCAAACCCTAGGTCAAAGGATGGACCCGAATCAGCAAGTGCGGCGTCCAAGAGTCAATCTAGGAGATCCAGCTGAGCATGATTATGAACTTCGACATTAAGTTCTAACCATGATTCGACAATGTCAGTTTGGAGGTTTGGAAAGAGAATCTTCACATCAACATTTACAAAATTATGAGATTCTGATGGAGACTTTGAGACCATCAAGAGTGGAGAACAACAATTACAAGTTAAGGCCTTTCTATTTCTCATTGAAAGACAAGGTGCTTGCTTGGTATTAATCTCTTCCAGCTGGAAAAATCAACACATGGGAAGAGATGACTATGGAGTTTCTTACTAAGTTCTTTCCTCCATCAAAAACCGCTGAATTGAGGGGTAAGATCAATGATTTTATCATGAAAGAAAAAGAAAGTTTGTCCCTGTCATGAGAAAGGTTCAAACACCTTTTGCTGGATTGCCCTTATCATGGGATTGCAAAGATTGAGTTGCTGAAGATATACTTCAAAGGTTTGGATGGAGACACTTAATTCAAACTCCAATTACTTTCTGCCGACGCTTTCATGGATATGCCGGTAGACGAAGCTTGGGAATTTATAGAAAATCAAGCTTTAAACATGGAGAATTATTCCCACCAAAGGGTTGAAGATAGAGCAAGGCGAGTTAGCTTTCCGGATACACCATCAAATGTTGCTCAACTCACCACGCTCAACAATAAAGTCAAGGTATTAAAGGAGCTTTTGGTAGCTCAAACTAAAAAGGAGCAAGATGATGGGTATGTAGAAAGAGGAAATTATCAAGGGCCGCGGAACAATAACAACAACAACAGGAATTTCAACAACAATTGGAGATCAAATTAACAAAATCCCGGTAACCCTTATTCTCATGCTAAAAATGCTCTTAACACCCCTTCTTCTTCTTCTTCTTCTACTCCATTGAGAAGCCAGGAGCCATCATCAAGCTCATCCCAGCCACCCAAGAAACCGGACGCTATGTTGGAGGCTATATTGATCAAGCTCAACGCTATGGAGACTTCTATAAACTCATTTTCGAAGGCACAAAAAGCCTCTGAACAACAATTTTTCAACAAGGCTAATGAAGCACCAAAAGATCTTGGAAAACTTCTAGGCCGGACAGAGAATAACCCAAAAGGGCAAGTCATGGCTATCACAACACGGAGTGGATTGAAGACTGCAGATCCAGTACCTCGGTCGGACCACGATCAGACGAGGAACACCTCGGTCGAGGTGCCAACCGAGATGGAGCCCCAGAAAGCAAAAGAAAAAGTTGAAGTTTATGTTCCACCACCTTCTTATAAACCACCACTCCCGTTCCCTCAGTCTAGGGCGCGGGCACATCTAGACAAGCACTTTGATAAGTTTCTTAACCTTATGAATAAGCTACATATTTACATCCCTTTAATTGATGCTATCCTAGGAATGCCCGCCTATGGGAAGTTTCTAAAAGAGATCTTGTCAAGAAAGAGAAAGTTGAAAGACTTTTGAGAAGTAAGGATAACCTCTAGATCTTCGGAGCTCATTTAATTCATGAAGGAGAAGATGCCACCTAAGTTGAGAGATCCCGGTTCGTTTTGCATTCCCATCCAAGTTGGGGATGTGGCTTATGATGCACTTTGTGATCTAGGAGCTAGTGTCAGCATCATTCCTCTAGCACTTTGTGAGAAAGTCAGCCTTGGAGATCCCAAGCCCGTGAAGATGACGTTATACATGGCGGATCGCTCTATTACCCGTTCCGTTGGTATCTTGGAGGACGTTCCCATCAAGTTAGGTAACTTCTACATACCTATAGACTTTGTTGTGTTGGACATTCCCGCAGATTATCCCATTCCTATCATTCTCGGAAGACCATTTCTAGCAACATCGGGTTGCAACGTTGATTGTAAGAACGCCAAGTTGAAGTTCAACATTGGTGGCGATCATGTGGAGTTTGCACTATTGGCTGCAATGAAGGGAGAGCCTTTGGAAGATGATATCTTCAACATCTATGATGAAGAAGATTCTCGAGAATTTGTGAGCTCTATCCTTATTAAAGAACCCCTTGAGAAAGTTTTGAGTTTTAGTATGATGGAGGAAGGTATAGATGTTTTGTGTGATGTAGATGTGCCAAGCTTGAAAACATTGGAAGCAGATCCAGGAGCTAGATTTGATAAACTGATTCAAGAGAAGAAAAGCACATTAGGTTTCGGTCCCAATTCTAGTACCTCGACTGAGACAGTTTCCGAAGCAAGCGAGGTGATCTTAGCTGAAGAACACCTCGGTCACCCATCTCGTACCACGACCGAGACAGCAGGCGAGATGATGTCAACTGAGAATTCTATCAGTCTAGTACTTCGATCTAAGTCCTCTTCACTGGAGAAAAAAGGTACATATCCACCACTGAAAGCACCTCCTGTCTTAGAACTTAAACCACTCCCAACTCACTTGAGGTATACTTTCCTTGGTCCGGATTCTACTTATCCCGTCATTTTTAGTGCTTCTCTTTCTGAAGATGAATTGTCTAAGTTGATGCATGTGTTGAGGAAACATAGAAAGACTTTGGGTTACACTATTGATGATCTTGTTGGTATTAAGCCTTCTCTTTGTATGCATAGGATACTAATGGAAGACAGTCACAAGACTTCACGGGAACCTCAAAGACGGTCAAATCCGATAATGAAAGAGGTTGTGAAGAAGGAGATTCTTAAGTTATTGGATGCAGGTATCATATTTCCCATATCGGATAGCAAATGGGTGATTCCGGTGCATGTAGTTCCCAAGAATGGTGGGATGACCGTTGTGACAAACAAGAACAACGAGTTGATTCCTACTAGGACCGTTACGGGCTGGAGGATGTGCATTGACTATAGGAAGCTGAATGTGTCCACTCGAAAGGACCATTTCCCTCTTCCATTCATCGACCAAATGCTCGAACGGTTAGCACAACACTCCCATTTTTGTTATTTAGATGGTTACAGTGGTTTCTTTCAGATTCCTATCCATCCGGATGATCAAGAGAAGGCCACTTTCACTTGTCCATGGGGGACATTCGCTTATCAGAGGATGCCATTCGAATTGTGTAACGCACCTGCTACTTTTCAGCGTTGTATGATGGATATCTTCTCCGAGTATATTGAGGAGATCATGGAGGTATTCATGGATGATTTTTCGGTATATGGTTCCTCTTTTGATAACTATTTGGCTAACCTTTCTCTATTGCTACAACGTTGTGAAGACACTAATCTTGTTTTGAATTGGGAGAAGTGTCACTTCATGGTTAGAGAAGGAATCGTTCTAGGACACCTCATTTCCAACCGAGGTATCGAGGTCGATCGAGCTAAGATCGAGAGTATTGAGAAACTTCCTCCCCCTTGTTCTGTTAAGGGTGTGCGGAGTTTTCTCGGACATTCAGGTTTCTACAGAAGGTTCATCAAGGATTTCTCTAAAATCTCTAAACCACTCACTAATCTTTGTTGAATAAGGATGTTATTTTTAGTTTTCGCATGAATGCCTTGATGCTTTTTACAGGATAAAGAAAGCGTTAATTACCGCTCCCATCATTCAACCTCCCGATTGGACCATGCCCTTTGAGATCATGTGTGATGCTAATGATGTGGCCGTAGGAGCGGTACTTGGACAAAAGAAGGATGGCTGGACCAATGCCATTTACTATGCTAACAAGACGCTAGATGAAGCTCAAATGAACTACGCCACCACCGAGAAGAAGCTTTTGGCAGTTATTTATGCATTTGAGAAATTTCGCTCTTACTTAGTGGGAGCAAAAGTTATTGTTTACACTAACCATGTAGCTATTTGATACTTGCTGGCGAAGAAAGATGCAAAGCCGCACCTTATTCGTTGGATTCTCTTGCTTCAAGAGTTTGACCTAGGGATTCGTGATAAGAAGGGATCCGAGAATTCCATGGTGGATCACCTCAGCCGGCTACCACCTATCTCGCTCAAGAAGGATGACCTACCCATTGATGACTCATTTCCCGATGAGCACTAGCACTTTATGGAGCATTGGATGGAACCCTTGAAGTATGGGGTGAGGACACCCTACACCTTGTTTGAGGATGACGTACGGTCCCGTTAGCGACCTTAAACCAAGCGCTTCTTTGGAGGCAACCCAAGGTATTGCTTTCTTTTCCCTTTTCTAGCTTATTTTAGATAGTTTGCTTTGTGTTTTTGCGTCCTCCTAGACAAGAATCAGGTACTCTCTAAGAAGAAATTACAACTCAGGACCGACATGGAAGGACAGAAGTTCGAGAAATTGAGAAAACGGAGTTTGATTGAGACACATCTCGGTTGTTATCACAGTACCTCGACCGAAGTGTTCTCCGTCAACCGAGGTGCTTAGGTCTGACATCCACTCTAACACCTCGGTCCGCTCAAGAACATCTCGACCGAGGTGTAATCAAATTTAACGAGGGATATAAAAGGGTGCGACGGTTTCTCTCTCCTCTCACTTTTCCCTCTCTTCGCATACCTCGACCGCGGCGCTGTCCTCACTCAAATTCTCCATTCTCGATCATTTTCAACGATTTTTAGCTCCAATTCGTCAAAAGAAGCAAGAGATTCAGTTTCCAAGCAACAAACAGCACAAAGAACGTGATAGCATGAATTATAGTCTATATTTTGGGGTTTGTTTGGAATAATCTGCATGTTTGTATGTGCATTATGTGATTTTACTACCATTTCATCTGCCTTTGCGAGAATCGAGGTCTACACCTAGTTTTGTTGTAATTGTAGGTAATTTGGTACGTTTTGCATAAAAAAGGAGCAAAAGGAGTCATGAGTCATTTGGAGCTACACCCAGGGAGCATAGCCATGGATTAAAGATTTACTTTGGAGCAGATTCGAGAGAATTCACATTCAGTTTTGACTCACCTCGGTTGACCAGAGATTCATCTCGACCGAGGTAATCCAGAGATGTCGAATCAACCGAGGCGAACACCTAGGACGCGGCGAGAATATTTTATTCTTGGATGAGATCTTTTAAATTTGGAAAGTGATCTTATATTTTTGGGCTTGGCTCCTGGAAGGAAGAAGATATGAAGAATCATATATTTTACCTATATTTATGGGAAACTATCTTTTTAAGATTTATTATCTTTGGAGAGTTATTTTCCTATAAAAAGGGTTGGATTTCCACAATTCCAGGATCTCGCCTAGAGCTCGCATACGATCCGCTTACACCGAAAAGCAGCAGCAGCCTACTCCAGTTGGGAGTTTTGAAGAACCTTTTTGAAGGTTGAAGGGAGATTGAAGTCTATAGCTTTTATAGCTTTTTGGAGGGTTTTTGTAAGATTGTCTTTAATTCCCTCACTTGTTGTCTTGTCTTTTTGGATTGCTATCCAAGAAACGCTTTGTTGTGATATTTGATTCAGTTATTGAAGTCTTTTCATTAAATTCTTCCTTGTTCAAATATTCACCTTCTTCCCATATATTTTAATACTTTCATGATGAGATGAGTGGCTAATTTCCTTGTGTGATTCTAGGGTGATTGGCTGAAGGTTGTGGGAAAAACAATGATAGAATAATCTTAGATTCCAGTAGGATCCTGAAAGTTCGAGTCTTTAACCTTAACCCTAAGCATCTCGTTCAATCGATGAACATCTCGGCCGGGGTGGAATCTGGCTGACCGAGGTGACTTATCTGATCCTAAACTGAGAGTTAAGTGTTAGAGTTTGCCAAATCCTATTCTTATTACACCTTTCCTGGTTCAAAGCAAGCTTAGGATGAGACTTACCCGGTAATTCCTTAGTTTGTGTATCAACGATCATAAGTGTAGGTAATAAAGGTTTATCCTTTATTGAGGTTCGAGTGTGCTTCCATCCCATCTATGTGAGTTATCCTGAGACTTACCCGGTAAAGGTTGATTCTATTCCCTTAGATGGTATGTTAGTTTGAGGTTATAGTTCTTTATCTTGATTCCTTGAGACTTACCCGGTAATAGGAGTTACGGTTTAGGATTAGTGTGTAGTGAGACTTACCCGGTGATCTACTCCACTTTAGTAACACCTTCCCCACGCAAAAATCTCAGCTTTGTCCGCTTGTCTATAGATCTTGAGTTGGAACCACAACTAGATGCTTTAATCCCTAGAATTGCATGTTTGCTTTATTGACTTCTTATTCATCTTTGATTGTGTTAATCGCTCTTGTGGTTAGTATTGATATAAGCACACCGTATTGACTTTGTTTCACCGAGTCCCTGTGATCGACCCCTGGAATTTTCTTGCTTTTACTACGATTGACCCGTACACTGCGGGTTCGCATCCTTGTTTTAAGCTTAAGTCTAGGGTTATAAATTTAAAGCTTGGACACACCGTTTGGAGCGAACAGAACGCTTCAAATCTGCAGTTTTAAGGGTATTTCGACATAAACCCTAACTCGTTCTATTTTTTCGATTCTGTGTAGATCTGGATTTGGTTTCCACAGGTTGCTATTGAAAAGGATATAAGTACCCCATAGGAGGCTATTGGTAGTGTTTTTGGGGGAAAACCTTGCAGTTTTAAGATCTCACCTCGCGTAGTACTTCACCTCGGTCGACTCGACTACGTCTCTGCCGAGGTGTTCTTGACCCGACCGAGGTGACTTCTAGTCATGAGCAGTTCACAAAGATCAGATTGCTAGTTGGCCTTGAGATATAGGCCCAGTAGTTCACACCACTCCTCCCCTTCTTTTGCATCACATTCCACCATCCCGGTGATTCATGAGAGAGATCAACGAGACTTCGATCGGATTTGTGGACATCCCATCATTGCCCCACGGTTCTTACATGTTGATGCCTTCGAGTGCCTCCACGTGGTGGAGGACTTGAAGAAGATGATTTCGATGGTTGGCCTGGAGGACTTTATGACCATCAAAGCACCGACTTATCAGGAGCCGACTTTGGAGTTTTTGAGTTCAGTTACCTACGTGCCGGAGCGTAGAGGGATCAAGTATAGGTTGCTGAACAGGAACTACGTAGTTCCTCTTGATCAGTTTGGGGAGATCTTTGGCTTCCCGACCCCCACAGTGACAGATTTTCCTTCTCGAGCGCTGGCTCAGAGTTTTTGGGGCGAGATATCCCATGTTACTGATTAACGAGATAGATGGCAGCCCGGTGATTCCCGGGAGCGGATCATCTTTCACCTTGCTTTCCGCTAGCTCATAGGATTTTCAGCGAGATGCTTTTGGCGCGTACCGAGATGCCCCAGAAGGTCAGACAGGGTGAGCTGTTGTGTTTGTTTTGCATGGTCATAGGGGAGTACTAGATTTTGTTGCCATGTTGGCAAATAATCTTCACAAGATAAAGGGAAAGTCGAATGGCGATATCTGTTGTGGGGGGCTGGTGACCCACATCGCCACTGCTATGGGTCTTGACTTATCGAGATGTACACTAGTCGCGGCTCCAAAGCCTCTGGGGGTGCAGGAGATGATTACGCGGCGCATTCTCGTTTCCCGTGGTCTTGGCACACCTTATGTTGTCATGCCATGGGAAACGAAGTTTCACCATGGTATTCTCTAGTCTTCCCAGTTTTCTGTTTATGATCGTCAGTATTGGTCGGTTGCGTGGATTCCATACATGCAGGATGTTGCCGCTAGAGAGGCAGCCGATGTTGATGATGATGATGCTGGCTATGGAGGAGGTGCCGCTATGGACACCGGTACTGATACCGGCGGGGCCAGTATTCCCACCGTTGACCTTGACGACGAGGCCACGGAGGATGAGAGGGAGGCACCTGCCCCGCCAGCCGCTATGCCACCACCACCTCAGCGGCGATCCCGCCGCCGTAGAAATCCCGAGGCACACCAGCGGATCGATGATCTTACAAAGCAGATGATAGATTCTTACACAGCTATGATAGTTGATATCACCCAACGCTTCGATGCTCAGCGCAGATTCATTGAGGGATGAACGCATCGGATGGAGGAGAGCCAACACTTCACGAGACGGATGATGGAGGTGCAGTTTCAGCAGGTCATGGGCTATACGTTCGATCTGTCCCAGTTCCCCTACATTCCACCACAACCGCCAGCTGACGAGGATTGAGAGCTTCATAGATTTATTTTCTATATAATTATTATGTAGTTCAGCTATGTCCAGTGAGTACCCTATTCTTATGACTTATATTTGACCCATTGGGACAATGTGTCCTAAGTATGGGGTATTGATGTATTATTTGACTTACTTGACTATGGTTTGTATGACTCTCATGGACATTATCGTTTATTATGCTCTATATGCTTATATGTCATTACATGCATACATACAGGTTTCTGTTTGAGAAAAACGTCAAAAACCAATTGGAAAAAAATTTTAGCTCAACCAAGACGTTCTTGACCAAACGAGGTCGTGAAAACCGAGGTACATCTCGGTTGAACACCTCGGATAACATTAGAACACCTCGACTCATATGGGTTTTTAACTGAAAGATTTTCAAAATGTTTTGTGCTTCTATTATAAATATGACCTCGATGAAGATATTTGTTTGCAGATTCATTTTGAAATATTTATATGCTCGAAAGGTTTTATGATATGTTTAAGTTACTAAATGCTTTGTTTGAAATTTTATCATGTTTAATACTTTGTTTTTTTTATCAAAATTATGTTGGATTTGAAGGTTGACACCATATTATGAGTTCTCTCACATTCTTCCTGGGATGACTAAGGCACTTCATTCTCTTCTTCTTCTTGATCATGCTTTAACCCCTCATATACATATTTGCCTCTCTTTACTTATCTGGGAATTTGGATGCAGTTGACGAAAAACGTGTGAAGTGAAGTTGAGATCTTGGCTGAAAGTGTTAGAAAGAAACAAATTAGGTTTGGGAATGTTGGTCTTGATGATGAGTAACTCGACACCATTCACATAGCTGGGTGTTTGTGTCATGCCAAAGTCGGATTGATCGATAGTCTTAACGGGTCAAGGTATGTGCATAAAGGGTTTGAGGCATCTCGAGAAATTGATGATTGCTGATCTCCTAGGCTTCGGTTATTGTGCACCTCTGTCCATGTTCCCAAAAAGTAAAGTAAAGTGAAAATAAGCAAAGCTTATTGGCGGAAGATGTTGAGATTCAAAGAAAGTGAAGAAAAGATCCTATTCCCGGATTCTAGCACCACATTATCCTATATACATTCAGCCCTGACACATTTCTTGACCTCTTTTGGAAGCCCTTCAGACCTCGAGTATGATGTTTGACTTGGTGGTTTAAACTGGATTATACATGGTTGATTTCGATAAATATGATATGCATTCTATGATTTTTATGCAAAGATGAACGACTTTCTTATATTTATAAAATGTTTTGATAATGTCTTGATTTTATTTGCAATGAAGCATTCTCTTAGGGTTATCTATGAATGGGGCGCACCACCAAAAGGTTTTGAAATGTTTTTCATTGATCTTTTTGATGACTTATAATTCATTCTATCTTATATCTAAGATTTGGATCTTGCTTGGGGACAAGCAAGGGACAAGTATGGGGTATTTTGATAGCATGTATTATAGTCTGTGTTTTGGGATTGGTTTAGACGTTTTATCTTCATAAATCTGCATGTATGGATGTATATTGTTTGACCATTATGTTGTTTTGTTTACCTTTGCAAGAATCGAGGTCTACACCTAGTTTCGTTGTAATTGTAGGAAAAATAGCACGTTTTGGAACAATATGGAGCTAAGGAAGCTAAGGAGTCATTGGAGTTACATTATGGAACATTAAGGAGCTACAAGAAAGGCTCAGGAATTATGGAAATGAAATGGAGGATTGACTTTGGACCAGATTAGAGAGATTTACATGCAGCTGAGATTCACCTCGGGTGGCCATAGCATCACCTCAACCGAGGTGATCTTCAGGATGGGTTGGACCAAGGCGAATAATCCACCGGCCACGAGATCTTTACTTTTGGCTAAGATCTTCTATTTTTAGAAGTGATTTTCCTATATTTTAGGATGGATTTCTGGATGGAAGCATATCTTTTTGGCTGATTTATTTAGAAGATTGGAAGATATTCTAAGGAAGGAAATTGCCTTTAAAGATATTTTATTTTAGGAAGGTGATTCTCCTATATAAAGAGGTGTATTTTCTGGATGTTAGATATCTCGGAGCTGCAGATCTCCAGATCAGAAAGCAAGTATTAGGATTGGTTGAAGGAAGTTTGGAAGGTTGAAGATCAAAGGAAGGAAGGAAGTTAGCTTTGAAGAAAGGTTGAAGGAAGTTGTAAGATTTTCTTAGTTTGGATTGATTTATTGTCTTTTTGATCACTAGTATAAATACCCCTCCTAGACCCCGGTTATTTTGTACATGGGAACCCGGTTAAGGAAGCGTGGTTAACGGGAGCGAGGTCCGAGCGTTCGCACCTCGGTAAATGTCACCGAGTTAATATTTTTGGACCCCCGGTTTTTTATAAATAACCGGGGTCCGACTTTTATTTTTTTTAAAAAAAATACAAATGTCGGCCCACGGTTATTTTAAATAACCGTGGTTCCAATTCTAACTTTTTTTTTAAATAACACCACTATTAAGCATAATCTCTTGATAATTCAATTTCAATTACTTAAAACTTTCACATATGGTATTGGTTCAAGGTACTCCAAATATAACCAGTTTATACAAATTCACCCAAACTTCTCGAATGTCAACAGGAGAAGACTTGTCACTTCAAGTACTTGATTCTTTGTGATATAGGTAACCTGGTGATGTAATGAGAGCCCCTACCTAGCACAAACGGAAAATGACACAAACATCATTTGTCGATAATTATCCTTGACATCGACTGTTATTGTTGATGTCAATTTAGCATGAATAATTGTAGAATTACCTGTTATGATGGTTTTTCTTTCCGTTGTAACTTCACTATTCGTCTGAGCTTCTGGGTGTCGTTCCTAATCTCACTGAGAAACCAAGAAAAATGATTTTCTATTCTCAGTTGGTGGAGAATGATCTTAATCAAAGAGGAGAACACGGCAAATAGGGGATTACCTATTGTGTAAACAAACAATTAGATAGAATAGCGGATGAAGCATCAATGTCAGTATTACGAGTGCCAAGTATAACACACTGGGATGTTTCTGCACTTGCAAGTTTGGCATTAACCAATAAGGTAAGAGAAGTTGTTGATAATTTTTGTAAGCCAACTAAGCAAAACTTAAATCTCATACTGATATCTAATATGGTTAAAAATGGATGAAATCTTCAGAAGATCATTTCTGTTTTAAGTTGAGAAGCGATGCTTACCCGACCACCTCTATGAAACGGTTTACTGCCCCCAAAACATTTATGAGCATCACAGAATTGGTGCATAAACAACTCTAATCATCGAAATTTAGCCAGGAAAACAAATTAGAAGTAATACAAAATAGATTTGAAAATAGAACAATCAAATGATTAAGTAATCCAGTTAAACATCAAGAAGAACCAACCATTCATGTCACTAATCCATATCCCCTATGTCTTTCTAGATATATTTTATCATACTTCTGGATGCCTTGTGGAACACCTAATTCCACTTTTTTTTCTAGAGAAAGGATACATTGATGCTTAGAACTATATGTAAAACCTACTTAAACAACTTCAGATCAGGCTAGAATAGTCTAGAACTTTGGCCATCTGCCCATCTATGTCATTATCCCAAATATCTATTTTGCATTAGGCTTGTTGCCTTTGGGCTTAGGAGGGTTGGGTTACTTTGAGATTGGCTCATGTGGAGTTGCTCCATTGAGTGGCCCTCTGAGAATTATACCTCATCTTGATTATCATACTGTGGTTGTGTTTCTTTTATCCAAATTGTGTGAATATGTCAGTCAACTAAGTGGCCCACTGAGAATTATATCTTGGTAATATAATTGACATTATTGACCTCATTTTTTCAGCATCAATCCAAGCAGAGGCAAACCGCAAAACTACCAAGATATGAGGCAGGTGTAGTGAATTGATTTTCGAAACACTGAATCGTGAAGACGGCTTGTTGATGGTCCTCTGTTGACAGGAAAGCAGTTGTGAGCAAGGCTCTGCACATAATAACATACTAATTATAAAGTGTCTAGTAAAATGTAAAGTGATAATAATACAATCATGAAAAGTAACCTCACAAGTGAGACGATTTCTCACAACAGCTGCAGCATTGCACTTGCTTCTAGGTGATTTTGACTTCACAACATAGTCATAATGCAACGGCCCACATAAATTAGTCGATTAGTCCAATAAACCGATATCAATATGATTCATCAGCAGGCATTCAATTCAACAAAGGAACTCAAATGTATGCTGCATAACAACCATATCATCATGAATCACCAAATATGTAAGTATTTCACCACCACTAAAATAGATGTCCGGATAAAGCAATTCAACAGCGCAACTCAAAATGGAATTCAATGCCACTAGTGCAAAATGGGCATCTTTCATGCAGCTTAACTAGTATTGAACGGACTTGAAGGCATCACCATGACTAAGCCTCCTAGATTCTCATAGCATCAACAAGCACTTCTCCATTGATTTGTTGTTGCCAATAAAAGCCTTAATAAGCAAATTGCAAATGTTTGGATCCATGTTACCCTACAGCTCAAAGAACATACAAGAAAATACCATATTATGGCTTCTGCAATTAGAATAAGACTTATGCATGCTACTACATCTTCAAGAGTTATGCATGCTACTACTTCTAATCTGCCTTTTCAAACAATTTCCCCTGAATATCATTCAACAATATTTTTTTGTAATATCGTTCAACAGCATTTTCAGAAACTTTACCTGTCCCCTGAGATTTGACTCTAGTAAGAAGCTCCTCAATTTTCATAACACTATCCTCCAATCCACTATCCTTGACTTGATGAAAACAATTCCAGTCTTTTAAAGAGGATCTTGATTCTTGACAGTGAATAATGTGGTTGAAAGCTTATTCAAACTTCATCCACTTTGCACGTCCTATAATATGATTTTTAACTAAACAATATCAGATGCAAAGTATAGATCATGCTAGCATAAAAGATGAGAAATAGGATAGTCAGCAAGAACAATAGGCCCATCATATTTTGGCATATGAAAGGACAGGAAAAAGAGTAATCAAACAGTTCAGTGACAAAATTCTCTTTGACATACCAATTTTTTTTTTTTACTTTAAGTAGTCAGCAAGAACAATAGGGCCATCAGATTTCTAAAACTCAATGACAACATTATCTCATTTTCTATGTCATACTCTTTTAGAAGCTCATACAACGGCTGCTGCATTTTTCCTGCAATTTTAATCACCATCAACATTCCATTCAATTACAATTCTTAAAACAAACAAGACCATAGTTCAGTTGTATAATCAAGAGAGACAATAAGTGTCAACTATGTCACTAATGTTTCAGCTTACTGATGCATTAAGCTAACAGAAGGACTAGGAAGCAATGACATACTCCTACATGATAGAGAAGGAAAGACGCACAAAAAATAGGGGAAAAGATGTCAAACCTTTGACTTTATTGACAAGCCACTTGGCACCATCTCGAATGCTGCTCGACATATTCTAATTGCAAACAGAGATGGCTAACGTTAGTGAGATGGTGAAATACAAATCAGTGTCCATCCTTGTCTATTTTTGGAGAATCAAAGGATTCATTGGAACTTAATCATAAATTAATTCAGACAATCAAGAGATAATAATGCAGACTAAAACCCAAGCATACACTTAGAATCACAAAATTTGTCACTTCAGGGGCATGTTAGATTGCCCACCATCAGCACTCAACAGCATAAGTCCCTATCTACAATCTACAAATCACAAAGTACTAGTTTCTTATTCACATTATAAAGTATATCATAACACTAATCCTGATTATTAGCTCAATATTTGAGTTAATTACCTTGAGCTACTACCCTTGAATTGATGCAATAAGTCATCCATCTTGTCAAATTTAGTAGGATACCTAGCCCTACGATAAATCAACTTCAGCAAATCAGTAGAACTATACAAAATCAA
Organism: Fagopyrum esculentum; assembly: GCA_033239045.1. Classification (NCBI taxonomy): domain Eukaryota; kingdom Viridiplantae; phylum Streptophyta; class Magnoliopsida; order Caryophyllales; family Polygonaceae; genus Fagopyrum; species Fagopyrum esculentum. The sequence continues at coordinate 93,415,217 of BSUD01000008.1, read as the reverse complement.
TACTTAACTAGCAATACATATACACGACTACTCATTAACATACAGTGATCGTTCAATGCTGTAGATGATCCTAGCAAAATCTATATAGAAAGATATCACAATCTCTTTCACGAAATTCGGACTCGCTTCATCCTCCAGTTCTTGAGCTCGACGAATTGTTCATCAAAATAACCCTGCAACAACACATGTTCATAGGTGATGAGAATACTCACTTTTATGTGTACAAGCTATAGATATAGCCAACTTTTCAATCTATGTAAATAATAATAGCCTACAAGTTATCAAGGCAAGGGATATAATCCACTGAACCAGGCCCCTCACAACTCACCCAATTTAATCTCGTCAGATTCTCAACCTGCGACACTTCCTCTCCATTACCACCTTGATATCCCTGCGGCGAATCGGAAATCGGCGTTTCTAAACCTCGATCATCCTTATCTTCTTCCGTCGGTGGATTTGACGACAACAATAATGGAGAAACTAACATTGATGAAGACGGTGGTGGAGGTGATGGAGGTTGTGATGGGGGAGAGTGAAGTTGTTGTCGCCGTTGCTCGCAAGTCGCTGTTCCTAGTCGCCACTCACAGTTGCCAGTCGCCGCTCCTAGCAGATGATTGCGAGAGCCGAGAGATCTACAAGGATAGACAGATTAGGGTTGTAGACAGATTAGGGCTATAGAGGGTTTTTTTACTACGGTTATTAATAAACCGGGTTCCCAAATTGTTGTATACCACGATTAGTTTATATAACCGGGTTTCGGAATGATTATACCCCGGTTAGATTATATAACCGGGGTCCGAGATTTTTTTTTAAAAAAAATTGATTGACCTCGGTTATAGATATAACCGTGGTCCGAAAATATCTTTTATCATGGTTTTTTCAAACCGCTCCATCGTAAGTGAGGTCTAGAGGGGGTCTTTGTACTAGTGGATTGTGATTGAGGAACGCAGTTTAATTGTTTGTTTGATTGTTTGATTGAGTTATTGAGACCTTTGTGTTAAGGTTTTCCTATTTAAATATTGATTTCTTTCTTATATATATATATTCAATTATTGTTATCATGATGATTGTTGGCTAAGTTCTTTATGCGATTCTAGGGTGATTAGCTGAAAGTTGCGGGGAAGACGATGAAAGAATGAGTCTTTATCCCAGTGGACCCAGAAAGCTCGATCCTTTACCTTAACCGAAGAACACCTCGGTCAGTCGTAGAACATCTCGACCGAGATGGGATACTAACTGAGCGAGGCGAGCCCTTTCCTGATCCTTATCTGAGTTGAGGTTTCAGTTTGCCAAATCCTATCCTTGTTATACCTTTCCTGGTTCAATGCAAGCCTAGGATGAGACTTACCCGGTGATTCCTTTGTTTGTATACCCAAGATCATGAGTGTTAGGTAATAAAGGTTTATCCTTTATTGGGGTTTGAGTGTGCCTTCATCCCATCTTTGAGAGTTAGCCGAGACTTACCCGATAAAGGTTGATTCTATCCCCTTGGATGGTGTGTTGGTTTGAGATTATAGTTCCTTTCTTTAGTACCTTGAGACTTACCCGGTGAGAGCATCTTTGGTTTGGGATAGTGAGTAATGAGACTTACCCGGTGATCTATTCCCACCTTAGAAACACCTTCCTTTTGCAAACTTCAACTTTGTCCACGTTATCCTTTGAGATCTTGAGTCGGAACCACAACTGGATGCTTTAATCTCTAGAATCCACATTTTCTTTACCTGGTTATTACATCATCTTTGATATCTTTGCTTTGTTGCTTGTTTTTAATTGACAACCTGAATTACCGATCTTTGTTTCACCACAATCTCTGTGTTTGACCCTGGAGTATTTGCCATTATTACAATTGATCTGTACACTGCAGGTTCGCATATTGTTTTAGGCTTATATTTTAGGTTATAAATTTAAAGCTATATCGTTCACCATACACACACATTTGAGAGCGTACAACTAGCTTTGCCACCGAGGTTAGAGGGTGTTCATGTGTCTCAACTGAGGGAGTACATACCATATCCGAGACACATTGTTAGTTATGATGATTTGGTGGTTGAGCCGGACCACACTTTTGTTGAACACCCAATTACAGTCCTAGAATGAGGTGTGAGACACCTGCGTTAGAAGGACATTTCTATGTTGAGGATACAGTTGTCGAGACGAGGACTTGAGGAGGCTACATGAGAGACCAAGGATAGTATCCAAAGGAACTATCTAGAGTTTTATGCCGAGATAGATGCACCTGTAGGATCCACGAGTAGATCTTAGTGCTATCTTGGTGAGTGTATGTTATGTGTTTATGTGATATGTTGTGTTTTTATGTTTGTTGTGATGTGTGCATATGATCTTTTAGATCTTGTTTGCTAGCGCAAGATAGGCATAGCTTGAGATGGTTCTTTCCTCCATGCTATAGTGATTTGTTTAAGATTAGTTGGAGATGGTTATTCCTCCATGCTATGATTGATGGACATAGTGTGAGTGGAGACGGTTTTCCTCCACGTAGTTGTGTTATGTGTACGATTTGGTTGGAGATGGCTTTCCTCCATGCCTTGTGATGTGGTTAGTGGTTGGCTAGAGATGGTTTTCCTCTATGCCTTGTTTAGAGTGTGTGATGGTGTTGTTGAAGTGGTGATCCCTCCATGTTGTGCTTTGAGGTTATATAATGTTATAGGTTGTGATCTTATGAGCGGAGATGTGATGTCTCCGAGAGGGAGAGTGTTATACCTCGGCATATGGGTCCGAGAGGATTTGGGATCATGCAAGTTTTGGGACAAAACTTGTTTTTAGGGGAGTGTGATGTAAGAGCCTTAGTCTTTTAGGTGTTGAGTCTGGATGAGCCGCCCCTGCGGGCTCTGTGAGCCGCCCTTGCGCATGCTATAGGCCGCCCCTGCGCCTCACCAAATCCACCCCTGCAGATTTGTGCGGCTGCAGCCACCTTCGTTGACTCTTGACCATGCTTTTGGTTGGCTTCCTATATAAGCTTCCCTTTTGCTTCTGGATGAGGGTTTCCTCATCTTCTCCAGCCTTCATGTTCTCCTCACGTTCATCTTATTCTCCTACTCTCTTTCTTTGGATCTTCTTCTTGATCTTCTTTGATCTTGTGTGATCTTGTGAGAGTTTTGAGCTTGGCTTTGGATGATGATGATGATGTTTGATGTTGTTGCTGAGTTGAGAGAGCAAGATGTAGAGTGTTATTGTTGATCCTTCTTCTGTTTTAGCCCAGTTGTGGTAAGTTCTTCTTCTCCCTCTTCATCCTTTCTTCCTTGCTTCATATCTTCCTCTTTAGCTTAGGATCCACAAGCTTAGGCTTGTGTGGATCTGCCTGGACGTTTTGATGCTCATACATGTGTATATATGTATGTATATGCTTGCTGTGTGGTGAAGAAGTGAAGAGAGATCGAGAGAATGATCGGAGAGAAGTCGAAGACCAACCCTCTACACACCAGCCGCCCTTGCACTTGAGCTGATCCGCACCTGCGCCTGGGTGAGCTGCCCCTACGCCTAGAGTGGTCCGCCCCTACGCCTCACTGTTGTAGTGTCTTGCGGCTCTTGCTTCAGCCGGTGCGTGTCTAGGGCATACCTAGTTGGTATGTTTCCTTCTTTCCTTTCCTTTGGCTTTGGCTTTAGATATGGCTAGGCTAGTATGGTTGAGGATGAGCTTGATGAGTTGTAAGTTGGGTTTGTGCCTTAGGCACTTGTATGTATGTTGAGGATCTTGAAGTTTAGAACCGGGTTATAGGTTGGTTATGGTTATGAGGTGTAGGAGATGCGTCTTCTAACCTTTGCAACATTTGATTGTGTGTGTCTTGCTTATGCAGGTGTTGATTGTTTCCTCAAGGGGAAATTTTGACGTGATACAAGTTTACGAGAATTTCAGGTAAGTCCATAGGACTTACTTAGCGTGTAGTTGTGGGTTTGAGTGGTTGTAATGGTTGTGTGTTCATACAGTTGTTGCAGTTTATAACCTAAACCGGACTAGGTTGACCACTTCATTACCTTGATTGACCCAAGTGTATTATAACCGGGTGGTGACCACCTGCCAAAGCTCGCCGAGTATGGAGGAGGTGCTCGGAAGCTAGTAGCTCAGGGGGAAGGATCTTCCCCGCGCAAAACCTGAGTTAAAGGGGGAAGATACGGTGTTCTTTAAGCTCCTCGTGTCACAAAATAAGTTAAATTATAATGGAATAACATAATTAAAGATAATAAATGGATGTGTGTGTGGCATTACATATTGTGATGTGTTGGTATGTGTTTGTGCTATTACTTCATTCTTATTCATTTTTGTTAGCTAACGATGTATACCGGGTTGTAGATGATGTGCAGGTTAGGAAGAATGCAGAGTGAGGCCGATGGGTGTTCAGCCGATGGCTTCCGTACACTAGGTTGTTCGTGGATATGAGATGTTTTGTACTTGGATGTTTATGGTTGCCGTTTTGTACCCGGTTGTGATGTTGTAAACCTTTTGATGTATATGTTGTACAGTTTTATGTATTTGGTTTTAATCTATCTGTGCCTTATTGTATGATCCAGTGAACTTGTTGTCAGGCTAAGGTCATGATCAATTGTGAGATCTTAGCCCATGTGACGCCCCATTCCCGCGGATTTGGAGTGTTACATCTCATGTGTCCGACACTTCCACAATTAAAGCAATGTCGTCCTCTGTTGGAACTCTGTACAAACTTTTGGAAACCAGAACGTCCCGGCGTCTGACTACGCCCAAATCCCGATGCTCTAGCTCCAGCATTGGCTGGTCCAGTCCTCTGTATCTTCTTAGGACCTCTTGTCTTAGAAGCTCGCCTCTGACCCGGTCGGTCTTTCTTATAGGCAGATGCTCTATCCTGATAGTCCGTCAAGGAGTCACAACGGAACCCAACAAGATAAGAGCGGGTAGACTCTCTCAACTCCCGAGAGAGAAGGTAAACATGTTGATCCTCAGGTGGTGTAGATGGGCCCAACAAAGACAACTCCTCCTGAAACTTGCTGACAATCTCAGCAATAGGAAGATCCTCAAAACTAGCCTCAAGCAAATCCTGAAGATGATCTCTCCTCATAGTTGCAGGGCAGTAGCGATCTCTGATCACCGTCTTCATTTGCTCATAACTGGTAACCTTACTACGAGCGGTCCTCTACCAGGATTGAGCCTGATCCTTAAGATGCGTCTGTGTTATGTCGACTCGACATCCCTCTAGAAAACCGATCGCCTCCATAGCAGAATCTAGTTGTCCTAGCCACGGGTCCACCTCTAGTTCAGTCTTCCCCATGAAAGAAGGAACCTTCAACTGATTGAAAGCCTTCAACCAACTGTCGGGCCTTGGCTATCTCGCAGTCCTAATAGCCTCATCAACTCTCTACACGTAGTCACGATATGCAAAAACTCCGATGGACACTCAGCCGGACTCGGTCGACTGTGCTCTCTATGCTCCAGACCTAGCAGCGGTCTTATCCCCAGCCTCAAGAACAACGCTCTCAACAACTTCTTGAGTGAACGCCTCAATGATAGGCAAATCAGCGACTAGGGCTTGGCCCTGACCTCTAGCTAATGGAGGTCTTCTTGCACGTCCTCGTCCACGAACGACATGTGGAAGAGGTGGTTGACCCCTTCCTCGCCCCACAGCAGATGTAGATCTAATACGCGCCATTTATGATAGGGATATATAGATATATAAGGCCACACTACAGCTAAAGCAGAAATCTTGGAAAAAGTGGTGGTCTCCCGTACATCTATCCCAGACCAACAAGTTAAAACAAAACCCCCTTTTGAAAACGTAGACCCCCTTGCGGGTTCTGTTTATTTATCTATCCGACCTTTAGAAGATTTCGAGTGCCATTGCTGTCAACCTAGAGCTTTGATACCATATTGTAACACCCCAAGTTCTGGAAACTCGAAGCGTTATGGGCTAGGACCTCACAATGGGTCCCGACCCTTAGAGTAGAAACGACACAAAGAATCTTATAGCAATACACAGACAAATGAAAACTAAAGCTCAATATAAAACCAAAGGTTTAAACAAATGGAAGCGTAAAAGACTCGCATCCGAGTTCAAAACAAAAGGGAAACAACAACTGAAATATAAACCCGATCCCATCCTATAATATACGGGAACCCCGAATGACCACACCAGTCCAGCAGGTGCTCTCGCTTGTCCAGTTCAAAACAAAACTCAAGTGTATTATAACCGGGCGGTTACCGCTTGTCCAGTTCAAAATGGGGAAACTGGGAGGTGCTCTCGGGACCAATCCAGCAGGTGACGGAAGGGTGCATACGTTCTATTCATGTTGGTGAAAGGGGACAGAGGCAAGATCGCAACGACTCTCGTGTAGCAACCATAAGTTGAATTAGTAATTAGATAACGTAATAAAAGATAATAACCGGGTGAGCGTGAGCATGCTATGTGTTTACTTTACCTTATGTGTGTTTGTGCCTTTATTGTCTTTCTGATATCTAGAATGTTAGCTAATGGTTTATACCGATGTTGTAGATGCCTTGCAGGATATAGTTGTTGTTGAGTGATCCGGACGATGTGGTCAGTTGAGGTTCCCGTACATTATAGGACGGGATCAAGTTTATTTTTTTCAATTGTTGTTTTCCCTTTGTTTTAAACTCGGCTACGAGTCTTTTACGGTTCCTTTGTTTAACCTTTGGTTTTATGTTGAGTTTTGGTTTTCATTTGTTTTTGGCTTATTGTTAAATCTGTTGTGTCGTTGCTACTCTGAGGGTCGGGACCCATTGTGAGGTCATAGCCCGTAAGTCCGTAACGCTTCGAGTTTCCAGAACTTAGGGTGTTACAACTAAAATCATATATATGTTCACGACATATGAAAAACCCTATCGGGGGTCAAATACAACACATCCTATATGATTTGATAATAATACGTGTGCATGACATAAACAAATGTATGCAAAACTCGGTGTCAAAACTTCTCAGCTATACAACCCAAGACACAATTATCACCTAGAGTCTTAACAATGAATGCAATACATACTTCAACCTCTATTACGACGACGGAGCCAATAATAGTACAACAACATTTCTAAAATACTAAAATCACACTCATCAGAGTTACTCGTTATTTCACATAAGCACACCATCATTAGTTAATGAGAACTTCCGCTTGAAGCCTTTAAGGTTTGAACTTTTTCTCTTAATATCTACAAATTTTTAAGTTTTTTCTTGGTGTCCTTGTGGTTTAACTTATTTCTCTTATGTAACCTTAGTTAATATATTTTACTAAACTCTTTATTATAAAGTATAAAAATTTAAATACTATATTTAATGTGATAATAATTAGTTTAAATTTAATTTATATTAGTTCTATATATAAAAGTAATTATTTTAAATACAAAAACTACTTCTATACCATTTATTAGTATTTTATAAAAGTAATTATTTTAAAATTTAATGTGGTCACAATTAGTTTTAAATCTACTTTTTTTTATATTTTATTTAAAAAATAATTTCAATTCAAATAATGTTAAATATATATATTTTTATATTAAATTAAAGTTTTAACGAAATAATACTAAGTAATGGTATAGACAAACTTTTTGTATTTTATATTTAAATTTATAAATATAAAAAATTTAGTTTAAAACTTTTTTTATTAAATTAAAAATACATTAATTTTTATT
>BSUD01000008.1:93368450-93407374 GCA_033239045.1 Fagopyrum esculentum | reverse complement strand
TAAATATTGAAAAGTAAAATTGAATTTTTTTTAAAATAAATTAAAATTTTTAAAAATATAGAAACAATGAAAATAATTAAATTTTATTTACGAATTAAAATAAAAATATAGAAATATGAGGGATTTTTTTATTAAAATAAAAATAGAGTAAATTTATTATTTTAAAAAAAAAAGAAAAAACAAAGTAATGGTAAAGTATTACTTTTTTATATTTTATAATTTTAAAAATTTTTATAATAAAATATTTAGTAAAATATATTAAGTAAGGATATATAAGTGAAATAAATTAACCGCCATGATACAAAGAAAAAACTTAAAATTTCGTGAATTTTTAATAATAAAAGTTGAAACCTAAGGACATCGAGAGGGAATTCTCTTAGTTAATTTCACCATGATAATAGTGTAGTGGTAAACAATAAAACAAGCCTCACATCAGAAGATAGGAGGCCAAAGTGAACTTTAAAATGCTTGTGTACACAACATCAAAATTGGTAAAATTAAAACCTACCTCTACAACTATGATCCAATGAGCCATAGTAACATATATAATCATTAACATAAAAGGAAAAATATAACCTACAAGAACTAAGACAAACAATGATCACATGGTGAAATATGTTGCTAACTAAAAATCAAATATTTTCAAGAAGATAAAATTTTCAACGATCTAAAGCATCTAGACCAAAAACAAATTAACGATTGAGACTAAGCTAAAAAAAAAAAATCAAGATTCAATGTTATCCCCATAATTGAGACGAAAAACAAAAAAATATTAAATAATAGACATCAAGTTTGATGTTTCAAAAAATCAGATGACCAATGTGCCTTTAGATATATCATTCGTAACCATAACACACCAAAACACTTGCTTAGAATGGGACGCTGTATAGTAGAAATTACACTTCAAGTGGAAGTTTATACCCTATGAAAGAGCTTACAAAAAACTTTAAGTCTAGGTTTTAACATCATTGAAATTGAGGAGATAATCTTATTTTTTTTATAAACTCAATCAATCATATTCGAACTCAACATAAAAAGTAGATATAATATTTTTTACATCACCGTCTTTCTTTTAAGGTGTGCACAAATAAGAATACAACATATATGTTTAGGAAAACCAACACCGTTACAGACAACCTCGTTTGTCTTGACCATGACAAAGATCGCCACCTAACCTTGTAGAGGTTGACCCTCCTTTATCCTCCATCTTTGCATAAAAAAAAGGAAAAATAACCAAAAATAATACCAACTATCAACATTGAACCGAAAATAATACGAACTTTGAAAATTACTAGGAACGATACAAACTATCAATTTATTTACCAAAAATAATACGTCATATATTTTCCGGCAAAAACCTAGCTCCGGCAATGACGTGGCAGCCGGAATGTTACATGTCATCAAATAAATGGGTAAAATGTGTGATGTGAATTTTATTAAAAAAAAAACAATTTAATAATATTTAAAATATTAAAAAATTTAAATTATTATTTTTAAAAATTTAAATAATAATTTTTTTAACAAAATTGTACAAATATTTATTTAAAAAAATAATTTTTTTAAAAATAAAGTTTGAAATTTTTTTTAAATAGATTTATAAAAAAATGTAATAATATTTATTTTTCCAAAAAATATAAAAATATAATATTTTTTAGAATATTTTTTTAAAATTTATTTTTGGATTTTTGTATAAAATTTTAATTCTAAAAAATATTTGTCAAAAAAAAATATTCGAAATTTTTTTAACAAATTTTTTAGAAAAAAAATTTCATAAAAAAAAGTTATTTTTACATTTTTTTACAAACATGTTTACAAAAATGATCAAACTTTATTTAAAAGTCTTTTTTTACAAAAAATATTTTTTAAAAAAATTTGTACAAATGTTTTTAAAAAATTATTATTTAAAAATTTGAAAGTATTAAATTTTTTATTTTTTAATATTTTAAAATTATTAAATTGATTTTTTTGAAAAATAAAATCCACATCACACATTTTATTCATTTATTTGATGACATGTAACATTCCGGCTGCACGTCATCGCCGGAGGTAAAGTTTTTGCCGGAAAAATATGACGTATTATTATTGGTAAATACTTTGATAGTTTGTATCGCTCCTAGTAATTTTCAAAGTTCGTATTATTTTCGGTATAATGTTGATAGTTGGTATTATTTTGAGTTATTTTTCCTAAAAAAAAATAAGGCCAAAGTGAGGTCTTTTCTAAACAGTAAATTGACATGCACCGAGTACTAGTTGTCCGCTACTTGGTGCGGCAGCGGCCCCACCTGGGCCCGTCTGATTACATTGCGCCCTTTAAAGAGAGTGGAGTACACCTCTGGGAAAAAGATGACTTTGAACTCAACCCTCGAAGCCTAAATAATTAGCAGCTGACACTCGCACCCGCGTTCCCTTGTTTCTCTTCCAAACCCTCCCTACCGCTACCCACACTTACTCTGTTTCTCTCATACACCAGGGCCAAATGTCAACTTGTCTCCATCTTCACATTCATCACTTCCCCACCTCCACAAAGGTCCGTTCTTCTTCCTTTAATCTCTTTCTTTTTGGTTTCTGGTTTTATTTTGCAACCAGTCTAGAACTCGCTTATTCTTGCTGTTTTCTGGAGTTTTTTCAGAGATTTCTAATCCAATATTGAAGCTTTTCTTTGTTGATTGACATTATAAAAGTCTCTGTGGAAGCATAATATATTTACCCTTCGATTTTGCGGAATACAGGTGGATAAAGGGTTTGGTTATTCTCAAAGGAAGACCCTGCTCGTTTCGATGTCGACTGCGGCTTTACAGGCGGATGCCACACGCATTGACGCCGCTCCAATACTGCTTCCACAAGGTCCTTGGAAGCAGGTTATTTTCCAAATTTCCTTAATAAAGAAATATAATGCCGACTTAATTATATGACATCATCTATCCACGTATTGAACGAATCAGTCTTAAATGGTCACATATCACTTGTAACTCAAGGGTCAGCTTCTACTGATGCAAATAGATTATTAATTGTGGCCTTGTGGGTCAGTTGAGCAAATTACTCATTTAATAATTTGCAATTGGCAGAGTTATAGACTTATACTGTATAAGTTTGTTGATTTTTTTTATTGTATATTGTTTTCTGAGGTCCATTATACCAAAGTTCATGTAGTTGGGTTTACAATGCTGTCTTTCTAAGAAGCTAAGTTTTGTAGATTCCTGGGGGCGTAACAGCTGCTAAAGGATTTAAAGCTGCTGGCATATATGGTGGACTGCGGGAAGGAACTAAACCGGATCTTGCACTAGTAACTTGTGATGTAGATGCCATCTCTGCAGGTTATTATTGATGATTTACTTTTGTAAATATTATTCTTGAGGGTGGATGGATAGCCTCCACATTTGAAGGATAGCCAACTTCTAACTCGTTAATGTTCGTCTGTGTCAGGGGCATTTACCACCAATGTGGTTGCAGCTGCACCAGTACTGTACTGCAAGAAGAATTTGGAGTCTTCAAAGACAGTATATCAACAACATCCTTCATAATTTTTTTAACCGTTTGTATGTTCCACTGTTATATTTGACTGGATTTTCATTCCTCAAGAATGAACATTGTTTGATGATTTTTTTAGGCACGTGCTGTACTGATAAATGCTGGTCAAGCAAATGCAGCTACAGTAAGCATTTATTTGTCCTTTTTTCCCCATGATATCTGGTGTGATTTATTGGAATGTGATGAATGCAAACTTGGTTTCAAAACATGAATGAATTTTCAAAGTTTATCACAGCTAAACACTTAAACCATAGAATATGTATAGCTGAAACTACTTCCTCGTTTCAGGGTGATGCAGGATATCAAGACACAGTTGAATCTGCTTGCGCTCTTGCCAAGGTAATTTAATGTTCTACACAGGCAGAGCTTTTGATGGAAGTCTACATACCTAAGTTACTTGTAATATCTATCTCGTGTTTACGCAGTTACTCCATATTCAACCAGACGATGTGTTGATTGAATCCACGGGTGTCATTGGTAAAAGAATAAAGAAGGTAAACCTTACTATACTTGCCATTTATTGGACTACTTTTCATGCAATGCTCATGAATAGTGTTTATGATATGTGACTGTAGACAGTAGACTTGTGCTTCCTGAGAAATTTTTTTTGGTTTGATGAACTGATTACTTTGTGTGGGTATATTTTTGCAGGAAGCACTTATTAATTCACTTCCGAAGTTAGTTAGTTCCTTGTCATCTACTACGGAAGGGTATATCCTTTTGCTTCCACTATTTATTTTGCATTTGTGTTTATGTGTTTGAGTGTTTCTTAGATGAAGTGCGGAGAAAGAATGAGAATACAGAGGAGGATGTATGTTAGATACACTTTTGATCTTTGAGCCTCATGTTTATATTGATTTATTGGCTACTCTTTCCTGTATCTTTTTTTTCCCCTGTACATCTTATGCCTCTGACTAGTCTTTAAAATACCCAACTAAGTCGGTGTTTCGTTTTACTATTAACACATGCTAAAATGCAGTAACATTTGTTTGTAGGGCGGATTCGGCAGCTGTAGCAATCACAACCACTGACCTCGTGAGCAAGAGTGTTGCTGTTGAATCAAAGGTGTGAGCGGTGCTGTTGAAGCTGAAGTTGCTTCTGTAAAGTGCTCATTTTTTTTTTTAATGATTTGAAGGTGCATATTTTGCTTATGCTTACTTATAAGCAATTATCTCATCTATTTTATTTAGGTTGGGAAGACCAGCATCAGAATAGGGGGAATGGCTAAGGGTTCAGGGATGATCCACCCAAACATGGCTACCATGCTCGGAGTACGTGCTGTCTAGTTCTTCTGTTTATGCTTCCATTCAATATTCTCTCTCATGATTGCGTTTTTCAGGTTGTTACAACAGATGCCTTAGTCAACAGTGATTTATGGAGAAAAATGGTGCAAGTCTCTGTTGGCCGAAGTTTCAACCAAATTACAGTGAGTGCTTACTACATTAAAATCTTTAATATTGTTTAAGAATAAGAGAAGGGAATACTGTGTCACACAAACTAGACCTTTTCAATTAACTCCTGGTGTTGGAAATAAGAGTTTGAATATTTCTTTGAAAAAATTGTAGTTACATATTTCTTTTTTATCTAGTAAAATAGTAGGCGGGGGGGAGGGTGACTGGCTATCCGCAGCTTTAGTAATTACATATTCATTAACACTTTCTTGATTTTGAATTTTTTTTTTTGGTATCAAAGGAATATATTGAGGTGTGTATATATTGACAAAACCTCGCATGCACATAATGTTCAGAGTTTGGCTGTTGTAGGTAGACGGAGATACTAGTACAAATGATACCGTCATTGCTTTGGCCAGTGGGCTGTCCGGATCAACTCCAATATCTTCTTTGGAAAGCATTGAAGCAAAACAACTTCAAGCGTGCCTCGATGCTGTAAGCTTAAGTTTTCTTGCTGTCTTAAAGAGTTGCCCTTGGAAAAACTGTAAAAGTGTTGTATAGTAACACTATCCACCTTTTGTAGCTTTCATGACCTGATTTTTCTTAACATTCGTTATAGTGAACAAGACACTCTAAAGTATAACAGAGGCATACTGTTTTCTTAATTTGATCTTAAACAGTTTCTCTAGGTGGAAATTATATGATCAGTTTGTGTAGAATGATAATTGCATCATCAGGGAAGTATAATCCTGTTGTTAATGATTAGTGGAATTTTACCTTTCCAGGTTATGCAAGGACTTGCAAAATCAGTAGCTTGGGATGGCGAAGGAGCAACATGTCTTATTGAGGTTTTCCACCCGTCTGTTGATTTCATTGCTTGCTATCATCTCTAAGCTCTAGTGCCTACGTGGTGGTAAAATGGCAATATTTGCTCTATTTTAGCGAACACATTTCTTTATATATTCAGGTGACAGTGAGTGGTGCTAGTAGTGAGGCTGAAGCTGCAAAAGTTGCACGTTCTGTAGCTTCTTCTTCACTCACTAAGGTAAAATCCATGGATATGTTGGTAATTTGCTATGCTTTGCTATTCTTAATTCCATCTTAGCTCAGTATATTTTGTGCTGATGTATGTAGGCTGCTGTGTATGGACGAGATCCAAACTGGGGACGTATTGCTTGTGCTGCTGGCTATGCAGGAATTCCTTTCGACCAAAACCAACTCCAAATTACACTTGGGGGCTTCTTGTTGATGGAGGGTGGTCAACCGCTTCCATTTAACAGGTATGTGATTCTTTTCGACCTTGTCAGATACTCAGATGCCTTAAAAGTATCTTTTTTATGCATAGTAATTGGTAACCCTTAAGGTTTGATTGGATTCATATTCCAGTTGTTACACCACATGTTTTACGGCCTATAATATATTTGAGCGAAAATGCTTTTGTATGCTTTTGTATTTCATCTTAAAAGACCCTCAATGGATGGAATTACCCTCAATTTACTCAAATTATGGATAGAATTCCATGAGAATCTTGATTTAAGACCCAAGCTTATGATTCTTGGAACTTGTAATCACGTAAATTGTATCATTTGTGTACCATCAATATTTTCTTCAGGGTTGCTGTGAGCAATTACCTTAAGGATGCTGGAAACAGGCACGGCACAGTTGAGATCTGCATCTCCATTGGTAAATCTCCCATTCTCATTGTAGCATCTTTATGCGTCTGAACCCGATAATCAAGAGTAATTAACACACTTTAATATAGTAATAAGTCATGAAAATTTGATTGATAGTATTAACCCTAAATAGCCCACTTATTATTCTGGCTAAAAACCAAAACCTTTAGGCAAACTATAAAGACTTTGAATAGGCCTGGATAATATTGTTAATCTGTCAATTAAATTAGAATGATAACCTAAGGTACTCCTAGTCCCTGACCACGGCGTTACTACGAAGTAAAGATAATCCCTTATCATCTTATATATCTAGAAAAATATAATCGTAAGATGATTTAGTAATATAATTCCTAAGAAACAATTTGGTTTACTAGGCTTTTTCTATTTTGTGTTTAGTAAATGTACCCCTTGAGAGAAGGGTGTGTAGAGTTTGAGAATAAATACAAAAGGTTGGGGGTATATTTACTTAATTGAAACATTAAAAAGCCTAGTTACTACTATAGTTTAGTTTTTCAAAAAGGCCTAGTAACCAAAATAGCCCTAATTCTAATTACATTGTCAAATATCCTATCCTATATATTTAGTAACTGAAGATATATCAACGTCAGTTGGTGTTGTTTTCGGTTAGTTCAATTACAATCTTGGAACCTAAATCTAGTTATTCTAGGTTTCTCTCAATGTCCTTTGGTCATGATAGTTGTCTTAGTTACATGAGTAAGGTTACTCAGTTACTTGATCTATGAAACCTTACTTCATACGTCTAAATTGTCTAATTGTTAAATACAAGCCCTTAAATTCAATCATCAAGCTCATGATCGTGACGCGTGTACCTTATTTCCCTGATTTACAAGTCCTCATTGAGCTCCTTTGGACAATTTATGAACTCTAGAGTGTATGACGTCCCCTTCCTTCACAAGTCTGATTCAGTTCCTTGAGACTTTTCTCGACTTATAAAGATAAAACACATAGAAATAAATTCTTTGTTATAATTTGAATGTCAAATTTGGTATGGTCATTTTGAGTTTGCAGTTGTATGATATGTTCGGTTTATAATAGGCAACGGGAGTGGGAAGGCACAAGCTTGGGGATGTGATCTGAGCTACGATTATGTGAAAATCAATGCCGAGTACACAACATGAATTTCAAACTTAAGATGTTATGTATGATGCAATCCCTCTATTATCGGTATGTTGATACAGCCTTTTTCATTACTTGTCTTGTATGCTTTCATAAATTCTCATAATCTGAAGATCAAAAGGGCAGATAAGAAGATGACATGCAAAGTTTATATATCAGTGTAAAGGAAGCCCTAAAACTGGTTTTCATATCTGAAAATAGTACAAGTAATGAAGAACGAATGGTTATATTTGCTGGTAGATTTTGGATATGATGATCTAAGATTTTTTATTTTTCGATTGGTGATCTTAATCTTAAGGTTCTAAATTTTGCAGATATGTACTAAAAAAAATCCTTATCTTTATATGTAAAATAAGGATTTTAGTCTAATAAATATTCTTATCTTATATTGTTATATTTAATTTAATTAAATTTGTTATAGATAAGATTAGAAAATCATGGTAAGAATAATAGTTTAAATAAGAATTTTACCTCTGGATGCTTGTAAAATCTTATTACCTTTCGTCTTAGTAAAATGGAAAATCATGGTTTTTGAATAAGAATTATAAATCTGTATCCAGATTAGAATCATAAATCCATGCCACTGGACTATTGGGTAGAATTGGTAGAATCTCTTCATGTCGCATGTTATACTCATCACATACACATTTGTGCATATTTGGGTGTTTCTGTCATACACATATTTGCGCATATTTGTACGTCTTTGCTATATGAGTGTCACCGCGGTATATAAACTCTCACCCCTGTCGGTTGGTTATGTCTTTCTTGGCTACCCCCCTAATTATAGAGGGTATAGGTTTCTCCGTCTAGACAATCATAAATTCTCTTCTTTAGCCATGTGATCTTCGATGAGACATTGTTTTCATTTTCGCACCCATCAATCAACTCCTACACCACGGGTTGTTGACTTCGACCCTTCGCCCCCTAATTCACATCTTCCCAATCCGACCACCCCTGTGTGCCCCTCCCCCACTCGATCCTAAATGGGGATCGCCAAATCCGGTCCTTCATACCTTTTCATACAACCACTATCTCACCCGTACCCGTACCTTGCTTGTGGTTGTTCAAACATAAGTACAAGTCTGATGTGTATCCCAAGCTGTACAAAACCCGGATGATTGTCAATGGTGGAAACCAACAAGTGGGTATTGATCGTAATAAAACCTTTAGTCAAAGTGACAACCATCAGAAGGGTGGCCAATTCATCAACTAGCAAGATATCGTTTATATGCACCAACCTTTTAGGTTTCGGGACTCCAATCGCCCCGATGCTGTTTGCCTCCTTTGCAAGTCTCTGTATGGTCTCAAACAGACCCTAGTGCCTAATATAACCATTTTGCATCTTACTTGACACGTTTGGGTATCCGTCAATCAGATCATTCCTTGTTTGTGCACGACAACCCATGAAACTGTTTATCTAGTTGCTCTACGTCGACAACATAATTATTATAGCTTCCTCCACAATCAACATCAATCACCTTATGGACTCCCTCCTAATGCGGAGTTGATGCCATCGTTTCCCGATCCAGATTGAACTCTACGAAATAAACGACAAAAGGAATTTCGGTGGCAAATCTCGAGCGAGATTTGTATGGTAAGGCCGAGATTCTTGACAACTCATAGAAGAAGAACATGATTAATATGAACGATAATGGTAAGATAAAGAGGATGATTAATGGAATGAATTATGGAAAATATAGGAAGATAGAATCAAGATATAAACTTGCAAAGAACCTTGACCAATTGGATCAAAATCCTCAACAAAGAGTTACATTAACCCTTTATTCTTCAACCTTACACAAGCCTTCTAATTAAGACAAGCACAAGGAGAGACTAATTTGGCTAGTAGCATCAATCTTTAAGAAGATTAACACACACAAAAATAACCTAGTAATGACTCACAACGATTCAATAAAATGCTCTTTTTTGATTGAATAGAAATGAATAAAGCGTACACTTCGTAAATGAAGTAACGGGTATCTCACAATATTGTGGAAATCAATAATCAATTCAAGCTACTGATAATGTCGATCTTACTAGGGTATTTATAGGCGAGATTCTCCTAAATAATAAATACTTAAATAATCCTACAAAATATAGGATAGAAGATAAAAACCTTTAGAATGTTTTAGAGCTTTAAAGGTATAAAATAGCCAATAGATTCAATATAAATCTCGACAAGATTAATCAATATCTCAGTTGAAACTTGATGGAACCGAGATCTCCTTTTGCTCTCCTTGCTTCCTTGATCATTTTCACACATGTATGACTCATCCACAATATATATCAGTGTAAGCGAATGAATAGTTGGAGATGTTAAGGATGGTCTCACATCGCCTCCTATCCAAGTTTGTTATGACTAACTTGGGTGATCTTAATTGCTCCCTTGATCACAATTATTTTTCGTTTTAGCTTTTGACACAATATTTAAGAAAACTATTAAATAACTCAGGTTTATCAATTTTTTCTATATATTATCACTAATTTAATACTCAACACTCTTTTGAACCAATAAGAAATATTTTTGACCTAAAAGTAACAATAAAAAATAATTTTCAAGAACAACTCTTATAAATATCGTGTATTTATTGGCCTAGAAACTTAAAACGACAAATAATTGTGATCAAAATTTTAATGCTAAAACGACATTTATTTATGATCAGAGGGATTAGTTTCTTTGGTATCAACCTTCGATTTGTTCCTTCATTAAAAACATATGCCTTAGAAATTCGGCGAAAATAGGCATGTCATCTTGCAAGTCTACAACCACAGTTGTTGATACCAAGTCCAAGTTGGCCGTTGGAGTCGGCCCTCGAGTTTCAAATCACACCGTCTACCCTAGCATAGTTCAATATTTCGTCTAAATCATATATTTTGATAGGTTTGCTTGTATGCACGGTCCTTGTGAGCATCATTTGCACCTTCTAAACCAATAACGAAGAAGTTCAAACTATGTTGACAAGTCAGAGAGTTGTTGAAACTGTTTTCCACAATTTGTGGCCCTTCTCTACACATACTTAAGGTTCCCTAGTTCATAGGAAAATGTTGTTCTAACTTTATCTCTTTCCTTCTCTGTATTAAGTGTACATTGATGAGAGTCCAATATAAAGTGAAAGGGGAGATTCATACATGTCCTTCTTGATATTACGATATCAGAGAAATCTCAATCTTTCCTCTTTTTTTTTTCTTTGCAATGGCCGCTGGACAAAATTTTACCTCCCATCTTCGACCTTGAAGCTTACGTTCTCGATCCCAACCCTCTAGAATTGCTTATGTCGGTTACTAATGATGTGGGTGTTGCCACTAGTCAACCAAACCCCGTTTATGCTCTTTGGAAGAAACGTGACCGGTTTGTTCTCCTTTGGGTGAAGTCCACACTTTCTCTCTCCATGGTTTATCAGGCTGCTACCTCTCACGAGGCATGTACAATTATTAGTCGTCATAACCAGTCTCAATCTCGAGCTCGCAGGATGTCCGTGAAGCTTCAACTTCAAACTCTCTTGAAGGGATCTATGTCAATGCTATAACACATCAAGAAAAAGAGGTCTTTCGCCGACTCTTTTGTTGAAAATCTTCAGCCTATTGCCAACGAGGATTGATGCTCTTCTTATATTCTCCAAGGTTGGACTCTTCTTATAGTCCTTATACTGTTGCTTTTATGATGAAAGCAAATGAGGTCACTATCGAAGACCTTGTGGGTCTTCTTCTTCATGAGGAAGAACGACTTGAACAAGTACATCTTTGGGTTGTTGTTGCTTCACTCCCCGGTCTCTCCTTCTCTTGACCAACATTTGTCGGCTAATCACGTCTAACATACCTCTCGCTCATCTTCTCGCTCAACGTCTTCTTCAACGAACTCCCCTAGTTTTTCTTCTTCTAGTGGTCGTCCACAAGAACATCGTCGTCGACCTCATTCTTAATTCTGCAACAAGCATGGTCATGAAGCTCTCGACTGTTGGCAACGTGGTAATCATACTAGTTTTCCTCCTCGACGTTCTAATCCTTGTGACACGTTCAAACAGGCAAACATGGCGTCTTATGTCATCCCTTCCACGGTGGTCGATCCTGTATGATATTTTGACACTGGTGCCACTGACTATGTATCTCCCGATCTACGTAATTAACCGTATCAGATGCGTATTTTGGGGATGGAAAACTTCAAGTCGAGAACGGTAACCAATTACTTATTTCTTATTTTGGCTTATGTTCATTATCTAGTAATATCACTTTGCCTAACGTGCTTATTGTTTCTCAACTTACAAAAAATCTTCTGAGTGTCTCTAGATTGAAAAAGAGAATAATGTTTTTATGGAATTCCTTCATGACCACTGTGTTGTTAAGTCATTTCAGGGCAACATAATTCTCCATGGGGATATCAATATTGATCGCGGTTTATACCGTCTTTTGCCTCCTCCCACAAAGAAACCATCTTCCATGGCTTTAACCGGTGTTTGGACTTTGTTACATGGTTGGCATCATAGAAGGTGGGTTCAGATTATTTTGGGTGATGCATGAAAATAATGAATAATGCAAAAATAAATTTACCTTATACGAACTTTGAACGTGTTCGATTACTCACACGTATAAAGTTTGGGGGCAACCATTTGGGGGTAAATTTTCATAAATTTAAAATTTATGATTTTGTTTACAAATTTCCATGAAATTAAAAAAGCTTAAGGAATTGATTATTTATGTTTGCCCAAAGTTTAACTTAATTTGCTAATGAGCTTGATTAATTAATTAAAAGTAATCATCCGTTCTTTTGGAACCAGTTGAAAAATAGTTTAAAATTGGATAAAATGAGCTTATGGACTTGTACAAATGAGTATAATCAATAGTAATAGTAGAGTAGTTGGCGAACGGTGTTTTAGTTTGAATGACTTCTGGGCACAAGTGCCATTCTCGTCTACTCTTCTATTGGAGGACAAAGAGGCTTTTCCCGAGAAAAGAAGGTGAAAGGGGCTTCAACCGAGTGCGAATGTCAGAGTCTTCATTTTTTCTCTTCAAGGCTCATATGTTTTTAATGGGATATAATGGGCCCCTGCTATTTCTTACAAAAAGATTAAATAAGAAATAAAAAAAAAAAGTTATGATCCATTCTCTCTTCCAATCTGAAGATTACGTCAACATTTTAATCTTTAATTTTAATTAAGATAATTAAGAAAATTAAGGGTCTAATTTGTAGCAGTAATACAAAAAAAGGATTCAGTAACTCATCATTCTCTTTATTTAAAAGTTATAGAGAAAGTGAACTAAGCGAGGTTAGTGGATAGAAAAAATTAATTCCCTAAACCTCTTTCTTCTCCCTCTCTCGCATAAATTGATAAACAAAAAAAATTAGAAGGGACGACCATAGAGAAAGAAAATAGATAGTGACGGAGACCATTCAAGATATATTAATTCTGATATGAAGTGTTCATGAAGCAAACCCCAAAAGAAGATAAGGCAGGACAAGAAGCTGCCATTGACAACTATCTTCTCAATCATCTGTATGGATTTACGATCGAAAATGATCGATACAAATCTGGACATTCATCTCACCTATAGCAGGAATTCATTCACACAAATAAAATTGTGGTTTGGTATGATTCCTCCGTTGCAAAACTCGTGGTTGGTAGGAATCGATTGATTTCTCAATTGTAGTTGAACCTCTTTGTTCTAATACAATGACAACGATGGAGACAAATTGTCCATCTGAAAATTGATATATCTAGTTAACCTAATAAAGAATGGCTAAAAATAAGCCTTATTTTTGTCTTCTCTTCCATGTGAACATGGAAAGAAATATATAGGGAATAAGAGGAAAGAAAGAAGAAAACAATCAAAACATTTATTTCTTAAACATTTGTGAATTTGCAGATTTTTGGTGATAAATCCTATAGGGTGAATGAAATTACATAAGGGTGTTGGTGAAACACAAAGATTTGAAGATAATTAAAATAAATATTTGTGTTTCCATGTATAGAGATTTATAAATATTTTTGTTTCTAAACATTTGATTGAATTCGTAAAGAAGAAGAACCTGACAAATTGAGTTTGTGAGCAAGTTTCTTGAAAGGGAGAAAAATAAAGCAAAATCGAAACTCTAACTTACGGGGATATTTGTTGCTCAGTCGTCTTCTTCGGTTCTTGTTCTTCGATATCCAGAATTGTGTCTTTGTCAAGTCATTGGCAGTATGTTACAGCGCATTAGTGACACCATATAAAAAGAAATTTTTTTTATTAATGATAATGAAATAAATAAGAATCTTTTTGACAAAATCAATTAATTACCTAAAATATAAAGTTCATTGAGAGGAAGCAAAAACTTTTATTTCATTAACTAAAATATGAATGTGTTATTAATTCAACTCAACTTCTTCAATTCTCGCATGTCCTGCTTGATCAAGTTCATTATGTAATTTTGTTTCCTTTCTCAAGTATGAAATCTTGAAGTTCAATGCTCTTGTTTTCTAACTTGACTTTGTCAGCCTCAAGATTAAGTTCCATATCACGAACTTTCTCTTTCAAAGTCAAAAGCTCCTTTTCTCTTTTTGCTAAGGCAAGAGACTTTTCAAATAGAAAGGGAAATTGAGTTTGCTTGGACACAAGTTTGAATGAGTGTTGAGCTAGTTGGACTGTCAATGTTTCTACACATTCAAAGTCCACACCACTTCCTAGATTGGTTGATGCTTCAACATCATTAAACAAGTCTTGAACTTTCAAAACCAACCAATTAAGGTTAATAGAGTTGACCGCTGTAATTGTCTCTAGGGTTTTAAGATCCTAGATGATATGAGATCGTTCGGTCAATATTTCTCGTGGAGAGTTCAATACTTAGATAAAGTCTATGACCGAAGTCACGCCATTAGAAATGCTTTGGCGTATCCAAACCTGTTGCACTGATGAAAATAAGTCTTGCAAGGTGGCAAGAATGCTTCGAAGAGGAATTATTTCTTGATTCTCTTGTCCTAAGACTAAAATAATAACTCAAGCATTGTTACAATGGTGGTCCTATCAGAATTTGTCACATTAGCATAGATTGGTACTTCTTCTCCAAAATCAACATCGTCAACGTTGGTGGAATTGTCATGGATCAGTAAATCTTGAAATCCAACAGAATGAGAGCTGTCAGATATTTCAGGTTGATTATGACGAACCCTTTTCGGGTTAATATCATCACTGAGAGATACTCTGCTCGAAAAATCTTCTACCTGAATAGTGGGTTCTATATTAATATTAGTTTGCTTGATGCTGGAAGTGCCTATATCAAATTCTGGTGAAGATTCAGTTGAAAGAGATGAATATACACGAGAATCGGTAAAATGAGAAATGCTCACACCTCCTTGTAACCGGTGGTAACAGTCCTTGAACTTTCAATCACACAAATAGGCTCCCTTTCAACACAATTCTTTTGGAGCAAAATGGATTTGACCTTGTTACATGATTAGGCAAGATACGGTGTAGAAACTCTCGCCTACCAACTACAATAAGCATAAGTGTAAGTAACCTGATGATAATCAAGAGGAATGTGAAAAAGTATCCCGTGTTCTTTGTGAAAAGCCGGATATACGCATTAACAATATCCTCCAAGGATCTTCTACTTCTTTTGGAGAAATCAAACTTCAACTCATTTGCAGGAACACCTTGATCAAACCCAAATTGCCGAGGAAATCTATTCGGATAGTAGGGCTCTAACATCAAAGTATCCCCAAAACGAATAGTTAGCACTGCAAAACGGATACTCAAAAAGTGTTGAAAATGCAATTTTGATAACTCGTCCGAGTCGACATAATCAACACCATCAACTGTTGTTCCAAAGCTTACAAATCGATAAGAGATGTGCACTACCTCTGAGTATAAGCCTAGCTTGGTATAAAGAACCGGTGTGGCCATTTACTCCGGCATACTTTACGAACAAAGGAAACTTGTCTCGAAAATCACTATCTGGACAACTTAAATATAAACAAGGAAAGTACTCTGCTAACCAACCATAACAAAGTGAATGCCAAAATTGGGTTTAGCGCTACCTGGATTACCAAGATATGTTGCTACTTTTCCTAGTCCATGATATATGTGTCCTAAGACGGTATGAGCAAGTGAAACCTTCCTTACCTGAGACATAATGGAATCCATCACAAATGTTTTCGGTCGAACAGTTAGTGAGCCATATGTTAAAACAAATCGATTGAGCAAAAAGGCCAAAAAGATTGCGAGCTCTCCTTCATTTGAGATGTGTATGGGCAATGGTTTCTTAGTAATCTCTTTGAGCTTGAAGTAGGAGTAGACTTTCTTTTTTTAGAAGGAGGAACTTCTCAATAAGCTGGTAAACTCTTGTTTACCTCTGTAAAAATGTCTAATCCCCTTATACCATGATACCTCTTGGGTCTCCTCATATAGGCAAATCTCAGCATGTATCTTCAAAAGTTCAAATACGGTGAGCGGGTACTTATCACTATAAAGTTGCTCATTCGGTGGCACATACTCCTCATAAGGTTCACCTAAAAGCGGTAGATTGTCAGTTTGCTTCAAATCAATTAAGGAAATGCCTACTTTCCCACCTACATGATGGAACGTGTTGGTTAAAAGACCTCATTGCTCACAAAAAGCCTTCTAAACATCCTTGTGATAATTATATGAAAATTGTGAGATCCCAACAAGACTATAAATATCAGCTTCTTCCAAGTTTGCTTATAACGGTCCAAAATGTGTCTTGTCCATTCCATAAGATAGGAATGAAAGTAGATAAACCCGGAAAAGTGAATCTACACCCCAATTCATAGGAACATCCATAAGTCTTTTGATGGTAGGATAAAATTCCTTCTTAACTTTAGAAAAATCGTCGTTAAGGCGGACCTTTTCAAGAAGTGTGACCTTAAATCGGGGACCAATACCTTTTGTAGGCAATATGTATCCTTTGTCAGTATACACAGAAAATTTTGAAGCCTCCTTCTGAAACCTCGTCCTTCTTCACCAATGTGATCACATCATTGACTTGAGGATTGACCTAAATATTTTTCATATATAGCGTCCTATTATGAAAGGGGTTAAACGAAACATCTATGTCCTTATCCTTGAGTGCTCTTTGTGACCTGACTTCACCACAAATCTTCATGGGAAGCTTCTGAAAAAGAAAAACAACGAGAAAGTTTGCTCTGGTGATTGGTCATAAAACAATTTTGCATAATAAATATTCTCAAGAATATAAACAGATAAGGACATGAGAAAAAAGTAAATGATAGTAAATATATGTGTGTGTGTGTATATATATATATATATATATATATATATATATATATATATATATATATATATATAAATGCCAAGATATTGTCTTCGTCGATATGCATATAAACTCATGGATTGTATAAACACATTTCTTTTTTCCTCAATGGAAGTTGTAGTTGGTTTGAAAGCATATGCTTTTTAACCACTACATTTGAAATTGTATTAGAAAAAAAACCATATGGTTTCAATATTAGATATGGTTCAAGAGTTCTAAAAAAAGAGGCCACATAAAAACATATAATGTATGCTAAAGTATACATGGGTTGTCTCAAATATGAAGGGTCATACAACTTAAAATGTTGGGATAAAATAATACAAAATTTCAAACAAAAAAACTCTTGGTAGTTTTTTTAATGGTAAGAAAAAAATATAACCCTTTTGATTATGTAAAACTTATCGGTTAAAGAAAGCATACTTAAACAAGTATGAATCATCAAGTCTTTAATTGTTTTCTAAAAATCTTGTAGTAGTTTGAAAGTATTTACTTTCGTCACTACCTCAAATTCATCATGAGATAAAAAGAGTGACTGGATTGCAGTATTGGTGGTGTGCTTTCTTGACGGTTTTCTTTTGATGTGAGTCTCTTCCCTGAATTCTCGTCTTTCACTTCTCCAGGATTTCATGTCCTGCTGTACTTGCATTTGGCGGTGCTATTCAGATAGTGTTTGGCTTGCCTATTACCCGCTTCATCTTTAGGAGTTGCTTTACATTTTCGTGTTGTCTGTCCTCCTCTAACTTCACCCTTCTTCTCTTTGTCTCCGCTTTGATCTTCTCAAACGTCTCCTCCTTGATCTCCGGTTTTTATCTGTTCAATGCTCGCCACTTTTTTGGGGATTTCAACACCTTAGCAGATAGACTTGCGTTGCTTGTTTTTGTGTCAACGACTGGTGACGAGGTGCTACCTGAAGTTGTTGAAGACTTCATCCATTTGGATGCCTTGGGTGACCGGTCTCTAGAGACCGTTCCCCTTTTGCTTAACCTTGTATAAAAAAAATCATGAGATTGAAAGTGTTTATTTTCACCTATGTTGTGAATTCCGACATTAAAAAAAATTATATGCTTTATCTATTTTTATTATTATTCGGATTGCGCTTTAAAAACATACATACAAAGGGGGGTTTGAGAAATTTTCAAACATTAACATTTTTATGAAACAAAATTTTAGATAAAAGTCTAAATATAAATTTGGTTCAAAGAAAATAGAGGAAGACTAATTATATTATGTCTTCTAGTCTAAACTTATATTCCAATTAGGTAGATATATGTTACTATCAACGCAAATTATGACATGTTAGAAAGCATTTTCTTTCCTCTACGCCATGATACTATTGAAATAAAATATATAAATCAAGACGAGGAACGAAAAATGAGTAAATTTCATAAAATTTCTCTTTCATCTTTTTGTGAAATCTGCCTGTAAATCTTGACCTGCAAACGAATCGGATTACTATTGTATCACAATCAAATTAAAGAAATTCATTTAGTATATTGAGTAACAAACATTAAAGTTGAACATAAATAAAATGACAGTCGTTGCATATCCAAGAGGAAAAAGTTTGAGCAAAGTGTTTGAAAAGCTACAGCAGCAAGAAATTGAAAAGCTACAGCAGCCAAAAATTGAAAATTGCCCACAAAAATAAAAAAAAAGAAAAGAAAAGAAAAAAGAAGCCTTATAAAGCAAGCACATCAAGACCTAAAAGATTTGCTGCTCTCAAATGTCTAAAACATATTCAGACTTTGATAGTGAAAAAGTATTGTGTAAATCGGGTAAATTAAATCACAATAAAGTAAAAAGAAATTGCCTATACCTATTGGTGACAAAAGAAAGTAAAGCACAATTGTGTAAAGAAAAGCAGAAATACATGTAGACAAATTCTTTTTTTTTTCATGTACTTCGGCTATGGGAATTGTAAGCGGCATGCATGACAAAAGCACCTAAAAACTTTAGGCCAAATTTGGTTAGTAGGCTATTTAGAGAAATAGTGATAGTAAGTAGGCTTTTTTGTTTTTCAATTAAGTAAATATACCCCTCTTATATTTTTTTTACCATCAAACCTTCTCCATCCTCTTGTTTTATTCTTTCTTCCGAATACTTTTTAAAAACTGATTTTCTTTTTTTATTTTCTTTTATTAATTTTTTTTGTCTTTTTTATTTTCTTTATTTTTTTATTTATTTTCTAGAATGAAGAATTTTTTCACACATCGGAATTATCACATACCGGAATTATCACATACCGGAATTTCCACATACCGGAATTTCACATACCGAAATTTTCACATACCGGACCGGAATTTTACATACCGGAATTATCACATACCGGAATTATCACATACCGGATTTTTACATACCAGAATTTTCACATACCATAATTTTCACATACCGGAATTTCACATACCGGATTTTCACATACCGGAATTATCACATACCGGATTTTCACATACCAGAATTTCACATACTAGAATTTCACATACCGGACATTTACATACCGAAATTTACATACCGGAATGAATTTTTAATTGTCTAATATTTAATTTTGCAAATTTTAGGGGGCTCGTTGTAATTTTGCAATTTTTTTTTATTGTAATTTGCGTATATGATGACGGTTTGTAAAAATGGGTCCATCACCGTCTCTTTTGGTTTCCAAAAGATTTGTTCTTTTTCCCAGTTGACAATGACAAATTGACAAGACGTGGAGGAGTTGAGCATTATTTGAGTGGAGAATTATATGTTAAAATTGTCTCAAAATAAAAATATTATGTAAACAAAAATAAATAGTGGACGGAAAGCACAAGGATCAAGTGCTGATTGTGCCGCTAGTTTTAATTCAGAAATTTCTGGAATGAAATTTCTGGTATGAACTGTTCGTATGAAATTTCTGGTATGAAAAATTCAGGTATGAAAAAATTTTAGTATGAAAAAAATTCTGGTATGAAAAAAATTCTGGTATGAAATTTCTGGTATGAACTTTTCGTATGATAATTTCTAGTATGAAATTTCTGGTATGAAATTTCTGGTAAGAGAATTTCCGGTATGAGAAATTCAGTCCAGAAAATAAAAAAAGAAAATAAAAATAAATAAAAAAAGCAAGAAAAATAATAAAAGAAAACAAATTCAGTAATTAAAAATTAAAAATTATACTTATATAACAAATAACAAACATCATTTATTCTTTCTTTCTAATAGAAGGGTTAATAATTTTTACCTACTATTAAATGAAAGTGGTAAAAAATTTGGGGTACATTTTCTTAAACAAAAATTAAAAAAAGCCTAGTATGTCAAATTCTCCCAAAACTTTAGGTGTCAACCGGATATATATAAAATATATTTGATCTTTAACCAAAAGATTTTTGGGCTAATTTAGTTAGTAGGCCTTTTTAGATTATTGTTATAGTAACTAGGCTTTTTATTTTTCCAGTCAAGTAAGTATACCCTTTTTTTTTTTTTTAACATTGGAAACCCTTCTCAGCTTCTCTCCCTCAAATGCCCTAGCCGTCACTCCTTCCTCTCCTGTGAAAACGCTTGGATTCCAGATGCCCGAACGAAGACACTACAACTCCAACCCAAGCGAAGACGATGACGTTGCGGCTTCGTCACTGCCTTTCTCCTTCCTCTCCCTTATACCTTTGGCTCCGACCCAAACGAAGACGATGACGTTGTTGATGTTGATGATATCGAGTCACTGAGGCCACAATCGTGCATGTACAAGTCCAATTTCCCGGGCAAGGAGTCGAGAGCCACATGACCGATCTAGATCTAGATCTAGATATAAAGCTCTCAACATCAGGTTGTTACCATGACGGGCCATTCGGAGCTACTGGTGTCAAAAGGCTCAAGAGCATTGCTGGCTACGGTTTGTTTTCATATATATGGTAGTTATTCCAATCTAAGTTCATTTTTTGCCCAAAGTGATCATTTATACGGATTGTTGTTGACTAGGCTCAGGAGCATTGTTTCAAGCTTAGTAATTGAAGTCTAGTTGATTCTGAATGTACCAAATCACAACTTTTTAGATCTTTCAAGCTTTAACTTGTAAGTTATTAGTCAAGAGGATTTCAAATAGCTATTAAGCTTGATTGGGTCCTGAAACACTGAAATGTGATATGGATGTGGGTGAAAAGGATAAGTTAGAGATTGAGAAGAGGAATTAAGCATCTGTAAGTTGTCATACAACTGGCTTACCATGTGGTATTTCCGATTTTGCAAACTCAGCAATGGGTATGGTTACTCATGATAATTTCCTGAGCTACTAGTGTCCCGGTATGATTGTTACCGGCATGGAAGTTGTTGAGATTGATGGCTCTCCTAGAATGGTGGAAATTTTGATCCTATATTGTTCTAATTTGCTTAACATTCATTTGATATCATATTAGAATGTTGTAATTTTTTGTTATGAGTGTCTGGTATGAATTTCATACCAAAAAATTATAAAAAAAATTAAATTGGACCAAAAAAAAAAACTTCTGTTATGAAAAAAATGAACTTCTAGTACCAGAAAAATTCTTGTATGAAAAATCCTGGTACGAAAAAATTCTAGTATGAAAAAAATTCTAGTATGAAAAAATTTCTGGTATGAAAAAATTATGGTGTAAAAAAATTCTAGTATAAAAAATATTCTGGTATGAAAAAAATTTCTGGTATGAGAAATTCTGGTATGAAATTTCTGGTATGAAAATTTCTGGTATGAAAATTCTGGTATGAGAAATTCCAATATGAGAAATTCCAATATGAGAAATTCAGTCCAGAAAATAAAAAATAAATAAAAAAAGGCAAGAAAAATAATAAAAGAAAACAAATTCAGTAATTAAAAATTAAAACTTATACTTATATAACAAATAACAAACATCATTTATTCTTTCTTTCTAAATAGAAGGGTTAATAATTTTTACCTACTATTAAATGAAAGTGGTAAAAAATTTGGGGTACACTTTCTTAAACAAAATCTCAAAAAGGCCTAGTATGTTAAATTATCCCAAGATTTTTATTGAGATAATTTTGGATAGGATCGTTGATTTTCCTTCTCAAATTCAAAAATTTAGGCTAAAAAAAATAATGCCTTAAATTATTTACTAGTTTGATTAATATCGTTGTTGTGCTAAATAACATCAACCGATTTTCTTTATTCTTATGATAAAATTACCATAAGTTTAAAGTTCAATTAAACGGGTTGTCCTTTGTATGCAAATGATAGTTAAAATTATTCGAGCAACCCTTCATAGAAGGTGGGCTCGGATTATTTTGGGTGATGCATGAAAATAATGGACAATGCAAAAATAAGTTTTACCTCAATACGAACTTTAGACGTTTTCGATTACTCACACGTATAAAGTTCGGGGGCAACTGTTTGGGGGTAAATTTTCATAAATTTAAATTTTGTGATTTTGTTTTACAGATTTCAATGAAATCAAAAAAACTCAAGGAATAGATTGTTTCTTATGATGTTTGCCCAAAATTTTACTTAATTTGTTAATGGACTTGATTAATTAATTAAAGTTTTAATTATTTTTTCTTTAAGTAATTAAAGGTAATTTTCCGTTCTTTTGGAACCAGCTGAAAAAGAATTTATAAATTACATAGAAAGTGGAGTAAGTGAGGTTAGTTTATAGAAATGATAACTTTCCTAAACGTATTTCTTCTCCCTCTCTTGTCTAAATTGATAAACAAAAAAAATCAAAAGGGACGACCATAGAATAAAAAAAAAGAAGAAGTAGACAATAAAGAAGACTATTCAAGAGATATTAATTCTGATATGAAGTCTTCATGAAGCAAACTACAAAAGAAGATAAGATAGGACAAGAAGCTGCCATTGACGACTATTTTCTCAATCATCTGTATGGATTTACGATCGAAAATGATCGATACAAATCTGGATTCATCTCACCTATAGTAGGAATTCATTCACACAAATAAAACCGTGGTTAGTAGGAATCAAATGATTCATCCGCTGCAAAACTTGTGGTTGGTAGGAATAAAAGTAAATGTCAAGTTGTAGTCATTCACGTGATGTTCCACTTTTTTCAAATTAAATTTGGGTTAATTTTCATAGTAAAGCCATAAAAATAGAGTTTTACAAAAATAACCCCATTAAGACAAAGTCTTAATAAATATGATCATAAATTTACGATTATATATCATAACTTATATATATAACTACGTTATGACTTGATGCTCAATCTGAGCTACATAGGAAATCCATTGTACAATTGGATTCAGTCGCTTCGTCCAAGTAACGAATAGTTTGAGTCAAATCTTGGACTTAAAATCAAAATGCCAAAGTTTTCGAACTCGATATGAAGCACCCGCTTATCGAGTTTAATCACACAAAATTCCAAATCAAATATATTTTGTCCAGAACTACGTTATGACTTGATGCTCTTTCCGAGCTACGTATGAAACCCAAAATTAGATTCAGTCGCATCGTCTAAGTAAAATCAACTCCAAAATAATTCTTGGAATTAAACCAAAATTCTCAAATAATTATGAACTCGATATAAAGCATTCACTCATCGAGTTTAACCACAAAAAATCCAATCAATAATCAACTACGGGTGGTTTGACGTCTTCAAAAAGACTACATATGAAACTCGATTTTTAAGTTATCAAGTCCAATCACACTTTTAAAACTGGCTTAACAAAATCAAAATATAAATTTTGTTTAAATAGAACTACGTAAGGACTTGACGCCGCCCAAATGGTTACGTAGGTAACTCAATTTTAAATTTAATATACTATAGGGTACAATCGCAAATCAAATTCAAATTTTATTCCTTTAAGAACTACGTACGACTTGATTCCTAAAAAAGGATACGTAGAAAATTTGGCACGAATAAATCAAGGACCAAATTTACTCACAAAAAATAAAATAATAAAACAAATAACCTAACACTTTTCTTGATCATGCACATGATAGCGGGATAAATTAAGAAGCCCTTCCTATAAGGTGGATTTAATTTAATCCTTGATGCATGATCGATATATAAATGTCATGCAAATGATAGTTGGATCATCGTGTATGCAACCTTTCCTAGAAGGTGGGTTTTGACTTTGATTCTTAGATGCATGAAAACACAACACTTAACTACGTAAAGCTTGATCCTCTTTAAAGAGGTACGTAGGCAGCCCGTCCAAAATTGGGTGCAGCCCAAACAACGTGTTTCTTAATGGCGACCTTCCTAGAAGGTGGGTTCAACAAGAATTTTTTTGGTTTACAGATTGCATCCCAACTAATTATGGGTCATCTGTCAACTCGACATAAACAACGTGTTTCTTAATGACGACCTTTCTGAGGTAGTTTACATGGAGCAACCAAGTGGATTTTCGGATTTTTGACACCCACGTCATGTATGTCGTCTTCAAAAGGCTCTTTACAGTTTAAAACAAGCACCACGAGCTTGGTTCAATAAGCTCAAATATCATTTAATCATGTGTGATTTTCGGGCATGTCAATCGAATACATCTCTCTTTGTGATAAAGACTAACATTGTTATCATTTATATTCTAGTCTACGTTGATGACTTAATTGTTACAGGAAATGATAGTTGTCTTGTACGTAAGTTTTTAGACAATCTTCATCATAAGTTTGCCCTAAAAGATCAAGGGGAGCTAAACTACTTTCTTGGAATTCAACTTCATTGCACTTGTACAAAACTCACCCTTTCCCAAGAAGGTTATATAACATATATTTTGTGCAGGTACAACATGATGGACTCCAAGCCCATTTCCACACCAGAAGATCCATCCACTCGCTTATGCAAAGAGAAGGAGCCCTACTCCGATTCAATATGCAAGAATCACACGTCTCGACATCGCTTATGCCGTAAACCGCGTTTGTCGATACATGCATTCTCCGACCACCCTTCATTAGCAAGCAGTGAAACGGATACTAAGGTACTTAAATGGTTCATCCTCACATTGTCTTCACTTTTATCCCACGTATTCAAAGTCTCTGTTAGCATATTCCGAAGCCGGATGGATCTCCGACCTCTATGACTCTCGCTCACAATATGGTTTTTCTATACTCCATGGTCCAAATCTTATAGTTGGACATCACGTAAACAACGTGTAGTGGGTCGATCGAGCACGGAAGCTGAGTATTGTGCCCTCGCTTACACCGCAGCCAAGCTCCTATGGATCAAGCATCTACTCCGCGACCTTCATTTACCTCTCACTCAACCACCATGACTATTGCGTGATAATGTGGGAGCCAATTTCATGTGCAAAAATCCAATTCTCAACTCCCGTCCGAAGCATATCCAACTCGATTTCCATTTCGTGGGTGAGCAGGTTGAAGCGGGTGCACTTCTGATAAACCATGTGTCCTCCGTCGATCAACTAGACGACCATTTTACCAAAGCTCTCAACAATGATCATGTCACTCTTCTTCATTACAAGCTACAAGTTCATCTTCCAGATTCTACCTGCAACAATGCACCCGTCCTTTAGCTTGTTGGGAGTAACAAGTAACAAAGAAGAAGCTCAAATTATGTTGATAAGTCAGATAGTTGTTGAAACTGTTTTCCACAATTTGCGGCCCTTCCCTCCACATACATAGTTGCCTAAACCTAATATATAGGAAATTATTATTCTAGAGGGTTGATAGACGTACCGGCGAAAATCTATAATTGTCACCCCAACTACGCACTTCGCGTGCGTAGTTGTTAGCGTCTCAAACTACGCTGTTGGAGAGCGTAGTTGAAGTTTCAAAAAAATAAAAATATCAACTACGCTTGTGGGGAGAGTAGTTGGAGTTCCCAAAAAGATTTTAAATTTTTTTTTTAGGGAACTCTAACTATGCTCTCCAAATGAGTAGTTGCTTTTTTTTTTCCTTTTTTTTTTGGAACTCCAACTGCGCTTCCCAAAAGCGTAATTCAAGACCTTATCAACTACGCACGCGAAGTGCGTAGTTATAGGTACAACTAAAAATCACGTTATTCTATCTTATGCCATTTCCTTCTCTATATAAATTGTACATTGAGAGAGTCAGATATAAAAAGAAACTGGAGATTCATCTTTCTTGATTTTATAAACACATACTTTAATAAATGTAGATTATTGGACTCTACCTTTCTCTCTACGCTGACCACCCTCCCTCACTGATTACTCTTACTCCGATGCTAATTGGGGCGGTTGCCGTGTTACCCGCTCTGCATTGAAATAACATTGTGTCTTCTTCCTCCAAACGCCAAACAACTATATCCCGATCTCCTGCTGAAGCAGATTATCAACGCTATTGCTAAGACATGTTGGCTCCGCAATCACATGCTCCAGCACCATATCCCTATCCAACCAACCACGCTACTCGCTACTTACTGTAACAATGTGTTAACTGTCTGCCTCTCCTCAAACCCAATACAGCAAATATGTTGAGCTCGATATTCATTTTGTTCGGGAGGAGGTCTCCATTACCCAATTACAAGGCTTCCAAAGCAGATTGAATCCGTGGGTTTAAAATTTACAACTTAAGACCAATGACAGACAACAATAAACTTTAAAAAGCAATGGTCATTAGTGAATAGTAACAAATACATGGGGCTCTTCCTTAATCCGGTGACAAAGAAATGAAGGGATATAGGGGTAAAGATACTGAAAGAGAAATGTGAAAAAACATATAACCAAATCTCAATACTTGTTCACATATTACAAACTTTTACTCCAATTTCAGGCCTTGTAATTCAAACAGCTTCCTGTTCACTACTTTGATATGAGCATCCATCTGAAAACGAAGCACTTCCCTTATAAGCCACGAGATTACAGGGGGTTCGCCTTATCTTGCAAAAGTATATATAAGTAGGAGCTTAGACAAACTCACTCTAGAGCTGTGAGCCTGCCAGGAAGTAAGAAAAGAGACTACCGCCTCAAGGTCTCCACGACATAGTTTGCGTAAAGATCCCTGCAAGAGTTTATTAGACACAAGTCCAAACGTCAGATTTCATATATGGATCCTTATAAGTGCTTTATCCTAAGATCATGTCTAATAACCAGGCAATGTACTTTTTTTTTCCTATTTCAGAACATACATAATTTAATTACCAGCACATCATTTGGTTGTCAGCTTAAAGATTAGGTTTAAGGTAAGGAAATATAACTAACTAGACCAGTCAAACGATCTAAATAGAAACTTGGGTACAGCTTGTTAAATGAAAATTTGAAAATATATCCAAACCTCCATAAACAAAACTTAAATATAACGCTATGCCAGAGGAAATGAGAGCGTACATGGAATGCTGGATTGCCTCAACAGCAGTATCTGCAGGAAGGAATTCATCGACAGCAACCTCCTTGTTCTCATTTTTCTTGTCTGTCAAGAGTTGAAAAAGCTTACAAACTCAGGTAAAAGGGCGGAAGAAGAAAGCATGACAATAAATCATGACAATAAATCTGTTATAGTATAATCACGCAATGAGAAATGGGATGAGGCGCGTGACAAAATGAATGTAGAGGCTAGTAGACAAAAAACTAAAGAAACTTACAGTCTTCAAAGAAGCGACGGATTTCAGCCAAACGATGTGGCGGAAGATCTTTGATGTCATTGTAATGTCGGTACTCTGGGTCATCAGCACATACAGCAATTATCTTGTCATCTTTCTCCCCCTGTCAACAAGAATTTAGTAGTCGCCTAATTTTGTCACATGTGACCACGGCAATACTAACAATCATGTACCTGATCAATCATAGGCATAAGACCTATAGCTTTTGCCCGCAGAAAGCAACCGGGTAGAACAGGCTCCTACAAGTTTGTAGAAACACTAGAAAGTGAAAAATCACAGAGAGAGTCCGACTCATAAATCAACATGAACTTTTAGCCCAAAATTGAAATATAGTATGACATCACTAGTGCCAAAATGAAGCCAATCATTTTGGCTAAACTTTGTAGTTATTGCTTAGATGTAACATTTTAAGCTATAGATGAAGACAAAATTGATCTAACTGTTAACATACTTGAGGTTGTTAAAAGAAATAACCTCAAGAAAGGATGAAATTTGAATTTGAGGTTGAATGTTTTTTTTGGAAACGACTTTGAGGTTGAATGAATGCAAATGTCTATACAATGTGAATAAGTTGCTTACCTGCATGATGACCAAAACATCCAGAGGGTCATTGTCCTCACACAGTGTTCGAGGAATGAAGCCATAGTTGTGTGGGTACACCACTGATGAGTAAAGGATACGATCAACCTATACAAGTACCAAATAATACCTTGGTAAGTCCTGTTTTCCTTGCCCAAAACCTAATCATTAAGCTGACAATTAAATAATGTAACTTCTGAAATAGGAAAAAACGCATTGCCTGGTTATATGCAAACATTACTTTACCTTGATAAGTCCTGTTTTCTTGTCAAGCTCATATTTGACCTTGCTCCCTTTGGCTATTTCAATCACCTGCATACATGAAAGAACGACCAAATTGGATATGCAACAAGATTATTTCTTCTTTTTTAATGTGTTATAACAAGACCTTGGTCAATTCTAAATCCCAGATCTATATTAAATTTCCTTAAAATAGGCACATAGAAATCTTGGCAAAAAAACTGGGTAAAGGCATCCTTAGAGAAATAAAGACAAATTGTATATTCAAGCGGACAACTTAAGCAGAGTCATGCAATAAGTTTGATCTTATTTATAACTTCCAGTACTGTATTATATCCTCCTATCACCTAAAAAGAAACACCTTGTACAATTGAGCCTATTTTTGTAAGAAATTTCTATGAAATTTTCAAATCAGCAGAAAATAGAATAATATCAAAAAAAAAACCAGCTAATCAGATTAAAAAGCAGAGAAACTATATTAAAATGGACAGATCAGTTCTTACGCAGTTAAAAATCTTTGGCGCTCCAGGTCCTGCATTATTTAACAATGAAAACAGAAAACAAACAGAAATTGTCAATAACCAAAACTATCACCAATTATTATAGATAGATGTATGAGTTGGAAAGTCACGAATTATACCAATCTCCAGATCATGCCAAGGGTGAGCGGCAACCGATCTCCGAGTCAAGGATGACAGTATCCTTTCATTCAGTGCTGGGCGTGGTGTATATTTTGCCTCAACCTTGACATTTGTTTCCGTTTCAATAGGTGGTGGCACCATGTTTACTCGCTGATACAGCAAAGGAATTGATATCGATCAGATAGCATACAAGCAACGGGTGAACTTTAATAAATCTTATAAAATGCCCATTTATCAATGTTGACGAAATATTTCTTCCTGTGGACCATAGCCTCCACAGAAATCGGAAGAAATGGTAAAAAAGTAAAGCATCACGTGGAAATTTCTAGTACTCAGTTGGACTTATCAGATTAGAACAGAAACCAGCATAACCCATTGTGAGACGCCTTTTGAAGTTGTAAAGCACAGCAGATCTTCACAAGAATGCCAAAAAAAAAAAAAAAAAAATTTGATCGAAAGTGATTTGTAGACTCGAAGGCATCATCAGATTGCTCGGTAATTATTGGGAGAAAAACTCCGAAATCAGAAGCTTAAAAAATCAAATCGAAAGAGGCGTGGTGAGATGTTTTGAGAACCTATCCTTCAAACATTCCCGTTTACAGATCAGAATATTCTATTCAGCATAAATATTGGAGAAATCAAAGAGACGAACTAAAACACTCGGCAGTCAAGAGAAGTCGATCAGTGAGTCTACAAAAAGGCAGCATAACTCAATTTTTGAGACGGAACACAAAATAGTCAGATCGATCCATCAACGATCTAGAAGCGGGTAACATATACACATACCTGAGCTGAGCAAGATCAAACGCAGATCTCGAAAGCAAACCCTAGACCAGAAATGGCTCCGAGTAAATGAGTAAGAGAGAATAGAGATGAGAGTCTATGCGTTCCCGCTTTCTGTCATTGCCTTCCCTACCATTTAAAGGCAACTGCCCAACCAAACATGCTTACTCAGTAATAAAAAATAAAATAAAAATCACAAAAAAAAAAAATGCGAATAGAATCTAGAGATACTTGGATAGGTAAGATTGGATGACACGTGGAGGGCATTGATTGGTAGTGGGTCTAGGGAGGACAAAGACGGAGTTCCTAACGGTCGTGAGGTGGAGGTGAGAGAGCCGTCGTGTCGGGGGTTATCGTGAACGTTTGGTTCTCTTGGGAGGGCGTATCCGAGCCGGCTAGCCGGTGTGGATGGCTTAAAATGGCAGCAAAGAACCTTCCAAATATATATTTGATAAACAAATTTAATATTTTAATAGTGTATGGGGAAAAAGAAAAAGGAAAAGTATGGATGGGGTATCGGATGCAGTATCATCGTCGGTGTTGCATGCATCCAAACCTTATGGATTAAAAGAATCGAATTCAAGTTTATTCTTTTCCCCACTATATACATGCACAAAAATAGGCATTCAATCTTATGTATATATTAAAGCAATCTTTTATATATATATATATATATATATATATATATATATATATATATATATATATATATATATATATATATATATATATATATATATATATATATATATATATATATATATATTAAAGCAGAAGCCTCCATTATCACGTGTAGTTTCTCGAATCCTTAAAAAATTATTTTAAAAATTGATTTTAAAATGTTAATATAAATTGGAAATTAATTTTTAAATTTTTTAAAAAATGTTTAAATAAATACTTTTATAAAAATAATTTTTAAATTTTTATGGAATTTTTTTACCAATAAGCATATCTTAACAAATCAATTTAAAAATATAATTAATGAGGAGAGATAAATACTTAAAAGAGAACTAAAAATCATAATAATGATTATAATTTCATAATAATTATAATTTAATTCTCCAGATTTTTATTTTACAAAAAAAATACATATAAATTTCTAAGTATTAAATATTTATTAAAACTCAACCCGCACAAAGTGCGGGTAATACACTAGTAGTGTATTGCTAGCAACACTTGGGAACTAGTGTATTACCCGCACTTTGTGCGGGTTGAGTTTTAATAAATATTTAATTTAATACTTAGAAATTTATATGTATATTTTTGTAAAAAAAAAAAACCGGAAAATGAAATTATAATTATTATTATGATTTTTAATTCTCTTTTAAGTATTTATCTCTTCTAATTAATTATATTTTTAAATTGATTGGTTAAGATATGCTTGTTGGTAAAAAAATCCGTAAAAGTTTAAAACTATGTTTATAAAAATATTTATTTAAATATATTTAAAAAAAATTTCGAAATCAATTTTTAATTTATATTAACATTTAGAAATCACTTTTTAAAATAATTTTTTAGGTTTCGAAAAATATGGTGTTGACACGTGACAATAAATAAAAGCTTCTTCTATAATAGATATGAGATTCGTATTTGCGTGGTCCGATTGTGATAGGATTCGAGTATCGGACATGTAAATTTTGAATTTTGATACATATATTTACAATTTTACCTGAAACCATCAACTAGGGCCCATTAGACTCCAAAATGAGCTAACAATTCTTAGTGAATATATATTTGGGGCTCTATTCTGATGGACTGCCCTTCAGCTGGACCTGCTATTAGCGCCCATTTATTTCAAATATTTATAAGTTTGGTTGTTCTTGTGCTCTTATGGCTCAATTTGATTTCAACGGATCAATCTGTACATTTTAATAAGGTATAAAAATTGTAACAAAAATTTCATATAGTTTTTAAAATAACTCAAATCAAAATATCAATTACAATAATAGTTGATTTCATATTAATAATTATGTATGTTATTTTTTTAGTGAATCGGATATTATTTTAGTATTATGTTGTTTAATTATATTATCAATATTATTAGTATCAGAAGTTCTCGTTCCTCTAACCCTCTTCTGCTCCTTTTAAACATACGGCCGTCACCGTCGTTCCTCCCCTTCACTACTGTTCTTCTTCAAATGGCTACCGACCGGAAACCTTCTTTCCATTCCGCCCTCGGAATCTCAAACATCAAGAACAATATTGCTCTAGTCCTTGATCATGACACTCTGTATGCTTCTTGGGTTACTCTCTTTCGCGTTACGGCGAAAGCTCACAACGTCCTCGATCACATCGACGCGAAGGTTCCCAAACCTACGGACATTGATGATTCCCTATGGCTTCAAGTTGACGCAGCGATCCTCCAATGGATCTATAGTACAGTCTCCCAGGATATACTGCTTCAAATTCTTGACTCCGATGATACGGCGCTTTAGGCCTGGAATCGAGCCAAATACATTTTCCAAGATAACAAAAACACTCGTGCCGTTTATCTCGAACACGAGTTCTCAAGCTGTAAGTTATCTGGATTCGCCTCCATTAACGCTTATTGCCTCCAACTTAAGTCTTTGGCATATCAACTCAAATGAGTTGGTTCACCGGTTCCCGAAACTCGACTTGTTCTTCAACTTATTTCGGGATTACCCTCTAAGTATAATGTTGCGGCGAGCTTTATTCAACAATCCGATCCACTTCCGTCATTCACCAAAGCCTGCTCTCAGCTTCAGTTGGAAGAAACGCGAATGGCGTCTCAATCCGGGTCCACAACAACACTCACTGCAGCAACTCAAAACTCCCAGTACAGCGGCTCTAGCCCTCCTCCGTCTTCTGGCGCAACAGCACCGCCTCAGTCCGGTGCCCCTTCGACTCCGACGGACCAGTTGAATCAGCGCCGTGGTCGGGGACGCAAGGGGAAGCAACGCTCCGGCGGCGGTAGTCCGTCCCAGCGCTTCGTCTGGAATGCCTCGTGTAACACCCAAATTTTAGGCGCATTTGCGATTTTTATTTTGCGGCTTTTATCGATATTTTAATAGCTTATGTATTTTATTTAAAAGTATTTTTAAGGCGTAAAATGTTTTTCCCGAGTATAATTATGTTTTTGGTATATTTTTGGAAAAAAAAAGGACGGAAAGTTTTCTGATCCAAAAATCCCGTTCCGGTTGTTTTGATCGGGTTTATGTTAAATCTTGACCTCCTATATTTTTCTTTCCTTTTTTTTTAATTTTTGTTTTCTCCTCCTCCCCAGCCTTCTACTCATTGCTGCTCATTGCAGCCTAGACCCCTAACCGACCCTTTGACATCTGCTCCTCAATTTTTCTCTCGCAACTCACTCCCTCGACCCTCTGTTCTCTTATGCTTCCCTCTCTCACGCAACATCTAACTTCACTCTCCCTCTTTGCCTCCATCTTCACTCTCCTGTCTCACCTTTCTTTACGCAGCGGCGAGCAAGCAACCTTGTTGTATCTCTTGCTCAACCTCCCTGCAACAACAATCAACCTTAGCAGCATCATCTGGATCACCCCTGTGTCTTGCGGCAAGCCTCCATCTCCCCGTATGTATGCTTCTCCTTCTCCTCTGCTTTATCTCTCCCTGAGCCTCTACAACCACAACAACCACCAAGCAACCGGCCCTAGTGCAACCCTTGCCGTCGGAGCCTAACAGCCACTGCCAAGGAACAACCTGTGCTCAGCCCTCCGCCTCCCTGATTTTCCCCAGATCGAGCCTCTGTTGCGCCTCTGTCGAGCCACCAGGGAAGAGTCGGGAAAGCCCCTACAAGCCTCCGAACCCGCCACCAGGGTGATATGGTGCGACACCACCGGAGCCGCCACCGGAAGACCCCGTCCACTGCAGAACCTTGGCCGCCGCCTCCTCCTTCGTTGCCCCAGCGTGCGTTCTTCAGCAATTAAAAGAAGAAGCCCTTTTTAGGGCATTTTCAATCGGACCCCTATATTTTGATGTAATTCCAGATTTTGCCCTATGTTTTGCATTTACATATTTGGCCCTAACTTTGGAAATTTGAATATTTACCCCTGCAGGTTTAATTATGGACTTTGGCCCAAAGTTTTATTACGGATTATGACCATAGTTTTGGAACGGGATAGTTTGCCCCGGAAATGTGTTAACGGTTTCTAACCTCGGGTTTTTAATTATGGAGATATTCTTATGATTATATATATTATATATATTATGCCTTTGTTGGATTTATTTCGGATTTATGACCCAAAGTTTATTTTGGGATATGGCCAAGTTTCGAGAGTTTCTTAGTTGTCCGGAAAGTTGTTTTGGTTTTGACCCGTATTTATAAATTGTTGTGATCACCCCGAAAAATGCT
This sequence comes from Fagopyrum esculentum, assembly GCA_033239045.1. Taxonomy (NCBI): domain Eukaryota; kingdom Viridiplantae; phylum Streptophyta; class Magnoliopsida; order Caryophyllales; family Polygonaceae; genus Fagopyrum; species Fagopyrum esculentum. Next base: position 93,373,320 of record BSUD01000008.1, on the reverse strand, counting down.
TTGCGAGTTTTACCCTTGTTTTGAAAGAGGGGCTTCCTTAGATTTTTATATGCTTTAATCTCCCTTCCCAAAATTAGCGTTTAAGCTAATTTTGTATAGCTTTGGTTTTAGGTCCGGAAGCGCCCCGATAAAGGCCTAACAAGTACAACTTCGATATCCGTCTTGACGTCGTGTGAGTATTCTCTTCCTCGATTTAGTTATGTTTAGTATTAGTATCATGTTAGGCTGGATAATCTAGCATAACTTAGAGTGAATACGAAGTAGTGGTTATGGACCTTAGGTGAGTGTTTGAGGATTGTGAAACGTTTTATGACTTGAGGTGTTGATGTTATCTTGTGAGGCTTGTGAGGTTTGAGAATTGGAGTATATGGTTGTTGAGTTTATGGGCTAGAATATGCATATCCTAACATGGTGTTGTTAACTTTGCGTTTGTTTGGACTAGGCATGTTCATCCTAGTATGTACTATGGTTATGATCATGCGAGATCATAGGGTCTAGAAGTCTAAGGACTTCTAGCTTGTGTTGTGTGGGATGTGAGTATGAGAGATTCTAGGATGTGGTCCTAGAATGAGGGTCAAATGATTTCGCGTAGATCATTTGTGTAGAAGTCTATGACTTCTTGAGTCGAGCGAGTTGTTGATATAGATTTATTGTTGTGAGCAGGTTGTATGCTTCTTCACAAGGGAAGCGAGAGCGTTTTGTGAGTTAGCGTTTGGGACGAGATAAGTCCCCGGACTTACTTAGTTCGTATTCTGTGTATTAGTTTCGATGCGTGTTTGGTGGTGTGTGTTTATTGTTTATGTTTGTGTTTATTGTTTATGTTATAACATCTAAACCGGTATTAGGACCACCGACTTTATATGTTAATATTTGGCTCAAGTGTATGATAACAGGCGGTGACCGCTTGCCCAGTCCAAAATGGGGATGACTGGGAGGTGCCTTGCGACCAGTCCAACAGGTGATGATGATCCGCATCAAGTACAAACCCGTATGGTGAAAGGGGACAAGGGCGAGTGAATCTCGTGTCACACCATAAGTGCAATGGTAAGGGATATGACTTAATAATAACAAAGAGATAATAAACCGGACATGTGTGTTTAGATCATTTTGTGTGTTATGATGCCTATGTGTGTGTGTGTGTGTGTGCCAATACCATGATTCTAATGCTTTGAATGCTAGCTAACGGTTTTATACCGAATTGTTGTAGTTGACTTGCAGGTTAGGGATGCGGCTAACTAATCCGGAAGAGTGGGCAGCCGGGGTCCGTGCATTTTAGGATGGGTTGGTTGGGGTTGTATTTATGTATTGTTTATGGTATTATGTATGTCGCGTGTATGACGTTTGCCTTTGGAATTGTATCTCGGCCGAAGTCTTTCATTATTTCCTTTTAGCATTGCAATAAAACTAGATTAATCTTCTAGAAACTAGAAAGATTAAATCTTCTTAAACTAACTAAAAATAGAATATATCTTCTGATAAGATAAGATCTATTTTTAAGGAAATAAAAAAGGGCAAATTTGATTAATAGGCTTTTAAATTTATATTCCACTAACTAGTCTTATTGTATTATATAGTTAAGTAAGTGTATCCCTTTCCTATTTTTTACTGTGAAAAACCCTAGCCGTCACCTTCTCTCAAACTCGCCAAAGACTCTACATATCTTCTTCCCTAACCTTCTTCCCCGACGACCCTTTACATGCCTACTTCTCCGACTCAACTTCAACCCAGAAGAATGACCTCCCCTCCTCCTCCGGCGTCCACGACGGTCATCACTCCTCCTCCATCGTCTTCCTCTTCGGCATCTCCGCCGCCATCTTCTTCCGATTCTTCTACGTCGCCTCCTCCTCCATCTTCATCCACATCTTCGTCGCATACGCCATCGACCTCTTCCTCCTCTTCCAATTCCTCTTCCTCTTCTGATTTATCGACTAGATCTAGATCTACATCTAGATCTAGATTGGTTAATGCCAAAGACCATCAATCTCAACAGCCCAACCCTGGGCTTTTGCAATTTCGTTCAGCTCCTAGCTCTTTTCTTTCAAGCTTTAATGGTTATGGCTTTAATCAATCTCCTGTACCCGAATCTAGCCAATCGATTCCCGTTTCTGAAACTAAGCATGTGAGGGTTTCTCTTAACGGATATTCCGGTTTTGACCCGAATTAGTTGCCTCCTCAGTATCCAAAACCGGACTTTGTTATGGATGGTCCGTTTAGGGTTGAGGTTTCTAACTCCATGGCTATGGACCAGTCAACGCAAGGGAAAACGGTATATAATCTTACTAAACAAAATAGCTCTCCTGTTGGTTTCTTCTCTCAACTCCATGTCCAAAATGGTAATTTTGGTTTTCTCTTCATCAATCCTATCATTGCTTTAATTAATGCTAATCTTTGTCCAGAATAACTCTCTTGTTATGGCACAATATGTCTAATGTACTGTCTAGAGTTGCTAAGCCTTGTTGTTGGTAGCTCTCCTGTTATAGATGGTCTGTTTAGGGTTGAAGTTTTGTGACATTTTGGTTTTGAGGATCACTTTCAACTGTTGTTTATACTCTAGTATATTAGTTTGCAAGTGATGAACCACTGTTTAATGTTTATAAAGCCTTGTTGTTGGGAGCAGGGCTGAAGAGTATACCAGCCTCATTAATGTTGCGTTTGGCTTCATTTTCTTTGTGTTCTTGTAGGAACATCATTCATGGAAGTGATGTCGTGGAGAGCACAAGGAAGGAGATTGCAGTGTGGTTCCCAAATGGGATTGTCAATTGGGCCAACAACCTTCACTCTTGGATCTACGAATAAATGGGGATGTTTCTTGTGCCATTTTTCTTGTCGTCTACCTTTCTCTTTATGAAGTCGTTTTTTGAACTTTTTGTTGTTGTGTGTTTGGGTGATTATAGTTTTTGGTTAAATGTTGTCATTACTGTGTAATTTTGCTAATTGAAATATTTTGGATTCTCTAAGTTCGACAGCCTTAACCCCCTTACAATTATATAATATATGTTTTAAAGTTTGATAGCTTAAAATTCTAGAATGAATTTTCTGGTATGACTATTCTAGTATAAATTTTCGTACCAAAAAACTCAGACCAGAATTTTCTGATATGAATGTTTCATACCAGAAAATTCTAGTATGAGTTTTCTGGTACAAAAATTCATACCAGAAAATTCTGGTATGAAATTCATATCATTTTCTGGTATGAATTTCATACCAGAATTTTTTGGTATGAATTTTTGTACCAGAAACTAATACCAGAATTTTCTGGTATGAAAATTTTCTGGTATGAAAAAATTCTAGTATGAAAACTTTCTGGTATGAGAAATAAAAAGGAAAATAAAAAAGACAAAATATATAAAATAAAAAAAACATATTTAGTAATTAAAATTTAAAACTTACACTAATATAACAAATAACAAACATCAATTTTTTTTTTAAAATAGAAGGGTTAATTATTTTTACCTACCACTAAATGAAAGTGGTAAAAAATTATGGGTACATTTACTAAACATAAAACTAAAAAAGGCCTAGTAGGCCAAATTCTTTCAATAAAAAATAAGATCAATCTTCTAAAAGATTAAATCTTGTTAAGAAAAATAGATTTTATCTTCTAATAAGATAATATTTTTAAGCTTTCCTATTAGAAGACTTAAATTTTATTCTAAAATAAAATAAAATTAGTGTGGACTGAAAACATAATTAAGGCCCAACAAAATATATCCCATAATTAAACAAGTCTCTTATAGGTTATAAATAAAATACACGTGGGCCGAAATTCTCTCTCCTCCACACACATCTATGGGTCGGACATGGCCTTTGTGGGACATGGTTCGTGATGGCGTTGTTGATCGGGAAAACTTGTATAGCTGATCCAATCTTTAATGGGAGAATTTGGTGGCTAGGTCTGAAAAGTATATCCTTCAAGATTGTGGACCCCACATGGTGAACCTACATGGATATCTTGAAGAGGTGTATCACGAATAGTTGGACCCTCTATAGACATGTCTTGTCTTGCATGGCTCATATGGCTTGCATGACTCGTCTCATTTCCCACTCTCATGTCTGCATGAGCTACGTGGATAAAAGGGAACCTTGCATTTTTCTCCTCACGTGTGCATGAATACGTCTCCTCCTATCAAGATGGGTCTTCAAGGTCTCCTTAAGTCTTCTACTAGCTTGAACTCTTAGAACATGATCGATCATGGTCTCATGTGCCCTTGACCTCGTAGCTTGGAAAGAACTGCACTTATACGAAATTCTTATCAAGATTTTCTTATCATTGTGATTTCTAGTAGACTTGAAAAAGATTATGGCCAAGCAAAATATGCAACAACCCCTTTAGCATGGGAGTCTTACTAATATGCATGTAGGAATAAAAAGACCTATTTTTTTGTTAACCTTTAAAATTCATTCAGAAAAAAAACTATATCTATCTAACTAAGATGGATCATTATCTATCACACTCATGCCTCTGTGTCCTTTATTTCTTTTCTCATTTGATATATTTCGTCTCTATGAAAAAAGAGTCTGTTATATCCTTGAACTATGGATTACTGACCAGAAGTTTTTTGGCACTTTTCTATATAAAATATTGTTTATTTATATATAAAAACGTAATTCTACAATCCAATATTTATATTGATTATTGATCGAATATCTGAGTACTCAAAGACATTCGTGAGTGTGGACACCAAAGCAGTTTCTCCACAATCACTAACAGTTAGACTCCCCTTTGGTTATCCAATCTAATTCAAGGCCCAGTCAGTAATTATATTTCACATTCCATTAGTAGTGTACGAGTTATCAAGACTTCTCGACACCCTTCATAGTATGAAGAAAATCCTTTTTTGAATCCTAGACACAAAAAGTTACAGATCTT